>OY979720.1:4992090-5592090 GCA_963855995.1 Muricea muricata | reverse complement strand
ATCTAACAAGAGTCTCAGGAGATGGAAAGTTGAGAATCATGCAACTAAAGGCATATCACAGCGCCAGCTCTCTAGCTTGAGCATTCATGCTGTTGCACGACCAATCAAATATTTTAATAGTGGATTATTTATTTATATTCCTAGGTTGATTTAGCTCGAAATCTCACTCACCAGGGTATCAAAGTTCAAGACATTGTCATTCTTTCTCCATATCGAGCTCAATGCTTCGAAATAACCCAGTCATTAGAAACAGTTGGTCTTGGCGAGATCTCTGTAATGTCTGTAGTTGAATCTCAGGGTATGAGTTTGTTAATCTTATGTTGTAAGTTAATTTTATAGATGGGATTTAATGTTGATATATTCACACACATTTGGCACAGACTTCATTTCGCTGCAGTGCATTTCAACAAAAAGTGTGAGACCCATACCCCTTTGAGGGTGCATGAGGTGTAAAAATTTAATTCTTGACAGCAGACGACATATCAGTACGATTCTATTGTATTTTTATTATAAATTTTTTCCACCTAAAAAAGTTAGTTTAAGAAAATCAATTAACCTATTTTGGAAAGTATGTTTTCTGGAACGCGGCCAACTACAGCAGATATTCGATATTTCTTTTCCCCTAATAGGAAGTGAGAGAAATTATGTCATTCTATCTTTGGTACGGTCTCTCCAGCTGAGAGAAATTGAGGAGAAACCATTGCGCTCATGGATGTCGGAACATCTCGGATTTGTAGCTGATGAGCATCAAATTAACGTTGCTCTGACTAGAGCTAAACACGGACTTTGCATTGTTGGTAAGAGCTGGGAAATATACAGCCTCTTTTAAAGTCCATGCATACTGTTAATCCAAGATGGCTGCTTACTTGCTTTACAAAAAGAATCTCAAGAATCAAACAAGCTAGACATATCTATATTTTAGACATCTCTCAGTTAAATGAAAGCTAACATTCGAGTGCTATTCAGTTAGTCACGATGTATGTAAATTTATGCGAGTCTTGTTTTCTTTTAGGTAATGCGAACTTGTTGGGTGTTTGCAAAGTGTGGAAAGCGTTGCTGAATCATTACAAACAGAAAGGATGTTTTGTGGAAGAAGTCTGATTATCTGTCATTTCAACATTGCATTCAGAAATGATGAAATGTGATTTTTTATTATGATTAGGACCATAAAGTGAGGTGACAGTATTGGCTGTTACACTTAGGAGTCTTTCGAGCGGATGGGTACCGGGGGTTTGACACCCCACACATACAATGCTCTTCGTATTTCACAGCCAGAAATGCGCAAGTTGCAGCAACTTTGATACAGGCTCGCTTAAACTTGCGATTACCAAGCCGATATCAGAATGCGTTGGCATCACTTGCTCCGGCTGGATGATTACAAGTCTGCTGCAAGTTATCAACAGATTTGCTGCAAGCGAACTGTAGACTTACTGCATGTTGCGAACTGCAGACTTGATGCAAGTTGCGAACTGCAGTGTCTGAAACACTCTCATCTGTTGGCACAGTCTTCTTTATTCGACGCTGTTGATTTTCAACTATGTTCCTCCATATAATGTCAATATTTCACTTGCGCAGTTACGATGGTCAAGTCCAAGATCATATCAACGCATCACTTATTAATGTTCCTTAAAATTCTACAGAGAAATCTCAAATGCAATTATTAATCACAGTGGATTGTCATTTTTTCTGAAATCGGCGAACTATATCTCATATCGCTTTAATAGCACTGTTAGTTCAATGTAGATCGTGATTGTTACCAACTAATTCATTAATTATTTTTTTTTATCTTGTAATACTTTTCAGAAATTGAAGGAAATAAAGATTTTAACTGATCGGTCGCCTGATCAATCGACTGGTCCACTGATCGATCGACTGGTCGGCTAATCGATCGACTGGTCGCCTAATCGATCGACTGGTCACCTAATCGATCGACTGGTCGTCTGATCGATCAACTGGTCAACTGATCGATCTACTCGCCAACTGACTGATCGACCGACTGCTCCCCTGATCGATCAACTGATAACCTGATCGATTGACTGGTCACCAAATCGATCGACTGGTCGCCTTATCGATCGACTGGTTGCCGGATTGATCAACTGGTCGACTGCCTGGTCGCTTGATCGATCAACTAGCCACTCGATCGATCGTTTTGATCACCTGATCGATCGACTGGTCGCCTGATCGATCGACTGGTGGACTGATCGATTGACTGGTCGTCTGTTCGATCGACTGGTCGTCTGATCCATCGACTGACTGGTCGACTGATCGATCGACTGGTGGGCTGAACTGGTCGACTGATCGATCGACTTTTCGCCTGATCGATCGACTGGTCGAATGATCAATCGCCTGATCGATCGACTGGTCGTCTGATCGAACGACTGATCGTCTGATCGATCGACTGGTCGACTGACCAGAGAACTTCCCAATTAGCTTTAAATTGGCGATAAAAATAACGATTCCAAAGGGAAATAAGAATTCTCGGACATTCGATGATCATCGTGGAATTAGTTTACTGCCAAGTTTTAATAAAATTTTTGAACGAATTGTTTTATCAAGACTATTAAAGGAATCGAAATACCTACATCACTCTCTCCAAGGAGGTTATCAGAAACAACAAGATGTTTACAAACATGTTTTATGATCGAAGAAGTTATTGACCATTGTTTGAAAGAAAAAAAAGGTTTATGTCGCTTATATGAATATCAGTAAAGCATTCGACACTACGAGGATTAATGCCATGCTTTTTAAGCTGTTTCATAATATAATAAAGGTATTTGTGGTAAAGCTTGGCCACTAATCAGAGATTGGTATATTGACATTGCAGATTTTGTGTGCATAGAGCGAAAAAGTTCTCGAACGTATATGATCCAGCAAGGAGCAAGGTAAGGAGGTGTTCATTGGTTTTCATTGACGACCTAATTGAGGACTTACAGAGTTTGCATGCTGGGGTTTCTTTGCATATAGTTTATCTGGGATTGCCTATGTTTGTAGATGATTTGACAATGCTTTCGCGAACGAAATCAGGGTTGGGTATGAATTGCTACAAACTTCGTGGGAATATGGTGAAAGATGGCAATTTACATTTAACATTACGAAAACTGTACTTTTAACTTCATGTGAGAAAGAGGAAGAGCATATTTTAAACTGTGGTATTAGAAATTGGAAACTCGGCTCTTCAGACACAAGCGGAAAAGATACATGGTCAAATTTGGGGGAAATCTTGGATATAGATAAAGATTCTTCAACCGTTATCTCCAGTGCAGTTGATAAGGGAAGAGAGGTATGCTTCTTTCTAATGAGTCTTGGATCTTGGTATGGCGAATTAAATCCAATTACTGCATCATATCTGTGGAAGCAAATTAGTATTCCTAAATTTCTCTACGGATCTGAGCTTTGGGAATTAAGTAAAACAGATATAATTGAATTGGAACGTGTCCAAAATATCATGCTTCGCATTATGCAGGGCCTTTTCCCTGGTACATCCGGTTCAGCTGCAAGAGGACTTTTGGGAATGTTACCAATCAAGTTTGAAATTGATAAACGCAAGCTTTATTTCTTGGAAAGGTTGATAAATATCGGTGCCGGTGTAGTGTGCAGACGTGTTTTGTTCATCAGATTGGTTCGTTGGAAATAGAATCATCAAATTAAAATGACCGGCTTTGTACCAGATATAGTTGACATTTTGGAAAAATATGAACTCTTGGATTATTATTTGTTGCAATAATTTGTTTCAACGATGGAAAAAGATTGTGAACGAACATGATTGTATTTCAGAATTTTTTTCCAATTTTTTTTCCAATTTTTTTTTCAAAATTTTTTGGTCAAAATTTTCCTCAAAATTTTTTCTCAGAATTTTTTTCAAATTTTTTTTCCAATGTTTTTTCCAATTTTTTTTTCAAAATTTTTTTCTCAAAATTTTCCTCAAAATTTTTTCGGGACTTGTTTCGAGGGTTTCGCACACGAGACACACGCGTTTTGCGAGTACCCCACGCGAGACACACGCGTGTTGCGAGTACCCCACGCGGGATTTTTCTCGTGATTATATCAATGAGAATTTTTTTGTCAAATTTTTTTTTCCAAATTTTTTTTTTCCAAATTTTTTTGTCAAAATTTTCCTCAAAATTTTTTCTCAGAATTTTTTTCCAATTTTTTTTCCAATTTTTTTTCAAAATTTTTTGGTCAAAATTTTCCTCAAAATTTTTTCTCAGAATTTTTTTCAAATTTTTTTTCCAATTTTTTTTCCAATTTTTTTTTCAAAATTTTTTTCTCAAAATTTTCCTCAAAATTTTTTCGGGACTTGTTTCGAGGGTTTCGCACACGAGACACACGCGTTTTGCGAGTACCCCACGCGAGACACACGCGTGTTGCGAGCACCCCACGCGGGATTTTTCTCGTGATTATATCAATGAGAATTTTTTTGTCAAATTTTTTTTCCAAATTTTTTTTTCCAAATTTTTTTGTCAAAATTTTCCTCAAAATTTTTTCATAGAATTTTTTTCCAATTTTTTTTCCAACTTTTTTTTCAAAATTTTTGGGTCAAAATTTTCCTCAAAATTTTTTCTCAGAATTTTTTTCAAATTTTTTTTCCAATTTTTTTTTCAAATTTTTTTTCTCAAAATTTTCCTCAAAATTTTTTCGGGATTTGTTTCGAGGGTTTTGCACGCGAGACACACGCGTTTTGCGAGTACCCCACGCGAGACACACGCGTGTTGCGAGTACCCCACGCGGGATTTTTCTCGTGATTATATCAATGAGAATTTTTTTGTCAAATTTTTTTTCCAAATTTTTTTTTTCCAAATTTTTTTGTCAAAATTTTCCTCAAAATTTTTTCTCAGAATTTTTTTCCAATTTTTTTTCCAATTTTTTTTTCAAAATTTTTTGGTCAAAATTTTCCTCAAAATTTTTTCTCAGAATTTTTTTCAAATTTTTTTTCCAATGTTTTTTCCAGTTTTTTTTTCAAAATTTTTTTCTCAAAATTTTCCTCAAAATTTTTTCGGGACTTGTTTCGAGGGTTTCGCACACGAGACACACGCGTTTTGCGAGTACCCCACGCGAGACACACGCGTGTTGCGAGCACCCCACGCGGGATTTTTCTCGTGATTATATGAATGAGAATTTTTTTGTCAAAATTTTTTTCCAATTTTTTTTTTCCAAATTTTTTTGTCAAAATTTTCCTCAAAATTTTTTCGGGATTTGTTTCGAGGGTTTCGCACACGAGACACACGCGTTTTGCGAGTACCCCACGCGAGACACACGCGTGTTGCGAGTACCCCACGCGGGATTTTTCTCGTGATTATATCAATGAGAATTTTTTTGTCAAATTTTTTTTCCAAATTTTTTTTTCCAAATTTTTTTGTCAAAATTTTCCTCAAAATTTTTTCTCAGAATTTTTTTCCAATTTTTTTTCCAATTTTTTTTTCAAAATTTTTTGGTCAAAATTTTCCTCAAAATTTTTTCTCAGAATTTTTTTCAAATTTTTTTTCCAATTTTTTTTTCAAATTTTTTTTCTCAAAATTTTCCTCAAAATTTTTTCGGGATTTGTTTCGAGGGTTTTGCACGCGAGACACACGCGTTTTGCGAGTACCCCACGCGAGACACATGCGTGTTGCGAGTACCCCACGCGGGATTTTTCTCGTGATTATATCAATGAGAATTTTTTTGTCAAATTTTTTTTCCAAATTTTTTTTTTCCAAATTTTTTTGTCAAAATTTTCCTCAAAATTTTTTCTCGGAATTTTTTTCCAATTTTTTTTTCAAAATTTTTTGGTCAAAATTTTCCTCAAAATTTTTTCTCAGAATTTTTTTCAAATTTTTTTTCCAATTTTTTTTTCTAAATTTTTTTGTCAAATTTTTTTTCCAAATTTTTTTTTCAAAATTTTTTTGTCAAAATTTTCCTCAAAATTTTTTCTCAGAATTTTTTTTCAAATTTTTTTTCAAAATTTTTTTGTCAAAATTTTTTTCAAAATTTTTTCGGGATTTGTTTCGAGGGTTTTGCACGCGAGACACACGCGTGTTGCGAGTACCCCACGCGGGATTTTTCTCGTGATTATATCAATGAGAATTTTTTTGTCAAATTTTTTTTTCCAAATTTTTTTGTCAAAATTTTCCTCAAAATTTTTTCTCAGAATTTTTTTCCAATTTTTTTTCCAATTTTTTTTTCAAAATTTTTTGGTCAAAATTTTCCTCAAAATTTTTTCTCAGAATTTTTTTCAAATTTTTTTTCCAATTTTTTTTTCAAATTTTTTTTCTCAAAATTTTCCTCAAAATTTTTTCGGGATTTGTTTCGAGGGTTTTGCACGCGAGACACACGCGTTTTGCGAGTACCCCACGCGAGACACATGCGTGTTGCGAGTACCCCACGCGGGATTTTTCTCGTGATTATATCAATGAGAATTTTTTTGTCAAATTTTTTTTCCAAATTTTTTTTTTCCAAATTTTTTTGTCAAAATTTTCCTCAAAATTTTTTCTCGGAATTTTTTTCCAATTTTTTTTTCAAAATTTTTTGGTCAAAATTTTCCTCAAAATTTTTTCTCAGAATTTTTTTCAAATTTTTTTTCCAATTTTTTTTTCTAAATTTTTTTGTCAAATTTTTTTTCCAAATTTTTTTTTCAAAATTTTTTTGTCAAAATTTTCCTCAAAATTTTTTCTCAGAATTTTTTTTCAAATTTTTTTTCAAAATTTTTTTGTCAAAATTTTTTTCAAAATTTTTTCGGGATTTGTTTCGAGGGTTTTGCACGCGAGACACACGCGTGTTGCGAGTACCCCACGCGGGATTTTTCTCGTGATTATATCAATGAGAATTTTTTTGTCAAATTTTTTTTTCCAAATTTTTTTTTTCCAAATTTTTTTGTCAAAATTTTCCTCAAAATTTTTTCTCAGAATTTTTTTCCAATTTTTTTTCCAATTTTTTTTCAAAATTTTTTGGTCAAAATTTTCCTCAAAATTTTTTCTCAGAATTTTTTTCAAATTTTTTTTCCAATTTTTTTTCCAATTTTTTTTTCAAAATTTTTTTCTCAAAATTTTCCTCAAAATTTTTTCGGGACTTGTTTCGAGGGTTTCGCACACGAGACACACGCGTTTTTCGAGTACCCCACGCGAGACACACGCGTGTTGCGAGTACCCCACGCGGGATTTTTCTCGTGATTATATCAATGAGAATTTTTTTGTCAAATTTTTTTTCCAAATTTTTTTTTTCCAAATTTTTTTGTCAAAATTTTCCTCAAAATTTTTTCTCAGAATTTTTTTCCAATTTTTTTTCCAATTTTTTTTTCAAAATTTTTTGGTCAAAATTTTCCTCAAAATTTTTTCTCAGAATTTTTTTCAAATTTTTTTTCCAATGTTTTTTCCAATTTTTTTTTCAAAATTTTTTTCTCAAAATTTTCCTCAAAATTTTTTCGGGACTTGTTTCGAGGGTTTCGCACACGAGACACACGCGTTTTGCGAGTACCCCACGCGAGACACACGCGTGTTGCGAGCACCCCACGCGGGATTTTTCTCGTGATTATATGAATGAGAATTTTTTTGTCAAAATTTTTTTCCAATTTTTTTTTTCCAAATTTTTTTGTCAAAATTTTCCTCAAAATTTTTTCGGGATTTGTTTCGAGGGTTTCGCACACGAGACACACGCGTTTTGCGAGTACCCCACGCGAGACACACGCGTGTTGCGAGTATCCCACGCGGGATTTTTCTCGTGATTATATCAATGAGAATTTTTTTGTCAAATTTTTTTTCCAAATTTTTTTTTCCAAACTTTTTTGTCAAAATTTTCCTCAAAATTTTTTCATAGAATTTTTTTCCAATTTTTTTTCCAACTTTTTTTTCAAAATTTTTGGGTCAAAATTTTCCTCAAAATTTTTTCTCAAAATTTTTCCAAATTTTTTTTCCAATTTTTTTTTCAAATTTTTTTTCTCAAAATTTTCCTCAAAATTTTTTCGGGATTTGTTTCGAGGGTTTTGCACGCGAGACACACGCGTTTTGCGAGTACCCCACGCGAGACACACGCGTGTTGCGAGTACCCCACGCGGGATTTTTCTCGTGATTATATCAATGAGAATTTTTTTGTCAAATTTTTTTCCAAATTTTTTTTTCCAAATTTTTTTGTCAAAATTTTCCTCAAAATTTTTTCTCAGAATTTTTTTCCAATTTTTTTTCCAATTTTTTTTTCAAAATTTTTTGGTCAAAATTTTCCTCAAAATTTTTTCTCAGAATTTTTTTCAAATTTTTTTTCCAATTTTTTTTTCTAAATTTTTTTGTCAAATTTTTTTTCCAAATTTTTTTTTCAAAATTTTTTTGTCAAAATTTTCCTCAAAATTTTTTCTCAGAATTTTTTTTCAAATTTTTTTTCAAAATTTTTTTGTCAAAATTTTTTTCAAAATTTTTTCGGGATTTGTTTCGAGGGTTTTGCACGCGAGACACACGCGTGTTGCGAGTACCCCACGCGGGATTTTTCTCGTGATTATATCAATGAGAATTTTTTTGTCAAATTTTTTTTTCCAAATTTTTTTTTTCCAAATTTTTTTGTCAAAATTTTCCTCAAAATTTTTTCTCAGAATTTTTTTCCAATTTTTTTTCCAATTTTTTTTCAAAATTTTTTGGTCAAAATTTTCCTCAAAATTTTTTCTCAGAATTTTTTTCAAATTTTTTTTCCAATTTTTTTTCCAATTTTTTTTTCAAAATTTTTTTCTCAAAATTTTCCTCAAAATTTTTTCGGGACTTGTTTCGAGGGTTTCGCACACGAGACACACGCGTTTTGCGAGTACCCCACGCGAGACACACGCGTGTTGCGAGTACCCCACGCGGGATTTTTCTCGTGATTATATCAATGAGAATTTTTTTGTCAAATTTTTTTTCCAAATTTTTTTTTTCAAAATTTTTTTGTCAAAATTTTCCTCAAAATTTTTTCTCAGAATTTTTTTCCAATTTTTTTTCCAATTTTTTTTTCAAAATTTTTTGGTCAAAATTTTCCTCAAAATTTTTTCTCAGAATTTTTTTCAAATTTTTATTCCAATGTTTTTTCCAATTTTTTTTTCAAAATTTTTTTCTCAAAATTTTCCTCAAAATTTTTTCGGGACTTGTTTCGAGGGTTTCGCACACGAGACACACGCGTTTTGCGAGTACCCCACGCGAGACACACGCGTGTTGCGAGCACCCCACGCGGGATTTTTCTCGTGATTATATGAATGAGAATTTTTTTGTCAAAATTTTTTTCCAATTTTTTTTTTCCAAATTTTTTTGTCAAAATTTTCCTCAAAATTTTTTCGGGATTTGTTTCGAGGGTTTCGCACACGAGACACACGCGTTTTGCGAGTACCCCACGCGAGACACACGCGTGTTGCGAGTACCCCACGCGGGATTTTTCTCGTGATTATATCAATGAGAATTTTTTTGTCAAATTTTTTTTCCAAATTTTTTTTTCCAAATTTTTTTGTCAAAATTTTCCTCAAAATTTTTTCTCAGAATTTTTTTCCAATTTTTTTTCCAATTTTTTTTTCAAAATTTTTTGGTCAAAATTTTCCTCAAAATTTTTTCTCAGAATTTTTTTCAAATTTTTTTTTCAATTTTTTTTTCAAAATTTTTTTCTCAAAATTTTCCTCAAAATTTTTTCGGGATTTGTTTCGAGGGTTTTGCACGCGAGACACACGCGTTTTGCGAGTACCCCACGCGAGACACACGCGTTTTGCGAGTACCCCACGCGGGATTTTTCTCGTGATTATATCAATGAGAATTTTTTTGTCAAATTTTTTTTCAAAATTTTTTTTTTCCAAATTTTTTTTTCAAAATTTTCCTCAAAATTTTTTCTCAGAATTTTTTTCCAATTTTTTTTCCAATTTTTTTTTCAAAATTTTTTGGTCAAAATTTTCCTCAAAATTTTTTCTCAGAATTTTTTTCAAATTTTTTTTCCAATTTTTTTTTCAAAATTTTTTTCTCAAAATTTTCCTCAAAATTTTTTCGGGATTTGTTTCGAGGGTTTTGCACGCGAGACACACGCGTTTTGCGAGTACCCCACGCGAGACACACGCGTTTTGCGAGTACCCCACGCGGGATTTTTCTCGTGATTATATCAATGAGAATTTTTTTGTCAAATTTTTTTTCCAAATTTTTTTTTTCCAAATTTTTTTGTCAAAATTTTCCTCAAAATTTTTTCTCAGAATTTTTTTCCAATTTTTTTTTCAATTTTTTTTTAAAACTTTTTGGTCAAAATTTTCCTCAAAATTTTTTCGGGATTTGTTTCGAGGGTTTCGCACGCGAGACACATGCGTTTTGGGAGTACCCCACGCGAGACACACGCGTGTTGCGAGTACCCCACGCGGGATTTTTCTCGTGATTATATCAATGAGAATTTTTTTGTCAAATTTTTTTTCCAAATTTTTTTTTCAAAATTTTTTTGTCAAAATTTTCCTCAAAATTTTTTCTCAGAATTTTTTTTCAAATTTTTTTTCAAAATTTTTTTGTCAAAATTTTTTTCAAAATTTTTTCGGGATTTGTTTCGAGGGTTTTGCACGCGAGACACACGCGTGTTGCGAGTACCCCACGCGGGATTTTTCTCGTGATTATATCAATGAGAATTTTTTTGTCAAATTTTTTTTTCCAAATTTTTTTTTTCCAAATTTTTTTGTCAAAATTTTCCTCAAAATTTTTTCTCAGAATTTTTTTCCAATTTTTTTTCCAATTTTTTTTCAAAATTTTTTGGTCAAAATTTTCCTCAAAATTTTTTCTCAGAATTTTTTTCAAATTTTTTTTCCAATGTTTTTTCCAATTTTTTTTTCAAAATTTTTTTCTCAAAATTTTCCTCAAAATTTTTTCGGGACTTGTTTCGAGGGTTTCGCACACGAGACACACGCGTTTTGCGAGTACCCCACGCGAGACACACGCGTGTTGCGAGTACCCCACGCGGGATTTTTCTCGTGATTATATCAATGAGAATTTTTTTGTCAAATTTTTTTTCCAAATTTTTTTTTTCCAAATTTTTTTGTCAAAATTTTCCTCAAAATTTTTTCTCAGAATTTTTTTCCAATTTTTTTTCCAATTTTTTTTTCAAAATTTTTTGGTCAAAATTTTCCTCAAAATTTTTTCTCAGAATTTTTTTCAAATTTTTTTTCCAATGTTTTTTCCAATTTTTTTTTCAAAATTTTTTTCTCAAAATTTTCCTCAAAATTTTTTCGGGACTTGTTTCGAGGGTTTCGCACACGAGACACACGCGTTTTGCGAGTACCCCACGCGAGACACACGCGTGTTGCGAGCACCCCACGCGGGATTTTTCTCGTGATTATATGAATGAGAATTTTTTTGTCAAAATTTTTTTCCAATTTTTTTTTTCCAAATTTTTTTGTCAAAATTTTCCTCAAAATTTTTTCGGGATTTGTTTCGAGGGTTTCGCACGCGAGACACACGCGTTTTGCGAGTACCCCACGCGAGACACACGCGTGTTGCGAGCACCCCACGCGGGATTTTTCTCGTGATTATATGAATGAGAATTTTTTTGTCAAAATTTTTTTCCAATTTTTTTTTTCCAAACTTTTTTGTCAAAATTTTCCTCAAAATTTTTTCGGGATTTGTTTCGAGGGTTTCGCACGCGAGACACACGCGTTTTGCGAGTACCCCACGCGAGACACACGCGTGTTGCGAGCACCCCACGCGGGATTTTTCTCGTGATTATATCAATGAGAATTTTTTTGTCAAATTTTCTTTCCAAATTTTTTTTTCCAAATTTTTTTGTCAAAATTTTCCTCAAAATTTTTGGGGATTTGTTTCGAGGGTTTCGCACGCGAGACACACGCGTTTTGCGAGTACCCCACGCGAGACACACGCGTGTTGCGAGCACCCCACGCGGGATTTTTCTCGTGATTATATCAATGAGAATTTTTTTGTCAAATTTTCTTTCCAAATTTTTTTTTCCAAATTTTTTTGTCAAAATTTTCCTCAAAATTTTTTCTCAGAATTTTTTTCCAATTTTTTTTCCAATTTTTTTTTCAAAATTTTTTTCTCAAAATTTTCCTCAAAATTTTTTCGGGATTTGTTTCGAGGGTTTTGCACGCGAGACACACGCGTTTTGCGAGTACCCCACGCGAGACACACGCGTTTTGCGAGTACCCCACGCGGGATTTTTCTCGTGATTATATCAATGAGAATTTTTTTGTCAAATTTTTTTTCAAAATTTTTTTTTTCCAAATTTTTTTTTCAAAATTTTCCTCAAAATTTTTTCTCAGAATTTTTTTCCAATTTTTTTTCCAATTTTTTTTTCAAAATTTTTTGGTCAAAATTTTCCTCAAAATTTTTTCTCAGAATTTTTTTCAAATTTTTTTTCCAATTTTTTTTTCAAAATTTTTTTCTCAAAATTTTCCTCAAAATTTTTTCGGGATTTGTTTCGAGGGTTTTGCACGCGAGACACACGCGTTTTGCGAGTACCCCACGCGAGACACACGCGTTTTGCGAGTACCCCACGCGGGATTTTTCTCGTGATTATATCAATGAGAATTTTTTTGTCAAATTTTTTTTCAAAATTTTTTTTTTCCAAATTTTTTTTTCAAAATTTTCCTCAAAATTTTTTCTCAGAATTTTTTTCCAATTTTTTTTCCAATTTTTTTTTCAAAATTTTTTGGTCAAAATTTTCCTCAAAATTTTTTCTCAGAATTTTTTTCAAATTTTTTTTCCAATTTTTTTTTCAAAATTTTTTTCTCAAAATTTTCCTCAAAATTTTTTCGGGATTTGTTTCGAGGGTTTTGCACGCGAGACACACGCGTTTTGCGAGTACCCCACGCGAGACACACGCGTTTTGCGAGTACCCCACGCGGGATTTTTCTCGTGATTATATCAATGAGAATTTTTTTGTCAAATTTTTTTTCAAAATTTTTTTTTTCCAAATTTTTTTTTCAAAATTTTCCTCAAAATTTTTTCTCAGAATTTTTTTCCAATTTTTTTTCCAATTTTTTTTTCAAAATTTTTTGGTCAAAATTTTCCTCAAAATTTTTTCTCAGAATTTTTTTCAAATTTTTTTTCCAATTTTTTTTTCAAAATTTTTTTCTCAAAATTTTCCTCAAAATTTTTTCGGGATTTGTTTCGAGGGTTTTGCACGCGAGACACACGCGTTTTGCGAGTACCCCACGCGAGACACACGCGTTTTGCGAGTACCCCACGCGGGATTTTTCTCGTGATTATATCAATGAGAATTTTTTTGTCAAATTTTTTTTCCAAATTTTTTTTTTCCAAATTTTTTTGTCAAAATTTTCCTCAAAATTTTTTCTCAGAATTTTTTTCCAATTTTTTTTCCAATTTTTTTTTTAAAACTTTTTGGTCAAAATTTTCCTCAAAATTTTTTCGGGATTTGTTTCGAGGGTTTCGCACGCGAGACACATGCGTTTTGGGAGTACCCCACGCGAGACACACGCGTGTTGCGAGTACCCCACGCGGGATTTTTCTCGTGATTATATCAATGAGAATTTTTTTGTCAAATTTTTTTTCCAAATTTTTTTTTCAAAATTTTTTTGTCAAAATTTTCCTCAAAATTTTTTCTCAGAATTTTTTTTCAAATTCTTTTTTAAAATTTTTTTGTCAAAATTTTTTTCAAAATTTTTTCGGGATTTGTTTCGAGGGTTTTGCACGCGAGACACACGCGTTTTGCGAGTACCCCACGCGAGACACACGCGTGTGGCGAGTACCCCACGCGGGATTTTTCTCGTGATTATATCAATGAGAATTTTTTTGTCAAATTTTTTTTCCAAATTTTTTTTTCCAAATTTTTTTGTCAAAATTTTCCTCAAAATTTTTTCTCAGAATTTTTTTCCAATTTTTTTTCCAATTTTTTTTTCAAAATTTTTTTGTCAAAGTTTTCCTCAAAATTTTTTCTCAGAATTTTTTTTAAATTTTTTTTCCAATTTTTTTTTCTAAATTTTTTTGTCAAAATTTTCCTCAAAATTTTTTCGGGATTTGTTTCGAGGGTTTCGCACGCGAGACACATGCGTTTTGCGAGTACCCCACGCGAGACACACGCGTGTTGCGAGCACACCACGCGGGATTTTTCTCGTGATTATATGAATGAGAATTTTTTTGTCAAAATTTTTTTCCAATTTTTTTTTTCCAAATTTTTTTTCTCAAAATTTTCCTCAAAATTTTTTCGGGATTTGTTTCGAGGGTTTTGCACGCGAGACACACGCGTTTTGCGAGTACCCCACGCGAGACACACGCGTGTCGAGCACCCCACGCGGGATTTTTCTCGTGATTATATGAATGAGAATTTTTTTGTTAAAATTTTTTTCCAATTTTTTTTTTCCAAATTTTTTTTCTCAAAATTTTCCTCAAAATTTTTTCGGGATTTGTTTCGAGGGTCTTGGACGCGAGACACACGCGTTTTGCGAGTACCCCACGCGAGACACACGCGTGTTGCGAGTACCCCACGCGGGATTTTTCTCGTGATTATATCAATGAGAATTTTTTTGTCAAATTTTTTTTCCAAATTTTTTTTTCAAAATTTTTTTGTCAAAATTTTCCTCAAAATTTTTTCTCAGAATTTTTTTTCAAATTTTTTTTCAAAATTTTTTTGTCAAAATTTTTTTCAAAATTTTTTCGGGATTTGTTTCGAGGGTTTTGCACGCGAGACACACGCGTTTTGCGAGTACCCCACGCGAGACACACGCGTGTGGCGAGTACCCCACGCGGGATTTTTCTCGTGATTATATCAATGAGAATTTTTTTGTCAAATTTTTTTTCCAAATTTTTTTTTCCAAATTTTTTTGTCAAAATTTTCCTCAAAATTTTTTCTCAGAATTTTTTTCCAATTTTTTTTCCAATTTTTTTTTCAAAATTTTTTTGTCAAAGTTTTCCTCAAAATTTTTTCTCAGAATTTTTTTTAAATTTTTTTTCCAATTTTTTTTTCTAAATTTTTTTGTCAAAATTTTCCTCAAAATTTTTTCGGGATTTGTTTCGAGGGTTTCGCACGCGAGACACATGCGTTTTGCGAGTACCCCACGCGAGACACACGCGTGTTGCGAGCACACCACGCGGGATTTTTCTCGTGATTATATGAATGAGAATTTTTTTGTCAAAATTTTTTTCCAATTTTTTTTCTCCAAATTTTTTACTCAAAATTTTCCTCAAAATTTTTTCGGGATTTGTTTCGAGGGTTTCGCACGCGAGACACATGCGTTTTGCGAGTACCCCACGCGAGACACACGCGTGTTGCGAGTACCCCACGCGGGATTTTTCTCGTGATTATATCAATGAGAATTTTTTTGTCCAATTTTTTTTCCAAATTTTTTTGTCAAAATTTTCCTCAAAATTTTTTCTCAGAATTTTTTTCCATTTTTTTTTCCAATTTTTTTTTCAAAATTTTTTTGTCAAAGTTTTCCTCAAAATTTTTTCTCTGAATTTTTTTCAAATTTTTTTTTCAATTTTTTTTTCTAAATTTTTTGTCAAAATTTTCCTCAAAATTTTTTCTCAGAATTTTTTTTCAAATTTTTTTTCAAATTTTTTTTCTCAAAATTTTCCTCAAAATTTTTTCGGGATTTGTTTCGAGGGTTTTGCACGCGAGACACACGCGTTTTGCGAGTACTTCACGCGAGACACACGCGTGTTGCGAGTACCCCACGCGGGATTTTTCTCGTGATTATATCAATGAGAATTTTTTTGTCAAATTTTTTTTCCAAATTTTTTTTTCCAAATTTTTTTGTCAAAATTTTCCTCAAAATTTTTTCTCAGAATTTTTTTCCAATTTTTTTTCCAATTTTTTTTTCAAAATTTTTTGGTCAAAATTTTCCTCAAAATTTTTTCTCAGAATTTTTTTCAAATTTTTTTTCCAATTTTTTTTCCAATTTTTTTTTCAAAATTTTTTGGTCAAAATTTTCCTCAAAATTTTTTCTCAGAATTTTTTTCAAATTTTTTTTCCAATTTTTTTTTCAAATTTTTTTTCTCAAAATTTTCCTCAAAATTTTTTCGGGATTTGTTTCGAGGGTTTTGCACGCGAGACACACGCGTTTTGCGAGTACCCCACGCGAGACACACGCGTGTTGCGAGTACCCCACGTTGGAGTTTTCTCGTGTTTATATGAATGAGAATTTTTTTGTCAAAATTTTTTTCCAATTTTTTTTTTCCAAATTTTTTTGTCAAAATTTTCCTCAAAATTTTTTCGGGATTTGTTTTGAGGGTTTTGCACGCGAGACACACAAGTTTTGCGAGTACCCCACGTGAGACACACGCGTGTTGCGAGTACCCCACGCGGGATTTTTCTCGTGATTATATCAATGAGAATTTTTTTGTCAAATTTTTTTTCCAAATTTTTTTTTCCAAATTTTTTTGTCAAAATTTTCCTCAAAATTTTTTCTCAGAATTTTTTTCCAATTTTTTTTCCAATTTTTTTTTCAAAATTTTTTGGTCAAAATTTTCCTCAAAATTTTTTCTCAGAATTTTTTTCAAATTTTTTTTCCAATTTTTTTTTCAAATTTTTTTTCTCAAAATTTTCCTCAAAATTTTTTCGGGATTTGTTTCGAGGGTTTTGCACGCGAGACACACGCGTTTTGCGAGTACCCCACGCGAGACACACGCGTGTCGAGCACCCCACGCGGGATTTTTCTCGTGATTATATGAATGAGAATTTTTTTGTCAAAATTTTTTTCCAATTTTTTTTTTCCAAATTTTTTTTCTCAAAATTTTCCTCAAAATTTTTTCGGGATTTGTTTCGAGGGTCTTGCACGCGAGACACACGCGTTTTGCGAGTACCCCACGCGAGACACACGCGTGTTGCGAGTACCCCACGCGGGATTTTTCTCGTGATTATATCAATGAGAATTTTTTTGTCAAATTTTTTTTCCAAATTTTTTTTTTCCAAATTTTTTTGTCAAAATTTTCCTCAAAATTTTTTCTCAGAATTTTTTTCCAATTTTTTTTCCAATTTTTTTTCAAAACTTTTTGGTCAAAATTTTCCTCAAAAATTTTTCTCAGAATTTTTTTCAAATTTTTTTTCCAATTTTTTTTTCAAATTCTTTTTCTCAAAATTTTCCTCAAAATTTTTTCGGGATTTGTTTCGAGGGTTTTGCACGCGAGACACACGCGTTTTGCGAGTACGTAACGCGAGACACACGCGTGTTGCGAGTACCCCACGCGGGATTTTTCTCGTGATTATATCAATGAGAATTTTTTTGTCAAATTTTTTTTCCAAATTTTTTTTTCAAAATTTTTTTGTCAAAATTTTCCTCAAAATTTTTTCTCAGAATTTTTTTTCAAATTTTTTTTCAAAATTTTTTTGTCAAAATTTTTTTCAAAATTTTTTTGTCAAAATTTTTTTCAAAATTTTTTCGGGATTTGTTTCGAGGGTTTTGCACGCGAGACACACGCGTTTTGCGAGTACCCCACGCGAGACACACGCGTGTGGCGAGTACCCCACGCGGGATTTTTCTCGTGATTATATCAATGAGAATTTTTTTGTCAAATTTTTTTTCCAAATTTTTTTTTCCAAATTTTTTTGTCAAAATTTTCCTCAAAATTTTTTCTCAGAATTTTTTTCCAATTTTTTTTCCAATTTTTTTTTCAAAATTTTTTTGTTAAAGTTTTCCTCAAAATTTTTTCTTAGAATTTTTTTCAAATTTTTTTTCCAATTTTTTTTTCTAAATTTTTTTGTCAAAATTTTCCTCAAAATTTTTTCGGGATTTGTTTCGAGGGTTTCGCACGCGAGACACATGCGTTTTGCGAGTACCCCACGCGAGACACTCGCGTGTTGCGAGCACACCACGCGGGATTTTTCTCGTGATTATATGAATGAGAATTTTTTTGTCAAAATTTTTTTCCAATTTTTTTTTCCAAATTTTTTACTCAAAATTTTCCTCAAAATTTTTTCGGGATTTGTTTCGAGGGTTTCGCACGCGAGACACATGCGTTTTGCGAGTACCCCACGCGAGACACACGCGTGTGGCGAGTACCCCACGCGGGATTTTTCTCGTGATTATATCAATGAGAATTTTTTTGTCAAATTTTTTTTCCAAATTTTTTTGTCAAAATTTTCCTCAAAATTTTTTCTCAGAATTTTTTTCCATTTTTTTTTCCAATTTTTTTTTCAAAATTTTTTTGTCAAAGTTTTCCTCAAAATTTTTTCTCAGAATTTTTTTCAAATTTTTTTTCCAATTTTTTTTTCTAAATTTTTTGTCAAAATTTTTTTCAAAATTTTTTCTCAGAATTTTTTTTCAAATTTTTTTTCAAAATTTTTTTGTCAAAATTTTTTTCAAAATTTTTTCGGGATTTGTTTCGAGGGTTTTGCACGCGAGACACACGCGTTTTTCGAGTACCCCAGGCGAGACACACGCGTGTTGCGAGCACCCCACGCGGGATTTTTCTCGTGATTATATGAATGAGAATTTTTTTGTGAAATTTTTTTTATAATTTTTTTTTCCAAATTTTTTGTCAAAATTTTCCTCAAAATTTTTTCTCAGAATTTTTTTCCAATTTTTTTTCCAATTTTTTTTTCAAAATTTTTTGGTCAAAATTTTCCTCAAAATTTTTTCTCAGAATTTTTTTTCCAATTTTTTTTTCAAAATTTTTTTCTCAAAATTTTCCTCAAAATTTTTTCGAGACTTGTTTCGAGGGTTTCGCACGCGAGACACACGCGTTTTGCGAGTACCCCACGCGAGACACACGCGTGTTGCGAGCACCCCACGCGGGATTTTGCTCGTGATTATATGAATGAGAATTTTTTTGTCAAAATTTTTTTCCAATTTTTTTTTCCAAATTTTTTTGTCAAAATTTTCCTCAAAATTTTTTCTCAGAATTTTTTTCAAATTTTTTTTCCAATTTTTTTTTCCAAATTTTTTTGTCAAATTTTTTTTCCAAATTTTTTTTTCAAAATTTTTTTGTCAAAATTTTCCTCAAAATTTTTTCTCAGAATTTTTTTTCAAATTTTTTTTCCAAATTTTTTTTTCAAAATTTTTTTGTCAAAATTTTTTTCAAAATTTTTTCGGGATTTGTTTCGAGGGTTTTGCACGCGAGACACACGCGTTTTGCGAGTACCCCACGCGAGACACACGCATGTTGCGAGTACCCCACGCGGGATTTTTCTCGTGATTATATCAATGAGAATTTTTTTTTCAAATTTTTTTTCCAAATTTTTTTTTCCAAATTTTTTTGTCAAAATTTTCCTCAAAATTTTTTCTCAGAATTTTTTTCCAATTTTTTTTCCAATTTTTTTTTCAAAATTTTTTTGTCAAAGTTTTCCTCAAAATTTTTTCTCAGAATTTTTTTCAAATTTTTTTTCCAATTTTTTTTTCTAAATTTTTTTGTCAAAATTTTCCTCAAAATTTTTTCGGGATTTGTTTCGAGGGTTTCGCACGCGAGACACATGCTTTTTGCGAGTACCCCACGCGAGACACACGCGTGTTGCGAGCACACCACGCGGGATTTTTCTCGTGATTATATGAATGAGAATTTTTTTGTCAAACTTTTTTTCCAAATTTTTTTTTCCAAATTTTTTTGTCAAAATTTTCCTCACAATTTTTTCTCAGAATTTTTTCCAATTTTTTTCCCAATTTTTTTTTCAAAATTTTTTTGTAAAAATTTTCCTCCAAATTTCTTCTCAGAATTTATTTTCAAATTTTTTTTCCAAATTTTTTGTCCAAATTTTCTTCCAAAATTTTTTCGGGATTTGTTTCGAGGGTTTTGCACGCGAGACACACGCGTTTTGCGAGTACCCCACGCGAGACACACGCGTTTTGCGAGTACCCCACGCGGGATTTTTCTCGTGATTATATCAATGAGAATTTTTTTGTCAAATTTTTTTTCCAAATTTTTTTTTTCCAAATTTTTTTGTCAAAATTTTCCTCAAAATTTTTTCTCAGAATTTTTTTCCAATTTTTTTTCCAATTTTTTTTTCAAAACTTTTTGGTCAAAATTTTCCTCAAAATTTTTTCGGGATTTGTTTCGAGGGTTTCGCACGCGAGACACATGCGTTTTGCGAGTACCCCACGCGAGACACACGCGTGTTGCGAGTACCCCACGCGGGATTTTTCTCGTGATTATATCAATGAGAATTTTTTTGTCAAATTTTTTTTCCAAATTTTTTTTTCAAAATTTTTTTGTCAAAATTTTCCTCAAAATTTTTTCTCAGAATTTTTTTCAAATTTTTTTTCCAATTTTTTTTTCTAAATTTTTTGTCAAAATTTTTTTCAAAACTTTTTCTCAGAATTTTTTTTCAAATTTTTTTTCAAAATTTTTTTGTCAAAATTTTTTTCAAAATTTTTTCGGGATTTGTTTCGAGGGTTTTGCACGCGAGACACACGCGTTTTTCGAGTACCCCAGGCGAGACACACGCGTGTTGCGAGCACCCCACGCGGGATTTTTCTCGTGATTATATGAATGAGAATTTTTTTGTGAAATTTTTTTTATAATTTTTTTTTCCAAATTTTTTGTCAAAATTTTCCTCAAAATTTTTTCTCAGAATTTTTTTCCAATTTTTTTTCCAATTTTTTTTTCAAAATTTTTTGGTCAAAATTTTCCTCAAAATTTTTTCTCAGAATTTTTTTTCCAATTTTTTTTTCAAAATTTTTTTCTCAAAATTTTCCTCAAAATTTTTTCGAGACTTGTTTCGAGGGTTTCGCACGCGAGACACACGCGTTTTGCGAGTACCCCACGCGAGACACACGCGTGTTGCGAGCACCCCACGCGGGATTTTTCTCGTGATTATATGAATGAGAATTTTTTTGTCAAAATTTTTTTCCAATTTTTTTTTCCAAATTTTTTTGTCAAAATTTTCCTCAAAATTTTTTCTCAGAATTTTTTTCAAATTTTTTTTCCAATTTTTTTTTCTAAATTTTTTTGTCAAATTTTTTTTCCAAATTTTTTTTTCAAAATTTTTTTGTCAAAATTTTCCTCAAAATTTTTTTTCAGAATTTTTTTTCAAATTTTTTTTCCAAATTTTTTTTTCAAAATTTTTTTGTCAAAATTTTTTTCAAAATTTTTTCGGGATTTGTTTCGAGGGTTTTGCACGCGAGACACACGCGTTTTGCGAGTACCCCACGCGAGACACACGCATGTTGCGAGTACCCCACGCGGGATTTTTCTCGTGATTATATCAATGAGAATTTTTTTGTCAAATTTTTTTTCCAAATTTTTTTTTCCAAATTTTTTTGTCAAAATTTTCCTCAAAATTTTTTCTCAGAATTTTTTTCCAATTTTTTTTCCAATTTTTTTTTCAAAATTTTTTTGTCAAAGTTTTCCTCAAAATTTTTTCTCAGAATTTTTTTCAAATTTTTTTTCCAATTTTTTTTTCTAAATTTTTTTGTCAAAATTTTCCTCAAAATTTTTTCGGGATTTGTTTCGAGGGTTTCGCACGCGAGACACATGCGTTTTGCGAGTACCCCACGCGAGACACACGCGTGTTGCGAGCACACCACGCGGGATTTTTCTCGTGATTATATGAATGAGAATTTTTTTGTCAAACTTTTTTTCCAAATTTTTTTTTCCAAATTTTTTTGTCAAAATTTTCCTCACAATTTTTTCTCAGAATTTTTTCCAATTTTTTTCCCAATTTTTTTTTCAAAATTTTTTTGTAAAAATTTTCCTCCAAATTTCTTCTCAGAATTTATTTTCAAATTTTTTTTCCAAATTTTTTGTCCAAATTTTCTTCCAAAATTTTTCGGGATTTGTTTCGAGGGTTTCTCACGCGAGACACACGCGTGTTGCGAGCACCCCACGCGATATTTTTCTCGTGATTATATGAATGAGAATTTTTTTGTCAAATTTTTTTTATAATTTTTTTTTCCAAATTTTTTTGTCAAAATTTTCCTCAAAATTTTTTCTCAGAATTTTTGCAATTTTTTTTCCAATTTTTTTTTCAAAATTTTTTTTTCAAAGTTTTCCTCAAAATTTTTTCTCAGAATTTTTTTCAAATTCTTTTTCCAATTTTTTTTTCTAAATTTTTTGTCAAAATTTTCCTCAAAATTTTTTCTCAGAATTTTCTTTTAAATTTTTTTTCAAAATTTTTTTGTCAAAATTTTTTTCAAAATTTTTTCAGGATTTGTTTCGAGGGTTTTGCACGCGAGACACACGCGTTTAGCGAGTACCCCACGCGAGACACACGCGTGTTGCGAGCACCCCACGCGGGTTTTCTCTCGTGATTATATCAATGAGAATTTTTTTGTCAAAATTTTTTTCCAATTTTTTTTTCCAAATTTTTTTGTCAAAATTTTCCTCAAAATTTTTTCGGGATTTGTTTCGAGGGTTTCGCACGCGAGACACACGCGTTTTGCGAGTACCCCACGCGGGATTTTTCTCGTGATTATATCAATGAGAATTTTTTTTGTCAAATTTTTTTTCCAAATTTTTTTTCCAAATTTTTTTTTCCAAATTTTTTTGTCAAAATTTTCCTCAAAATTTTTTCTCAGAATTTTTTTCCAATTTTTTTTTAATTTTTTCTTGAAAATTTTTTTGTCAAAATTTTCCTCAAAATTTTTTCTCAGAACTTTTTTTCAAATTTTTTGTCAAAATTTTCTTCCAAATTTTTTCGGGATTTATTTCGAGGGTTTCGCACGTGAGACACAGGCGTGTTGCGAGCACCCCACGCGAGACACACGCGTGTTGCGAGAACCCTATGCGGGAGTTTTCTCGTGATTATATCAATGATAATTTTTTTGAAAAATTTGAAAAAAAATTCTTAGAAAAAATTTTGACAAAAAAATTTGGAAAAAAAATTGGAAAAAAAAATTGAAAAAAATTCTGAGAAAAAATTTTGAGGAAAATTTAGACAAAAAAATTTAAGAAAAAAAAATGGAAAAAAAATTGCAAAAAAATTCTGAGAAAAAATTTTGAAGAAAATTTTGAAAAAAAAATTTTGAAAAAAAAATTTGGAAAGAAAATTTGACAAAAAAATTCTCATTGATATAATCACGAGAAAAATCCCGCGTGGGTGCTCGCAACACGCGTGTGTCTCGCGTGGGTACTCGCAAAACGCGTGTGTCTCGCGTGCGAAACCCTCGAAACAAATCCCGAAAAAATTTTGAGGAAAATTTTGACAAAAAAATTTGGAAAAAAAAATTGAAAAAAATTCTTAGAAAAAATTTTGAGGAAAGTTTTGACAAAAAAATTTTGAAAAAAAAATTTGGAAAAAAAATTTGACAAAAAAATTCTCATTGATATAATCACGAGAAAAATCCCGCGTGGGGATCTCGCAACACGCGAGTGTCTCGCGTGGGGTACTCGCAAAACGCGTGTGTCTCGCGTGCGAAACCCTCGAAACAAATCCCAAAAAAATTTTGAGGAAAATTTTGACAAAAAAATTTGGAAAAGAAAATTGAAAAAAAATTCTGAGAAAAAATTTTGAGGAAAATTTTGACAAAAAAATTTGGAAAAAAAAAATTGGAAAAAACTTTTGACAAAAAAATTCTCATTCATATAATCACGAGAAAAATCCTGCGTGGGGTGCTCGCAGCACTCGTGTGTCTCTCGTGGGGTACTCGCAAAACGCGTGTGTCTCGCGTGCGAAATCCTCGAAACAAATCCCGAAAAAATTTTGAGGAAAATTTTGAAAAAAAATTTGGAAAAAAAATTTGAAAATTCTGAGAAAAAATTTTGAGGAAAATTTTGACAAAAAAATTTGAAAAAAAAATTGGAAAAAAAATTGGAAAAAAATTCCGAGAAAAAATTTTGACAAAAAATTCTCATTGATATAATCACGAGAAAAATCCCGCGTGGGGTGCTCGCAACACGCGTGTGTCTCGCGTGGGGTGCTCGCAACACGCGTGTGTCTCGCGTGCGAAACCCTCGAAACAAATCCCAAAAAAATTTCTAGATTTTCAAAAGTCCAAACAATGAGCGAAGTCGCTGAATGGTGGGCTCTTGCAAAAGAGTATCCAAATCATCTCCTAGAAATAACCAGCGTGGTTAGACTGCTCCGTGGTGAAACGCATTTCTAATCCAATTGTATACACAGATGTTTGTGATATCTGCGGTAAAAGGTTTGTTAACCCTGTCAACCACGCGCTGTTACATTGTTCAGCCTCATATGATGAGAGGGAAAATCTGTGGAATTGGATACTGGACAGTTTTGCAGTCGAACAAACTGTATATTTAGTAGCTTTATCTGACTCGGATTTTATATTAATCATTCTAGGGCAAAATAGAGAAACACTGGAATTAAACAATGAATTAAGAAAGTCATTTTTGCTGAAATCGGCGAACTATGTCTCATATTGCTTTAATAGAACTGTTATATCAATATAGATAGTGATTGTTATCAGCTAATTAATGGACCGATTGCATTATGGACAGAATTTTGAAAAAAAGTTGAAGTATGAAAATTCATTACCACAGTATTGAAGAGCATCCAAAAATTAGTAAAATTGCGAAGTTTGGTCGCAAAATGTTGTAAAATGAGGAAAATATAGCCCTGCAAAGTTTGCGAATTTTGTATACTTTTCTATTACGCACTGAAAATTGATACCGTTTTCTCGATGTTGGTATCAATTTTCCGTGCGTAATACAAAAATATACAAAATTTGCAATCTTCACAGGCTTACACTTCCACATTTTACAACGTTTCACAACCAAACTTTGCAATTTTACTAATTTTAGGATGCTTTTCAATGCTGTGGTAATAAATTTTTCTATTTCGACTTTTTTCAAATTTTTGCCCATAATGCAATCGGTCCATTGATTATTTTCTTTTATCTTGAAATATACTCTTCAGAAATTGGAGGAAATAAATATTTTAACTGACTGGTCGCCTGATCGATCGATTGGTCGACTGACACATCGACTAAACATTCACAAGTAAGATTCAAGGAAAAATGCTGCTATTTAAATTTGCCGGCAGTTATTTTCTTTATTTGGTTTCCCAGGTCACTTAGGATCACATTACACACACAAACACACGCTACGGGTATTTCCTGGAACTAAGCTGGAGCCATGTTGCAATGAACATTTTTTATTCGCATTTTAATATGCAGAAGAAATCGATATCAAGATACAGTTTTTCAGGAGCGATGGCTGCCTGTATGGAAAGAAAATGACGTGGAGTTTTACTAGTCAGTATATACTGGCATCACTGTGTCGATTCGTGAATATTCGTGAATTAGTATATGCAAAATAGGGTCATGTTATTTGCACCTTTATGCAGTTATACAGTTGTATATTATTCTCTTTAAAAAGTAAGTGATAGCAACGAAGGATGAACCTCTGCACTCATATCTTGCTGCTTAGAAACTGGAGATATTATTGAAGGTAAGATATTACATATTTCCTTTATATTTTATAAGTATCATCACTTCCGCTAGCTTGAAAGAGCAGCATAATAAAATATCGTAACGCTTGAAATATATTCGTAATGATTTTATAAGTGAACACCTTTTATGTAGATCTTTGCTCGTGTACAAGTAATTTTAGGCTCTGCCCCGTGTACATAAGTAATAAGAGCTCGTAATTTTAATACCGCTTGCACGGGCAGTGTTCACTGTTCATCAGTGTTTACATTCATTGTTAGCTATTTTCGTCCCAATATCTTTAAGAAGTAATTTAAGGGCCTCTCAGTGTAAGTCTATGGTAGTCTGTGGTAGTGTTAGTCTAATAGATCTTGAAGCTTTTACGGTTTTTCTGCACTGCAGAAAACATAATGATATTAATGTTACGACTATTTTGCCTGCGTGTAAGCGGCGGTATTGCTCGTCACGTCTGTGGTCACGCATTAATGAGCGTTCAAGTTTTAAAACGACGACACTAAGCGTGCGATAATCTCAGACCCATTTATTTTAGTGCCGGTTCATGCGAATCCGGCACAGTGTAAACGGGGTATCAATCAGATTTTCTGGAATGTCGGTTTTCTGCAGAGTTTAATAGCTTGCATTTGCTTTAAAAAGGGTTGCATGCCATACGTTTTGTGTAATTCCGGCCTTAAGGTATATCCGTGATAATAATTTATTCAGTGATCATGAT
Source organism: Muricea muricata (assembly GCA_963855995.1). Classification (NCBI taxonomy): domain Eukaryota; kingdom Metazoa; phylum Cnidaria; class Anthozoa; order Malacalcyonacea; family Plexauridae; genus Muricea; species Muricea muricata. Next base: position 5,566,198 of record OY979720.1, on the reverse strand, counting down.
GACGCGTGAAATTGTCACATTTTCAGCATAAAATCGACAGATTATGGGTACAGATTTGTAATAATATATTACAATAATGATATGCAGTGACGTACGTACCAACAACATTTGCTGGGTTGCCTGTGATATATCTTATATGAAATCTGGTTTTTTCCCTGTCAAAAATAAAAACGGGTGCCAGGCAGTTCAATTAAACTAGAATTATACAATGTAGCCTATTCAATAAAATATTTACAGCCTAAATTTTAAGCGCGGTTAATTATAGTGTAATATAACTGTATAAAGAATAATATAAGGAATAATAATATAAGCATATATAAAGGATATACAAAATGCAGTAATTATACGTATAAACTTCGGTTTTACGCATATGTAAACGATACAATAGCACAAATAAAAGAGTGGGGTAAAATTAAGTAAAGCAATATACTAATCGACTTCTAGGGCGAAGTTTGTAAAAAGTCTGTGCAGAGAAACTTAAAAAACTCGAGAACTTAACGAAAAAAAGGGTAAGGTCGAAAAAGGGCGAGAGAAAGAAAAATGCGGGGAAAATTGCGAAAATGCGAATTAAGAAAGTATTGTTCTGGAAGAGAGGCGAAAAGCCTCTGCCACTGGCCACTGCCAGATTTCTGTCGATATCCGTCCAAAGTATTGTCGATATCCGACCACACATGGGAGGTTGTTAAATGTCTTCGAAAATGGAAGGTTCACGTCGTTACTTCAAAAGAGTCATGAAATTTTGTAAAGTTTCTGATGCTACTAGCCTTCACAATGCATTCACTCTCTTCCCTCTTCCACCTTGGTTCATTTAAATGCGATGTTTTTATGCATCATTCCATAGTGGTGCTGAAGTCCGTCTCGGTTGAAAAATAACATGATTTCTATTACAACAAATAGAAGAACAAACTTTACCACTTTTTCTCCAAAACTAATGGAAAATACCTCCGCACACATTTATCTAAATTTAACAACGCCATTCTTACGACACTTTATTCTCCCGCCTAGCGTGCAGGACACAGTCACCCCCGGGCGGGCGCCATTTTTAAACAAAATCTGGCAGAGTCAGAGACTTTTCTTTTCACGCTTTTTTTTACATTTTCCCCTATTAGAGTTTTTTTCACAAAAAGCCTCCGCGGAGGAGAGAGGATCGAGGGTCATCCTTTAATCGAGGCAACAAAGGCAACCTAGTATTTCTAAAGGGTAAATTGGTCGTAAACAAGTGGAAATCATACACATTGAAAAAATTCACAACTACCTCAGACAGGAAACGAACCAACGCCTTTACCATACCGGTACAGAGGTACTAGATGACAAGAGCGGGCGGAATTTAGTGCATTTCAGGATCGTTATTCCTGGGAAATCTTAATAAAAACAAAAGAAATCGTAATTGCTTTAAATTGTGTGGGAAAGTAATGAAAAGCACTTCTCGGCCAATCACAGTGCTCACTCGAGTGATACGTATCCCGCTGTATAATAATTTAAATACTTTCTTCTTTATAGGTATGGATTCACGAGCAAGGCGATTTAGCTGTCCATCCTCTGGCAATGTAGTACAAAGAAAGAAAGCCAGAGTCTCGCTCAATGACATGTCAACGGAATTTGACCACCGGCTTTCAACTGGGTCACTTTTGAGGCGTGTTTGCTTAACGTGCCATACCCCCCTGATTTTGTCGGCGCGCAAGTGTAAATCGTGTAAAAGCAAACTTGCGATTATTTGGTACAGGAGGGTTGACACAACTGGTTGGAGGAACCCACGAAAACCTCCTATATACATCCCTTATCCGCGCAATTATGCACAGTGCAAATATTTTCTGAAGGGAAAGGAATGCGTCAACAATCCGTGCCATTTCGCACATGGAAAAGATGAACTGGAAATCTGGGAATTATATCGCTCAAGAGGTAACTTTTTTCAAGATTATACCATAGCTACTAATAGCCTCGTATTGACGCATACGTTCTCTTTACATGAAAGTGAGACTTGGTGGTGAGGACAATAGCTTTAGGGAAAACCCGCATAAGTGCTATTCAATTTCCACCATTGAAAAGAATCTGCGAATTTTATGTATTTTTGCGTGTTGTAGCGAGAAAACAAGAGCCAGTTGTAGAACAACAAGAAACGATTCACATGAGAAGTTTAAGGTCTTTGATGTACACAGCTAGAAACGCACAAGTTGAATACCATTATCAATTTACAAGCGTTCGCATCGTTTGCTCCGGCTTGGTGATAACATGTCTGCTGCATGTTGTCAAGGCTTGATTCAAGCTAGTTCATAGTCAAGACAGGTGTTAGCAGCAAGTCTGCAAATATCCAGTAATTGTATCAAGCCATTTTCAGCAATAAGAATATTCGCTCTCGATTTCTGCGGGGTGATACTGTACTTGACTCGTTCCTCGCCTTTGTGGAAACTTATGAGATGGTTACCCACAGCTGTACCAGGTTTCAAAATTGCTCCGCTGTTTTTGTTTATGCGTGCACGTGTTTCATAAGTTAAGAAAACGTAACTTGTATTGATCCAGAAATGATTTCATGTCAAATTATAGTTTGTAACGATTTTTGCAGGTGGTATAGATCGACAAAAACGCCAGACCAGCGTTTTGTCCCTGCAGAAGTCCAGGAGCTGCATGAGTTTGAGTGAGGGCGACACTGGTACCAAGTTTCTCTCCAGAGCCGAGTCCCTGAGTTCACTTCGTTCGCTGCATTCATTTTCAAACCCATTCTCTTTGCTAAGTGGTGATGAGATGCAAGACGAAGTTGGTTCAGATTCAGAACATCCTAACCTTTCTCAGGATGTCTTCGATATCGATGAACCGAATGTAGACATACTAGCTGGTCCTTCCACGTCGTATTTTTCTCTTAATATTGATACGGACGTTTCTCCGGGCGAAGGTGCATACCAAAGTTATGGCCAGACCGCCATTCCTCGTACACCAGTGCAATCTGGTAATGATGATGATGTATGGACAAAAGTAGACAAACGGCAAAAGGTTCCGTCGAAAAAAATGTCAACCAGAAAACGTAGAGGAGGTACGTATAAATTTATTACATTACGCAAACAGTAGTCCTTATTTGACGAGAGTAACACCAATTGCAGGGTCTAGTTCATGGTCATCACACACTTCCGTGCATTGTTTTACATTTTGAGAGGAAGCTAGGAAGACCGGAGACCCAGGCGAAAAACACATGTGACACATGTTAGAGGTCACTGGCGGATCCAGGGTAGTTAAAATAAATTATAACAGCTCAATTTTAAATTCAAAACAACTTTATAACAATGTCATAGGTGATGAATTTCACAAGAATAAAATCTAACCAATGAAGTTGCTTTGAAGGTATTTTAAAATGTAAATGTATCCTAGAATGAGCTGTGGTAATTTATTTCGACTTACGCTAGATCCGCCACTGTTAGAGGTAACTCGTCTTAGGGTTTCGCAGGCTCGCCATCTCAGGTCATTCAATATACAGTTGCTGGGAAATAGAAAGTTGTGATTAAACTACGTTCCAGAAAACAAATTCTAAAAATATTGTGAGACTTGTTTCAATTTTGTTTCGACACTAAGTTGTTCATTCCAAAATTTGGCTAAACCCAATCCCATTCAACTGTTAAGCAGATGGAATACAGGCCTTCTTTGCATGCCCAGCGAACGGCTTAACAATGACATGAATTATTTACAAATATCAAAATTTACAGGTAGAGGTGAAAGAAGGAGAAAGAAATCAAATTTAAGTGCAACGGTAAAGAGTCAAGACGAATGTAAGCTCTCTGATGTCAGGTCTTTGTCACAGTCACAACCAGATCTGAAACGTTATAATCCCGGCACTCAAGAAGGCGAAGCCGTTAAAAATCTACAACAACTAAACGAAAAATCTACAAATTTTCGACCTCCACCGGGTGAAGTAGACATGGGTCGATATAAGCTATGCCAAAGGTTAGAATGCTTGATTTTTCTTTGCACTTGCACTGTTTGATAACAGAACCTAATCTGAAATTGTTGATCTTATCAATCGTTGGTTTTCTAGTAAACAGACTTGCAAAGTTTTATATATATTAAACAAATTAACCAGCTTTACAAAATTGTGGTACTAAAAACCTTGTTGGATGGCTACAGTTAGTTGTCTTTAAGACAGCAAGTGAATTAACTAAGCGGGTACCGGACGTTGTTGTGTCTTTTAGGTTTGAAAAAGGTCGCTGTGGCCTTCGTAATACATGCACGTTTGCGCATGGCACTGGGGAACTTGTTTATTGGTCAACATTATATCAACACCAGGCACAGCTTCAAAAGGAGCCTCTATTGACAAAACGTTTCAGCGAAAAAATTCGCCGTAGAATTGAGTGCGAAGGTGAACATCACGTGGTTAGTACTAGAATTCACTGTTTTTGAGTTGTCGAATTGTATATTGTGTTTGGGTCATTCCTGTTTTGAAACCGCTGGTTTTAATACCCGTTTTAGCCTCAACGTAGAATTGTTTTTACTGTTTACAGTCATATATAGCATGGAACAAAGTCGTGTAGCAACTTTTTACGAACAACTAGAATTGGTCTTATCAGCAAATATGTTACCGTAATCAACGTACGTTCATAGAATACCGCAATTTATGACAACGCATTTTTATATACATGTGTAGTCCCCTGTGCAGCCATTTTTAGGGTCGGCAAAGTACATGTGTAATACTTGGATTGATAAATATTAAGTATAACACTCATCGAAATGACTATATTTTGCCCATTAGCTCAAGGAAGATATACCTGGCGTTACAGTCAACTGTAACTCACCATTGGAAGTAAAACTGGACGGAGCAGATTCACCGCAGAACTACGTGTGGACATTTGATGTTCGATTAGAGGTTTGTTACTTCTGTTGGCGCCTCTTCACTTTTACTCCTAACTGCAATGTGCCTTAAAGGAGCAGTGTCATATTTCACGCATATGCTTCTGCGCATAATAAACTTGAAAGCGTTGGGCCAACGTTTTCAAGTTCGGAATCCAAGATGGCGTCCTCAATGGAGGGCGAGCGGAAAGGCACTAGATAGGATCGAGTAAAACCACGGCGAGCCCGCAATAAGTTAATACTTGATACATTTGACAGCGGTGCCTACAAGCACGGTTACATAAGCACTATAAATTTAGTTTTTAACAGTGAAATTTCGATTGGCCGCATTAGCTCATTGGTCTAGGTCGCACGCTTCTGACCTGTTTGTTCCGGGTTCGCGCCCAATTGCACGCTTTTGTTTTATACCTTTTTTTTTCTTAATTTTTTGAATACTTTTTTTTCTTATATTCTTATATTTTTTCTTATTAAAACTATTCTCACTCACTATTCTCACTCACTGGGACTGTATCTACTTCACCAAATTTAGCTAAAGCGCGAGCCCGAAGGGCGAGCAAGGACTCGGCCCGCCGTGGTTTTACTCGATCCTATCTAGTGCCTTCCAGGGCGAGCATGGTCTGAAATTCGATATTTCCGGATGATTAAAAAACAACAGAATGACAAACTTCTAAGGAAATTATACAAAAATCAACGCTAAAGAATTTATTCGGTGTGCAATGTATTTAAAGCATGGAAAATGCAAAAATCGAGGCGGGATGTAACCGTTGGATTTGCAGCGATTTCACCGCACATCTGTTGCTCTTGCATACAGAAGAAGGTAAAAATAATGCAATTTATGTGCTTTAATCAAGCTGAATCTACAAGAAATTCGTAAAATAGCAAGAAAATAAAGAAATAAAATTTGTGTGAAATGTGACACTGCTCCTTTAATTTCGGCTATGTAGATCGAAACATTGAATTCTATATTTTTCTGAAACATAACAAAAAGGTGAACATAATATGTACTTTGTAATATACAGTATACATTTTACTTTTATTGTAGAAAAAGTATGTCTCTTTAAATCAAGTTGCATTTTTATCGGAGGCACATTTGGACAAATTCACGTTTCTTCGCAGCCAAGATCAAGATCATCTTTCAAACATGCGAGGTATACTTTTGCTTGATGAAGATTTTGTTGAAGTCTCAGGTACATCGGAGCGGGCCTTTCAATTTTGCGTTCGGTTCTCTTCTGGTGAATTTGGTGACTTCGAAGAGAAGTTAGTGTTTGATTTCGGCCGTGGTTCGATCCTCTTTCGCTCCCTCGTGGTTTCCTTTGCCAGTGAGAGCCGCAACAAAGAAAACGTCGCATATGTTGAATGGTCCGAAGAGACACTGGAATTGGTGCTGTGTAGAGATTTAAAGGGGATGGATTCAGATGGTCTATGTGACCAGTATAGTATCCCAGATGCTTTGCCTGATCCTGCAGAGTGTGCAGAGCTCACGCGTGAAACATACTGCAAAATTTGGCATGACATCTTGTTTACTGAAGAACAACACGTTCAAAGAGAGATTGCAAGGTATGAAGACGAGTTTGGCATACTCCAGGGCTAACTGTCATTTCCCTGGCTTTCATTTCATCAGACTTTTCAAATCGATGTTCCGTTAGTACAACTCAGTTAATGCGTAGTTTAATTACGTCAAGTTAGTTTTATATTATATATGGAGTCGGATTGTATTGATAAGGTTCATGATTTGAAAAAATGAGAATTACAGTTTTAAGAATGAGAAATCGTTGCTCCTGCTCCTGTTTTTATCGCCGTTTTTGCCTCATTAGTTTTTATGCTGATAACCGAACGTTTTCCGTTATTTCGGTGTGACCGTCCAATCGCATCAAATGCTATATAATCGTGATCTATATCCCAAATTCAACTTTTTGCGACACATCACCAACTATTTTGCTCTTATAACCTAGATATGATATACAGAACGATGAAATGAAAATAATAAACAGCTTCCAGAACTCATCTGATGAGACAGTTTTTGCCCAGCCGGGGGAATTGTTTGGGGAAATATATTTATGGGACTACCTTTTACCGGACGAGGTTGCTGGACTTATCATAAACCGTTCAGTTATGTCGATAATGTTACGTCTAAAGTTCGGACAAAGTTGCAGTAGTCGAGCATACGAATGTGAAATTAAATTAAAGACATTGCAATCGGTTATCATCAAGCTGAATGAAGTGCTATGCAGAGAATATGTTTTTGACAAGGATGAAGTGGTGTGCATTGACCTCAAGTTCAGATACAACCATCTTCCAATGTGTGAAATGCATCAGGCTATGGATATGTGTCAGCAGAAAACTGAAATTTTGCTTCCAAACATAAAGAACGTTTCGTATAAGCATAAGGTGAGTAATAACACCCAACAATTTCTCCTGTGTTAGATGCAAACCTTCCCTACGCAGTTACGTACAAACTCGATAATTTGGATGGGGGGTGGGGGTGGGGCTCACTTATTCATGTATTCATGTTCTGCTGAAATAGTACTAAGCACTAGCAGTGTTATGAACATTTATTATTTCAATCGCTCTTTTTTATTTTACCGTGGCCATCACAACAATGTCAGTGTGGCATACGCTATTTGATTACAGGAAGGTTAGACTGAAGTTTCTCGTTGTTAACTTTAACCAGCATTATTTGCCCAGATGATCTCAACCCTTTTATGAACGGCACCCTAGTTGACCTCATCTTGCTTGAACTGTTTTTAATTACGAACTGCGTATTCTATTTTTAGTCTTAAATGATCTGTTTTAATCCTAGAAATCGATGCCTGACTGGTTTATGGACAGAAAGCCAAACACAAACCAACACGAAGCAATTGCCATGATCCTAGATCCCAGTCCTACTCCACCGATACTTGTGATTGGACCGTTTGGCACTGGCAAGACATTCACCCTCAACCTCGCCTGTGTGTCAATTCTTAGCCAGTCAGAACGCAACAAAGTTCTCATCTGCACCCATTCAAATAGTGCTGCAGACATTCATCTTCAACATTTGGATACAAAAATACGAAATAAACCATCTTTGCATATTCGAGCCCTGAGGGTACTTAATATTTTTCGAAGGATTCAGACTGTCGCCGAAAATCTACGAAGATATTGTCTCATTGAAGGTATGTTGAGTACGATATCGAAATACAATCCGTTACCTCGCAATGCACAACTACATGCAAAATTTTCACTTGGATCGACTTGCGACTGTGTATGGCTTGCATAGAAAACTCAATAATATTTTGTCATTTTTTGCTGCGCAGACAAGCAAAGTCAAATTGGTTTTACTGTTCTCTTTTCAGAAGCAACAAACGTAATACGGAAACCGACGTGGGAAGAAATTTGTGACCGTAACGTCATTATTACAACCTTGGCGACTGCTCGTATGTTGTGGAAATTTTATCAAGATGGAAGATTGCATTTCACACATATACTGATTGATGAGGCCGCGCAAGCCCTGGAACCTGAGTGTGTTATTCCGCTCGTGATGGCTGATGGTAACACGAAGATCGTCTTAGCTGGAGACCATAAACAGGTAAGCTCGTATGGTTAGAAATTGAGAAATTTAGATTAAGGAAAGTGCCCGGATGGCAGCTTCGAATTTAATATACAGGTGTATGTACCACAGAATACCACACAATTTCCAATCATTCATATTTTATGTCACAAGTATATATCATGGACTATTATTGGTTTTTTGGAAAGGTTTTCCCTGTAGTTTTTCTTCCTGTGGGGTGTTGCGCTTAGATTTAGCATATTCTAGTATTTTTGAAGCCTGACTTTATTTGGATAAAATCCTAATGTACCATAAAATACCAGTGCGGAAATAAATAAGTAAGGGTTTATCAAATTGAACCAGGATTTGGTCTTTGATGCTGCATGGTAATACTGTATAGATATTGCTATCTAATTTAGTGGAAGGTTAATACTAAAGTCACTACATAATACCCATGGTATATACTACAATATATCAGGTTTATCAATAATGTTGGAAGATCGTGTTCTTTTATAGCAAATTTGATTGCTCCCTGTTGTTCTTGAATGGCAGGAATGTTTTATTGCTTAGTACAAATGTCTATGAACATAATTCATGTTGGTTTGCAAACTTATTTTCAAACGTCCTGATTTTACGAGCATTTAGAAAAAAAGAGGTATCAAAAACAACGAATTATATTTAAACTTTATCCTCGTTACTTTTAAGAATTTTTTATCAAAATTCATTTTTCTTATTCATGTGTGAATTAACACCAAAATTAATATATATTTACGAGAATAAAGTATTTTGCACGTTTCTTCCAAATTGTATACTGAAAATAAATACGACTGGTATTCTGTGGTACCGAGGTATTTTGTGGTACACATACCTGTACATGTACATGTAATAACTAAAACCGTACAGAATGTTCCGTTTGAAATAGAATCGTCTGGAATAACCCATGCATTTCTAACTTTTCCAGATGGGTCCCGTAGCGTATTCAGAATGGCTTTGGCCTGAACATCTTGGTCCCAAAAGGTCTCTTCTTGAACGGTTATTCACTCATTACGAACAGCACAAGAGTACTTCAAGTCAGCAGAGCCCTTCATCAGAAACCAGCGGTAGTTTCCTTCAAACACCTTATGTAGTCCTGCTCACTGAAAACTATCGTTGTCATGCAAAGATCCTCGAGTTTTCATCAGATTCTTTTTATGGTGGCGAATTGGTTGCTAGGGGAAACCAAGATACTCATGAGTCATTACCAGTGCTCTCATTCTACACTGTACGTGGTGAGGATAAACAAGTCGAAAGAAGCTTGGCGTACTATAATGAAGCTGAAGTAGTAGAAGTTGTGAAGCGCGTCGAGGGGCTTATAGATGTCTGGCCCGCAGGCTGGGGCAAAAAAGATATTGGAATTCTCGCACCATACTACGATCAGGTATTCAAAAAGACACATTTAGGTTTTTCGCTTTTCGTTTAATTGTCAGTTAATAAGTGTCAGTTAATAATTATAGCATAATTTCATTTTTTTTGAATTTGATATTTACAAGTCAAGATGTGAGTGCAAATGGTTAGATAATACTTCATCTAATCATTGGTACTCACATTTTGACTGTCCATTTGCTATCTGCGGAAACTTACTGAAATTCGTTCTTTTGTCTACATTCGTTCTTTTGTCTAAAACCGTTAATAAGGCGATTTTTTGTTTGCCAGGTGAGGCGAATTAGAGAAGGCCTACGGGGAAAAAATCTTCATTTTGTTGACGTTGAAACCGTAGAAAACGCACAAGGTACGTAAAACTTTTTTTCACTTTTTCAACCATTTTACGCCGATTCAATCGACCGGTTCTAACCAGTTATCTTTGACATTTAGGTAAAGAATTTAAAGCATTGTTTATCAGCACAGTCAGAACTGGGTGGACGTGTTTGGGTATTGAGCGTCGGAATGCGGAGTTTAACTGCGATCTTGCAGAGCTTGATTTTGGATTTCTTTCTAATCCACGTTTCTTGAACTCCGCGTTGACTCGTGCCCAGTCCTTGTTCGCCGTTGTTGGAGAGCCATTTTCGTTGTGCAGTATTGGCGCATGCAAAGACTTGTGGAGAGACTACCTCAAGCGCTGTGACACCAACAAAGGACTAAATGGCAGCACCTTAAATGATGTGATGGACTTTTGTCTTAGTTCCCGACTTCACTATCCTCAACCTTTAAATGCGCCTCGTGAAGGTAGATAAAGTATACTACTGGTGGTACTTTGGATACACTAGACACTTAAAATTTGGTAGCGTGTACGGTATTGTGAATCCATTTAAACATTTAATTGTTGCTCTTCAAATGTTAATATTTTCATTTAACTTGCTATGTTTCAGCTACAGTTAGTAGAGATGACAGAATCATCGACAAATTTGTCGAAGCTTGTCGTGAAACAAGGAGAAATGACGAAGTTCAGTCGCAAAGTGAGCCTGACGAAAATTTTCCATCCCTTGATGATGTTGCTACCACAGCTTCGGCTCCACGTTCGCCTCATGCCTACTTTAGTCGAAAATTTTCTGAAAGTGTGAAGGATCTGAAACCACCACAGCTGGGCTTTAGCTTTCAAGCCAGCGAAGACACATATCGTATGATGGGCGGTAGCGCGTTGTTAAGAGAAAATGGAGAAAACCAGGTTGATCATGATATAGGTGCGTCAAATTCTTTATTCTCCTGTAGTAACACTGAATCGATAAGAGATGATTCTTACTGGACCTCTATAGGAAGGACATTGCGTTACATTGCCTTGCTTTGCCTTCCATTAGCATTACATCAGAAACCAGTATCAGAATTCACCATCTGAACCAATGCTAGTTAGATCTACTACCGGAAGAACTACTATATGTTTACCAGAACCTTATGAAGGGAGATACAATTTTGGTAAACATTTAGATTTACCAGAACCATTACTACAAACTAGAACTGTACAGTGTATATATTACCCTTTGTTCAGTTTTTCGTTTCCAAGTTCTCTACTTTCTAGTTAATCACTGTACTGGGCTAATTTTGATTTATAGATATGTATTCACCTGAGCAACTGCTAAAAATGATCGAAGATAATCCAACGTCGTATATAAAATGCACTTTCCGTGTTGACACCAGCGGCAAGCAGTCGAGATATTGCGGTCAAGTACCAGCACCAGATAGTCCTGATATACAAATCCCTGGCCGTGTAGACGGAGTGTATGAAGATGATATCGTTGTACTCGAGTTGCAACCAAGCTTTGTAGTTCCAGGCAAACAAGGAGAAGAAGAAGTTATAAGATTTGGGTGCATAAGAGGTAAGTACAATGTTATTGCTTACCATTGGTTTACTATCAAAACATGGTATACCTATTTATGAGCTCTTTGACAGTTTCAAACTTTCCTTTAAGGTGTCTTACGAAGTCTAATCAAACCCGAAGGCCGTAAGTTTGTATGCAAAGTTGACAAGCGGGATCACAGTGTGATGGTACCGATAAACAAGAGTTCGCCAAAACTAAAAATAGAAAATACAGGAATAGTTGATCAGTTACAGATGAAAGGTTACCAAGAAGCACTGGTGGGTGAAAGAGTTTTCGTTGTAAAATATAAACAGTGGCTTCCCAAATTTCATTATCCTCTTGGCCAGGCTATTAGCCACATGCCACATGGTAAAGATTTCGGAACAGGCATGAAGGTTCTATACGAGGAGCACAATATTAGAAGAGAATTTAGGAAAGAATTGATTAAAAGTGTTGCAGAAAAATTTGGCGAAAACTGGGAAGTTCCTGACAATGAAAGTCGCCGACCTGCTTACCGTGACAGTGTCTTTACCGTTGATCCACCTGAATCAACAGATCTTGATGACGCCGTCAGCGTCAGGTCCCTTGGCAACGGTAATTATACGCTTCAGGTTCATATTGCTGACGTATCTTATTTTGTGCAACCTGCTACAGAACTAGACAAAGAGGCTAGGCTACGTGGCACCAGTTATTATCCACCGGAGGAAAACGTCCCGATGCTTCCCCGGGAACTGTCCGAACGCTGTTGCAGTCTGATACCTGGAAAAGATCGTCTTGCTGTGACGGTGAGTTTTGAAGTTACGTCTCGTGGAATCGTTGTTGGCGATGGAAGCATAGAGCGAAGTGTGATCTGCTCAAGTTCAAGGTTCACTTATCTTGACGCACAGAAGGTCATTGATGCAACACGTCAACAAGAATTTCCTATCACAGATGAGGTAAGGAATTACTCATTATGACATCATTGATTCTTTTACACCCAGTAATCTATTATATCCAGAAATCAATTCTGAGCGCTAAGAAAGATGTACAATTAAAATATTATCAATGGCAAGTAACTCTATTCAAAGAGTTAAGAAACATACTGGTGAAAAACACCAGGTTAAAGATGTCTGTTGTCTTTGAAAAATATTACCCTCTCAGAATGTTATGCATCTTTGAGAGTGCTCATGTTCTAAATTATTGTAATTTACTGTTGTTTTATAAGGAAAGGCAAATTCCGGTAAGAGAAGCAATTACTATCGCCCATCGTGTCGCTCAAGGGCATCGAAGATCGCGACTTGGTGCTCAAAGATCGTTGAATCACCGGAAGAGAGATGATTGTGATGATAACGATCATGGTAATGAGAGAGAAGCGCATCAAATGATAGAAGAAATAATGATCATGGCTAATCATTTGGTGGCGAAATATCTATTGAAAGAGTGCCCTGAATATGCGCCTCTTCGTGTTCAGCCACCACCTAAGTCACGTCGAGTGGTAGAATGGAGACGAAGGTTTAAGAAATTGATGCACGTTTCAATCGGCTTGCATTGGCTGGAGGATACCGAGGAGGCACATAAGGAAACAAGCGAACTTAAGGTGCCATTCAAAACGTGGTGTATGATAATGAAAAATGTGAATAGGGATTCCGATTATCAACAATTAGCAAGACTTGTTTGTGATGTTGATCTCTTTCCTCAACTTTCACTGGCTAATTCGCGCCAGCAACAGTTGCAACCACGCGGACGGTATATTTCATCAGGAGAAAAGTTTCAAGACACTTCCTTTCTAATGTCCAAAAACGAAGCACCTACACAGGTAGATGATGCCGATGTTCCGCCAGATGATGTTCTACCATCTGAAATCACAAGAACTCCAGAAGAGGATTCGAGTGATGATGAAACAAATTTCGATATACCGGCTTCTTCGTCTGTTAACGAAGGTGGTCATTGCTCAGCAAATGATCGAAGTCCACGACACTTGAAGAATGCGATCTTTTATGGACACTCAAGCCTTCGCCTTAATGCTTATTGTCATTTTACTTCACCAATTCGCCGCTATATTGACATTATCGTGCACCGTATGGTGATTGATGCTCAATATGGAATCACTTCCGGCGTAGATCCAAACAACATCACTGAAATTTGCGATCGTTGCACCTTCATAGCCCGAAGCTCTAGTCGCTTTAACAACGAGACGAAGAAGCTACAACTGGCTGTAAACTTACAAGGTACAAATAGACTTGTGTCCGCGTATATTGAAGAAGTGACACGTGATGCGTTGAAGCTATTCTTTGGCACAGGAGAGTTTGAACACTTTCCCAGCACGCCAGTTCCTATCGGACGCCTCCGACCAGAAGAGGACCCAGACGAAGTAGTCGATTCGGTCACACTTCAGTGGAGTTTCCGTTTCTTGCGGTTAGATAAGCACAAGCATGCACAACCCAAACTGGAAATTTCTGAAGATGAAAACACAAAACTACAGCGTCAAAAGGAGGGTAAGTATATATTAAATATACATTATATTATATTAAATGTTGTCCACTTTTTACTACCTAATATATACAGTACTTAATATATACAGTACTGGTATGTGTTGTGAGCTACTTATGTGAATCCCTCCTAGAGCCTTTTTATGGTTAAACAGATTTATAGCTACAAAAAATAGCAAAGCCACAGACCCACATATAGACCTACAGTGTATAAGTCATGTCCCTTTACCGTTTTTTTACTTTTTTCCGCCGTTTTCAGACCGGTCCGGAGTAGTGTAAACGTAGTCTTAATGATACACGTTATACTTAGATCATTGAACTTGCAGCTGGGAGTTAAAATGTTTCAATTCATGTGGGATATTTTTAAGCACATTCAACCGTGTATTAGACTTAGTAGTTAGTATATAGCTACTTCACTTAAGAGCTTGTTCTGATGAAAAGGTAATTTTCTATCAAATATTTTTTATCAGATAAAGATGCGTCAAACTCATCTGACAATGATTTCGACTATACGGTGAGTGGTGATCTCTGGAATAAAGTGTTGAAGGCAATCAAAGATGAAGATGAACACGAACTTAGATCTAGTTTACAAGAAGTGGATGAAGACATTCAACAACGAGGGTTAGTTTAATTGCAGCACTGTGGTTGCATGTATAACTCTAAAAGCCTTATCAAAGGATAATTCTAATATCTCTCTAATATCCCTCTAATATCCCTCTAATATCCCTCTAATATCCCTCTAATATCTCTCTAATATCCCTCTAATATCCCTGAAGCCGATTTAATTCGCCGAAACTAGCGCGCTTTGTGCGCAATGTAAGGTTAAATTTCTAATAAAGTACATTTTCAAGAACCCGTTTGTAGCAGTAGTACATAGGAAAGACTCGGATCGCACGCAACATTCCAAATAATGATTGTTTTAATTATCTGTAGAAAACCCAAAAGCTCCATTCAAGTAAGGCAAAGGTCGCAAAATGACCCAAAGACGTCCTCCAGTTCACCTTGTGAACATGAAAATGATGATGAACCGTATCCGAAAGAAGCAGAAAAAGATGAATTTTTGGAGGTTGTCAGGTATTTTGAGCCATATGATCGTGTTAAAGTTCAAATGCGTTGTCAAATGAATCAAGGAGTCCTTTCCCCTTCCATACAACTGTTCGAGATAGCCAACAAGATATTCGCTTGCGTCGAACACCGAAGTTCATCGACTGCCTGTTTTGCAAAGATTCCACAACGAGGACCGAAAGACACTCGGCTTGGTGATATCAGAGATTACGTGCGTGCGTGGAAACCCGTGCTTATGTTGGAAATAGTCACGTCGGCCGTTCATGAAGACGACTTCGCAACTTTATCCAATCTTCGCGTGAGTTTCGCGCGAGATTTTGAAGGTAAATACTGTATCTTATTCTTTTAATACTGTGGCTATAGATGTGCTGGGCGGGAATTGGATTCGTAAAATAAATGTCAAAGCCCAAAGTTGTGCTTTTAGTAGAGCCATAAGCAAAACAGTTTCAAAAAGTATATGTATTTATTAGAAGTGACGTTTCGTCTTAACACAACACATCTTAACGGAAAAAACGAATACAAGATACATTACCATGCAATATTTGAATATATAAGTTCTTAGTGTTATGTCACAAAGTGTTAAATTATAAGGGACAATTAGGTATGATGAAGACAGCGTGATACAATTAAGACAACAAGGACATTTACGCACAAAGACAGTCATCAAATTAGAAAAGGTTAAGAGAAATCGAACTGCCTTGGACATTAAGAGTAGGTTTGTATTTATTTATGAGGACGTTCCCCTGTGTCCTTAACTGATACGGGTCGGAACAGGAAGAAAGGATTTTGAAATCGTTAAAGTCCAATTTGTGACCAGAAGCACAAAAAAATGGTCCTGCGGTCCCCCATACTATGCGGCTCTTTTACAAACTCAACTGTCAGTGTAAGACTGCATGTAAGTATAGTGTAGTTAAACGCACGCAAATCCTACGGATCCCTTTTTGCCTAAACGACATGCGCACATCTTCACTCGAAACGCCGAAGCTTTCTTTGTATCATTTTCAATTTATTTTCCTGTCTTTAGGTTTGGTGACCATGGAGTTTATATTGTCAAAAAATTATGCTAAGAATCACTTCCTCACCCCTCTGGATTTAAACTTAATGTGTGTTCGTGTCAAAGATCCCGACGGATCAGGAAAGGGTAGCGGATACTGGGTTGGCCATTTTCAAATTTCAGAAGAGCTGAGGAAGAGAAAAGAGGCAATGGAAGAGGCCGAAAATCTTCAGTCAGCGAATGCTGACGAGGAGGAGAACGAGATCTCAGATTCGAAAAAGTTCCACCCTGTTCTAGCTCGATTCATGCATAGCTCCACACCAATTCCTGAGTCATTCATCGAGCAAAGATTTTGCTACGTTACTGCCGAAATGATATTTTTAAGCAGTCCGAACAGGTTGGTAACCATATCATTTAATTCAATCATTTTTGATGCTTATCCGTTTACCTCCTCGGTTAGCAAAAATCTAAAAGTTCTAGGTTTTTCTAGTGAGTACTGGTTAGAACAACTAATGGACAATTTGAATAAACTAAATTTTACAAATTAGGCAGAAAGAACATAGTGATCTTAGTAAAATTAGGGTTACGAAATTATGCAAAGTGTATAGAAAATATGGCTTTGCAAAATTTGTAGATTTTTTATGTGTTTGTACTACGTGCGGAAATAATTGCAATTTTTGGCTCAAAAAGGTTAAAAAACGTTCGCGCGCAATCATACTCAAAATCTGCAAACTTTGCCTGACGTTTCACCATCGATGTTTTTTTTGAAATTTTACGTTCAAATTTATGTTCTTTACGATAGTTTCCTTTTTCGCCTTGACACAACTTTATTCGCAAATTAGATTCTTTTTAAGTAGCGAATTCTTACAAGATCAGTTAGAACTTTTAGATTGCGTTTTGTTTTTTTTTTGTCTTACCTTATTTATCATTTGTTGATTTGTTTATAGACGCTGTTTCGATGCTCTCATTAATTCAATCCGAGCATCGGAGCTTATTACGAGCATATGTACTGAACAAGAACTTCCCCGGGTTGTTGTTGATGTTGGTAAGACACACTGCATAGAGAGATTATTCATGTTATTCATTTAATAATATCTGCGTATAGCTATGAGCTCAGATTATTACATCTTAGTTAAAGTAGGAAAAATGATTGAGTACATGTTTATTTATTTATTTATTTATTAAGCTTTACCATTTAAACATATAACAACATTTACATGAAACAAAACATACAAATAGGACAAAATGGTTGGGTAACGCAACAGCTTTCGCCAATTATAGCGGCCCTTATGTGACTGATGCATGTCTCCTGTCGATGTTCTCCTCGACTAGACTCCTTCGACAAAATAAAACACGAATGGATGAGACTAGAGCGAATAAATTCGAAGACAGTATTTCGAAAAAATTCATTCTTCATAAAAAACATGCATCTTAAAAATTTTTCTTAGTTTACCTTGGCCCTTGTGATTGATCTCTTCTTTTTCGTATTCCTCTAGAAAGGAGCCTCCCGAGAGAATTATCGCTAAGTGGAGTGCATCCTGATTTTCATCCTTTGAACCCCTACCAACGAAAAGCCGTCCAGAAAGCGTTGAGCAGATCATTTACACCCATCCAGGGACCACCAGGTATTAATTAGAACATGTAGTTAAATGTGTATAAATAAAAATACGTGTGGAAAATTGGTTTATGTGGAACTGACAAATACTCTTCCATACTGCAGAAAGTTCAACTGAGCTACACAGCAACACAATTTTCTCTTGATCTCGGAGATAAAGAAAAGAAAACTCAGAAAGTATTTTAGGTTGCTTTTATCAAATACTGCATATGTTTTCACGCGATACTTTCTGAAACAGCCAAAAGGAATGACTTTTGCTTGACTTTTAGAGATGCCTTACTTGAATTATAGAGAACTGTGGAAACGATATTGTATCCTTTTTTCTTATCCTTCCATAGGCACTGGAAAAACAGTAACTGGAGTCCATATTGCTTATTGGTTTGCTCATTTGAACCGAAAGAGAAAACCTGCAATTGGAGAAGATGGAACGAAGTCAACCGGTGCTATGGTATTCTATTGTGGACCCTCAAACAAATCTGTTGATGTTGTTGCTCGTAAGTACTATTGAATTCTTGTAGAGGAAACGTCTTTGATAAAATGCTTTAAGACTTGTTGCTCACAGTAACACCGCACCCGTGATTTTTACCATCATATCAGACAAATAAAAGAGTCATGGTTCATGAAATGATCTACTTCTTGTCGTTATCGGAACATTAATCATTATTGAAATTATTATTAAACTAATTACACTTTAGGTTTTCTCAAAAAAATTCCTGGCCTGAAAATCTTACGAATGTATGGGAAGGAAATTGAGCAAAAAGTTTTCCCCGTACCGGACAAAATTAACCAATTCCGTTCAAAGCGTGTTTCTGCACAACTGAAGGATGACGAAGAGCTCAAAGAGGTCTCCTTACATCATGTTATACGCAGTGCTGAATGCGTGAAGTTTGCGGAGGAGTTGAAAAAGTATGACGATGAATTCAAAGCATGGAAAAGAAACGATTGTAGTACGTGTGCAAAGGAGCTTCAAAAGAAGATTAAGGAGTTTAAAAAGGTATAATCACCCTCCAGGGTAGTGACTTTGAAGTCAGTTAGTTTGAATTTAAACCCCGGTTACACAATCTCGATTTTTTGACACCACCACGGGACAGATACTATTACTGTCCGAGCATGGACTGGCTATTTATATGCTCAAAGTCATGAGACTATGAAAGAATCATTGGGTGGAAGCACGTTCCTCTTTAATTTTTTCAAAAATCGTATGTCCTCGTTTCTATAATTACGAAAGTATGAAAGCACTAACAACAGATACATATCTTCTCGAAGACGTATTTCACACTCCCCCCTGTCAAACTAACGGTAAATATTTTTCTCCTTATAAGATTGAAAGTGAAGCTGAAAAATGGGCTATAACACAGAATGGAGTAGACGTGGTATTAACCACTTGTACTACAGCGTATGGACGCCGAATCCTTGATGTGTGTGAAAATATTGTTTCTCAATGTATCATTGACGAATGTGGCATGTGTATTGAGGCTGAGACACTTTGTGCCATGTTGGCTTCAAAACCAGAGCAAGTTGTTCTCATTGGCGACCACAAACAACTACGACCTGTCATAAGATGCAAAGAAGCGAGAGAACTTGGTCTAGGAATTTCAATGTTCGAACGTTTTTCAAAGCAAGCACATATGCTTAAAATCCAGTATAGAATGGTGAGTATATTAAAGGGTTGTCAACATGGTATTCAATATTATTAATTTTCTTTGTTTTAACAGCACGAAAATCTATGTGAATTCCCATCCATGTACTTTTACAATGGGGCACTGGAGACTGCAGATGACGTACGAGATCGTCAGCCAGATAATGTCACGTGGCCAAATGGCGATAGTTATCCATTCGCGTTTTATCATGTCGAAGGAGTGGAAGAGACATTGATTGTTACCACAGATCAGGGAAATCAAAACTCAAAGAAGAATCAAAAAGAAATTGAGAAAGTTGTACGTAAAATGCCTTTCATATGAGCTGGTTTCGATGCTTTCTATTACCGTGTAAGGATCTAGGCGTCAACTACAAAATAATAATAACCGATTTCTATTTACTCTCAGATTTATTTAGCTCAAAGTCTGAGGGACCAAGGTATAAAAGTTGAAGACATTAGCATTTTGTCCCCATATCGAGCTCAATGCTTCGAAATAACCGAGAAATTGAAAACAGTTGGCCTTGGTGAGATCTCTGTAACCTCTGTAGTTGCAGCTCAAGGTAAAACCAGTTTTAATAAATGCTGATCGAATTGCATTAACAACCCAGCGTTTCGTCATTTGAATTCGAAATTCATTTGAGCATACCCAAAAGAAGCGAGTAAAACATGAGCCCAAGGTTTGTAAGTTTAGCTAGTGCCGCAAATTAATTTACGTTATATAATTATAACTATAATTATAAATATAACTATAATTATAGTTATTGTCACAAATGTGAAAACATTTACATTACAAGAACACTACACGATATAACTGACATATGTATGCCACAAGAACAAGGCACAGAATAATTTTTACCTCATCCCTTTAAATATTGCTCATATATGCGCTCACCTTTGATACAGATTATAATTTGCTGTCGTCTTTATAGAGTATTTTTTAGATTGTTTTAGCTATTTGGTAACCCTAATGGTTTCTTTTATATTGTGCTATTTTGCGACGTAAATTGCACACTCATTATTTAAGATGGCAGACAGCTCACTGTTATTTCTCCTTTTTAAAGTGAATAAGCTAAAATCTTACTTAGCTTATAGTGCCATTCTTCTTAAAGTACTATAGTTAAGTGATGATACAATGTCACGAACGTTCTATAAAACGGGGGAAATTTGAATTAGATTATTAAACAGCCGATGTGTTCCATAGATTTACTTTTCGTTAATAGGGAGTGAAAAAAATTACGTCATTCTATCACTGGTACGTTCTCTCCCTGAAAGAGAAATTGAGAACCGTGCATCGCGACCGTGGCTGACAGAAAATCTCGGATTCTTAACGGATGAACATCAAGTAAACGTTGCTTTGACCAGAGCAAAACGTGGCCTTTGTATCGTTGGTAAGATAAATTTCAGTTAATATTATGTTGATGCGGAAATTGATTTTCAGATATGCATATACTGCACCGGCTAAAAAGAGAGCTGAGATTTCGGAAAATTATGTCCAGACCACGCCCAGTGAGCACACCAAATTTCTGTCCGACTCTCAAAATTCCCCGAGATTTCCTTAAGTTAACATAAGTGTTATATTTTACGTAACTGTCTTTTGACAACTTTTGTGAAGATGTTGGAAAGTTATCGTTCTGGTAGCTCTGAGCCGCTTTTTACGGTTCTGACAATGTGGAGTCTGACAAAACCGTTTTTCAAAAGCTTACCAGTACATCACTCTCTTCATCGCCAGAATCTTAAACATCGCTCAGAGTTATGAAAGAGTGGTTACTTCTCAACATCGTCCTAAATGTTGGCAATTAAGAGAGAGAGAGCTACGTCAAATATAACTCTCTCATTTCAGTTCAAGGAAACATAACTCCCCGAAAGCATAGTTCTCCAAGATAACTCTCCGTTCCATAAGTCTCTCTTCAGTCATACTCAAGCTAGCCACAATATAAACCCGTGCAAGTCATGTTTTCTTTTAGGTAATGCGAACTTGATGGGTGTTTGTAAAGTGTGGAAAGCGTTGCTGAATCATTATGAACAGAAAAGATGTTTCGTTGATGAAGACTGACTATCTGTCATTTAGACATTGCATTTAGGAAATGATGAAAGTTATTCTAATCATAAAATGAGGTGTATTGGCTGTTGAACCGAGCGGAGATTTATGGGGGTTATAACCCCACATATACAACACGCCACCATACGCTTCTGGTGAAATTTATAGTTAGAAATTTATGGTAAAATTTTCCTTAAATTACGTTATCTAAACAGGTGGGTGGCTTAACAGTTAACACACCAAAATTTCATTAATATACAGGGTGTATAAAAAAAAACGGAGCGCATCTTTTGTGTCTAATTATTTCTAAATTACTGAAGCTTATAGCACAATTTTGGACTTGTTTTAAACCACGTTCTTTTCTCTTTCGAACAAGCCGTAATTTGTATTTTTACTCCCAGTAACGTATGTGCTATGACAAATTTAGTAAAAGCTATCGATTTGAGATGCCTTCCAATTGTGCAAATTCACTATGTCTTTCATGGTCGCCAGTTAAATTTTTAATTTTTTCGCTCATTACATAAATGGTATTTCTGTTAAACTTAATAAAACTTGTTATAAAGCTTTACAGAAGATAACGGGCCGTTAACGTGCACTACGAACGGATAGTTCAAGCTTGTATCGACTTCATGAATATTGACATTATGCAATTTCGACAACATTGTGCACGCGCGGATAAACAAAACGCTAATTTCGATCATTATTTTGGCATAAATCTAAGGTTTTTGTTGAAGTAAACGGTCCGTTATCTTCTGTAAAGCTTTATAACAAGTTTTATTAAGTTTAACAGAAATACCATTTATGTAATAAGCGAAAAAATTAAAAATTTAACTGGCGACCATGAAAGACATAGTGAATTTGCATAATTGGAAGGCATCTCAAATCGATAGCTTTTACTAAATTTGTCATAGCACATAGGTTACTGGGAGTAAAAATACGAATTACGGCTTGTTCGAAAGAGAAAAGAACGTTGTTTAAAACAGGTCCAAAATTGTGCTATAAGCTTCAGTAATTTGTAAATAATTTGACACAAAAGATGAGCTCCGTTTTTTTTATACACCCTGTATAACACGTGAAATGAACGCACGACTTGTTTCAAGTGTACAAACAGGTTTTGGTCCTGGTTTGTTATGCTATGAAAGAAGCTTGAAACAAGTTATTCACATATCAGATGTGTGGGAAGGTTGTTCCAGTAACTCTGATACAATGATATCAGTGGCGGATCTAGCGTAAGTCAAAATAAATTACCACAGCTCATTCTAGGATATATTTACATTTTAAAATACCTTCAAAGCAACTTCACTGGTTAGATTTTATTCTTTTGAAATTCATAACCTATGACATTGTTATAAAGTTATTTTGAATTTAAAATTGAGCTGCTATAATTTATTTTGACTTACCCTGGATCCGCCACTGAATGATATAACAAGAATACTACAAGGTTCCAGTTAATCTGAAGTGGAAATCATAGACACGTCGAAATTCAAACTGGACCGATGGGGAGAGCGATGTGTCTACGGGAGATCTGTACGAATAACGCAAAAAATTCGGACAGTCGTACAATCCAATAATCAGTGATCAATCTGTATTTTCATTGGTCGAGAGTTGTCTGTTTTTACAGTACACACGCACAGTTGACGTCATCAGATGGCGTGATGTACTTGAGCAAAATGTTTTCGCGGGTTTTCCCCACGTTTATTTAGTTTATAAACAAACAGATTTTTTTGTGTTTCCATACTGTGATAGATCACAGAAGATTTCATTGCGTGCGAAGAATAAAAAGTCACGGCGTTCGCCTCTTCTCGTGCTGTACTTTTTTGTTCTTTGCTTGCCATGAGGTCATGTGTGATCTATTAGTATAGACGCACGCAAAAATAAATCTATTTGTTTAAATATTAAAGAGTGTAATGGCATGGCCACTTTCATACATGGAAGTATGATATGATGCCGGGTTTTGAATTCATTTTTGTTGTTGCGTTGTTTTTGCTAAAATACATGTATGTATATAATGAAATCTAATAAATCACTTTTACTATGACAACATGGCGTACCCTATCACTTTACCTGAGCAACCGCTATCCAGATTTTGAGAAAAACAAAATGGCCGCCTCGAAGGCACAATCTCGGGTTCAAAGCGAAGCAGAAAGTATGCTTATTTCATTAGAAAAAGATAAAGTTAGACCAATGCAGGTAAGATATAACACTTTAAACAAGTTTCGTAGATTTAACCTCCATGTTCTATTCTTGTTTTTGAAGTTTTAAGTACAAGCTTTGCGACTTGCGAGTACAGTCTGAGTGAGACTGAGAGTCTGAGACTAGACTCTAGAGTCTAGAAGAAGCAGAATTTGATATATTAAAATGCGGCGTTCCAATGTACAGTGACATAGCCATGCCCGCGTCAAAAGGGGTGGACGTGGACAAAACTTGAAAAAATTAAAATTATCCGGCTTTGGCCAAACTTTTCAGGGATGTAAAATCTTCTTATATTATTTCTTCTTATATCTTCTTATATTATTTTAAGAAGATTTTAATTTGGATGAAAATTCTTCTTATATTTTCTTATAAAATAAACATTAAATAAAAATGTTTTAACACTTTCTCATCTCAATTTCTCAAGTATTGTATTAAATTATAGTAACTTTCTATCTGCCATTTTAAAATGGAAGTGGACAATGACTAAAAAATAGTTCTTCAAGATTTCAGACGACCCCTGTTACTTGTACATTTTAGGTTTTATAACATAACAAATAAACAGTAAATTCATTAGTGTGTAAGTTTTTTTATACAATAAGTTTTCAAAAGGGATTTCTAGTTGTCAATGTCACAATTTCCATTGTTAGGTTAGGGTAATAGGATAAAGATTCGATGTAAATTGATGACGTCATTGTAGTGATAGCTATATAATTATACAATAATTATAATAATATATGGGCATAATTAACCATGTAAGGAATGGATAGAGGATAATAAAGACAACAACACAACATGGTGGCAGCTAGCGGGATCTAGAGCAGAAAACAAGCGAATACAACGGTGTGATTTGAAATGGCAGACGCAGAGTCCTCCGAAGGGCCTGTAGTTCAAAGTTTTACAACCTATCAAGTAACCCCACCATCGAAATTCTCGTTTAAAGCAGTCGATTGGACGCGATGGATACGTCGATTCGAGCGGTTTAGAATAGCTACCGAATTAGACAAGAAAGACGAGGAAAAACAGGTAAATACACTTATTTACACTATGGGAGACGAAGCTGACGATATTTTGTTGTCGTTTAACCTAAGTCCCGAGGATTTGCAACGATACGACGTCGTAAAGAATAGATTTGAAAACCATTTTATCGCTAAGCGAAACGTAATATACGAACGAGCGAAATTTAACGTCCGAATTCAAAATGACGGTGAACCAGTAGAAGCTTTCATCACGGACTTGCATTGTCTGGCCGAACATTGTGAGTTCGGCACTTTAAAAGATCAACTCATACGTGATCGTATTGTAGTAGGCTTACGAAACAAACAGTTGTCAGAAAAGCTACAACTAGACCCAGATCTAACGCTCGAAAAAGCCATGGCTAAGGCCAAACAAAGCGAAGAAGTAAAAAAGCAACAGAGCGTTATTCACCCAAAATCTCCGACAAGCGAACATAACATTGATCATATATCTAAAAATAGACCACGAGGACCGCAACGTCGCGACGAAAAACAGCAATTCCCACGGGGTAGCAAGCTCAGCAAATTTGCTGATAAACCCAAATGTATGCGTTGTCTAGGAAATCCACACCCTAGAAAATTGTGTCCAGCAAGTGATTCCACATGTAACAAGTGTTCCAAAAAAGGACACTGGGCGAAAGCTTGTCGCAGTGGTGAGAATTGGGGTTCCCCATCAAAGCATCTAAATGAAATTTCTCAGCAAAGTTCTGACGAAGAAACATATTTCTTGGGAACAATTGCCACCCCCGATGAACTGAATAATCCCTGGGTCACAAACTTACAAGTAAACGCAACAAACGTGTCATTTAAAATTGACAGCGGTGCCGATGTCACAGTCGTCCCATACAAAATGTATCAATCAATTCGACCACCCATTCCCCTCCTCCAAACTAAAAAGATTTTGAGGGGTCCATGCAACCACAAATTGGAGATCAAAGGAACATTCAAAACACTATTGCAGACCAGTGATTGTGCAACTGAAGAAGAAATATTTGTTGTGAATGGATTAGAGCGTGCACTGTTAGGACGAGAGGCTGCACAGCGTCTAAAACTAATCAACCGAATCGAGTCAGTAACCACTCCTCTAACAAAGGAAACTATCCAAGCCGAATATCCAACATTGTTCAGTGGTTTGGGCAAGATGAAAGGTCAAGAATATGATATCAAGCTAACAGAGAATGCCACACCCTTTGCCATCAACGTACCAAGACAAGTTCCCATACCTCTCCGCCAGAAAACTGAGCAAGAACTACAGCGTATGGAACGAAACGGCGTCATATCCAGAGTCGACGAGCCAACCGAATGGTGCGCTCCAATGGTCATTACTCAAAAAAGTAACGGGAATGTTCGGGTGTGTGTTGATCTGACACAACTCAATAAATATGTACAACGTGAGAATCATCCTCTTCCTACTACGGACACGACACTAGCTAAACTGGCAGGGGCAAAGTTCTTCTCACGATTAGATGCCAATTCCGGTTTCTGGCAAATAAAGCTCTCTGAACGATCGCGACCGCTGACCACATTTATCACCCCCTGGGGACGCTATTGTTTCAATGTCCTACCATTTGGCATTAGTTCCGGATCGGAAAAGTTCCAAAAGTGCATGAATCAAATTTTACAAGGCTTGGAAGGGGTTGAGTGTAATATTGATGATGTACTGATATATGGACGAACACAAGAAGAACATGATCAAAGACTGAAAGCCGTACTCAATCGCCTCAATAATGCCAACGTTACTTTGAACAACGACAAGTGTGTTGTAAACGTTCAAAGTGTCGCCTTTCTCGGTCAAATAGTGGGATCGGATGGAATCAAACCAGATCCAGAAAAGATCGATGCCATATTAAACATGCCACATCCTACTAACATTCACGAAGTACGTTCATTTCTCGGCATGGTCAATCAATTCAGCAAATTTACAACTAATTTAGCTCAACTCACAAAGCCAATACGTGATCTATTAATCAAAAACTCAGGCTGGACTTGGGGACCAGCACAAGAGGAAGCTTTCCATCAAACAAAGATTGCTCTCACAACAGCACCTGTGTTAACCTTATACGATCCTAATAAGGAAACGAAGATTGCCGCTGATGCGTCTTCATTTGGTCTTGGCGCTGTCGTGTTGCAAGAGGAAGCTCCAGGTGATTGGAAACCTGTATCGTACATTTCACGGTCCATGACGAGCACCGAATGCAAATACGCGCAAATCGAAAAGGAAGCTTTAGCTGTTACATGGGCTTGTGAACGTTCAAGTAATTACGTCCTTGGAAAATCCATCACCATCGAAACCGATCACAAACCATTAGTACCCCTTTTAATGAAACACACGATAGATAAACTACCACCACGGTTACAACGTTACAAGATGAGATTAATGCGATTCAATATCAAAGCGGTGTACCACGTGCAAGGAAAATACCACTACACAGCCGATACACTGTCCAGGAAATTAGCAAATAACACCACGGCCACACCCACCATACCCGAAGCAGAAATGAATGCGCATATTGATAGTATCCTAGCAGCAATACCCGCCTCTGATCCGAAACTGTCTCAAATTAGCAAAGCGCAAGATCAGGACAAAATATGTCAACAAGTAAAAAAATACTGTGCTGAGAATTGGCCAGACAAGGACCACATCGAACACGACATAAAACCATACTATCAAATCAATGGAGAACTAACAGTCGTTCACGGACTTTTAATGAGAGGCACAAGAATCGTAATTCCAAAGTGTTTACAACACGAAACATTAGAAAGAATACACGAAGGGCACCAAGGCATCAATAAATGTCGAGCAAGAGCCAACAGATCTGTCTGGTGGCCTGGAATCAGCGCACAAATAACAACTTTGGTCGAGAATTGTCAACCATGCAACGAGCATCGACACCAACATCCCGAACCGTTAATGCCAACGCCACTCCCAGAGCGACCATGGCAAATGATCGGATCGGATCTGTTTACGTTAAAAAACACCAACTATTTGCTGGTCGTCGACTATTACTCTCGATACGTTGAGGTTATCACACTTCACGGTAGCACAAGTTCTAAATCAGTGATTGCAGCGTTGAAGACAATGTTCGCACGACACGGCATACCAGATGAACTACGTTCGGACAACGGTCCACAGTACCACAGTGACGAGTTTGCGCAATTCGCAAGCGATTGGGGATTCAGGCACACCACAAGCAGCCCTCGCTACCCTCAATCAAATGGACAAGCGGAGCGAGCTGTGAGAACGGTAAAAGATATTTTACGGAAGGAAAATGACCCAGCGAAAGCATTACTAGCGTACCGATCTACTCCACTTGCAAGCGGTTATTCGCCAGCCCAATTGTTGATGGGACGAAACATAAAATCTAGCGTACCAACTAATCCAGATCAACTTATGCCGCAGATCGTCGATAGGAGAATTTTCAAGGAAAAGGAAGAAGCAGGCAGAGAATATCAAAAACGAATCTTTGACAACCGCCATAAAGCTCAAGAAATGAAACCACTATCAACAGGAACAACTGTCTTCATTACTGACATGAAATGTCGAGGAAAAGTCGTTCAAAAAGCAAACACTCCTAGATCATACCTGGTAAACACGTCTACAGCAGTCGTTCGAAGAAATCGCTCGCAATTGAGAACCATTCCAGACAATCCCGTTAATCAAGATAGAGGGCAAACAACATCTATGCTAGCAAATAATAGACCTCATAGAATTAAGAAATTGTCACTGAAAGCAAGAGAAAATCTCGGACTAGAATAAGAACGCTAGAAATAGTGACAGTATTAACATTGATATTTTGTTGGTTTAAAAAGGGGAGATGTAGTGATAGCTATATAATTATACAATAATTATAATAATATATGGGCATAATTAACCATGTAAGGAATGGATAGAGGATAATAAAGACAACAACACAACAGTCATCACATTCTTGTTTTAAAGTCAAAAATCTTCTTATATTGTCTTAAATCTTCTTATAATGATTATAAGAATTAAGAAGATTTTTGTTTTGAAAAAATCTTCTTATAATCATCCCTGGCCCAAAGAAGAACTTAAGAAGAATTGAATCCATAGTTTTCTGCAACTCGCTATTTCAGCTACTGCAAGTTTTCTTGTATTGTAGACACCTTTTACCTTGACCCCCTGCCGAATCTTAGAGCAGGTCAAATGATTTTGGGGCAGTGGGGTGACCACTACCTCTTCCTCCACCCCTTCCCCCACCCACCTTGGTTATACCCTTGCCAATTTTTGGCAATATAATATTTCTTATGTTATATAATATAGCAATGTTAACATGAAACCTAAGCTGTGAACATATAGAAGACTGCCTAATTTGTCTAATTTACAAAATTTAAGAGAAAGTCATGAAAATTGCAATCATGATATCTTGGTTAAAATTTGGCAAGCAATATTTGGCATATTTAGCAGTTAGATACATGAAGCTTGAGTAGTTACAAGATATAGACCACCTCCATTCCATCATTGATGTACTGTTTCCACAAATGATTCATTTAGTGATTCACCAGAATGTCGTTGACAAATAAAATGCCTTTAATATATAGAGGGAAGCACATTTATGTGCAGCCAAATGCTGTGAAGATCAACTTGCAGGAACTCAAAGTGTACAAAACTGTATTTCAAAATGTTTCCTTCCATCTCAAAGAGCACAGGAATACATTAATAAAGAATTGAATAATTTTCAGGTATGTTGGTGAAACCATCTTTGCATTTATGCTAGATTTGCTATTACCAGCAGTATGTAGTCTTTTAGCAGTTTTCAGTTTCTTCAAGGATGTCAAATTAGATCTTTATTTTTATTTTGTCCATTCTTTAATTGTCTTAAATCATTAACCTATAATGCCATTAAGCCTGCTTACTTTTGAAATTAGCGGCTGCATGGGCCACTTACTTTCTAGAAGTTGCTTACTTTTAGGGGTTTCTACTTTCATGTTCAACATATTATTTTCAGCATTGGCTTAGTTTAAATCTATGATAGAGCATATTTTGTATACTTATGGTTAGGAGAGTTTCTTACATTATATACATAACATAACAGGGGGGGGCTTACTTTAGAGACACTGCACTATTATTCATGCTTTTAGGTGATGAAGCTTCCCTAATGTATGCCACTACTGCATGCTATAATTATAGTACATGAGTCAAACCTAATTTCACGTCCTGCTTTTAAGGATCGTATTTCAAGATGTGCAAAGTCATGTCAAGATAAAATCCAAGATAAAGTAAGCATCAATACAACACAAAATGACGCTAGTAAATTGCAAGAAGAAATGAACACTTGTGTGGATCAGTGCTGTGATACCCATCGTGAACTGTTACCCAGGATGTTTGAAAGAATGAGTGAAACCCTATCCCAACTGCAACATACACCATCCACTTAGCACAATACAATCAAGGTGATGGAAGTTTAGGTTAAAAATTATTGTTAAATTGAGATCATATTTAATAATTTTTATGTATTTCCAATTCTTTTGTATGCAGGGGTCGTGTTTTTTAGTAGTACAACTTTTGGCAAGGTCATATACAGATTTTGAGGGAGGGTGTGTACCTCCTCTAAATTCTGCAACTCCAATAAAAATCTATCCCTTTTTCTTAATTTACCTGCCCATAAACTGTCCCCAGGTCCACCAAAATGCATGAACTTTTAATTTTCCAGTAACTTTTGAATGGAGCTGTACTGATGAATTTATTTCTTCATAGACATTTTGTGGTCACTTAGTCATCTAGTATTCACACTAAATCCTTGCAAATGATATTGCAACAAAATTTTTCAGTACTTGTATTTTGACCAACTAAAAGATGCATGAAATATATCAAGTTCCTTTGGTTCATTTGAAGTGCACATATGAACTTTTATTGCAAAGTATTCACATTAGTCGGGACTGTAAATTACCCTCTAAGCTACACAAAGTTGGGATATGGTATGGTAGTAACTCTAGCATACTGGTGTTTGAAAAATTGGGAGACATACCTTGTGCTTGTTTGCCTGAACTATACAAGAAAATTAGGTCCATATATCGTGACTTAGGGACAAGTCCATGTTAATTATTCAGCTGTTGAGATATATTGATGGTTTAGTGGAATCTTTTCTAACGTTTACATGAATGTTTTCTAACTTGTTAAAGGAAATATGTTTTTGACTACTTGTTAATTACCATGAATAATCATCACGTTTTTATTATATAAATTGAATGTAATGTCCTGATGTTGTTATCTAAATTATTTAACTATTAAATCCGTGGTCAAGTCATTATCCAAGCTTTCCTAAAAGTTCCATTTTGTCGAGGGGTTATAATTACCCAAGCTAACGTACGTGGTACGTGTGGCCTTGAAGATCAATTCATTTGAGGTTACAAGGGACCATCTGCTCACACAGGAATGTGTTGTGGTTGGCATAACGTCCCGAAATACTGAAATGAGAATTGCCCGCGTGTTCTTGGGAAGAATAATTGGTAGCCTTTGTGTGTACGTTGGCGTTTTTTTGAGAACCTGGAAAAAATGAATGTAAAAGAACAGAATAACTTTTCAAATTAGCTAACCTTCACATACCGATGGACTTCAGAACACAGTCACACAGTTTAATTTAACCTAATCTAATACAATCTGAATGCTAATCTAAACTACATATAAAACAAGCAGAGGCTCATTTTATCCCACATGTAATTTTCCCAGATTACATTGCAATTAATTCTTTAATACTGGCACTTCAAAGGACTGAGTATTCAGTGACCTTGTCATACTTGTTATGTCGGTCTTTTATGCTCGGTGATTATACTATGTTATATTATACTAATTTTCATGTAAATCTTAAATCTGGTTCTTCTAATTATCTAGTTGGCGTTCAGATTCTACCAGTCTTGTCGTTAACCGTATATTTGAATAAAAGAAATTTGTAAAAAAACTGATATGAAATCCTGGTCTTGGGGATTGCCTCCGCAGTGTTTTCCCCCCACACTTCACAAAATCTCAGTTGTTTTTTTTTATATTTTTAATGACTATAAAAGTATAACATGCAGCTTTTTTACCCCTTTTCAATAGCAACTACCGGTATATTCCGATACTCTCCCGTCTTAAAGTTCGGACGCGACATTCTAAATGATAAATAATGTAAAGTTTTCTACACAGGAAGTGTCACTGTGACAATTATATATATATGCTAGACTGCTAGACTTGCTAGGCTACTTTCACCAGGGTTTCCTTTTTTCTTCTAACAAAATACAAAACAACTGCAACCCTGTTGATGGTTGAAATTTAAGCTAAAATTCAATCCAAAATGTTTATTTTCTAATTTATCTGACATTCTTAAAACATTATGTATTTTTAATATTTTTCCCCGTTTCGCTTTGAGTATAATATGGGCGTATACGATCAATCGTCATGCAATAATTAAGAGTATGGGCTATACCATACTGTAAGCAACATTCGTATTTCTGTTTCAATTTCGTGAACGTACATTGGCGAAACCAACAAATTTAAATTAGAATTCATTTTTTTTTAAGAATTGTTTGTTTTCACGGTATACAATATTTCACGTTCTTCACTTGTTGGCCAGGGACTGGCATGAGGTGGCTTCGTGTTCAATCTTTGTAACGTAGCTTGCCTGTTCTTCCCCTATGTGTATACTGTATTTTGTTTTTGCTTACATTTACCTGTTTCAATTTGTCTTCAATATCGATCAATTTCTCTTCCGTTAAATACCTTGTTTTACATAAGTCACCGGATTGCCACGTGGGCAGACGCACTTGAAGCCAGATAGTACCATCTTACAGACACCACCCTTCAGACAAAGACATTTGAGCTGACAACTCGGACCATAATATCCCCTGGTCTGATCGCAAATGCACAAAAAGCAACGAAACCCATCCCGACAAATACCGTTGTTTTGGCAGCTTGGACTTGTGCAATCGTTGATGTTGAGATGGGAGATATATTTGGATTGGTCTGTACGTTTGATGGTTTATAGACAGAAAGGCGTGTATTGCATGGGGGGTATAATCGGAGGTTTACGAGTAGAATTCTATTATTTAGAAAGGACGTCATGTATGCTGGTGGATCGTACCGCCACGCTTGTTCACTATGTGAGTTTATGTATTTATTTGTATTTTATATGTATACAGATGGGGCTGAATTGAACTAAAACTAGACTACCAACGGAATAAGATATCTGCATTCATATGTGTAATCGTTTATTTGGTAATTTCCATGAAAAATCATTACATTGTTACTGTAATGTAAAATCATATTACTCGAACTAAAAAGCCTTGATTCTTTTTTTATTCTAAATTATTTAACTAACAAATTCGTGGTGAAGTCGTTATGCAAGTTTTTCTAAAATTTCCATTTTATTAAGAGGTTATATAGCCAACCAAACGTACGCGGTACCAGTTATTATTACCACCAGTAAGGTGTGAACCCGTGACCTTGAAGATCAACTCATTCGAGAGACTGCTGTTCCAAGGGATCATCTGCTCATACAGGAATGTGTTGGCATAAACATTGAAATGAGTGTTTGTTCCGTCAGCTTTAGCGGCGACGTTGTCGTTGCCTTTTTGATACGTCACGTAATCCAAATATGCATGACCATTTCTGTTGAAGAACCTACAGAGAACTGAAATGAGAATTGCCTGCGTGTTCTTGGGAAGAATAATTGGTAGCTTTTGTGTGTACGTTGGCGTTTGTTGATGCAATTCAATCTTCTCGAGTTGGTTGAGAACCTGGATGATGTAAAAGAACAAAAGACAATAAGTTTTTTTTTAATTCCCGCAATGCCTTTTTGATGCAAAACTTTCCTCATCTCCATGTTCAAGCTTTTAGTTGCCTCTTTCATTTCAGTGGTTTTATCTCCTTACGTGCTATTATCATTCAGTTACACTTGTCCATGCTTCAATAGCCTTTCAATGCATTTTATACTGGAATGCACGAAAAACGAAATTATGCCTGAGTGAATACATGTCTAAGGTTGCAACATATTTTTCTAAACCAGTTTCCGCAAGTTTATACTGTCTTAGCTTGGACGTATGCATGCATACACGCGCAGCTTGCGTATGTCTGTACCTCGTTGGCACGCAGGAGTCGCCATGATCCAGATGGACGGGATTGCAAAATTTTAATCTGATCCTTCTGCCTCTTCTGTTCTTCTTCGGATTGCTCCAGTCTGGTCGCTAGCTGTTAAAACCAGAGAAATTCAGGAATGATAAATGTTACAAATATGACGAGGAGCTTGGGATGAGCGTTAAAACGTTTCTTGTATATATAAAACGACGTACAATATAAATAAATATAGAAAGTAGAAACGAGTTCCTGGTTTGTTCTCATCACTGTTTGCATGTCAACACTGAAGTGCTGCGCTTGGAATATTGGATAAAACAGTTATCCGAAAATTAAATCAAAATTAATTCCGACATAAATTATTTGTGCATTTAATATGTTGTTTTAAATCCGAAACGAGAACAATAGAATTGCAAGCCCTTGCAGATCCCAGTCCTGTTCAGACTTGAAATCTCGTCAAGCTGGCGAAATGGATTTTTTTTTATTTTCAACGACACGGTGTGAAAGACAACAAAGAATTTTGGTGAAATATCTACAAGTGCTGGTCATTTCTGAGTAATAACAAATAGAATCCGCGACAATACTATGTTTATGACTATATGCTAGACTTGGTAGATTATTTTTAAGCTAATTACGAGATTGAATGTCGTTTTCCCAATGTATTTACCTGTTTCACTTTTTCTTCAAAATTGATCAACCGCTGTTCTGTTAAATAAGTAGTTTTACACAAGTCGTCTGAGTAACCTGGAGGGCAGACGCACTTGAAGCCAGTTCGCGTTGTCTTACAAACACCACCGTTGAAACAAGGGCATTTGTGCTGACAACTGGGACCATAGTATCCTTTGCTAGGATCGCAAATGCACGAGAAGCAACGAAAACCATCTCGACAAATACCGTTGTTTTGGCAGCTTGAACGTGTGCAATCGTTGATGTCTTTTGAGAAGAAATTGTAAATCTTGAGACGGTCTCCCAGGCTATAATTCCGATGTCGTTGAGTTGTTGTAATGTAAGACTGGCAAGAACGTTTTCATCAATGTTGTGAGCTCTCAGCTTGGCAACATAAGACAGTAAATCTGCTCCGTGAATTCCGGCTAACTTGAGCAAATCTTTAACTGTGATCCCATACGTGCAGTAGGAAGATTGACTAGCCGACGTGAAGTTACACACCAAGAGGGTTAAAGTGAGGAATAAGGCGACTGAATATTTCTCCATTGCGATCAGCGCTTTAATACGTATATCCGCGTGTGAATGTTGGAACGCTTCATGTCGTAAAGTTCCTACCACACCCTATCATCTACGTCATTTGTTTGTCATATCAGCTTACAATCTTCACGTGCTCAAGTTGTTACTGTAAACTAGGATACTTATAAGTTGCAGTGAGCTAAGTAGTGTTGGTTCGGACCGGACGGGGGCTAACTTAGTAGCCCCCTTGCTCACACTATAGGGCTGCAGCGAGGCTTCTAAAGGTCAAAAATATTATAATGTCGTTTTCGGAAGGTCAGAGTATACCGCTAAGTTATCTTCCAAACGCCGCACGTGTGGCCGGCTGCTTGCATAATGAAATAGACTAGATATGGTCCTACTTAGATACTAACACATTTTTTTACGAATATGCTATCATTTATTTCTAATCATCACATCGTATTAGCGGGAACACACGAGGTGATAAATCGCTGAATTGTTGCTGCAACAAATTTCATCGTGTGAACGGGAGAAGTTTGATTTTGTGCGACATGTTGCAGCGACAAAATTCTGTTGCGACCCCAAAATATTAACCGATGAAAAATGGTAATTAGCGTTCGCATCAGGCGATTTGTCGCTGCAACTTATCGCTGCAATTACCACATAGGTCTTGTCGCTTGACTGTACACACAAAGCGATTTGTTCCAGCAACGTGCTGCAGCGATTTGTCATCACGTGTGTTCCGGCCTTATAAGTAATATGAAATCAAAATGATTTAAACTACATGATCATATATAGTTGTTTCAACTATTTAACTAACAAATCTAGTGAGTCCTCGTACGAGCTTTTCTAAACTTTCAATTTATGGAGAGGTTATATAACCAACCAAACGCACGCGGTACCAGTTATAATCACCACCACCATTGACGGAACGTGTGACCATGAAGATCAACTCATTGGAAATACTGCTGTTCCAAGGAATCATCTGCTCATACAGGAATGTGTTGGCATGAACATGGTAATGGGTGTTGTATCCTTCAGCTTTAGCGGCGACGTTGTCGTTGCCTTGTTGATACGTGACGTAATCCAAATATGCATGACCATTGACGTTCCCGAAGTTACAATAAACTGAAATGAGAATTGCCCGCGTGTTCTTGGGAAGAATAATTGGTAGCTTTTGTGTGTACGTTGGCGTTTGGTGATGCAATTGAATCTTATCGAGTTGGTTGAGAACCTAAATTAAAAATGGGAAAAACAATAGCTATGCTTGCACAACTGAAAATTCAGTGTTAACACTCGTACATGTACCTCATTTGTACGCAGAAGTTGCCATGAAGCGGCTGGACGTGTTTCCAAATCTTTAATCTGCTTCGTCTGATTTTGAAGTTGTCTTTCAGATTCTTCTAACCTGGCCGTTAACTATATTTGAAAAAAAGAAATTAAGAATTATAAGATACGATATCTAGGAGGTATGACTGCATGGCAAATGTGTATATGCGCTAGAACAGAACTATTTTCACCAGGATTTTATCTTTTTGGTCAACCTGAGTCCTTATCCTAAATCATGGTTTGTTTCTACGTTTTATTTTCCTGCTTTTTCTCCGTTTCTCATCGGGTGACTACGTATGTGTGGTCGATATCAAATTAATAGTTTCAAGTATCTGTCATTTTTTTTAACCAACGTCAATTTTGCTTGAACAGTAATGGCTACCCTGTATAAGTACTTGAAAATAAGGTTTCCGCGCGAGAAGTAGGGAATATATTATATATTATTATTCATTGTACTATATTCTTGTATTCTCATTGGTTAAGACTACTTAAGAGCCTACAGGTAATTATGCGTATTTCGGTGCAGACAAAATAAATCTCGTGTCTGTCAAGGTCAAATTTTGACCTTGACAAATAAATGTCGTATTTGTCATGTCCATACGGTGCCCGCGTATTTTTTCAGCGGTATCTCCTCATCCATCTCCCCATCCGGCTCAGCCTCATCCAATAATTCTTAATTATTCCTCAATAAAAAACTCGAAAATGAATTATAACATGAAGCTGCATCGGCATCGCGAAGGCGTAGTTTCGATTCCTGTCGGACCTATATAGTTGATGATGATTTTTCTCAACTGTTCCGTAGAAAATATAACACAGACCATGTAGCTACATCTTCCGCATAAAAATACTCGATTTCAAAGTTTTTGGGGATCGATATATCTGATCATTCGTGGGTCCAAGTGTCCTCGGGCAGTGTATTTCAAAATATGCCATCTAACGATTACAATTATGAGGCATGGACGGTTTGATTTACCTGTTTCAGCTTGTCCTCAAAGTCGATCCATTTCTCTTCAGTGAAATACTTCGTTTCACATAAATTACCGGAGTAACCTAGCGGGCAGACGCACTTGAAGCCTGTTGGTTCTGTCTTACAGACACCACCGTTGAGACAAGGGCATTTGTGCTGACAACTGGGACCATAATATCCTTTGCTAGGATCGCAAATGCACGAGAAGCAACGAAAACCATCTCGACAAATACCGTTGTTTTGGCAGCTTGATCTTGTGCAATCGTTGATGTCTTTTGAGAAGAAATTGTAAATCTTGAGACGGTCTCCCAGCGCTGTAATTCCGATGTCGTTGAGTTGTTGAAATGTAAGACTGGCAAGGACGGTTTCATCAATGTTGTGAGCTTTCAGCTTGGCAACATAAGACAGTAAATCTGCTCCGTGAATTCCGGCTAACTTGAGCAAATCTTTCACTGTGATTCCATACGCGCAGTACGAAGATTCACTAGCCGACGTGAAGTTACACACCACGAGGGTTAAAGTGAGGAATAAGGCGACTGAATATTTCTCCATCGTGTCCCGCGCAAGATTGTCGGCGCATCTGTCGTCGGTTAACGTTATATACAGTCTGTAGCGTCTGAGCAGTAGTTAATTATTCACGTCATCTGCATCTCATTAGCGAGCTTAAGGCGCGCGCGGACGTCGATGACGCCGTGAAAATGGTTCCTGTGCCCATTTATGGACATGCCACGCCATTTTGACGCCATTTTCACGTCGTCATTGACGTCCGCGTCTTAGAACTTTCCTAGTTTACTGAACCTAACTAGCTTGCACGCACGATTTTCACCGTTGAATTCTTCTGCGAGGCAATATTTCCTTACTAGCAAATAATTATTCAGCGTGGTGTCCATAAAAATTGCGTATATGCCGGAAAGAAGAATTGGTATCAGTTGCAATTATGACATCTTGACTTCCTTTCTTGTAAACGGCCAGCCGTGAACTCACAAGCACTACTTTTTTGTGGCAGAGGACAGAATAACTCATAAAAACACTCTATGCAAAATTAATTCCATACAATATATTGCGGACAGACTTCCAGGGTGGCTTTGGAAAAATTCTGATCAAACCAAATCTTTTAGCGAATCGAATTAGGTATTGCAAGACAGTAACATCCGATGCAAACAAATCGAGAGACGGCATAGGGAGGGAAAATCGATGGGAGTTTCTCCATGTCGCACCACGCATGGTGACGACAGTTAACCCAGCCAGTCAATGATATATGGAAAACGGATATCCCCTGTAATGCAAACACTCTGCTCTACAGTGCGTACTTGACTGGAAAACGTCGACAGGAAGACGATATTAACCATAAATAGCATTACCAATGCACATTGTGTAAAAGTTTGAAGAAGTTTGCAATCTGCAAAACGGATATTTAAGTCGTAGACAACAGCTGCTACCAAAAAAACTTCCCAGTGCAGTTATATTTTAATAAAATATACTTATTAATTAGTCAGTATAGCAATGTAAACTACTTGAGCTAATACCGCATAAAACACTACTTATTGTTATTTAAATTTATGTTTCGAACAAATTTTTCCAAAAGTTTCAAATTCTTAAAAAATATAAAGGTTTTGGGCGAAACAAGCGCTTGTTGAGCTCAAAATTGAGCACAGTTTTTGTTATTATGACAATTCAAAACAATTATAATCTTTTCCAACTTTCGAAGACTTGTTCAGTATTAATTCGTAAAAAACTGCATTTAAATCAAGACTCAAGTACTAACTTTCAAAAACTTTATCTAATTAAGTTTATGTGTCGCCATTTTCGCGTCGTCATTGACGTCCGCGTCATCGATCTTATGCTCGCTATTCCTCATCGATCTTCATATAGTCATCGATCTTAATATCGCTTGTTGCCGGCTCAAACACAAGGTTTGAACAAACAATATAGCCAGAGGAACTTAGAACTTTCCTAGTTTACTGAACCTAACTAGCTTGCACGCACGATTTTTACCGTTGAATTCTTCTTCGAGGCAATATTTCATTACTAGTATATAATCATTCAGCGTGGTGTCCATTAAAATTGCGTATATGCCAGGCGCGGAAAGAAGAATTGGTATCAGTTGCAATTATGACATCTTGGCTTCCTTTCTTGTAAAAGGCCAGCCGTGAACTCACAAGCACTACTTTTTTGTGGCAGAGGACAGAATAACTCATAAAAACACTCTGCGAAACTATGGGAGTTTCTCCATGTCGCACTGCGCATGGTGACGACAGTTAACCCAGCCAGTCAATTGCATTTTCTGGCTAAAAAGATCACTGATCATTGTACCTTTCTTTACTTATTAGTGACACACCGTCTAAAAAGTAGAAAAGTCTGATATCTAGAAAACGGATATCCCTGTTGGGATTCCAGCTCCATTCACCGCCATCTATCCTTATTTGTATTTTCAACATTCACACATTTCACTGCGGTGAGATCAACAACTAATTTATTAATTACAGCAATTCATTCGTATTTACGTAATCAACGATAGATTTTGATTGGTCAGATTACATTAGTAAGATTTCTAAATATGGTAATAGAGGAAAGTATCAGTTTAGTACGATGACATATTGTCAGTTCCTTTGCTTCATAGTATTAATAATAATCTATTTACAATGGGGTTAGGGTAAAATGCGGAGCCGGAATTGCAGAATCCGGAATGCGGAATCCGGAATGAGGAATCCGGAATTGGGGGTAAAACGCGGAATTTGGGATAAAACGCGAAATTGAAGGAAATATGGACGAGAAAACTTTACCATTCTACTTAACTACTCGAAGACTGAGCTGCTTTTGATAAAATCGTTGATAGTTAAGTACGGCAGTTTGGGCAGCGACGAGGAATAAGTATTGTAATCATTAATATGTCCATTTGCTTAAAAAAATACAAACTAGGCTTCGAGGTTTAGTAAAGTTTATACATCCCAGCGATGTTACATGCGTCTACTGCCACTAATTGGAAAGTATATTCAATGAAAGTCGATTACATTATAGAAACTTTGAATGCAGATATTTTGAGTGAATTACATAGCGCGAGATAAGGCTATTAGCCAAAGCGGGTACTGCAGCTTGTTCAATTTTATCAAGGAGGACATATTTTTAATAAAAACTCAGGCGAAATTTCCTCATATTTACATGTTTTATAAACAAGAACGACAATGTCCACGTCGCAACTATCGACTATTCAAATTTAAACGGGGGAAAAGACAGAATACCATTAGACCGTCGTCTAATGGCCAAAAAGGCTCTAGAAATCGATTTTCGTTGCAGACCTCGCTAAACTAAAAAAAAAACGCATTTCTATAGATTAAAATACGCTAAATTCAAATCCGAAAAGTTCCCACAGTTTACTTCTGCAGTTTTTTTGTAATTTGAGATCAAAATCGTAAAATTTACGCGATTTCACAATACAATTTTTGAAAACACATCAGCCACTAGTCTGCCATTATGAACCATGGTCCGTACCGTTTAGCGCCGTCGTTTTTATATTTAGAAGTGTCTCAAGATGACTGGTTTTGAAAAAATGTGACTCAGAAGGAAGCCAAGGTGAAAAAATTTCGAAGTGCAAGATTCTCGAACAGCCACTATTCCAACACCGCATCGACCTCGAGCACAGCTACTCCAACGCAGAATCCGTGTCAAAAATCGTTTGATTTACTGAATGCAGGCATAACATCCGTTGATCCGACCATATTGCAACACATGTCAGAGAAAGTCGAGAGACTATTAAACAAAGAAAATGCAATTGTGCAAGCCCCTGGTTCAGTGTTGGAATAGTGGCTGTTCGAGAATCTTGCACTTCGAAATTTTTTCACCTTGGCTTCCTTCTGAGTCGCATTTTTTCAAAACCAGTCATCTTGAGACACTTCTAAATATAAAAACGACGGCGCTAAACGGTACGGACCATGGTTCATAATGGCAGACTAGTGGCTGATGTGCTTTCAAAAATTGTATTGTGAAATCGCGTAAATTTTACGATTTTGATCTCAAATTACAAAAACAACTGCAGGAGTAAACCGTGGGAACTTTTCGGATTTGAATTTAGCGTATTTTAATCTATAGAAATGCGCGTATTTTTTTTAATTTAGTGAGGTCTGCAACGAAAATCGATTTCTAGAGCCTTTTTGGCCATTAGACGACGGCCTAATGGTATTCTGTCTTTTCCCCCGTTTAAATTTGAATAATCGATAGTTGCGACGTAGACATTGTCGTTCTTGTTTATAAAACATGTAAATATGTGGAAATTTCGCCTGAGTTTTTATTAAAAATATGTCATCCTTGATAAAATTGAACAAGCTGCAGTACCCGCTTTGGCTAATAGCTTTATCTCGCGCTATGTAATTCACTCAAAATATCTGCATTCAAAGTTTCTATAATGTAATCGACTTTCACTGAATATACTTTCCAATTAGTGGCAGTAGACGCATGTAACATAGCTGGGATATATAAACTTTACTAAACCTCGAAGCCTAGTTTGTATTTTTTTTAAGCAAATGGACATATTAATGATTACAATACTTATTCCTCGTCGCTGCCCAAACTGCCGTACTTAACTATCAACGATTTTATCAATAGCAGCTCAGTCTTCGAGTAGTTAAGTAGAATGGTAAAGTTTTCTCGTCCATATTTCCTTCAATTTCGCGTTTTATCCCAAATTCCGCGTTTTACCCCCAATTCCGGATTCCTCATTCCGGATTCCGCATTCCGGATTCCGCATTTGGGATTCCGCATTCCGGATTCCGGATTCTGCAATTCCGGTTCCGCGTTTTACCCTAACCCATTTACAATGTCCATTTTGGCTGAGAGCGTAAACCTAATAATCCCTGTAATGAAAACACTTTAGTCTACAGTGCGTACTTTACCAGACAACGTCAAGAGGAAGATGATTTTAACCATATATATAAATAGCATTACCAATACACATTGTGTAAAAGTTAGAAGAAGTCTGCAATCTACAAAACGGATATCCCCTGTTATTGCGCTCTACACAGCACAGCATCCCAACGCACGTTACGGCACAGTATGTACTTTAGGGGTGGTAGAAAACACGGGTGCCGGATAGACGGATACCAGATAGACGCGTAACAGATGAACGGAAAACCAGATTAACGGTAACCGGATAGACGCATAAACGGATAATATGATATTAAATGAGGTTATACAGTATAATAACTAAGGTTAATATCGTAGTAGCCCCGGGCATTCTAGGCACGACTTATGATAGTCTAAAGCGCCCGGTAATAGAGAGCGTCACACCGACACACAGAAAAGTAGCTAGCTAGCTATCAGATAGCCAGCTGTTCGGTGTGATATGTTGCAGAAAAATAAACCAAAGAGCAACACGAGTCAGAACCTTTGAAGTTTGTGTCCCTACGCATGTCGCATTATGCGTATTCATTATGCACGCTCTGGCCAGTCAGTTGCATTTTCTGCTGGACTGGCTGATCCGTCATTATTCTGGCCATAAACTCCATAAAAATAGGCCTACGGGGACCGATTTTGCACTCCTGAGTAGCCCAACTGTTCATTCGCTATACTGTGGTTACGAGAGAATGTCACGCACAAATAATATGAAGGATACTTAGGATAGTTCATGTACGACGGAGCACGTGCACTTTTGGAATTCTATTTCAAAAGAAATCAGGGAAAGCAAGTGACTTCCTTTGGAAATGAAATCATTGTCCATTATATCAGTGCGTTCGTAGCTGAAACTAATCTGTAAATAAATTACCTGTAAATAAATTACCTGTAAATAGTTCATTATTTTGTTACCTTTTAAATACTCCATATCTCTTCAAACTTATTTTTTTATAAACAGCTTTTAATATTCTACTTATGTGAAATTGTTTCTGAAACACATCCTTCGTGGAAATCAGCAGCAGTTGGCGGGGTCGGCGTGTTGTATAAATAAAGTTATGCCGTTACTACTTCCGTCTTGCTGTTTGAAAGAATTTAAAATAATCTACGTCGTTGTACGAAATTTGAATAGCAATATCCACTAGTGAGTGATTTTAAAATTTTTCTCGATATTTTCAGAAACAGGTTAT
Source organism: Muricea muricata (assembly GCA_963855995.1). Classification (NCBI taxonomy): domain Eukaryota; kingdom Metazoa; phylum Cnidaria; class Anthozoa; order Malacalcyonacea; family Plexauridae; genus Muricea; species Muricea muricata. Next base: position 5,522,938 of record OY979720.1, on the reverse strand, counting down.
TTAAACCCATTCGGCATTTTTGAGTTAAAGTTACTTTCTAAGGGCGCCTACTTTCAAGTCAGAGCTCTCAAGTTGTTATTTTCAGCATCGGTCAAGTTCAAATCCATGCTAGAGTATATATCAGTGTTTTCCATTTATATTAAATTTTTTTAGGGGTGGCGATCTCTTTCCAGGGCGCTTATTTTCTTGAGAAGTGGGCTTACTTTCTTTAGAAGTGTTGAGAAATGCGCTTGGATTTTAGGTACGCTAATACTTTCCTGGGTGGCGCTTACTCTCGAGTCTTTACTGTTTGATTGAAGTCGTTTGAACCAGTTCGAACCTGTACTTGCACAATACAATTCAAAATTCCCCCGCTGAGCAGGTGGCACGCGCGCACGCGTCTCCTGAATATTTTGAGCGATCTGATTGGTTGCTGAGAAAATTGAATTTACCCGGGAGACAAAATTATAAAATGGCGATGGAAGAACGGGAGAGGGTTATTTAAAATGGGAAAATGTCGAATTTGAAACCCGTCAAAGGATAAACTCGGTGCAAAAATGAGTAAGAAGGAAGCCAAAGATCCCCACGCTGTGGTGTTGATTCGTCGACTTTTACAGATCATTGATCTAGGAATGATAGAAGATTTGCAAGAAGCTGAACAGACGATGAATGTGTCAAGAAATCTTGAAATTGCTAGCGACCTTGGCACCAAGAAGGGGAAGAATTTCTTTTCCAGATCGAGTGAAAAGATCAACAAAATATTGCATAAATCAGGTGGGCTGTCAACAACGTTTTAGAGTTTGGAAATATGACACCATTGCATGCTTCAGGGCAAAAATTCATGTCTGTGTTTATGAGGCTAGTATAACAGTCTTGACAGAATGCTGATTGTTTGTTGTCAAATATTCCGTTTCATTTTGAAATCTATTTCTGCATTTATCTACTGCTCGATGGGTATATAACATAGGTAATGTTTACTGTGGCATGTTTAGTATAAATATTATTGATGACAATATTTGAAGTGCTTTTTAATTCGGTATATTTAGGCAATTAGTTGCGTGTTGCAATACTGGACGGTTGACTGGTTACTGTAGAGGAAAAACGTGCTCAATGCAAATTCCATTGTTTAAATCTTGGCAATAATTGTGTTGCTTGAAAGAGTTCTTTATAACAACCGCCTTATGAGGGAGGCTTCAAACACGTTTTGCTCTTTAAATTTCAAGTGATATTTTTGAGATATAATATTAATATGTATTGGTCAAGTCTACAGGTATATAGACTTAGTCTGTATGGGTCATGCAAATATACAATTGTACATTCTTGTAGTTTTCGATTCCTTGTTTGTACTTTGTACATATTTAGACAGTTCTGCTTAGGTAAAGAAAGTTGATACAGTTCATATCTGTTCAGCACTTTACCTGTTTAACTTGAAGTAAACAAGGGCAAACAGTTGATTTTCAATGTAGAAAGGATTAAGTGAACAGAAATAGCAGAGATTCCTCAAGTAAAAATCAAAATTTTTCTGCACTGTTTTTACCACTGGTTCAGTGAATACTGTATAACTGAGCAATTCTCTGATATCTAGATTCATGGTTGCCCATGTTGTAAGTCTCAAGTGAAAATCATATAGATGGTGAAATTTAAACCAGGAGCAGTAATTGTGAAAAATCACCAAGTATAAGTGCTTTGGCATGAGTCAAGCCTACACCTGTTGTGATATGAGCACACAGCTCTGACTACTAAGCTACGAAAAGTAGCTGCCCAAGCTGGGATAGCTGTTATTTAAGGTAGTAATTGGTGCCTTTGGCAAAGATTATATTATAATAAGTGCCACACACTGTAGTGGGCATTATGACCCAACATACCCAGCAATTATGCTTGCTCTCTAGCTTGCACAGTCATAGGTCAATTAGACTAATTTAAGCAAGTGTATGATTTCCTCTTTAAACCATGACATATTAACCTATCATCCAAGCACATATATATAATATGAAAAATACCACCCTAAGACTAAGTAAAATTTTCATGTGTTCTATTCTATTACATTGTACGTATATTTCCTAATTTTAATGCTGACACCAAACCACAATTAATATTAGAAATGGGATATGTTTCTTATCTTGCCACTGCTCAGACCAATTTGCTTATGTTGTTTGCATTTAATAGACAAGTGACAGCTGGAATCAGTGGACCCTATACAAATTATGTTCCATTAGCAATAAAACTTTTAGACAAAGTGGTGCAAAACCTAAGTAAAAAGTTTAACTAAAATCTAATCCAGAATCATGCATGTAGAATAATAATAGAGAGATCTGTCAGTGCATAGAGTACCAAACACTTCATGACCTCCCAGCCATGTGTTATAACAGGTGACTTTGAGTTTATCAACCTTTTGAATTAACATTATTTTTTATCCAGTTTGTTGCAGAGTTGAGACAATCAGCCAACTTTTGAAACTACTGTATACAAAGCGGATGTATAGAAACATTTGTGAACACCAGGGTGACTTCTGGTCATACAACGTCTTTTCCTGCCCTAGTGTCCTTACTGGAACAAAAACTACAAACACTAAAGCATGGTCGATTGTTCAAGCTGCAATTAACCGCAGTCACACCTTAATTGTCTTCTAAATAGCGTACACTTTAAACGCAGCATCGCGATTTGAGCTCAATTAGTGTCTTCAACGCTGCGAGGACATCATGTTGAACCATTATAAGCTTAGTACTGCATTTCGTGATGATTGCTTGACTAAGTCAATCAGTTTTAAACGTAAAAAAGTGTGGAGAAGATCCCATGGGGAATATAGCTTTGTGAATAGCCAGCAACTATTTAATAATGATACTGCTAGTCTAAAGCCAAAGGGTAAGTGAAGATTCAGAATGTTGTATGCGACATAGTCTATGATCTAGGAATTTTTGGTTCAGTAATGTGACGCATGTTTACGTTTCTTTGTGCTGTTTGGGAACCATGTTTTAGTCAAGTAAAAAGTTTTGGACAGTTACATTTATAGTTTAGGGACTCAGACGTGACCAATTTTCCTTTTTTTTAAATGTAAAGGTAATTCATCCATGGTTTCAAGCGCTAATTTTTGTGGCCGCGGTTATCTCGATCCGATCGGGTTTGCGCGTCCTACTGGCGACCCTGCGAGAATACTTACTGGGTTTCCCGCTTTTAGAGTTGTACTGGACTGCCTGAGCTGCATGTTAAGTACTGTTACTATTAGCGTAATTTTCGCTCGCGTTTCGTCGATGATGACATGCACAAGACTCTTAAAATTGATGAGATTTGATGTTTTTGCCATCTAGACAATCAGTGTCAGACACCCAGATCAGCTTTGGGAGTTGTGAAAACTTTCTTGATGTGGATGTGGATGTGAGCTAGCGGTGATAAACAGTGACTATTCCGATGAAAGTCTACTTTTAACATTCACACTCCTCTAATAATGTACATTATCTTATCTCAAATTTTGTATTCTTATAGGACCATCGCCAATATTTAACCAACCACTGAGCGAAGCGAACGTTCACAGAGTTTCGGTTCTAATTGATTTTTTGAAGAAACGTAAGTGGAATCTAACTTTTTTTGTCATGACTATGTCTACGACGGCATACACTACTGCGATCTAAGCTATTTTTACCTTGGTTAACTTATGTTCTCCGAGTTTTTGGCGAAGGTGCACCTATAAGTGCACTTGGGAAATATGTCAATTCAGCATTTATAAAATTGTGAAGCAAAAAATTGAGAACGGTGCTTGGAGGGATTTCAGCTAACACAGCTATAAGACAGTGTGACTCCATCACGTATTTTCCAAGTGTTGATTCTCATAGATCACAGTCGATCTTGGTCATTTTGCTACAAAACTCTTTGTTTGACCAATTAACTTAACGGTTTATTTAACAATGGCATACAGTTATAAGTGCATGACACGAATATATATGTATATACATATATAGACTTGTTTTTTACATCAACCGTACCGTAATGTCTGGTAGGATGTCTTTTTCGTCAATTATATTTGCCCGTCCTATTGTGCAAATAAAACTTCCATCTATATTGAGATATAGCAAAAGTTCTAGCAGTTTCTGGTCAGAGTAGCCGAGTTAATTTATTCCCAGTTAATTATCAAACATGCTATGAAAACTGAGGTCCAAAAAAAAAACCGCCTGGGAACTATAGGTTTCCAGGATGCGATGTTTTTTTTCACCTTCGCTTTGTACCCAGGCTGTGTATTCGGAAATACTGCGAAAAATTCAAAGGTGCTGGCACAAGGATTTTGTGAACGGTGAACGTAAACACCAACCATCATGCTTTGGAATCTTACGTTTCCTTTCATTCCCAACAGATGTGGCTGCTGAAGGAATATTTCGTATTTCCGGCAGCAAGAAACGACAGGATGAACTAAGACATTTGTTGGACAAAGATATAGATATCAATTTTGAGGAGGATTCATTTACCGAACATGATGTTGCTTCCATCTTGAAATATTTTTTGGCAGAATTGCCAGAACCTATTGTGACCAACGCTCATATAAAAGTTCACATGCAAATAAGCGGTAGGTAGATGTGATTAGGTTACACTCATCACAGTGGACAATTCTTATGAGTTGTCTTATTCATTATTGTACGAATAAATCGACAAAATTTTAACTTGAGCAAAAAGAACGAAATCTTCAATAGCACAGCTAAAAGGCGTATCTTAAAATTAGTAAAATTATCGCTTTCCTGATCGAGGTCGCACTGCTTTGGAGGGAGAGTGCAACAGAGACCAGCAGTTTTGAAACATGAAACAAATTTGATTGTGGCTCTTTGTGGCTTTTTCTTAAAGATAATGAGGTCGGTATTTATATTTACTTGCTCCATTTTTAACTTCTAAAGTTTCCTGCAACATCGCGTTGTCCCTACAAGCAATTCATAGATGCTTTGCGCTTCTCGATTAGGAAGTGGCTAATTGGCAAAATGTAGTTCCAAAATGTTTTAAATATAGAAAATACAGCTTGGCGAAGTTGTAAATACGTTTGTTAATATGAAGTTGTAAAGCCTGTACCACATTTGGACCGAAACTGGCGGACAGTTTTGGTCACGTTTTGGTATAAAGGAGTGAATTATTACAAAATATATGAGTGTTTAAGAGATTTCTTTGAGAGATTTTAAGAGATTTCCAAGATTTCGTTGCTATAACTTTAGTATGGTTGCTACTTGGTCATTTGTTTAATGTGTTAACAATGTAATGTATTGAGAATCTTGTTTAGATATCGGAGACGAGGAAAGACAAATCAAAGCATTGCAGTTGCTGTTTCTCCTCATACCGCCGGCCAATCGTCATCTCCTGCATCAGTTACTGCAATTACTTCATGAAATCGCGAATATTAGGGAGAACAAGATGAGCGCCTGCAGCCTCGCTTTGGTGTTTGCTCCGAGTGTGATTCAGTACAAACATGTAAGTACAACAATTGTCAGTAGAGTACACAGGTCGAGAAACACGCAGGTTGCAGTCAAATTTCCTGGCAATCAGGATGCGTTCGCGTGCCCTTGCTCCAGCTTCATGATGAAACCCCTGTGCATGCTGTGAAGATTTTTTATCCATGCAAATTTGACGCAAGTTGTTTTAACAACTGTAGTCTGTAATTATCAGATTAGATTAAGTCTGCTTTCACAGCATAATGTAATTTTATGAAGTGCTATATATTCAAGTCCACAGACTTGATGCTGATTAATTGATGACAAACTTGCATCAAGTCGGTAAAACTCACGAGTTGCAGGAAGTCTGTGGCTGTGGCTCTGACTGTGTATAATGTACTTACATAGAGTATGTAAAAGTTTATTCACAAATGGGTAATATAACCTCGTTCGAATTGGCTCATGTTCTTCCTAATTCCATTTTGAATTACGATTAATTTTTGCCTGTGCTTGTTTATAAATTTCCAGAAATCTTCGTCGTGTCTAAACGTAGTTCCTGAGGACATCACGACATTTACGGCAGCCTTAGCCTTCATGATTGAGCATGTCAAAGAGATATTCCTCATTCCTGATGATCTACTTAAAGATATTGAAAATCAGAAAAGTAACAATCTCGCTCAGGTAATTAAACCTGCAACACCTGCTACACGCAAGGTAATTATCGAATTAGAATCGTTTAGAAGTTTTACCATGGGAAAATTTGTCATCTTCGTTTACAAAACATATCATTCGTGTTAAAATCTCAAACTAGCGTTGTCGGTGTTAATGGTGCATTCAAAAGCACGCAAAAACATAGGACCTTTGACTACAGCCGAAACGATATCAACAGAGCTACTGCTACTATCATGGAACTATTCATTGAGGCACTCTTGGAAATCTATGCGCGTAATTGGATTAAAAATAAAAAATATGTGATTCACCTGCAAACTCTGATCACGCATTGATTTAAATAGTACCCTTTCCCTCCCCCTTGCCCCCACCGACCAATGCTGGTCCTGTACAGTGCTTTTTGGCCTGAAAACAATATAGATACATTTGTGTATGCGATGTCGTTTCCCAGAGTCAACATTGGCAGGTGGGGGAAGGGGAGGGGAGAAAATATAGCGATATTTTCAACGTTAATTTCTACTTTATCATGTAGGACAACTATCGTCTAGTTTTCCCCAAACTAATTATTCCATGATTGTAGCTTCACTATTAACGTCCCGTCGATCAGGGCCCTCTATCGAAACGTCCAACTCTGCGTGGTTTCAGGTAGTGAAAGATCCTAGATCATTTCACAGTTGCCTCTGTGTTTAAGGAAAGCTTCGTACCATTTGGGGCAGGTTTACATTTAACAAATGTATGGGGTGATTTTTTCCAAAATATCGAGTTTTTGAATAAGTTCTTATTTTCAATTGTTTAATGTGCTGCACAATAAAGTTTGTGATTTTCCCTTGGTACGACTTTTGTAGTGTTTTGTAGTGTAGTGTAGTGTAGTGTAGTGTAGTGTAGTGTAGTGTAGTGTAGTGTAGTGTAGTGTAGTGTAGTGTAGTGTAGTGTAGTGTAGTGTAGTGTAGTGTAGTGTAGTGTAGTGTAGTGTAGTGTAGTGTAGTGTAGTGTAGTGTAGTGTAGTGTAGTGTAGTGTAGTGTAGTGTAGTGTAGTGTAGTGTAGTGTAGTGTAGTGTAGTGTAGTGTAGTGTAGTGTAGTGTAGTGTAGTGTAGTGTAGTGTAGTGTCGTGTCGTGTCGTGTCGTGTCGTGTACTAGCGCTGTAGCTTAGTTTTAGATATACATAGTGCAGTGATACTTTTAGTTTTTTTAGTTTTGACTAGTTTTACTGTAGTTAAGTAAACTGATGGTTGAGACTTTTGATAGCAAATTCGTAGTGCTTCCTTTATGGTTTCAAACTTTATCCAAGCTCAAATTTATTTAACTTTCAGACAAAGGATTTTCCGTTCGAAACTTCATCGAGCCACCTTAAAGTTAAAACTTTAAGGTGGCTCGATAGTCTATTAATCATGGTTCATTGTACTTTCTTCGCCATAGAATATTTTATAATGCATGCATGTAAAGCTTTGTTTAGGTCATTGCATAGCTCACTGGTTGTCTTCATAATTAGAAGAATTTTATCCTGTTATTCAGTTCGTATATTGTTGTCATGGATAAGGTGTGGTGTTTATGCAAATGAACCTATAATAGAGTTCAAATGGAAAACATGATTTCTATGTTCAGGCAAACGTTGAAGAACCTCTTTTTGAAATACAGGGAACAGTGTTATGAGTTGTAAAATGACCTAAAATGAAGCTCAAGCAATCACTATAAAACATTTCATGGTGGGCAGATAAAATTTCTAATGAATTCTGACCATAGAGCCACTACAATAAACTTTCGATTTTTTTTCCATCAGGATGCTGATACGGCGGTCGTAAGCAAACCATTCTGTGCACAGATCGATGCTAGATTATTCAGCACCACGGGGAATAAGTGTACCGCAGATGCTCTAGTAGACCTTTACACACAAATGGCCGCTATGGAAGATACACCGATGAAACGACAGTTTTTGAAAAGGGTAATTCATCCAAATTTAATTCACCTAAGAATAGTAAATACATGTTACAAAACTCGTAGTGCAAATACAGAAGAGCCTCGCAGACCCATCATAATTTTTTTCGGGCACTATACACATAAAATGAAAATATTTTGTGCAAGTAAAACCGTTCATTTTAAAAACCTTGGCACCATTAAACAATATGTATAAGAAACTGCGAAGTAAAATTATATGACACTCCCATTCCCAATGTCTTTATGTATGTGCTTGTAAAAACTGACCCTTTCATTGATTGAAGTTGCTTTGATGATCTATACGTATCTCCATCATTGAATGACAGAATCATCATTTGAAATGACACATTTCAGTGTTTGCCATTGAAATTGTGAGACTAACGGCTCGACAACTCATGTCGATACACTAGCATAACATGCTTTTGCATTATCCTGTATATTGACCCCCATATTGGCATAGAAGAAGCATTATTAGCAGCCCAGTCCCAAACTGTATTATGTTATACGCTGCCAGAATATTCTCTCACGTGTTTTTTCGCTTTTATTTGTAGTTTTCAGAATTTTATCCAGGTACACCACCATTTAAACCAAAGTCGAAAAAGGTGGGTGCATGTAAACAAACACTGCAGTGACTTGAGGATTAGTGTCAAAGCAATCCTTTGCGAATCATTGCTTATTTTATCCGATTTTTATTAGTAATGTACGAAACAAAGTATTTTAGCATTTATTTAATGGCCTAAAAACAATGTTTGTACATTGTAGTGTTACCGTACTCTGGTCGGCTAGGTTCAATTCTCGTCACTTGGCGTTTTTCAGCGTATGGGCATAAAACAAACACCACATGCACAATCAGGATAAAAACAATAAAATATGGCTATGAGAACACTACAAACATCTAAGACAGATAAAACCAGGATACAAGCAATATAACAGAGAGTATTCATATCAAGAATAATCAAATCAAGTATAAAACAAGATTACACGGCTGTCTACCATGCATACACCAATCATGTCCACAGTGTTGTCAATGAGAAACGTCGACCACGTAAGGGGGGCGGTTGTATAAAATTCTCAATCACTTTTTTAATCGCTGTGTTGTAGTTGCATAGTGATTAAGTGCTAAATACGTTGTTTCTGGTTGGTTGATGTTTGCACTAATCATAGTTAACTTTAGTCACTTTTTTATACAACCGGCCACGGGTTGACATCTTATTGTTTCATTTCGTTGCAACAGCCACCTGAAGAAGAACATCAGATGAAATTTACTGCTCCTAAAATTATCTCTCCTCGTTTTCGACGGTTGCCACTGCAGTCTGTAAACAAGAGTGAAACTGAGGGTCTGTGCGATAGTCCTACTGGAAATTTTAGACCATTTCATACCCCTGGCAAAGATAGTTCTTCGCAAGTGAACGCGGCAGATCTGACAAGAAGGAACGGGGCACAAGTGAGTGCTTTGAAATTTTTAAAGATTTATTCATCACATCATGTTTATTTGATATTGATCGTTTGCAATCGACGCCATCTTGGTTGACGTTTGAAACACGTGGCAACCACAAAGTACCTATTCATTATTTCTGATCCTATCGAGCCATACATCTTTAAAGTATCATTCATGATACGCTAAAACAAACGATGAAATAGCAAATTGACATAAGTACTTCGCTGTAAACAGCTGAAGTAATCTGCAGAGTCAACCAAGATGGCGCCCAATGACACGAAATGACGTCATGTGCAGACCAAGAATATTGTCATTTTAATTATTCGAATTTAATGCGAATTTGTAATTTGTCACATTGATACTTACACAATTTAAATTATCAAATTCTACTTCAACAAAGGTCCTGAACCCCAAAGCGCCAGCTGTCCTGCCCACTGAGCTGTGTCACTGAGCTATAGCAAAGCTCAGAGAACCTATCAAATTGACAAAAGATATAGATATAGCAAGTCAGGCGTTTTTCGCATAGTCTATTTTTAAACGTACAATCTTGGGCGTTAGAAATAAATCCTTGCTAGGGTTGGGCGATATTTCGATATTTTGATTTATCGTGATATTTCCAATCACGATTATCGTATCGAAGCTAAAAACATGAGTGACGATTTATCGAAATTATCGTCATGTTCGATGACTATCGTGATATTGCTTAGAAATATGTGTATAGCTTGCAAAATCCTGAAAAAGTAGAAAGTATCTTTGCATTCCAGCAACAAATATACCCTCAAAAAGTGTATTACCAAGGCATCGATTATTGTAAATGCTTTTGGTAGTAGTTGTACTGCATGTTCATAATTTAATTTTCCTTCCACAAAACAGAATAAAATTGAACAGTACACATTATATTACCTAATCCTTGCATGCAATCATGATAAAGTATTCCTCCATGTCGAAACTCTAGGTAGCACGTTAACGGCTTTGTAGTGTAACTACGTTGCCCTTGCTATGTTTCAATTTTTTGGTGCCCTGTCTTCACCGCGATAGCTGGGCTTGTGTGTGGTTTGCAAGAAGACCATGTACCCCAGTAAGATTCAGTTTTAACCGCTAGTTTGTATCTTTACAGACGCCAGCGACGCCATCGGGTTATTTTCACCGTCGATCTCCCTCCATGAGCAGCATACGAAATCCTTTCAAGAGAAAACGACGAACGAAGACGATCGGCAGTTCAAGTGATACGTCCGATGACCTTTCAAAACCGACCACACCAAAGCCAAGACGAACATCGTCCAGTTCAGAACTGGAGAAACCTACTTGCAAGCATGTTCGAGCAGCAACTGCGAAAAAGCTAAAAAAGAATACGTCAACAGTGGCGCCTGTTATCAAAAAAAGCCTAATTGGTAGGGACATTAGAAGTCTCTATTCCACACCAATGAATTCTTCAAAACGTACCAAACCATATCCGGCTTCCGCTGCCAAATAAAATGTGGTACAAACTTGCAATTGTAAATAATATTGTACATAAAATGTCGATAACTTTCTGGGCAATAGCCACTATTACCATATTTTCATAGAGTAAACTGTAACTACTAATCTGGTATTTGAAATTGCCATTTGGAAACATTAGCATATTTATATAACGACTACAAAAATATATAGAAATTGTTATAAAAAGTAATTGTTATTATTTAGTTGCGTTATTTCAGTAATGTATCTTTAATATTTTGTTATTTACCTTTGGCATTTGTTGTTTGTATTTATTTCGATGTAACACCGATTAAAAAATAAATATACCCTTTTTCACTCGTGCTTTTAGCCATTTTGTGGGTGCTGCCCGATCTTTTTGAATCTGAGATTGCTTGCATAAAATATGGTTGTACGTCAAGACGAAAATAAGCCTAAGGCGGTCTTCCCTTGTACTATTCCTCAGGAGACGAAAAAAGCTGGTCCCCCTAAAAGTTATGCCATTATACAGTGCTACGGATTTCTATCGCCCTCAGTTGTAAAAAGTATATAAATATGAACGTTACTGCTGTACTTGTCATTACTTGGTACTAAAGCTTACCATGAAAATTCTTCGAATGCCATAAGCAAACGACGTCAGATGACCATTGTCCGCCAGCAAATATGATCGATCATGATCTTTGTACGAAGCTTAAAGTAAGATTTTATTGCGAGAATGAAGAGTTTTGCCATTATTTCTAACTCAAATGATTCTCTAGTTTCTTCACTTCTAGTTTAGGATGTTAATTCAGCCAAAAAATGCCTGAAGGGGCGTTTTTATAAAAAATTTTATTTACATGCTGAAGAGCAAGGAAAGACCCGTTCGAGTTTTTGTTGGCAAACATCTTACCCTCCGTGGCCGAGAGGAAAAGGTTACTGTCTTCCCCGACTTTTCCGCATTGTTTGACTTTAGTTTTAGGTGGATCGCGGACCGGTCAAGTCCAGATCGGTCCCCGATCCAACCAAAACATGAAGTTAAAGCTGGGCGTGGAGTGCAGGAAAACACTAGGCAGTACCGCAGGGCCAAGGAGGCAAACGTTATTTGTCTAGTGTTTCTAACTAATATTTGAGCAAATTTCCTTGACTTTACTGTTGGGGACAGGCCTGTAGGGTTGGTGCATTGAAGACCAACTCTCCGTTATTTCTCTCCGTTATTTCTCTTCGTTAAAGAAGACATGTTCTCTTCGTCGAGAAATGGCGACGAGAAGACTTCGAGGCACCACTAAACCACCAGACTGTAAAACTACAGTGTAGTGGTAGTGGTTTAGCAACACTGTGCCAATAATATATAGCTGACTGCTTTCCAAAGCTTACGGTACAAGCACTGAAGCACTGATGCACAAAGATGAGCAAACACTTTAAAGCAAGTGTTTTCTTTCAAGAATCAGCCAAAGACCACAACGCCGCACAGTCTACTAAATCAAAGCCGCGCAGTCTTGTTTTGAGTTGTTTAGCTATGTTTTATAGCAAGGTCTTTGCAAGAAGTAAATTTGACGTTTGCATAATTATAATAACTGTTGTCTTTTTTTTACTTTCCGTGGGCATTTCTTCTTTCTTGATCGAGCTTTATATGCCATTGCGTTCAGTGTCCTTGATGTAGACTCATTTATTTATGGCCTTGGGTTTGATTCCCAAACACTGAATGGCTGTCTTCGGCTCATTCAAGTAATGAGATAACATTGCAACAGGATGGCACTACGTTGTCACACTGTAACCAATTTATAAACACGTAATATGTTATACTATTTTAGGACTGATGAAGATCCGAGCATACTGATTGAAAGCTTTGCGAAAGTAAATTTACGTGGTGTTTCTACAAAATTATATACTTTGATTATTAACAAAATTATATAATTTAATTAATCACCATGCAAACATACGAAGAACTTATAACTTTGTATCATTTGATATGATGTATATGTATAGGTAATAGTATAATTTCGAGTGCAATTACGGATAAACAAGCACGAGTGAGTTTTTAAAAACTGCAAAATAGCACGAGTCCGAAGGACGAGTGCTATTTGCGGTTTTTAAAAACTCACGAGTGCTTGTTTTCCGTAATTGCACGAGAAATTATACTATTACTTATTAATAATATAAAAAGGAAATGTCCAAACAAACATTTTGTACCTACAACTTCGCATTATGCAAGTGCTCTCATTCTCGAATTTTTTCGCTTAAAAAATTCATGTTTACAAAAGCCATGGCTAAAAGTTTTATGTACAAAGTTCCAGCATACTTTAGAGTTTGTTTTGTGATCATAATTGTCAGAGAAGAATCCCAAGTTGTGTTGCACTGTTGTTACAGATTTTTGCACTGTTGTTACAGATTTTTGCACTGTTGTTACAGATTTTTGCACTGTGTTACAGATTTTTGCACTGTTCTGGGTGATGTTTGGGATTAACTGCACTCGAATCAACCAATCACAGCCCAGAAACATTTCCTTGTATATTATTAGATATGATATTAACGTATAAAATGCATGGTTATATACAATCAGTGAGCGTTAGGCCATCTCGTTGATGCGAAACTGTTTTCCTGAAGAGTAGTAACAGGCTAGTTTTAGGACAATGGCATGCATATAGTTTCACTCTGCAGTTCACTTGTGATATAACCTCTAAAATGCTTGGGTATACACAAGCGGCGAGTCTTTATGATAGGAAACCATTCATGAAACCACAAGTTGTACACGTCTAGTTACAAGTTACAGTGCGACAACGTAGTGCCAAATGTTATTGCATTACTTGAAAGAGCTAAAGACAGCCATTCAGTGTTCGGGAATTAAACCCAAGGCCATAAATAAGTGACTCCAATATCAAGGACACTGAACGAAATGGCATATAAGCTCGATCAAGAAAGAAGAAACAACCACGGAAAGTCGAAAAAGATAACAGTTATTATAATCACGCAAACGTCCAATTTGCAAAGACCTTGCTATGAAACATAGCTAAACAACTTAAAATATGGCTGCACGGCTTTCATTCATGAAAGAAAACACTTTCTTAAAAGTCTATAAAGTGCTTGCGCATCTTTACGCATCAATGCTTCTACCGTAAGCTTTGAAAAAAAGTCAGCCATATATGTTTGGTACAGTGTAATGGTTTAGCCAAACTAGCCAAACTAAACCATTACACTGTAGTTTTACAGTATGGTGGTTTAGTGGTGCCTTGAAGTCTTCTCGTCGCTATTTCTCGAGAAAGACAACTTGTCTTCTTCAACGAAGAGAAATAACGGGGAGTTGGTCTTCAATGCACCAACCCTACAGGCCTGTCCCCAACAGTAAAGTCAAGGAAATTTGCTTAAATATTAGTTATAAACACCAGGCAAATAACGTTTGCCTCCTTGGCCTCGCGGTACTGCCTAGTGTTTTCCTACACTCCATCTCCAAGCTTTGACTTCAGTTTTGGGTGGATCGGGGACCGATCTGGACTTGACCGGTCCGCGATCCACCTAAAACTAAACGCAAACGATGTGGGCAAGTCGGAAGACAGTTACCTTTACCTCTTGGCCACCGAGGAAAAGATGTTTACCAACGAAAACTCGAACGGGTCTCTCTTTGCTCATTAGCATGCAAATAAAAAAAATTTACAAAAACGCCCCTTACAGGCGTTTTTTGGCCGAATTAAAAAAGTAAACTAAAAATAAAGAAGCAGAAGAACTATCTGAGTAAGAAACAATGGCAAAAACAGTTATTTTACGCAATAAAAACTTATTTTCAGCTTCCTACAAAGATCATTGAACATTATACATACGGGTATTTGCTGCTGGACAAAGGTCATCTGACGTCATTTGCTTATGGAACTCGAAGAAGAAGCTTCGACTTTTATGTCTGCCGACGAACATTTTGAAAGTCTTCAAACGCCTTGTAGTCTTTCTTGAAAGTCCTCAAAATGCCAATTGATTCCAAGGAAATGGCGAGGAAGATATATCAGGAGCAGATTCGAGCTCAAACAACGAAGAAATGGAGAAAAAATTGCGAAGACAAATATGGCATTGTCGAGAAAAACCAAAATCAAAATGGCGTCATCATCTTCTCCGATCTAAAGATGCAACGAAAATCGCTCTAGTATAGTTGGATATCAACAATATTGGATCGTTATTACACATGTAAGTATTCTCTAACTACTCTACGTATCTTTTAGCTGTTAAATGTTATCCTGTTTGTCAAAAATTCGGTCTGCTTATCAAGTTAAAAGGTCACTTTCCAAAATTTTAATTTAAACGTAATGACCGAGTTTTATTTTCCATCTCTAGCTCAAGGCAACTACGTGATAAATGCTATGTAAGAAACCACACCGAAAGAGGTAAGAAAACCAAATTTTGCAATCTACTTATTATTATTCTAAATTTCTTATTCTCCTTCCCTTCCCTCCCCCCCCTTCTCCCCCATTAAGACATTCACTTGCCAAACTTAATTAAGCCATCTGTTTGTTAAGGATTCTGAACCTTCTTTTTGTAGTCAAAATTATTTTTGGTAATCCAAATCATGAATAAGCCCTGCTCTCTTTTCAACCTCTCCCTCCCCCCCCCCCAGTAAGACAATGGGGATTAATAGAGAGTTAATGATTATTATTGCTAGTCTCTTGATCATTCTTATATACTTTGTTAGGACTTACTTTTACTCTTCCTTTCTTGTTTCTTTTTCTTGAAAATCTTTTCTGTCCACTGATACATTACAATCTGTCAAGAAACAGGACTTCCAGATTTATAGTTCAAAGGCAATTCCGAACCAGGAATTAGACCGTTGTTAACAACTGATCTAACGAGTGCTCGCGTGACCTTTAAACTGCGCCCTATTTGAACTGCACGCCTGAATTACGTGATTCTTTGCACTTCAGGCCTTCGTTCTTATCTTCCCTGCCTCAAGCCCAATCCCGTCTTTATCCTGTTGACTCCCTTTCCCCACTATCTCCCTCCTAGGATAGTAATTACCCCATTTCCTGACTTCAAGCCATCTTCCTCCTGTACCTTTCTACTCATTTTTTCCCATATACCCTTCTTATATACTTAGTTATTCATCTGTCGTAGTCACTGGGTAATTATTTATTCAAGTACATTTATATGATAACTACAGTGAAACACGTGCTTTTATTCATTTTTTCATCGCCGCCTTATCGTTGCCTAGCCCTAACAGCCTTGGCTAGTCACTCAGGTCTCGTTGATTGCGGATATTTTACAATTCCAGGCACCATGTCAGCATTCCCACCCGATGTACCAGCCGTAAGCCTACGACTGTCCGCAGAGCTTTGACTGAACTCCTCACCTAAGTGTAACGAATCTTAAGTGAGGATTGAACTCGTCATCTCAGAGATAGCAGGCGCTTGCTCTGACGATTGCGCCACTTGATCATCACTGCGCAGGATCAGACAATCCTACACAGCAAAAAACGCACAACCTGTTCTGGCCTGATGAAAACAGCATTGAACAATGTTGTGCTGCCCACATTGTTCAAGGTTGTCAACAATATTGTTCAACATTGTTACACCTGACTGCAGGCTAATTCAGGCTCATCAACTTGTTCAGTATTGTTGACAACCTTGAACAATGTGGGCAGCAAAACATTGTTCAATGCTGTTTTCATCAGGCCAGAACAGGTTGTGCGTTTTTTGCTGTGTACGTGAGAAATGTAGTTTCTCCTGCGTTGTCTTGTGCTTCACTGTAATTATTTTATAACACAATTACCAATTAGTTTCCTGAGGGAGGATAGCGTTAACCACGTATTTGGGATATTACCCGCGTGCATGAAGCTATTCTGAACAGAAAACCATTTGGTATTTCATTACTTTCATAACAAAATAAAAACGCGTACACGTACACGATTTCCACCTAGTGAATTTCTCGCAACCGGAATGTTGTCACTTCGCCCTCGGATTTTAGTCATCTAGGATTTTTGTCCGTTGTCTACCCTCCGTGATATGACACGCCTATTGTGAATACTTAGTCCTCTCTAATACTTGATAACGTAGTTTTCTTTGCTTATGATGTAGACGTTTTCTAAACATCGTAATTATTTATTTTTCAAAAGATGCCAAGTGTGAAAGAGTGAATAAACCAGCCAAAGACAAGATGAGAGAAATTTTACGTACCAAGATCAAGCGAGTCCAGAAGATGTGAAGATGCAAATACTACGGCAATGTACGGTTTGTCAAAGTCATTTACAATCAAATTCCGTTCAATTTCCAATATTCTGAAATACTGTTTTCTAAATACCAAACCACTTCCAAACAACAATAAGTAGATTTCTTAAATGTTCCCAATATGGAAATGAGTTGAAAATAGACATGAAAATATAATACCTGCCTGTGACGTAACATGCATAAACAAAATGACTCAAGATGGCTTATTTATGATGTTTTTTAATCAAAACAAGACGCCTGCTAAGGCGTTACTCCGCCTGCCAAACGAAAATGGGCACAAGGCCAGGCAGGGCTGTAACTAGAGAGTTCATTGGGGGTGGGGTACATTCACTTATTTCTGTTCTGTCCAACTAATTCCTTTTTAAATCAATTATTATTACGGTACCTTCCAAGGCATTTTAAGACATTGCTAGCACATCTTATGCAATCACTAAGATAACCAAAAATCAATGTCTGAGTGACCTGCCAGGCACTCTGTCCAGAGTCCTAGTAGGATTGCATTTTTTAGAATTTAATTTAGATTAAAGACTTTAATAGTACATATGTTAAACAAGATTCTTTTGCCATAATGCCACCAACAAATAGCTGTTTTATTTTGCAAGTAAAGAAAATTTTACTAAAAGTGTATACAATACATCAGTCTATTAAATCCATCAATTTATTAAATCTATTCTGTAGCACACTGCCTGAAGTCTCCACGATATAATTTGTTGGGAAAATGTTGGCTAGCCTTTTGATATATTGACCAGCTTTGAATTAGATATTTGATGTGTTGATAAGGTGTCAGGTAAATATTTGGCATGTTTATAAAATGTTGGTAAGGATTTTGACTGGTTGACAAGTTTTCGAGCAGACTTTTGACATGTTGATAAGATCTGAGTTAGTCTTTTGATATGTGGACAAGCTTTGAAATGGACTTTTGACATGTTGATATGCTCCTAGTTAGATTTTTGGCATGTTGACAAGATGTCGGTTAGGTTTTTGGCTTGTTGACAAGATGTCAGTTAGGCTTTTGGCTTGTTGAAAAGATGTTGGTTAGGCTTTTGGCTTGTTGACAAGATGCCGGTAAGGCTTTTGGCTTGTTGACAAGATGTCGGTAAGGCTTTTCACTTGTTGAAAAGATATCAGTTAGGCTTTTGGCTTGTTGACAAGATGTCGGTTAGACTTTGACCTGTACATGCCCACAAGTTGTCAGTTAGACTTTCGACATGCTGACAAAGTATTTACTTCCAGAAAGCTTCAGGTGTCAGTTAAAACATTGGTATATAGGCAGGGTGTCTGATAAAGTTTTGGCAAATTAAGAAAGTGCCAGTTGAAATTTTACTAAATTTAAGTTAAATTTTGTTCTTTTTTTTATTTTGCATTTTTGAGTTTTTTTCTTGCTATTTTAATAATTATAGCAACAATCTTTACAGTAATCAACTTAAAAGTATTTCTGTGATCTGTATTTTCTGTGGTATCCAATTTGAAATCCTTTCTCTGAGTAAACTATTCAACGTGACGTTCTAACAAAACAAGTATTAAAATCGCTCATAAAAACAACAAAAATTAAAAATTAGACTAAGCTATTAAGTCTGAAGTCTCCACGATATAATTTGTTGGGAACTTTAGACTAACATATGTATTTCTGGAATTGGAATGTAAAATGTCTCTTACCTTTTATTTGCCGTTTTAAAACATTTCTGGAGCAATTTTTTGATAAAGAACCTTCCTGTCCCTTTTTGTTGACTATTACATGTTAAAAATTGTGTTTTGTATGTAGATATTTCAGTAGAATTTGCGTTTGATTCTTGTGTAGAAATTTCTAAATTTCCTTAAAAGTAGGAATACAACAGAAAATGACGGAAGCACGCTCTCATCGCTCCTCGGTAAAGTTTCGCGGTGGAATTTGTCGTTTTAAAACATTTTGCATGAGAATTTTTGCACGTAAAACCTTCTTGCGGTTTAGATGTTCTAGCATACATGTTAAAATGCGTGTTTTGTTGACATATTCCGCTGGAAATTGAGTTTAAACGACGTGTTTAGGTCGGCTCACGCGGCTTGTGCCCAGCGGTATCACCCATTAGCGGCGGCACCGACTTCTGACACCGAAAAAAAAAAAACAGAAACCGGGCGAATTTAAAACTCCGCCTCGCCTACGGCAGGCGGAGTAAAAAGGCAATTTAATTTTAATTTTGTGAATTTCGATTACAAAACATGCCTTGGACTGTCGACCAATTGATTTCGTCAGGCGATTACAGACTTGTGAGAGGAGGGGGGTAGCCTAATTACTAAAATGTAGTGAAAAAAGGACTTTCCATCTAATGGTGGGAGCAGGTTGGCGGGAACACTGGAGAATAAAGGTCCTGTCACAATGCAATTTTTCTTGCAACTTGAAATGCAATTCTACTATTGGGAGATGTAAAATTGGCAAATGCAAGTTTCCATCACAGTTTGCTGGGGTTTTTTAACGTACCAAACATTTGTCACAAATTTACTTAAGAGTAGATTTTCCCTGTAGCAAAAAAGATGGCAAATGTCGATTTTACCAGAGTGCATGGTAGTCTGAAATTGTTTAAAAAGGCAAATTAACGTCTTTTAAAGAACAGACAGAAGACAATAGGTTATTCTCACACTTGTGTTAAAATTTCAATGCAGTAGCTTTGTTTCTTGTCATCTTTTCCCACGTATTCTTTCTTGATACCTGCAATGCATTCTGGTAAAATCGACATGTCGCCATCTTTTTTGCTACGGTGAATGCAAGGAAAAGTGCACCGTGTGACAGGGCCTTAAGGGTAAGAGGTGGATAGAGAAGGAGACAGAGCAGTTACAAGTGCAAGAAAAATTGCACCGTGTGACAGGGCCTTGAGGGTGGGAGGTGGATAGGAGGAGACGGAGCAGGATGTGGGAGTCGTACAAGGTCGGGAGGTTAAAAAAGAACAAGGAATGTTATGTTTTTTTAAAATGCCTTTTAGACTTTTCTTGAGGCAATTAAAATTCAAACTGTCAAATCCAAACACTGTACAGAATGGCCGACTTTACGTGGTCTTTAGTTTTTACACAACCACTTGCATTGTTATCTTTTGCAGTTTGTTTACCATTTCAGTTATCTATCTTCAATAGAATTCTTTGAAATTTGTTTGTAGATCGACAAAATGCTTAACCTCCTCTCAACAACTGGCAGATTATGAAAAATGAAATTGTTAAAGGTAAATATTGAATATGGGACAATTTGGGACAGTATAATTTTGGACATGATGTTTCATTCTCACCTAATTTGACGATTATTTTGTGGGTACACATACCGTGGAATCTCATGTGCTCCAGAAGCATTTTAATCTTAGAAAAAGTCAAATAATGATGAACTGTGTTTTAAAAGAAAGTTAAATACCCGTCCACTAGCTACCCATCACTGTGTAGCCATATTCTCATATTACGTCATTACAGCGATATCTCGTTCTTTAGAAAAAATGGACGGGTATTCTACAATCGCTCCCAATTGAATTATGGCCCAAGAGTTCATGAAAACACATACAAAAGGCTTTCTTAAAAAACTGAAATATCAAATCTAGCAATTTTATATGTTATGCCTCTAAACAACACAATTCTGTTTCTAAAAATTGGTACCCTACTAGACCTATATGCATGATTATACTAATTTGGACATATTTATTTTTACCCATTAAAATATAAATTTGTGTTTAATCATTCGTGTTTGTCATTATTTGACTTTGTAATGTTGGTTAAACATAAGGAGATTGAGGTGACTTTGCCAGAAACAAAAACATCCATTATTATACTAAAATTTCAATATATATAGCAATTAAAACTAACCACAGGAAATATATTTCTACTTTTTAATTGAAATGTTTCTGTTATATGCACTATATCATATTTTTGATAAAAAATTACAACACCTATGTTATTTCCTGGTTTACTATCTCAATCATCTTTTGTTTAAGCTGGCTTTGAGTGTTCATTTGAAAGTTTGGAAAGTTCATTTGAAAATCACAATAGTTCTCAATGTTATATTGGACCCTTTAAAGTTAAAAAAATACTTTGTAATATTTTATACTACTGGTAATTTATCTTAGATACAGACTTTGTGATTTTGTACCAGAATGTTGACTTTCAAACTTTAAGATGAACTACTTATTAAGGACAAAATAAGCTAGCATATTGTCTTTTGTTTACAAAGTGGAACTTGTTTGGAATTGAGATGAACTGATGCAGTTGTTCTTTAACTTTATCAATTAATTACATATCTTAAATGAAAAAGAAAACCACAACTTGCCAAATAAATTCTGTGGGCTCTTTTTATTAGCAAAGAAAAGATGTGGCGGATGTAAGAATTTAAGAGTAAAAAAGTTTCCTTGGACTAAAAAAATTGACAGTATGCCAGATTTTCTAGATAAACAAGCAGTACAGATGTTGGCCAATAATAAGTATAAGTAACTACAATTTTTAATTTTAAAAGTTTTCTATTGATGCCTGGATACAGTAAATACTTTACCAGAGTTCTTCGTATTACATCGACTTGAAAAAGTTTTAAGTCACATGAAGCTTTTAGTTGATACTATGCAATTTCAAATTTTACAGACTTCTTAATTAACATGCCAAATTTACCTTGTTGAACATAAGGTCTTTCCTGAGAAAAAGTAAAACTGTCTGGCATTATATGGAGTAGAATAATTTAAATTAGTTTGAGACTTTGATTTGATAACAATTTTGATTTGTACTATTTACTATACAAGTGACCGGGTTGTATCGGATATACAAACCCAAGCTGAAGGCGAGATATCTGACATACACAGATGCGAATGTTGTAAATGGCTTGTGAAACTCGTCAATTTTATACATCAGATCTATAGCAAAGTGATTTTGAAAATACCGATTCTGTAAGATGAGAAAATGATTTCTTTTGTGTTTCCTGTATGATTTATTACTTTATAAGTTTCTTAATTAAAATTACAACATATTGCCTACTGGAACTTTTTATATTGTTTGGTTGTGGTGAATTTGTATTTTGGCAATTGAAATATTTCTGAATTTGTATGTGCATTTCCTTTGCTTCAGTTCAAGTTTACATTTCAAATATTCCACTTTGTAATACTTGCGTGGTAATAATAATATAAGAAAACAGGTTTACATGGCTCTTGAATATAGTCTTTTCAACAAGTAAGTAAAGATGAATTTATACTTCAAAGAGATATGTTCCTAACCTGACAATGGTACCTTCCAAAAAGACTAAATTTAAATTGATTCTTCGAATAAATTTTTTACTTTTCAATCCAAGATCAATCTAAGTTATGTATTTCTACTTTTATTTTGGTCTCTTTAACACTGAAACTATCAATTGTATATAAAGCAACTTCACTATCGAGTGACTTCATTAGTTGCTGGGCAAAGCCAAAGCATTGATTTTTCGGCTGTTTTCAATGAAAAATAGAATTTTGCCCAAAGTTATCTCAAATAAATTATCACAATTTGAACAAAAAGCTTCTGTTCTTGTGCCCACCAGAAAAATGAGATGTCTGAGACTTTCTTTGTATTTTTTTGCGAAAAATAGATCGCATGCACTGTTATGCAAAGAAAAGTGTAAGAGATTGGTTTCTGAAAAATGTCGTGCTACACACAATATTCTAAAAATGCTTGGTTTTTATTCTATGTATTTTTGAATTTTTTGTTAAAAAAAATAAAGGTAGCAATGTTTAGTGCATTTCACATTGTCAGGTTAGAAACGCAATAAGAAAAATGTGGCTCCGAACATTACAGCTTGGTCAATTTGGAATTTATAAAAAAATCGTTTCTTCGTTGTTTTTCGACGTTTTGAAGGGTTGTTTCGAGTACAAAAAAGTATTTTTAGGAAGAATTATGTGCCCACGTTACATGTCTCAAAGCCATCAAAATTCGTTGGTAATTCGTGCATGTATTTTTTCTGACTTATAAAAGCACAATTGATTGAAAATGATATTTTTCTTTTGACAAAAATACCTTTCTTCTGTGAGGCTGGCTGTATTTGAAAAAGCGTTGGTCAACGCTCCGCCAAAACTCGTGGGTTTTCTCCGGGTACTCCGGTTCTTCCCACTGGGAGAGTTGACAGGGTAGTTACATATGGTTATAAAAATGTGACTAACTTTTGAAAACCTTTCTACTTAGACTTGTTAAGCCTTCTCGTCATCCCTATCAGTTGCATGTTTTGAGCCACATGTTTTTCTTTGTAATTGTGAAACAACTCGTTATATGCTGGGTAAACCTTTGCAAAACTCTCAAAATTTATCACTTCAAGTTGTTTCATTGTTATAATATATTTTGAAGTATAAACATTTACTTACGTTGAAAAGACCCAAGTTTTTTAGGACTTTGTTCATTCACTTGTGTTATTGTTCTCTCTGCCATGTTCTGTTTTCTTCTGTTGTTATTTTAATAAGTACAATGTGTGGTAGTTAATCTCTTTTTATTGTTATTCAAATTGTATGTAATCTTTACAAATTTTTTCAATAAATTGTTTACAAAATTTACTTGTGACCCCTTTTTAATTAAAAATTCAATTCCCATGGGAATTGAGAAATTGAATAAAAAAAATCCCCCTACCCCGGCCAGCTCCCCAAGTGCCACTTCCACCTAAGTAGAAGTACTTATACATGTAGTACAAGTACTTCTACTTATTCACGGTGGAAGTAGCACTCGGAGAACTGGCCGGGGTAGCCGGCAAAGAGAAGACCAACTTTGCAAGTGCTAATACAATTGCTAAGTTGATCTTCCCTAGAGAGCAGCCGCGCGTACCTAACAAATTAAAACAACAAACGTTAGTGACTTAAGTACTTAGCATGCAAATTTGATTCCCAAAGCCAAAATGTCAAGTGCCCCCCGCTGATCCTACCAACTGCCTACCTGCCTCAGTTCTAAGCTGTCTTCCTCAGTTCTAAGCTCCTGCATTCCATTCGTTACCTTCACTTTCCTCACCATCGCACAGTCACTCACAGCTGATAAACCCGCATGCACCACCACCACCCCGACTGCCACCCAATTTCGAAAATTAAAAGAGTTAAAATTTCAGTAAAGTATGCATTTTAAATGCAATTTATTTGGATATTTTAGATCAAACGTAAACAGAAAAAGCTCGTACATAAAAACAGGTGAGAATTCTATTTAAAATTTGCTTGCAAAATATAAAACTTAATTCGCATTTTTCTTAGTTAATAGTATAGATCAATTTAGTTGATGTTGAAACCTACTCTTAACTGTTTTGTTAGAAGTGACGACAGATTTTGGTTTTTAAGCATACTTTCAAAAATTTTAATTCCTTTAATAAACCTAACCCCATGCAACTTACACACGGCGCACACTCTCGCAGTCCATACATTTAGCTAATAAATTACGTTATAAACAAAAAAGCAAAATAAAAAGATAAATTACGTTATCTCTAGCTACTTAAACCCACTTAGACTGAGTTTTTGATTGAATTTTCAAACGTAAAACCTTAGCTGAATGGGCATGGGCTTTTCGTTGTGTTAACTGTTCCGGAGTAAATATAAACCTGGGGCCGGTTGTATCAAAGGCGTTTAGCTTAAACGGTGGATAAGTGAAATTTAAAAATCAGTTTTACACCTAGTACGGAACCGAAATTATGAGTTGAAATAGAATAAATATTTAGTTTTATATATAATTGTTCTTCTCAGGTCAAATAACTTCAGCTGGTTTGTTTATACAACATGGAAACGTGTTTCATATTTTTGACTTATCCACCGTTTAAGCTAAACGCCTTTGATACAACCGGCCCCTGATACTTACCAAAGTCCAAGGCTGGGTCAAATAAGCATGAGAATTAGGCAAAAATAAAAAGCAATTGAAACTCAACAGATTCACTAAAGTTGTTTTTTTTTTTGGCAACTTATATCCTTAAGTGTAGATGACATGCAATTTTTAATGCCGTAATTCTCACACTTATTTAACCGAAACGCCTTCATTTGCATGGTACCTCGCAGCTGCTCTCAAACCACCTTCGTAATTTGCTTTAGTGTACACAAACAATGACTTCATTGTTCCTGCTTACCAAAACAAATCTGAAAGCACCAAGATACTTATCATATTAATAATCAAAGAGGATTCGCATTATGCAGTAATTACCATAAACAGAAGCATCACCATTGAAACAAAGCATGCCGTATTCCCATGGGAATTTAAAATGCACAAAAAAATATAATGATCCTACTGATTTGCATGGATGTATGAACCAAATTAGCTAAGAAACAAAGAAATGATATATTCCCTTGGGAATTTAATGTAGCAAAAAGATGGCGGGTGTTGATTTTACCAGAATGCCTTGCGGTCTGAAATCGTTTAAAAACTTAAGGTAAATTAACCTCGTTTGAGGAACAGGCAGATAGGTTATTTTGTCACTTGTGTTAAAATTCCGTCCATTAGCTTATCTTAAATATCATTTCACTGGTATTCTTGATTGATACCCGCATTAAATTCTGGTAAAATCGACATGCCACCATCTGTTTTGCTACGGTGAATTGGAATACAAGTCACATTTTCTCGCTTTTTAACCAGAGAACACATTCTTTAAAGGTAGAACGACGAAATTGATCGTTTGCAATCGACGCCATCTTTGTTGACGTTTGAAACACATGGCAACCACAAAGTATCTATTCATTATATCTGATCCTATCGAGCCATACATCTTTAAAGTATTGTTGAATCTATAAAGTCATCTATAAAGTAGTAAATTGACACAAGTACTTCGCTGTAAACAGCTGAAGTAATCTGCAGAGTCAACCAAGATGGCGCCCAATCACACGAAATGACGTCATGTGCAAACCAAGAATAGTGACCAAATGCATCAACTATAATTTAGTGGCATTATTACGAAACTTATTTTTGTAAAACGTTCAATCCTACATGTTATTTTGTTTTGTTTTTAGAAATATCCAAATCCAAATGTTAGAGACGAAATTTCCAGGCGTTAAGGTATTGTTTCTTTAAAAAATATTGTCGACATTTACCATATTTTTACCTGTTTTTTGACTCGAAAATTGACTGCCAAACTCCTAGATATTCTATTTAATTATTTTGTTGAATGTATTTGATATCAATGTTATTTCAATCCAATTTTTTTCACTTAATTTGCTGTCTTTTCTTTTTCATTAACGAGAAATATCTATTAAATCCTCTTTGATCCCTCAATAATAAGTATCTTGTTTTCTACTAACTTGCACATTACCACTACTTTCTATTACAATGTCGTGTCTTCTTATTCTTGTGGATTGTTGTTTTGTGGGTCTTGCCGTCCAGGATCGTTCATTCTTTTCTCTTCTTGTGCGTTTTTTTCACATCCCATCACCCTTTGCAATAGTAGAAAGAATTAAGTCATGAGATGATAGTTACGAATAATTTATAAACTATAACATGATAAGTTTCTTGTACGTTTGCATGGTGAATACAATATACTTATTAAGCTTTGTGGAAACACCACGTAAATTTATTATTGCAATAATAAATTTACGTGGTGTTTCCACAAAGCTTAATAAGTAAACTATAACATATTAAGCACTTATTGGATGAGGTTTTTGTGATATGCGAAATGATCAATGTCGAGGTAAGAGTTATCAGCCGAGCCGAAGGCGAGTCAGATAACTCTTACCAAGACATTGATAATTTTGCATATCACAAAAACCGAATCCGATAATTGCTTTATTATACATTGTAAGTCTTTTTCCTCGAGCAATTGACGAATTTCGCCTTCGGAAGAGCTTAAAAAGCAAGATGCCATAACATGAAACAGAAAATATCGAAAAAATGTTGTTGCCATGCCAACCATTGATGCCAACGAATACCGCATACTGTAATAATCTGCACCGTAGGCTCAACATGCAGATAACTCAGTTATCTGCTAGCAGATAACTGAGCCATAGAATAAGAATACATAGAAGGGCCACTCGCGTCGGAGCCTTTGGAGTTTTTGAAGCCGCGCATGTCGCATTACGCACGTTATTAGCATTTTCTCAGCCAGTCAATTGCATTTTCTGGCCAATAGGAATGCTGAACTGGCTGGTGGCAGCCAGTAAACTGCATAAACATAGTGTGACATGTTGCACTGCTGAGTGGCCCTTCTATGTATTCTTATTGTATGACTGAGTTATCTGCAGATTGTGTGATAGTCGCATTTATCTGCATACAACTGACCAATCACAACGCATAAAACAACTGCAATGTATAGTAATTAACACTTATTGACTGAGACCGAGGGAAACAGTATGTTTTGTGGACCAGAGACTGTCGATGTCGAGGGTCCACAAAACATACTGCTTTCCCGAGGTCTCAGTCAATAAGTATTTTATTATATACTGAGTGCCAAAAGAGAAGAAAAGTACCACAAATCAATCAAACATGTGTAAAAAGGATTACCTTTTACCTGACATGGCTACGTGAGGCTTTGTGGATTTGTTGTCTACCGGTGAATAAAAGTAATGTCCACCGCTTAGCTACGTTGCCAGGGAGACAATAGAATTTCTCCACTATCACGTGATACGTTCTTAACCAATAAGAAACAGGAATAAATGAACTTTGACACTCAGTATATTATAAAATAGTATTAATTAGGCCGGCCAAATTATTGTGTAAGCTGTTAATATGAAATTTTTTTATTAAAATCTCGAGAATCATTAATAAATCGTGAGCAAAACACAAAAGAAAATCATAGCCGTGAAGGAGTCTTTATTTCTCACACGCACACAACTTGCAGCTACTCTAACTTATGAATTTAGATTAAAATATCTCGAGAATTAAACAACACGTAAGGAATGTGTAAATTCTTAAAGCTCTTTCGAACAATAAAAATTAATATCTCGCACTAATCTCTCTCAAAAGCTCTCTCAAATTTATTGCCGATATCTCTTTGAGAATTACTGTGCACGTGAAATGTAACTTATATCAAAACTAGCTTACTTCAAGCTGTTTGGGAATCAAGATTTTACGTGTCAACGAGATCAAATATGAATCTAAGATGGCAGACAGCGCATTAAATTTCTATCTTTACGACCAACTCCCCAACGAAAGGCTTTAATTCGCTCGAAAGTCGAATTTTGTTTTTTTTTTATTGTTTCAGGTAGTGAAAGATCCTGTGTGCTTTTTACAGTACTACCGACACTAGCAACGTTAGTGCGAGATGTTAATTTTTATTGAAACAAAAGCTGAACTGCTAAAAAAATGGAAACGACAAGATAAAATAAAAAAACTTACTTTCACTCTATCTTTGGATCTTCTTGGCTTCGGTTGTTCTCGTTTCATCATGCTGTTTATGGTTTCATCTGGTTGGCGCACTCTCTTCATGGAGCATCAAGGCGGTCCAGTAGGTAACTAGCTCACTCGTGTCCAGTCAACCAACATAAAATAAGGAGAAAATTAATGTTACAAAATATTTTAGAATATAGGACACTAAGCTTTAATTGAATTGACTTTAACAAACCGTACATTGTGATAGTATTTGCATCTTAACATCTGATGGAGACGGCTTGTGATTTACTTCTTATGTCGATATGAATTCTTTCCCATCTTGTTGCATCATTAGTTGATGGTTGTTGTATTCACTTTTTACTTGGCATTCTTTGAAAAAAAAATTACGATGTTCAGAAAACTGTTTACAAGATAAGCAAAGAAAACTACGTTCACAAGCATTAGAGAGGACTAAGTAATTATAATAGGCGTGACAGGTCACAGAGGTTAGTCGACGAAGAAACTCATGGACAAATTCCCGGCATGATGATACCCCGATAGCAAGAAATACAGCAAGTGTAGAACGTGTACGTGTGAGCTTAAACTGTATGTATGCAACTCCAAGAAAAGCGCAACACAAAATGGCGGAATTTAAAGACATTTCTGGTGTCATTTCCAGTTCCCTAACTTTCGCGGACAAATATATTTATATATTTTTCTCAAATTTTTTTGAAGTAAATCTAGATGGATTTTGTGAATAAACAAATTAAAAAAAGTATTGCCCACGTTAGGAAACTAGAACGGGCGCCCAAGAATGCCCACAATTTCTCCAATCTGGATTATATTTATTGATTGCGCAAATGACTGATAAAAATAAGAGAGTAATAAAATACCAAATGGTTTCCTCTTCAAGATAGTGTCATACATGCGCGCGGCATTTCGGGATATTTGGGAAAACTCGTGTTGAAGTTGAACCTAAGGCAACATGCCAAGTACATGGATGACGCTATCCTGCTCAGGAAACTATTTAGTAATTGTCTTACAAAATGATGACAGTGAAACACAAGTCAACGCCACGGCATTTAAATTTCTCGTGTAGGATTGTTTGATCCTGCACAGTAATAGCCAAGTGGCGCAATCGTCAGAGCAAACGCCTATCACATGTGAGGTGGGTTCAATCCTTACTTCAGACTCGTGACACCCATGTGAGGAGTTAGTCAGTCGTGGGTTTATTCCGGGTACTCCGGTTTGCGAATGTTGACTGGATGGTTAAAATTGTAAAATATCAGTAATCACCGGAACACGGGTACTTAACTAAACTGCTGACGATGAGGCGGAACTCATAATGAATTAATGAAAATGTGTTTCACTATAGTTATCATATAATGTAATTGCCAAGCTGAATGAATAATTCTCCAGTAACTACGTCATATGAATAACTTACAATTATGAGAGTAGTGGGGGGGGGCAGCATAAAGATTGAAGTAGTGTCAAGGAAGGGGTACTACCCTGACGGGTACTAGGCGAAGAAGTAGAGTAAACAGGAGGAAGAAGATTAAATTGGAGTAAATAAGGGGGATTGGGGTAAAGAAGGGGAGAAGCAGGATAAAGAAACCAGTGGAAGGGGGTGCTATCCTGGAAGGAGTACCCGGGAAAGAAGAGGGTGAACAGGAGGAAAAGTAGATTGGAGAAAAGAAAGGGGAAATTAAACGGATCAGGAAATTCAGACTTGCAATTCAAATGAAAGGCAGCTCATTGGTCATGTAAACACTCGTTGAATCATGGTTCTCGCTTGCCTTCAGCTTGGAATCATCTTTGAATTTGAACTGAAAGTCTGAATTTGCATGTTTCTTGTATAGAGTGCAGTGTATCAGAACAGAAGAGGTTTTGAAGAAAAAGAAAGAAAGAATAAAAGTAAGTTAAAATTTGTAAAGAATAATGAAGAAACTATTGGTACAGCACTTGATACATGATGATAATCATCATTATAAACTCTCTATTAATCCGGGGGGGGGGTATAATAGAGAATTTGCAATGATAGTAAGTATATTGTAATATTTGGGTTTTTACCACTAAATCCTCTTGAAAGTTCTTTTTGGCTGTGGCTTCTCTCATCACAGTTGTCTGTGCTTGTCTTGCAAAATCTCTGGAATATCTATAACGTGAAGGTCAATATTTAAGATTAGAAAAATAGAAACCGTAAAATAGAAAGAAATTTAAATCGTGGCGAATACTTTTTACGGTCTTGCTGGCATGACAAAAAGAGAGTATAGATTTATAAGATCATGTTGATTTATCCTTTATCTGAACTATATTTAACTTAGATTTTAAAATAGATTTCACCCTGGTAAGCAGACCGAATGGGTTTTCAAACAAGATAACATTTAATGACTAAAACGTGCACAGAATAGTTAGAGAATGCTTACATGTCGAATAAAAATCCAATACTTTTAATGTCCAACTACACAATAGCGATTTTCGTTGCATTTCTAGACTGGAGAAGAAGACGACGCCATTTTGATTTTGATTTCTCCCGACAACGGCAGATTTGTCTTCGCAATTTTTTTCCATTTCTTCGTCGTTTTAGCTCCAATTTGCTCGTCGTGTTTCTTTCGTACCTTCCTCGCCATTTCCGTACAATCAATGGACATTTATACTCAAGATTAAGACTGTATTGAGACTTTCAAAATGTTCGTCAGGAGACATAAAAATCGAAGCTTCTTCTTCGGGTTGCAGAAGCAAATGACGTCAGACGACCTTTGTCCGCCAGCAAATACCCGTATGTATAACATTCAATGATCTTTTTAGGAAGCTGAAAATCAGTTTTTATTGCGCGAACGAAATGTTTTTGCCATTATTTCTTACTCAGGTCTTTGTTCTACTACTTTACTTCCAGTTTAGTTAGGTAACTTGCCAAAAGAAACGCCTGTAAGGGACAATTTTGCATTTTTTTTTTATTTCGATGCTGATGAAGAAGAGAAGACTCGTTAGAGCTTTCATTGGCAAATATCTTTCCCTCCGTGGCCGAGAGGTAAAGACAACTGTCTTGACTTCGATTTTGGGTGGATCGAGGACCGGTCCAGTTCAACTGAGTTTGGTAAGAATTTAATTCTGATCGGTGCTCGATCCACCCAAAACTGAATTCAAAGCTGGGCGTGGAGTGCAGGAAAACACTAGGCAGTACCGCGAGGCCAAGGAGGCAAACGTTATTTTCCTAGTGTTGTTAACTAATATTTAAGCAAATTTCATTAACTTGACTGTTGGGGACAGACCTGTAGGGTTGGTGCATTGAAGACTTCTCGTCGTTATTTCCCTTCGTTCAAGAAGACAAGTTGTCTTCATCGAGAAATAACGACGAAAAGACTTCAAGACACCACTAAACCACTACACTTTAAAGCTACAGTGTAGTGGTTTAGCTAGCTAAACCACTACACTGTGCCAATAATATATGGCTGACTTCTTCCTAACGCTTACGGTACGACCATGGATGCGCAAAGATGCGCAAACACATTAAAGCCTTGAAAGCAAGTGTTTTCTTTTAGGAAAGAATCAAGGACGACAACGCTTACTAAATCAAAGCCGTCTAGTCATGTTTTAAGTACTTCAGCTATGTTTAACGATCTTTTACCAGATCTTTGCAAGAGGAAAAGTAAAATTTTGCATCATTATTATTAACTTTCCGTCAGTCGTTTCTTTCTTGATCGAGCATTATATGCCATTGTGTTCAGTGTCCTTGATATAGGAGCCATATACTTATGGCTTTGGGTTTAATTCCCAAACACTGAATGGCAGTGTTTTGCTCTTCCAATGAGATAACAAGATGGCACTGTAGAACGCGTGGTTTTATATAAGCTACGAGCGTCAAGATATCCTTGATAGGTAACTATTGATCCTACAATGGACACTTATGTTCACTGCCAATAGGAACGTTTCCAACTCACAGCTTGTACATAATGGATTTTATAGGTTGTGTCACAAGGAAACTGCAGTTCGGTCGTAAAATCAACTTGTTTTCAAGGTTGCCGGGTTTTAAACATTACTGACACTGTTAATGTTGTAGCTCGGAATTGTAAAACAACGGCGGCAATGCAGTTTTCTTGTGCCATAACCTGTAAAATGGGTGGTTTTATCATTTATATAAGCTACGACCGCCAAGCTTTATCCTTGATAGGAAACAATTGATCCCACCAACGACATTTGTATTCTCTACCGATAGGAACGTTTGAGACTTACAGCTTGTACATAACGCATTTTATCGGTGAGTCGTAAAACCAACCTGTTACTGCTCAGCAAACTACCAGTTCCCTCGATCAACGATAGTCGATGAAGCTTGGCGCTCGTAGGTTGTGTAAAACCAAGCATTTTACAGGTTATAGCCAGGTTAGCAGTATCTGCAATGTTTCAAAGCAACCACGAATAGAAACTGACAGCCAACGTTCTGAGTTAAGGTTTGTAGAATATACTACATGATTAGTCACAGCATGACCAGGCATATAGTAAATAACGCATTGCCATCTTGTTCCAAAGTTATCTTATTACTTGAAAGAGCTGAAGACTGCCATGCAGTGTTTGGGAATCAAACCCAAGGCCATAAATACATGACTCCTATATCAAGGACACTGAACACAATGACATATAAAGCTCGATCAAGAAAGAAACGACCGACGGAAAGTCAATAGTATATGCAAACTTCGACTTTCCTTCTTGCAAAGGCCTGGTCATAAAAGATCGTTAAACATAGCTGAGCAACTTAAAACATGCCTACACAGTTTTGATTTAATAAGCGTTATCGTCTTTGACTCTTTCCCGAAAGAAGACATATTCTTTACAGGCTGTACAGTGTTTGCGCATCTATGCTTCATGCCTTCTTGAAAAGACCTCGCCATAAAAGATCGTTTAACTTAGCTGAACAACTCGAGCGCCAAGCTTCATCGACTATCGTTGATCGAGGGAAATGGTAGTTTGCTGAGCAGTAACAGGTTGGTTTTACGACTCACCGATAAAATGCGTTATGTACAAGCTGTAAGTCTCAAACGTTCCTATCGGTAGAGAATACAAATGTCGTTGGTGGGATCAATTCTTTCCTATCAAGGATAAAGCTTGGCGGTCGTAGCTTATATGGTTATGGCACAAGAAAACTGCATTGCCGCCGTTGTTTTACAATTCCGAGCTACAACATTAACAGTGTCAGTAATGTTTAAAACCCGGCAACCTTGAAAACAAGTTGATTTTACGACCGAACTGCAGTTTCCTTGTGACACAACCTATAAAAGCCATTATGTACAAGCTGTG
This sequence comes from Muricea muricata, assembly GCA_963855995.1. NCBI lineage: Eukaryota > Metazoa > Cnidaria > Anthozoa > Malacalcyonacea > Plexauridae > Muricea > Muricea muricata. The sequence continues at coordinate 5,489,401 of OY979720.1, read as the reverse complement.
AGTTGAAAACGTTCCTATTGGCAGTGAACATAAGTGCCATTGTAGGATCAATAGTTACCTATCAAGGATATCTTGACGCTCGTAGCTTATATAAAACCACGCGTTCTACAGTGCCATCTTGTTATCTCATTGGAAGAGCAAAACACTGCCATTCAGTGTTTGGGAATTAAACCCAAGGCCATAAGTATATGGCTCCTATATCAAGGACACTGAACACAATGGCATATAATGCTCGATCAAGAAAGAAACGACTGACGGAAAGTTAATAATAATGATGCAAAATTTTACTTTTCCTCTTGCAAAGATCTGGTAAAAGATCGTTAAACATAGCTGAAGTACTTAAAACATGACTAGACGGCTTTGATTTAGTAAGCGTTGTCGTCCTTGATTCTTTCCTAAAAGAAAACACTTGCTTTCAAGGCTTTAATGTGTTTGCGCATCTTTGCGCATCCATGGTCGTACCGTAAGCGTTAGGAAGAAGTCAGCCATATATTATTGGCACAGTGTAGTGGTTTAGCTAGCTAAACCACTACACTGTAGCTTTAAAGTGTAGTGGTTTAGTGGTGTCTTGAAGTCTTTTCGTCGTTATTTCTCGATGAAGACAACTTGTCTTCTTGAACGAAGGGAAATAACGACGAGAAGTCTTCAATGCACCAACCCTACAGGTCTGTCCCCAACAGTCAAGTTAATGAAATTTGCTTAAATATTAGTTAACAACACTAGGAAAATAACGTTTGCCTCCTTGGCCTCGCGGTACTGCCTAGTGTTTTCCTGCACTCCACGCCCAGCTTTGAATTCAGTTTTGGGTGGATCGAGCACCGATCAGAATTAAATTCTTACCAAACTCAGTTGAACTGGACCGGTCCTCGATCCACCCAAAATCGAAGTCAAGACAGTTGTCTTTACCTCTCGGCCACGGAGGGAAAGATATTTGCCAATGAAAGCTCTAACGAGTCTTCTCTTCTTCATCAGCATCGAAATAAAAAAAAAATGCAAAATTGTCCCTTACAGGCGTTTCTTTTGGCAAGTTACCTAACTAAACTGGAAGTAAAGTAGTAGAACAAAGACCTGAGTAAGAAATAATGGCAAAAACATTTCGTTCGCGCAATAAAAACTGATTTTCAGCTTCCTAAAAAGATCATTGAATGTTATACATACGGGTATTTGCTGGCGGACAAAGGTCGTCTGACGTCATTTGCTTCTGCAACCCGAAGAAGAAGCTTCGATTTTTATGTCTCCTGACGAACATTTTGAAAGTCTCAATACAGTCTTAATCTTGAGTATAAATGTCCATTGATTGTACGGAAATGGCGAGGAAGGTACGAAAGAAACACGACGAGCAAATTGGAGCTAAAACGACGAAGAAATGGAAAAAAATTGCGAAGACAAATCTGCCGTTGTCGGGAGAAATCAAAATCAAAATGGCGTCGTCTTCTTCTCCAGTCTAGAAATGCAACGAAAATCGCTATTGTGTAGTTGGACATTAAAAGTATTGGATTTTTATTCGACATGTAAGCATTCTCTAACTATTCTGTGCACGTTTTAGTCATTAAATGTTATCTTGTTTGAAAACCCATTCGGTCTGCTTACCAGGGTGAAATCTATTTTAAAATCTAAGTTAAATATAGTTCAGATAAAGGATAAATCAACATGATCTTATAAATCTATACTCTCTTTTTGTCATGCCAGCAAGACCGTAAAAAGTATTCGCCACGATTTAAATTTCTTTCTATTTTACGGTTTCTATTTTTCTAATCTTAAATATTGACCTTCACGTTATAGATATTCCAGAGATTTTGCAAGACAAGCACAGACAACTGTGATGAGAGAAGCCACAGCCAAAAAGAACTTTCAAGAGGATTTAGTGGTAAAAACCCAAATATTACAATATACTTACTATCATTGCAAATTCTCTATTATACCCCCCCCCCGGATTAATAGAGAGTTTATAATGATGATTATCATCATGTATCAAGTGCTGTACCAATAGTTTCTTCATTATTCTTTACAAATTTTAACTTACTTTTATTCTTTCTTTCTTTTTCTTCAAAACCTCTTCTGTTCTGATACACTGCACTCTATACAAGAAACATGCAAATTCAGACTTTCAGTTCAAATTCAAAGATGATTCCAAGCTGAAGGCAAGCGAGAACCATGATTCAACGAGTGTTTACATGACCAATGAGCTGCCTTTCATTTGAATTGCAAGTCTGAATTTCCTGATCCGTTTAATTTCCCCTTTCTTTTCTCCAATCTACTTTTCCTCCTGTTCACCCTCTTCTTTCCCGGGTACTCCTTCCAGGATAGCACCCCCTTCCACTGGTTTCTTTATCCTGCTTCTCCCCTTCTTTACCCCAATCCCCCTTATTTACTCCAATTTAATCTTCTTCCTCCTGTTTACTCTACTTCTTCGCCTAGTACCCGTCAGGGTAGTACCCCTTCCTTGACACTACTTCAATCTTTATGCTGCCCCCCCCCACTACTCTCATAATTGTAAGTTATTCATATGACGTAGTTACTGGAGAATTATTCATTCAGCTTGGCAATTACATTATATGATAACTATAGTGAAACACATTTTCATTAATTCATTATGAGTTCCGCCTCATCGTCAGCAGTTTAGTTAAGTACCCGTGTTCCGGTGATTACTGATATTTTACAATTTTAACCATCCAGTCAACATTCGCAAACCGGAGTACCCGGAATAAACCCACGACTGACTAACTCCTCACATGGGTGTCACGAGTCTGAAGTAAGGATTGAACCCACCTCACATGTGATAGGCGTTTGCTCTGACGATTGCGCCACTTGGCTATTACTGTGCAGGATCAAACAATCCTACACGAGAAATTTAAATGCCGTGGCGTTGACTTGTGTTTCACTGTCATCATTTTGTAAGACAATTACTAAATAGTTTCCTGAGCAGGATAGCGTCATCCATGTACTTGGCATGTTGCCTTAGGTTCAACTTCAACACGAGTTTTCCCAAATATCCCGAAATGCCGCGCGCATGTATGACACTATCTTGAAGAGGAAACCATTTGGTATTTTATTACTCTCTTATTTTTATCAGTCATTTGCGCAATCAATAAATATAATCCAGATTGGAGAAATTGTGGGCATTCTTGGGCGCCCGTTCTAGTTTCCTAACGTGGGCAATACTTTTTTTAATTTGTTTATTCACAAAATCCATCTAGATTTACTTCAAAAAAATTTGAGAAAAATATATAAATATATTTGTCCGCGAAAGTTAGGGAACTGGAAATGACACCAGAAATGTCTTTAAATTCCGCCATTTTGTGTTGCGCTTTTCTTGGAGTTGCATACATACAGTTTAAGCTCACACGTACACGTTCTACACTTGCTGTATTTCTTGCTATCGGGGTATCATCATGCCGGGAATTTGTCCATGAGTTTCTTCGTCGACTAACCTCTGTGACCTGTCACGCCTATTATAATTACTTAGTCCTCTCTAATGCTTGTGAACGTAGTTTTCTTTGCTTATCTTGTAAACAGTTTTCTGAACATCGTAATTTTTTTTTCAAAGAATGCCAAGTAAAAAGTGAATACAACAACCATCAACTAATGATGCAACAAGATGGGAAAGAATTCATATCGACATAAGAAGTAAATCACAAGCCGTCTCCATCAGATGTTAAGATGCAAATACTATCACAATGTACGGTTTGTTAAAGTCAATTCAATTAAAGCTTAGTGTCCTATATTCTAAAATATTTTGTAACATTAATTTTCTCCTTATTTTATGTTGGTTGACTGGACACGAGTGAGCTAGTTACCTACTGGACCGCCTTGATGCTCCATGAAGAGAGTGCGCCAACCAGATGAAACCATAAACAGCATGATGAAACGAGAACAACCGAAGCCAAGAAGATCCAAAGATAGAGTGAAAGTAAGTTTTTTTATTTTATCTTGTCGTTTCCATTTTTTTAGCAGTTCAGCTTTTGTTTCAATAAAAATTAACATCTCGCACTAACGTTGCTAGTGTCGGTAGTACTGTAAAAAGCACACAGGATCTTTCACTACCTGAAACAATAAAAAAAAAACAAAATTCGACTTTCGAGCGAATTAAAGCCTTTCGTTGGGGAGTTGGTCGTAAAGATAGAAATTTAATGCGCTGTCTGCCATCTTAGATTCATATTTGATCTCGTTGACACGTAAAATCTTGATTCCCAAACAGCTTGAAGTAAGCTAGTTTTGATATAAGTTACATTTCACGTGCACAGTAATTCTCAAAGAGATATCGGCAATAAATTTGAGAGAGCTTTTGAGAGAGATTAGTGCGAGATATTAATTTTTATTGTTCGAAAGAGCTTTAAGAATTTACACATTCCTTACGTGTTGTTTAATTCTCGAGATATTTTAATCTAAATTCATAAGTTAGAGTAGCTGCAAGTTGTGTGCGTGTGAGAAATAAAGACTCCTTCACGGCTATGATTTTCTTTTGTGTTTTGCTCACGATTTATTAATGATTCTCGAGATTTTAATAAAAAAATTTCATATTAACAGCTTACACAATAATTTGGCCGGCCTAATTAATACTATTTTATAATATACTGAGTGTCAAAGTTCATTTATTCCTGTTTCTTATTGGTTAAGAACGTATCACGTGATAGTGGAGAAATTCTATTGTCTCCCTGGCAACGTAGCTAAGCGGTGGACATTACTTTTATTCACCGGTAGACAACAAATCCACAAAGCCTCACGTAGCCATGTCAGGTAAAAGGTAATCCTTTTTACACATGTTTGATTGATTTGTGGTACTTTTCTTCTCTTTTGGCACTCAGTATATAATAAAATACTTATTGACTGAGACCTCGGGAAAGCAGTATGTTTTGTGGACCCTCGACATCGACAGTCTCTGGTCCACAAAACATACTGTTTCCCTCGGTCTCAGTCAATAAGTGTTAATTACTATACATTGCAGTTGTTTTATGCGTTGTGATTGGTCAGTTGTATGCAGATAAATGCGACTATCACACAATCTGCAGATAACTCAGTCATACAATAAGAATACATAGAAGGGCCACTCAGCAGTGCAACATGTCACACTATGTTTATGCAGTTTACTGGCTGCCACCAGCCAGTTCAGCATTCCTATTGGCCAGAAAATGCAATTGACTGGCTGAGAAAATGCTAATAACGTGCGTAATGCGACATGCGCGGCTTCAAAAACTCCAAAGGCTCCGACGCGAGTGGCCCTTCTATGTATTCTTATTCTATGGCTCAGTTATCTGCTAGCAGATAACTGAGTTATCTGCATGTTGAGCCTACGGTGCAGATTATTACAGTATGCGGTATTCGTTGGCATCAATGGTTGGCATGGCAACAACATTTTTTCGATATTTTCTGTTTCATGTTATGGCATCTTGCTTTTTAAGCTCTTCCGAAGGCGAAATTCGTCAATTGCTCGAGGAAAAAGACTTACAATGTATAATAAAGCAATTATCGGATTCGGTTTTTGTGATATGCAAAATTATCAATGTCTTGGTAAGAGTTATCTGACTCGCCTTCGGCTCGGCTGATAACTCTTACCTCGACATTGATCATTTCGCATATCACAAAAACCTCATCCAATAAGTGCTTAATATGTTATAGTTTACTTATTAAGCTTTGTGGAAACACCACGTAAATTTATTATTGCAATAATAAATTTACGTGGTGTTTCCACAAAGCTTAACAAGTATATTGTATTCACCATGCAAACGTACAAGAAACTTATCATGTTATAGTTTATAAATTATTCGTAACTATCATCTCATGACTTAATTCTTTCTACTATTGCAAAGGGTGATGGGATGTGAAAAAAACGCACAAGAAGAGAAAAGAATGAACGATCCTGGACGGCAAGACCCACAAAACAACAATCCACAAGAATAAGAAGACACGACATTGTAATAGAAAGTAGTGGTAATGTGCAAGTTAGTAGAAAACAAGATACTTATTATTGAGGGATCAAAGAGGATTTAATAGATATTTCTCGTTAATGAAAAAGAAAAGACAGCAAATTAAGTGAAAAAAATTGGATTGAAATAACATTGATATCAAATACATTCAACAAAATAATTAAATAGAATATCTAGGAGTTTGGCAGTCAATTTTCGAGTCAAAAAACAGGTAAAAATATGGTAAATGTCGACAATATTTTTTAAAGAAACAATACCTTAACGCCTGGAAATTTCGTCTCTAACATTTGGATTTGGATATTTCTAAAAACAAAACAAAATAACATGTAGGATTGAACGTTTTACAAAAATAAGTTTCGTAATAATGCCACTAAATTATAGTTGATGCATTTGGTCACTATTCTTGGTTTGCACATGACGTCATTTCGTGTGATTGGGCGCCATCTTGGTTGACTCTGCAGATTACTTCAGCTGTTTACAGCGAAGTACTTGTGTCAATTTACTACTTTATAGATGACTTTATAGATTCAACAATACTTTAAAGATGTATGGCTCGATAGGATCAGATATAATGAATAGATACTTTGTGGTTGCCATGTGTTTCAAACGTCAACAAAGATGGCGTCGATTGCAAACGATCAATTTCGTCGTTCTACCTTTAAAGAATGTGTTCTCTGGTTAAAAAGCGAGAAAATGTGACTTGTATTCCAATTCACCGTAGCAAAACAGATGGTGGCATGTCGATTTTACCAGAATTTAATGCGGGTATCAATCAAGAATACCAGTGAAATGATATTTAAGATAAGCTAATGGACGGAATTTTAACACAAGTGACAAAATAACCTATCTGCCTGTTCCTCAAACGAGGTTAATTTACCTTAAGTTTTTAAACGATTTCAGACCGCAAGGCATTCTGGTAAAATCAACACCCGCCATCTTTTTGCTACATTAAATTCCCAAGGGAATATATCATTTCTTTGTTTCTTAGCTAATTTGGTTCATACATCCATGCAAATCAGTAGGATCATTATATTTTTTTGTGCATTTTAAATTCCCATGGGAATACGGCATGCTTTGTTTCAATGGTGATGCTTCTGTTTATGGTAATTACTGCATAATGCGAATCCTCTTTGATTATTAATATGATAAGTATCTTGGTGCTTTCAGATTTGTTTTGGTAAGCAGGAACAATGAAGTCATTGTTTGTGTACACTAAAGCAAATTACGAAGGTGGTTTGAGAGCAGCTGCGAGGTACCATGCAAATGAAGGCGTTTCGGTTAAATAAGTGTGAGAATTACGGCATTAAAAATTGCATGTCATCTACACTTAAGGATATAAGTTGCCAAAAAAAAAACAACTTTAGTGAATCTGTTGAGTTTCAATTGCTTTTTATTTTTGCCTAATTCTCATGCTTATTTGACCCAGCCTTGGACTTTGGTAAGTATCAGGGGCCGGTTGTATCAAAGGCGTTTAGCTTAAACGGTGGATAAGTCAAAAATATGAAACACGTTTCCATGTTGTATAAACAAACCAGCTGAAGTTATTTGACCTGAGAAGAACAATTATATATAAAACTAAATATTTATTCTATTTCAACTCATAATTTCGGTTCCGTACTAGGTGTAAAACTGATTTTTAAATTTCACTTATCCACCGTTTAAGCTAAACGCCTTTGATACAACCGGCCCCAGGTTTATATTTACTCCGGAACAGTTAACACAACGAAAAGCCCATGCCCATTCAGCTAAGGTTTTACGTTTGAAAATTCAATCAAAAACTCAGTCTAAGTGGGTTTAAGTAGCTAGAGATAACGTAATTTATCTTTTTATTTTGCTTTTTTGTTTATAACGTAATTTATTAGCTAAATGTATGGACTGCGAGAGTGTGCGCCGTGTGTAAGTTGCATGGGGTTAGGTTTATTAAAGGAATTAAAATTTTTGAAAGTATGCTTAAAAACCAAAATCTGTCGTCACTTCTAACAAAACAGTTAAGAGTAGGTTTCAACATCAACTAAATTGATCTATACTATTAACTAAGAAAAATGCGAATTAAGTTTTATATTTTGCAAGCAAATTTTAAATAGAATTCTCACCTGTTTTTATGTACGAGCTTTTTCTGTTTACGTTTGATCTAAAATATCCAAATAAATTGCATTTAAAATGCATACTTTACTGAAATTTTAACTCTTTTAATTTTCGAAATTGGGTGGCAGTCGGGGTGGTGGTGGTGCATGCGGGTTTATCAGCTGTGAGTGACTGTGCGATGGTGAGGAAAGTGAAGGTAACGAATGGAATGCAGGAGCTTAGAACTGAGGAAGACAGCTTAGAACTGAGGCAGGTAGGCAGTTGGTAGGATCAGCGGGGGGCACTTGACATTTTGGCTTTGGGAATCAAATTTGCATGCTAAGTACTTAAGTCACTAACGTTTGTTGTTTTAATTTGTTAGGTACGCGCGGCTGCTCTCTAGGGAAGATCAACTTAGCAATTGTATTAGCACTTGCAAAGTTGGTCTTCTCTTTGCCGGCTACCCCGGCCAGTTCTCCGAGTGCTACTTCCACCGTGAATAAGTAGAAGTACTTGTACTACATGTATAAGTACTTCTACTTAGGTGGAAGTGGCACTTGGGGAGCTGGCCGGGGTAGGGGGATTTTTTTTATTCAATTTCTCAATTCCCATGGGAATTGAATTTTTAATTAAAAAGGGGTCACAAGTAAATTTTGTAAACAATTTATTGAAAAAATTTGTAAAGATTACATACAATTTGAATAACAATAAAAAGAGATTAACTACCACACATTGTACTTATTAAAATAACAACAGAAGAAAACAGAACATGGCAGAGAGAACAATAACACAAGTGAATGAACAAAGTCCTAAAAAACTTGGGTCTTTTCAACGTAAGTAAATGTTTATACTTCAAAATATATTATAACAATGAAACAACTTGAAGTGATAAATTTTGAGAGTTTTGCAAAGGTTTACCCAGCATATAACGAGTTGTTTCACAATTACAAAGAAAAACATGTGGCTCAAAACATGCAACTGATAGGGATGACGAGAAGGCTTAACAAGTCTAAGTAGAAAGGTTTTCAAAAGTTAGTCACATTTTTATAACCATATGTAACTACCCTGTCAACTCTCCCAGTGGGAAGAACCGGAGTACCCGGAGAAAACCCACGAGTTTTGGCGGAGCGTTGACCAACGCTTTTTCAAATACAGCCAGCCTCACAGAAGAAAGGTATTTTTGTCAAAAGAAAAATATCATTTTCAATCAATTGTGCTTTTATAAGTCAGAAAAAATACATGCACGAATTACCAACGAATTTTGATGGCTTTGAGACATGTAACGTGGGCACATAATTCTTCCTAAAAATACTTTTTTGTACTCGAAACAACCCTTCAAAACGTCGAAAAACAACGAAGAAACGATTTTTTTATAAATTCCAAATTGACCAAGCTGTAATGTTCGGAGCCACATTTTTCTTATTGCGTTTCTAACCTGACAATGTGAAATGCACTAAACATTGCTACCTAGCTTCAAAAATACATAGAATAAAAACCAAGCATTTTTAGAATATTGTGTGTAGCACGACATTTTTCAGAAACCAATCTCTTACACTTTTCTTTGCATAACAGTGCATGCGATCTATTTTTCGCAAAAAAATACAAAGAAAGTCTCAGACATCTCATTTTTCTGGTGGGCACAAGAACAGAAGCTTTTTGTTCAAATTGTGATAATTTATTTGAGATAACTTTGGGCAAAATTCTATTTTTCATTGAAAACAGCCGAAAAATCAATGCTTTGGCTTTGCCCAGCAACTAATGAAGTCACTCGATAGTGAAGTTGCTTTATATACAATTGATAGTTTCAGTGTTAAAGAGACCAAAATAAAAGTAGAAATACATAACTTAGATTGATCTTGGATTGAAAAGTAAAAAATTTATTCGAAGAATCAATTTAAATTTAGTCTTTTTGGAAGGTACCATTGTCAGGTTAGGAACATATCTCTTTGAAGTATAAATTCATCTTTACTTACTTGTTGAAAAGACTATATTCAAGAGCCATGTAAACCTGTTTTCTTATATTATTATTACCACGCAAGTATTACAAAGTGGAATATTTGAAATGTAAACTTGAACTGAAGCAAAGGAAATGCACATACAAATTCAGAAATATTTCAATTGCCAAAATACAAATTCACCACAACCAAACAATATAAAAAGTTCCAGTAGGCAATATGTTGTAATTTTAATTAAGAAACTTATAAAGTAATAAATCATACAGGAAACACAAAAGAAATCATTTTCTCATCTTACAGAATCGGTATTTTCAAAATCACTTTGCTATAGATCTGATGTATAAAATTGACGAGTTTCACAAGCCATTTACAACATTCGCATCTGTGTATGTCAGATATCTCGCCTTCAGCTTGGGTTTGTATATCCGATACAACCCGGTCACTTGTATTGTAAATAGTACAAATCAAAATTGTTATCAAATCAAAGTCTCAAACTAATTTAAATTATTCTACTCCATATAATGCCAGACAGTTTTACTTTTTCTCAGGAAAGACCTTATGTTCAACAAGGTAAATTTGGCATGTTAATTAAGAAGTCTGTAAAATTTGAAATTGCATAGTATCAACTAAAAGCTTCATGTGACTTAAAACTTTTTCAAGTCGATGTAATACGAAGAACTCTGGTAAAGTATTTACTGTATCCAGGCATCAATAGAAAACTTTTAAAATTAAAAATTGTAGTTACTTATACTTATTATTGGCCAACATCTGTACTGCTTGTTTATCTAGAAAATCTGGCATACTGTCAATTTTTTTAGTCCAAGGAAACTTTTTTACTCTTAAATTCTTACATCCGCCACATCTTTTCTTTGCTAATAAAAAGAGCCCACAGAATTTATTTGGCAAGTTGTGGTTTTCTTTTTCATTTAAGATATGTAATTAATTGATAAAGTTAAAGAACAACTGCATCAGTTCATCTCAATTCCAAACAAGTTCCACTTTGTAAACAAAAGACAATATGCTAGCTTATTTTGTCCTTAATAAGTAGTTCATCTTAAAGTTTGAAAGTCAACATTCTGGTACAAAATCACAAAGTCTGTATCTAAGATAAATTACCAGTAGTATAAAATATTACAAAGTATTTTTTTAACTTTAAAGGGTCCAATATAACATTGAGAACTATTGTGATTTTCAAATGAACTTTCCAAACTTTCAAATGAACACTCAAAGCCAGCTTAAACAAAAGATGATTGAGATAGTAAACCAGAAAATAACATAGGTGTTGTAATTTTTTATCAAAAATATGATATAGTGCATATAACAGAAACATTTCAATTAAAAAGTAGAAATATATTTCCTGTGGTTAGTTTTAATTGCTATATATATTGAAATTTTAGTATAATAATGGATGTTTTTGTTTCTGGCAAAGTCACCTCAATCTCCTTATGTTTAACCAACATTACAAAGTCAAATAATGACAAACACGAATGATTAAACACAAATTTATATTTTAATCGGTAAAAATAAATATGTCCAAATTAGTATAATCATGCATATAGGTCTAGTAGGGTACCAATTTTTAGAAACAGAATTGTGTTGTTTAGAGGCATAACATATAAAATTGCTAGATTTGATATTTCAGTTTTTTAAGAAAGCCTTTTGTATGTGTTTTCATGAACTCTTGGGCCATAATTCAATTGATTTGAACCAAATAAGATTCTAACTTTCTTTTAAAACACAGTTCATCATTATTTGACTTTTTCTAAGATTAAAATGCTTCTGGAGCACATGAGATTCCACGGTATGTGTACCCACAAAATAATCGTCAAATTAGGTGAGAATGAAACCGTCATGTCCAAAATTATACTGTCCCAAATTGTCCCATATTCAATATTTACCTTTAACAATTTCATTTTTCATAATCTGCCAGTTGTTGAGAGGAGGTTAAGCATTTTGTCGATCTACAAACAAATTTCAAAGAATTCTATTGAAGATAGATAACTGAAATGGTAAACAAACTGCAAAAGATAACAATGCAAGTGGTTGTGTAAAAACTAAAGACCACGTAAAGTCGGCCATTCTGTACAGTGTTTGGATTTGACAGTTTGAATTTTAATTGCCTCAAGAAAAGTCTAAAAGGCATTAAAAACATAACATTCCTTGTTCTTTTTTAACATCCCGACCTTGCACGACTCCCACATCCTGCTCCGTCTCCTCCTATCCACCTCCCACCCTCAAGGCCCTGTCACACGGTGCAATTTTTCTTGCACTTGTAACTGCTCCGTCTCCTTCTCTATCCACCTCTTACCCTTAAGGCCCTGTCACACGGTGCACTTTTCCTTGCATTCACCGTAGCAAAAAAGATGGCGACATGTCGATTTTACCAGAATGCATTGCAGGTATCAAGAAAGAATACGTGGGAAAAGATGACAAGAAGCAAAGCTACTGGATTGAAATTTTAACACAAGTGTGAAAATAACCTATTGTCTTCTGTCTGTTCTTCAAAAGACGTTAATTTGCCTTTTTAAACAATTTCAGACTGCCATGCACTCTGGTAAAATCGACATTTGCCATCTTTTTTGCTACAGGGAAAATCTACTCTTAAGTAAATTTGTGACAAATGTTTGGTACGTTAAAAAACCCCAGCAAACTGTGATGGAAACTTGCATTTGCCAATTTTACATCTCCCAATAGTAGAATTGCATTTCAAGTTGCAAGAAAAATTGCATTGTGACAGGACCTTTATTCTCCAGTGTTCCCGCCAACCTGCTCCCACCATTAGATGGAAAGTCCTTTTTTCACTACATTTTAGTAATTAGGCTACCCCCCTCCTCTCACAAGTCTGTAATCGCCTGACGAAATCAATTGGTCGACAGTCCAAGGCATGTTTTGTAATCGAAATTCACAAAATTAAAATTAAATTGCCTTTTTTCAATAAATTTGAACCAGAGCCAACTCTATACATAGAACTGTCTCAGCATACTTTCTTCGACAATCTCAACAATTCAAGACCTCATTCAGTTTCTATAGCGGATTTCATGGTATTATTATCGAACCAACTTCAACTGAAAACGGTAGCCTTAATCTTACATGCGACCATAGCCATGCTTGGAAAGCACAAACTTACAATACTCGAAAATTGTACTTATTTCCAGTCTGATCTCTCAAAAATCGATCTCTATGCACAATCTAAGTACTTTGCTACAAATAATGATAGAAAATAAAGCATATTACCTTAAAACAAAGTTAGGATGCATGAAAATTTAGAGGACTTTCAAGGAGCAAAATCTTCGAGCTAGAGAAAAATTTTGAAAAAATAGTATTCGGAAAATCTTCGAGCAGCGTCGGAAACCGACGAATTCCGAGGAACGCCGAAACTACCACTTTGTGTCGACATGCTCCGAGCAAGTTCCTTGTTCCTGATTCAGAAGAAGCTGTATCACAGATCAGATATATACAGATAGGGAACTCGCACTCAATAACCTCAATTTTTGTGTCCCCGTGCTCAAGTCATTCCACGCGCCACGCAAATTGCTCTGGCAAGTGTCGTTCGTCGTGTTTTCAGTCAAAAGCATAGGAAAAACGCCGTTCGAAAGTACAAAAATGAATATTTTTGCGAAGTTCCTTCACCGATCTTCATTTTGTATGTATGTAGATATTTCAGTAGAATTTGCGTTTGATTCTTGTGTAGAAATTTCTAAATTTCCTTAAAAGTAGGAATAAACCAGAAAATGACGGAAACACGCTCTCAAAACTTCACCGCGACACATCGCTGGAATTTGTCGTTTTAAAGCATTTTGCATGAGAATCTTTGCACGTAAAACCTTCTTGCGGTTTAGATGTTCTAGCATGCACGTTTAAATGCGTGTTTTGTTGACACATTTCGCTAGAAATTGAGTTTAAACGCCGTGTTTAGGTCGGCTCACGCGGTTTGTGCCAGCGGTATCACCCATGAGCGCTGCACCGACTTCTGACACCGAAAAAAAATAAAAAAAAAAAAAAAAACAGAAACGGGGCGAATTTAAAACTCCGCCTCGCCTACGGCAGGCGGAGTAATAACTCGAGAACTATAAAATAGTTTTCCAATTTCCATAAATGCTAAATATTCCATAAATTCGAATACAACAGACTCGAATTTTATTGTCATATCCTTTTAACTGAACGTGAAATCTAAGCTAACGTATCTCATAACCTTGCTTCTCTAAATATATCCGCCCTACCAATGTGGATGTTTTCGCTATTATCTCATGGAAATATTTCTTATTTTTTAAAGGGTGCAAACGGTTTCCACCAAGATCCAAGCACAGAATACAACATCAAACGACCTATCAAGGCCTATACACGCAAAGATTACAAATGTGAGTTGATAGAAAATTTTTTTGTCAAAAGTTAATGATAATTGTTAGCGATTTAAATCCCATGTTTCTTGTTGAAACATCGAAAAAAAATTCAATTTTTTCAAAATTACCATTCAATTAGACAAAAGGGCGTAGCTTCAGGAAGGGGGAGGGAGTGGTGGAAAGCGTGATACCCCTCCCCTTTCGACGATTTAAAGAAAGGCCCGTTCTACAATTTCTCTCTTCGACCAATTTCATGTGCCAAATATAGTTTGATGGTGTAATTAGGAGTTTTAAACAAATTTATTTTGACAAATGCATTTGTTTACAAGAATCGTAATTTACACGGTCAAAAACATGTAATTTGTCAAAGAAAATTTGACCTTGTATAAGAGGATCAGCTAATTTTTCTGAATATAAACCTAAAACGTTTTCCCCGATAACCTATGGATAAAGTGAACCGTACGTGTCACTAACTCTACTGTACATTCGACTGGAACGATAATGTAGTCGCCATTTTTGAAGCTAAATTGACGTTCAAGTTGCATGTTCCAGCCCCTTTCTACTCCTTTTGCCGGCTCGCTTGATAACATTTTACCAAGAAGATGTTTCCCCTTCGATTTAAAATGTAATGTAATGTAATGTAATGGCATGTGAACTTCTATATGTTTTGGCTTTCAATACAGTCTTTTTTGAAGAAGGATATCATTAAATTTCTTCAGAAAACGGTACTAAAGCTGATCATGACAGTAATTAACAATTATTCGCCGAAGGCGAGGTGATTATCGGGAAATATTCACCGAGACGAGGTCGAGGTGAATATTTCCCGAAAGTCACCGAGCCTGAGGCGAATAATTGTTTTAGTATTTTTACACAAGTTATTTTAATTTTGTATATTTCTTTGTCCGTAATTTGTACAAAACGGCGGCTAGTCGCCATTTTGTAAACTTGTTTTTACTGTTATATTCACCTGTAGGTGTTATATTCACCTGTAGGTGAATATAAAGGAATGTCACGTCATATTGGATTAATCACAGCGTCGGATTTCTTATGTTCACTTTGTGTAAAAATACTAATAGGTGTTAAACGTTGTCGTTCACCCAAACATGATTTTTTACCTGGAATTGTCGTTCTAGTATTTGTCGAGTTCAGTAGGTCATGTAACCTGCAATTGAAAATGAATCTTAACGGACAGTTGACATGAATACTTAACGGGAAATTATTACCGCAAATCTCGTCAAACAGTAATCTCGTCTGCTGTCAAAAATCAGTCATATTTTGAACTACGTTTTGCGGTAAAGTAGTTTTAATCGTAAATACAATTCTTTTATTTTTAAAAGGTAACGGGGTGTGATTGCAAAAAGAAAAGACCAGAATGAACGATCTTGGATGACATAGACCAAGAAATCACTACCAATTCCAAGAATGAGAAGACAAGACATAATAGAAAGTAGTGGTAATTTACAAGTTAGTGGAAAACAAGATACTTCTCATTTAAAGATCAAAGAGGATTTAGGGGCTGATTATATGATCTCGCTTACTCGGGATTAAATGAAGGGTAAAATGTTTGCAGACAAGAAAAAGGTTTAATTCCTGATTGCTTGAGATTTTTGTTTTTCTAAATTTTTGTAAAATATATTTTTCTATCAGTACCGAAAGTATTCTAACTTTGGTTGTTTCGTTTCATAAAGAACAACTTATTTTTAATACCTCAAGATCATGTGAGCTTCGTTTAATCCCGGCAACATATAATCAGTCCTTTAGATAAATTTCATGATGAAAAAAGCATCAAGTTTACGAAATAAATCACATGGAAAGTTCTTTAAAATAATGACACTTTTATTTGCCTTTATATTTTGAGTTAAAATATCATGTTTCGAGTTAAAATATCATGTTTCGAGTTAAAATGTCGATGACAAAACTCACGTAAAAATATTATGGTGGGGTTAATGTTAACAACATTTCTAAAAGAAACAATACATTGTCGATTGGAAATTTGCGTCTAAAATTTGGATAGTGTATGTTATGTCTAAAATCAAAACAAAATAATGCAAGTTGGTTAATATTTAGGATCGAAAGTTTCATAAAAATCAGTTTCGAGTAATAATACGAAGTTTAAGTGTTTTGTATTAAAATTGTCAAGTCAAAGTTTATTATTCAATTTTATTCTGTTACACATTAGCATATGTTTAGAACAACGAGGATATAAGGCTTTACATGTTTATTCTAAATCCAAGGAGAATATGCTATTTCTCTGTTTTGTAGTTAATTCGATCCGTGCAATGAATTAGTAGGATTCATTATATTTTTTGCACATTTTTAATTCCAAAGGGAATACAGCTTGCTTTGTTTTCACGGTAATATGTCGATTTATGGAGGAGAATTGACGTATAACGAGAATCCTCTTTGATTAAGTATGATAAGTATCTTGGTGCTTTTGAGTTTGTTTTGGTAAGCATGAACAGTGGAACAATTTAGCCATTGTTTGTGTGCACTAAAGCAGATTACGAAAGTTGTTTCAGAGCAGCTGCGACGTACCATGCAAATGAAGGCGTTTCGGTTAAATAAGTATGAGAATAAGTGCGGTCAATTTTAAAGTATTTTGATCATTTTGAACTATATAGAGTAACTGTACTAGCTATAGGGACCTTAAATTGCATGGCAACTAGGATTTAGGATTTTAACACCTAGTTCGAGTTACATTTCACGTTTTAAAATGTTTTATATTCTTGGCATTCTCATGCTTATTTGACCCAGCCTTAGACTTTGGTAAGTATTAGATTTATATTTTTTAATTCGAACAGTTTAACACAACGAAAAGCCCATGCCCTTTCAGATAAGGTTTAAGGCTTGAAAAATCATTCAAATACTCAGTCTAAAGGGGTTTAAGTAGCTAGAGATAACGTAATTTATCTTTTTATTTTACTTTTTTGTTTATAACGTAATTTATTAGATAAATGTATGGACTGCGAGGGTGTGAGCTGTGCGTAAGTTGCATGGGGTTAGGCTAATTGAAGGAATTAAAATTTTTGAAAGCATGATCAAAAAGCAAAATCTACCGTCTATTATTCAAAGTCATATTTCTGTGTGGTGGTGGTGAGACATTAGGTACAAAAATGCGGCTTAAGGTTAATTTTTGATTATGTTGCTTAGCAAATTTTAAACTGTAAAGCCTAGCAGACAGCTCACCTGTTTTTATATACGACGTTTGATGATTTTATGTGCGACTTTTCCCTTTCTACGTTCGGTCTGAAACATTCGAATAAATGAAATTCAGTGGACATGCTTTACGGATATTTTAATTCTTTTAATTTTCGGAATTGGGTGGCAGTCGGGGTGGTGGTGGTGCATGCGGGTTTAACAGCTGTGAGTGACTGTGCGATGGTGAGAAATGTGAGGGTAACGAATGGAATGCAGGAGCTTAGGACTGAGGAAGACAGCTTAGAACTGAGGCAGGTAGGCAGTTGGTAGGATCAGCGGGGGGCACTTGTCATTTTGGCCTTGGGATTCAAATTTGCATGCAAAGATTTAAGTCACTAACATTTGTTGTTTGGATTTGTTAGGTATGCGCGGCTGCTCTCCAGAGAAGATCAACTTGGCAATTTGCATTAGCATTTGCAAGGTTGGTCTTCTCTTCGCCCGCTACCCCGGCCAGCTCTCCGAGTGCTACTTCCACCGTAAATAAGTAGAAGCACTTGTATAAGTACTTCTACTTAGGTGGAAGTAGCACTTGGGGAGCTGGCCGGGGTAGGGGGATTTTTTTTATTCAATTTCTCAATTCCCATGGGAATTGAATTTTTAATTAAAAGGGGGCCACATGTAAATTTTGTAAACAATTTATTAAAAAAATTTGTTAAGATTACAATTTGAATAACAATAAAAAGAGATTACCACTATTACATGTCGTATTTTTTCAATTAACAATAGAAGAAAACAGCGCATTACAGAGAAAGAACAATTAACATCGCGCTTAACACAAGTGAATACACACAAGTAAAAAACCACAAGTGTACAAACACAAGTGAAAAGGTAATGTTAAAACAAACTTGGTCTTTTCAAGATAAATCTTTATACTTCAAGATTAATAATTACAAAACAACTTCAAGTGGAATAAATTTTTGAGTTTGAGAGAGGAATGTAAAACATAACACCAAGTTGTTTCATAATTACTAAGAACTATAGCTATATGGCGTATAAACCAAAGAAAGCAGTTTTTTTGTTTTGGATGGAAATAAAAACACTAGTTTGTTTGTTTTTGTCACTTTGATACACATGAACGTTTTCATAAAATTGATCGTAATTTACACCAATAGACTACTGAAAACACCTAATCGAATAAATATGCAACGAAAAATTTTACAGGAACATCTCTGTTTGGTTTACTTCCAAAATTTCATAAGCAAAGTCTTATAAGCCATATATCTCACGCTGCTTTTTTTAACCTGACAAGACGCAATTTATCTTTATATTCTTTATATTTTATAAACTTAAAGTCAAAGTCAAAGCCTATGTATTTTTCAAACGCAATTAATTTGCTTAAAAAATTCTTGCACACGTCAAATGACACACAAACGAATCGAAATCTGGTTTTTAAAGTGTTTATGCAACGAAATTCCACCCCAAAGTTTTATGGCCTTAGTGTAAAGTTAACGTAAAATGGGTTGGTAACTTCTTTTACAGAAGTTCATCATTTTGCTTCTTTCGTGAGAAATTTGGCTTTTAATAATATGCAAATATCATACTTATGACATCACAGTGCATGAGTTTTTAGTGCTGTAGGAATTCCTCTTACAGTATCCATGATAAATTTCTAAAAGTTGCACTAAAATACAGCAAATCGGAATTTGTGAGTTATAATTTTGGAATTTTGTTCGACAAAATTTAAATTGTTCGAAAAATCTATGTTATTTTAAAATAACATTATGCACTGTGATGTCATAAGTATGACATTTGCATATTATTCAAAGCTAAATTGCTCACGAAAGAAGCCAGACAATGAACTTCTTTAAAAGAAGTTACCAACCTATTTTGCGTTATCTCTACACTGAGGTCAAAAAACGTCGGGGTGAAATTTCGTTGCATAAACACTTTAAACACAATTAAATTAAACTCTGCAAACTATAACATACTTGGGTATTGTTCTAATCAGAAAGCAATAACACATTTTCTTAAAAATAAGCTTAATTTTTTCATTGAAAATTACTTCAAGATAAGCAAATTCAAGTAAATTAAAAAAAAGAAACAAACTTAAACTGCATTTCAATCAATTCCCAACATCAAACTGGAAGCAAATACTGTAACAAGCATAAACTTAGTAGCAATAAAGTGTAGAGAACATTTGTGCAAAGCATAATTCTTGAAAAGATTGAATTCTGGTCATATTCTTGTCAGGTTAAAACAAATCTCTTTGAAGTATAAACTTATCTTTACTTACTTACTTGTTGAAAAAACCATGTTCATTAGTCATGTAAACCTGTTTTCTTATATTATTATTATAATCACAAAGTGGAACTATCTGAATATGGAAATGAAACAACTAAGTTCCCTTATAATTTCAACTGCCGAACAATAACGAACCACAAGCCAATTAAAAAAGGAACAAAAATAGGCAAAATATAACATCTTGTAATTGCTGCAGTAAATCTGATTCAAAAACTCATTGAATAAAAACATAAAAAATAAAACATTTGCTAAACCTTTTATTAAGTAAAAATTTCAGCATTACACACTAATGTATGTTACATATTTTTACAGAACAATTTGTGAGGATTGTTTTTCTTGTGGTTTTATTAGAAAATCATCTTGTTGTCTAGTTGTGGTTATCTTTATGTATAAAAATAACTTTTTAATGGAGAGTACTTTTGGTGCTTCAGTTCATTTTTATTCAAATTAGTTCCACTCTGAAGTGCAGCAAGGCTTAGTGTATATGACTAGATTACATTTAACCCTAATAGTTTGTTCTAAAGTTGAAGACATTGCCATTGAAAATCACAAAGATTGAAAAACTACACAACATTAAAATAGATAACAATTGCATTTTGAGCTTCAGTGGCACAATTGCTATGGCAAATGCTACTGTATATAAACTCTTTAGTTGTGGGGATTCCAAATACTCTTAAGGTGGCTCCCTACAGTTGCAGGCAAATCTATATAGATCAGTATGGAGCTTCGCCGACCGGCAAATGTTTTGAAATGAACCACACGTGAAAAGTTGTGTTTTGAGGTCTTTCTACGGCAAAATCACCAAGTGTTCTGTACATGATAAAAAACTTGTGAAACCTAAACAGTATGTATGTTTTCAACTGGTCTTTTCTGTTTTCCGACCGCGTTTTCGCAATCTTTTACGTTTAGCTCTTTCTGAAATGTTTTTCGTATGTCGAGTCTAAATTTTATCACGTCAGCAATGATTTTATGGATTTTAGCCTTGATTATCTGCTGTTTCCTTCGGTGGATTTTTTTAAAACTACGTTCAGTTGTTATACCATATCTAAGGTAAGACATATTCGATTTTTAAAAAAATCTACAAATATGTTTCTCCGCAATCGAAATCCACAAATATATCAAAATCTGAATTATAAACCTGTCTTCAAATTTTGATATCTTTTTTCTTTATACATCAACAAACAACTAAAAAAATTTCAGAAAATTTGACCGAAGAGAAAGAAAGTTATTGTTCATTCATTGTGAAATTAAGCATTAAAACTGCAAAAAATAGAACGATATAGTTACTATAGCAATGCTTATTTTGTTTCTATTTTTCTATATATACACATCAAACACCTTCATATCTTTCCTGAAAGCATTCATATTGCCCTGTTTCAAGTGGTCAGAACAAATTTCGTTGCAAGCTGATGTGTCTTGAAAAGCCTAACATTTTATGCTACTGCAGGGAGCCACCTTAAGACTAACTGTGACAGGCAGACAGAGATAGGACAGATACAATGACAAATGCAAGACTATCCACTAGTTAATTTTTTTTTTTTGGGAGGGGGGTAGGTGGAATTCAAGTCAAGTCCCAGATTGGATGCTGACAAGGTGTTTTTGGGATTGTAAAAAACACTAACAACTGGAGACATTGTTAATTCAATTTTTAGTGGCAAATGCATTAGAGTAAGACTAGAGTTCTCAAGTTACGACCAATAATACATAACTCCCACTCATGAGTAAAGTCATTACAAACAAATACAGGTTAAGCAACAGGCATGATGCAACAGGCATGATGCAACAAGCAAAAAGGACTACATACAGGCATTCTGAAATTTAAACAAATCATGGATCCCACAGAGCTTTTGAAGTCAATTCTGTCGATATAATTCTAGGATATTTCATGGCCAAAATGGTAAATTCCAGAAACATTAAAACGCACAAAAATATTCCTAAACACATGCAATAGCCATGTTCAATCACTGAATGATTCTTAAAAACTGAAATGATTAACTTAAAACATTCTCAGTCATTCTTAACAGCATCCAGTTTCCTAGCAATCCGTAAGTTAAATGTTGCATAATATCTGTCTACTATGGGTCAGTCTACAAGATCAAAGTTTTTTTTATCACAGTAGTGCTTAGATCAAAATCAGTGCTCTTGTTTAGTGACACAAACGAACTTGAGAAGTCTCTGAGTCAGAGTTTGCCTACTGTACATGATTTACATCAAGGTCACTTTGCATGACCACAGAAACTTCCAACCAGTCTTGTACATTATAAACTAAGATGTAATAAACTAAGATTGTGATTGATAAAATTGAGAAACAAAGAGAAAGACTAAAGGTGGCAGTTTTCCCTACTGACTGTAACAGCCTTTTAAATTTCTACATCAATGATGTTAAAAGTACTTCCTTTTCAGAAGTACTGTACATCCGTTTCAGGTATTGTATTTAAATTCCAGGAAAAAATAGCGAAATTTAAAAGCGAAGGTAAGCATTATAAATGGATAAATTTTTAATTTATGCAGGACAATTACAGTTAAGGAGGCTCCCTACAGTTTGGTTCAGTTACAACGGATTTATAGAGATCAGACGTTGTCCGCGCGAATCACACGTGGAATGTTCGCGGCCGGCTATAAAATTGCTCAAAGTTTTCAATTTTAAAAACAATTATTTTTGCCGATGTTTTCGTGTTTCTACACACAAAAAAACACTAGTTCTTCCTTACAATCATTTGTGTTTCTAGGTTCAAGTAGTATGTGTTTTAAATAAGTTTTTGGTTGCTTATTATGTCCAGTAATGTAATTTTTGATGTTCGAAATTTTACGAAAACTGTGTGGACTCCGACTAACTATTTTATATTGTCTCCATCGGCTTCATGGCTCTTCTGAAGTATTACCGAAGCTTATGTAAGTTTTCTTGTTCAAGTAGATGCGATTTTTTCGTGTTCTAACAACATAATCTTGTAACTATTGTGTATATAGTACATAAAGTCATGTATTTAAGCCATGAAGTCAAATTGGTAATTCAATGTTTTGAAAAGATTTTCGTGCATCAGTTTTTAATGACAATACTAAATTCAACAAACAGTGGAATCATTTGATGCCTTATTATGTGTGTTTTTACTTTTTGGCAATATGAATGTCTTTTAATCTCTTCTTAAACATAGTTAAACAAAAAATTCCAAACGAAAAATACTACGGCTATTACAACACGCATAAAACGTGCCGAAACGCACCCGCAAAGTGAAAATACTTTTTGCGTGTAGTAAAAAAGTCAAAAAAGTCACTTCGACGAACCTAGAGGTGCTATTTTCTCGCTTGTTTGCACGGTGACTATACCTCAAAATTTGTATATGTATTTATCCTATTAAGTTCTATTAAATTTCAAAATTTGAAAAAAATTGCCAGTGTAGTTTTTGTGAAACTAATTTTTGGCTTTTAAAAAAAACTACACTGGCGATTTTTAAATAATTTTCTAAAAATATTAAGAATGTCATTATCATGTAATTTCTGCAATAAAAAAGATAGGTCACCGTGCTCGTTTATCCGCTACGATGGCTTTTTCGCTGAATTTTTGTATCTAAATGATGACGACATGTCGCCATGGTTACGTCAAGAGTTACAATTTTATTTGAAAGTTACTCTTTGATATTCGAACAAGCAAACGCTTATGCAAAAACATCGAGTTTTCTTATTTAAGACGCCTTTTAGTTTAAATCTTTGATATATACTAAAACTGTAGGGAGCCTCCTTAAGTAAAGAATGGTTGAGTTTTGTTATAAAATAAACATTTTGAGTTGTTTCAAGAGTTATAGTATGTGTTAAAGAATGGTTTTATTCCTTTAAATTTCCACGGAATTTCCCATTTTGCCTGCAGAATTTGTGTTTTTGATTGCGGAATTGACTTAAAAAACCCAGCGAAATTCACAATTTTTTTTGCGGAATTCCAGAATGCCTGCTAAATCAACGTTGATTTATGTCAGAATTAATACCTGTAGAGTATCAAATATTTTGTAATTTCAGGGGGATTAAATTAAACAAACTAAATTGAAATTCCACAAAATTCTGTGGTTTTTGGTCTACAAAATGGGTCATTCCAGAAAAGATCCACCTCCCCCACGGAGGAAATTAACAATACCCCTCTCCAGACATCCTACATAAATTTAAGACATTCTTTAGATGATTACCCTCCCCCCCTTCCCAGACGGCGGAAATTTCCTCTGTGGGTGGGGAATGGATCTTTTTTGCGACGACCCAATGACAGAATTCCAAAATTTCTGTACATAATTTAGGGATGATCTTGCTATTCTAAAATGATATTACAGGCCCCGAAAGCTTGTATGACTGGTTATCTTTGTGATTTTCAAATGAACATTTCAAACTCTTAAACAAACATTGAAAGTTGAAATAAACATGTGAAGATTGAGAGCAAGCCTATTGACGCCTATTGTGTTCAAACTATTTTGTACTTGAACAAGACAAGAAAATATTGAGACCTTTTTGTCGACTTTCCATTTAGAGGGTCCATTTTTGGTGAGCAGCAAACAGTGAGTCAAATAATGAAGAACTTGGAACTTGCAACCACCATCTAGAAAATATTAAAATTTGATAGAAATTGAAGCATCTTGTTGATCTGCAAACAAATTTCAAAGAATCCTACTGAGGATATAATCATTTAAACCACTGCATTGGTTAATGAACTGCAAAAGATAACAAAGCAAGCAGTTGTGCCATAATTAACTAATGCATTGGTCAAAAATATAATTACATAAATCAGAAACTAAAATACAGTAGCAAGGGGTTATCTTTTCCTGCATACTTGACAAGCCCTGCAGCCTCTTTCCTACTAGGGATATGACCTCTGAACCTTTGTGCACAGAATTGAACCTTTGTGCACAGAATTCACCCGGGTGAAATAGCTTGGAAATTTGCTGTTGCTGTGCAAAAATGCTGGCAGTCAAATAAGAAGTGATTTGCATATGATTTGCAAAACACAGATTGGCTTCAGAGGTGTTTAGGATCCAGTGTCTTTGACAAGGCAATTGAAATTGTTCATAAATGTTATGTTATTGATATTGGGAAAAGCATTGATAAAGCTGCCAGTCAATTATATTTTGATGTGGTGAAATTGTCATAGTTAAGCAAATTTACAACCAATAACATCAAAAGTGATTGTTAAAAATTGAGCACAATGTCTAATTTAGGATTTTATTAAATTACTACTGAGGAATTCTGCTTTTCCTCCAAAAGTATATTGGATCCTCATTGCTTCCAACAAGTTCATCTTCCTTTTGAAGACAAATTTTGTGCTCTAAAAATTAGGCTAATAGCAAAAAATTACACAAAAGTACACAAAATCAAGGGTTGTTGTTTAAATACCTGTAAAAGTGATAAAAGAACTATAATCATGCAAGCAGTCAGTTAAACCGTATCTTTGAACAGTATAAAAATCTTTTGCAACAAATGATGTTGCGTTTAGTCGATTGATTTAATTGACATTTTTTTACTCTTTTTTTGAGAATGAACTTTGATCAATTTGGGTCGAATTTTATAAAATCTGATTTTTCCTCTACAATGATTTTAGCTGAAACTTGATGTTTATGTCTAATTGCCTTATTTGTTGGCCTATTCTTAAAAATTGAGCTTAAAGGTCTATAAGCCGACTAAAAATGTTGGTGTCATTTTGTAAATGTAATTTATTAAAACCATACAATTACCACACGTCCAAGCAGTTTCACCTGCTTCCAGCTGCTCCCTGGTCACAATCTGCCCAATCCAGCACATCCTGGTTTTCACCCCATTTATTTTGCAGTCACAGATTTAAGGCTAACCCAGCCCCTCATCACAGAACAAGTCCCCAATTATCTGACAAAATTTTTTTGTCAAAAGTCCCTGAGCATGTTTTATTAGGGTAATATATATATGTTACTTACCGGCTGGGAGGTCCGTACTAGAAAAATATTTTGTGGAGGTCTGAAAAACAGCCCGAGGCCGAAGGCCGAGAGATGTTTTTGAGACCGAGACAAAATATTTTTCCAGTACAGAACGACCTAAACAGTAAAAAACTAATTAATAATTTTTTTCTGAACGATGCTCTAATTCATAAGAATTCCAGTGTGCGAACGACTATTTGAGATCATTTGTGTTTACTTTATTGCAATTTGTTGCAAGTAAGGCTGCCAAACAGCCAAGACAATGCGATAAAAACCCTTTAGTTTTCATGTAATTGCTGCTTTTTCGCTCCACATCACAATAAAAAGGTAAGTCTATCAAAATTTGTTATCTTCCTGTTCATTTTACAATAAAAACGTGGCTAAAGTATGCGTTTTGACGCCAATATACTTTGCCAAAATGTTTTGTTCACAATAAAATTATTTGCCGTGATTATAAACTCAGAAACATCCTTATAAACTTAGTAAATCAACTGGTTATGGTACTCTTCATAAAAGAATAAATATGAGTTAAGATAAATTACACATTTTCGATATATTTTCTGTTTCAAGTATATGTTTTGGCTGTGTATATTCATGAGCATTTTTATATAAACCGCAACATTGTTTTGATGTGAAAAAAAGATTCATTTTGTCACATTTTGGCCACTGTAAAGTACGTTTCGGGCTGTAAACTTTGTTTACAATCAAGTTAATCCGGATTATTTTTCGCCATTAGTATTGCTGAGTGAGGTTTAGCTTTTAGATACTTTTATTCAGTTTTGAAATTTCGCTTCACTCCTGGATTTGTTTCATAAAATAACTCACTTGGCCCACAGGCCAAGATATAGTAAAAAGCCGCCCACTCGTGCAGCCAATCAGATTGTAGGAAATCATAAAATAACTCTAGGCGTGCACAAATAAAAAAATAAAAACAAATATGAGCCTCTTTAATTACACAAAATTATAATCTTAGCCTTTATCTAATTTGCCTTTACCAGAATATCTTTGAAGATTCCAATTTATAGCTGATTTTATGATATTACTATGATCTAATTTCAACTAAAAACCGTAGTCTTTATTTTGAGAAGCGATCATATCAATATAAAGCCAAGAAAGCTCAAAATTTATAACTCCAATATTGTACCACTGATATTGTACATAATATGACTTAATTCCAGCCCGGTTTTTCAAAAATCGATTTGCACGAGCAATCTAAGTACTTTCCTAATAAATACTGACTAAAAATAAAGCATATTACCTTAATAAATCGATAAAAACTTTGCAGCACTTTTTCTTCTTCAGCCTCGCCTCGTGCAAAAAGTTGAAAAATTCGGTTGTCTTCGAGCACCGTCGGAAAACGAAGCGCATCTACGACTTGGTGTCGACATGTTCCGAGCAAGTTTTGAATAGCACGCCAGGGAATGGTGGGATTTGCGGGTAGCGGATTGCGGAATTCGGATCCCAACTGCGGGTGCGAATTGTGTTTTGCTCGATTTGCTCGCCATGTTGTTTTCCAAAGATTAGTGCTCAATGGTGCTCACTCTTTCTTGTTTCCTTCGTTCTTGTCCGCTACCCAGTAACATTTATGAGATCAACGGCTCGTCATTTCCATTGATACTCATAATTTTTTTTTTCTCTTTTTTTTTTCGAATGGTGCATTGGTACACGCTTTGGGCTTGAGCATAAGAAGAAATTATGCTTGAGCATAAGAAGAAATTATTCACTTTAACCAAATTTTTCTCAAAATTTAAAGCCCAAAAATTTCGCAACTGTTTTCACGTACCGAGTTTTGAACCTAACTTACTGGTAATTCACAACAAAGCCTGTACCACTGCACCACACGTTCTTGCTTGAACATGTATGGTAAATTATTAACTTTGATCAATTTTTCTCAAAATTTAAAGCCCAAAAATTACGCAACTGTCTTCACCGAGATTTGAACCTAACTTACTGGTAATTCACACCAAAGCTTGTACCACTGCACCACACGTTCTTGCTTGAACATGTAAGGTAAATTATTAACTTTAACCAACTTTTCTCAAAATTTAAAGCCCAAAAATTTCACAACTGTCTTTACCGAGATTTGAACCTAACTTGCTGGTAATTCATACCAAAGCATGTACCACTGCACCACACGTTTTTGTTTGAACATGTAAGGTAAATTATTAACTTTAACCAATTTTTCTCAAAATTTAAAGCCCAAAAATTTCACAACTGTCTTCACCGAGATTTGAACCTAACTTGCCGGTAATTCACACCAAAGAATGTACCACTGCACCACACGTTATTGTTTGAACATGTAAGGTAAATTATTAACTTTAACCAATTTTTCTCAAAATTTAAAGCCCAAAAATTTCGCAATTGCCTTCACCGAGATTTGAACCAAACTTGCTGGTAATTCACACCAAAGCATGTACCACTGCACCACACGTTTTTGCTTCAACAAGTAAGGTAAATTAATAACTTTAACCAAATTTTCTCTTAATTTGAAACCCAAAATTTCGCAACTGTCAACAGCAAGATTTGAACCTAACTTACTGGTAATTCCCACCAAAGCATGTACCACTGCACCACACGCTTTTGCCTGAACATGTAAGGTAAATTATTAACTTTAAGCAATTTTCCTCAAAATTTAAAGCCCAAAAATTTCACAACTGTCTTCTTCAAATGTACCACTGCACCACACGTTTTTGTTTGAACATGTAAGGTAAATTATTAACTTTAACCTATTTTTCTCAAAATTTAAAGCCCAAAAATTTCCCAAATGTCTTCACCGAGATTTGAACCTAACTCATTGGTAATTCACACCAAAGCATGCACCACTGCACCACACGTTCTTGCTTGAACATGTAAGTTAAACTAGAAGTTACTATCGCAAGGAAAGTGCTGCCGTACCACCTATGCAGCTATGCCTTGACTATACCAATTTATTAACATCATTTCCACACTGTACGAATGAATTTATTTTGTTTACAATATTTGAAATTACAATATGCTATAAATTAATTACTATATAATATAAAGTGCACTTTGAATTACATTTGTGCACTGTTATCAATTCTCGGTGTCAATAATAATTTTGAACTACCATTCAACATATCTTCATACCAGACTTCAAGAAGGAAATATGTCTTTCATGGTGATACACACCTTCTTTCTTCCAATTTTACTTCCAGGTAATTTAAATAATGATAGTAGTCAACAGTACGTTTTTTTGCCCAATATGAAGATGTTCCAAATTTATTTAGCATGTATGTAGTATCGATTAACTAGTTAGTATGTAGTATCGATAACTTGTTATGGTACTGTGCATGTACGGATATAATCTTGGCATACAAATTTGTCCCAGATGTGCATGCTGTAGTTTGAAAATAAGTATGATAATTTAACAATACTGTGCTTGGCATATTCCATCCAATTGCATAAATTATGATGAACCCAAAATCCATCATTTCGTGGATTTGAAACAGGCAATGTTAGGTACAGGAATTTGATAATACATGGATAACACATTCCATCCATTGCATATGATGTACTATTCCATACAATCTTGAAAATCAGGATTTTTCTTTCAATGGAATACATTTCTGTTGAGAATTCCCATCCTATTTTTACATATGGTGAAACATATCCAGATTATAATATGACTGTAAGTCTGTAATAACCGTTTGATTTTATCCAGCAGTTTGGTATCTTTTATGTTTTATCCAGCAGTTGTGCAACATATGGCACCTTTCAGATCAATCTGGATTGCAAAGGATCTGGATTGATAATATTTAATTAGAAACATAAATAAATGAAATAGGGGGGGGGGGGGGGGGATTTCTTGTCTTGCATATCATTATTTTTATCCATACAGCACTTGATAACAATGAGTAAAGTAGTTATTATTTTATAAATTAAATTATTATATCTTAAAAGGTATATAGCCAATTACATACAAGATTATGACAGGGATTGTTTCGTGCCTCAGATGGCCGCACCACAATGTTATTTTGTAGATCACTGTTATTTTGTGCCTCAATGGGCAGATCATTGTTTATATTTTGTGCCTCAAGAAAACATGCTCGAACAGCCTGAAACACTAACAACTTTTGGCAAGTTATCCATAGACAAAAACTCATCATCCTGTTCTAACACAATTAAGCCTTTATTCAGTGCTTTAAAGTACATTGGGTCACCTTGTGATAAAACATTATCAAACATTGTTGTCGACCAATCGATCAGTGGGTTACTTTGGGCTGTAATAACTGCCGCTAAACTCATAAAAGCACACTGCTTTCCCCTAGTTTGAACGCTAAAACGTTCGTCGCCTTGGTGCATAGTAGCACAAAGAAATAAAGCCATATTTACCTGATTTTTATATCTTCCAAAAAGTTTTGTAAATTCTCGCTTGACCCTTGAGCCTTCACAGGAGACCGCATGGAATGAAATGCGTGCGCATTACAAACGAAATTTGTTCGATTCCCAACCCCTTGATTTCACAAACGTAGCTAAATTCGTCCCCCCGGAAATACGACATCTTAACAGACAGACAGACAGACAGACAGACGGACACAAATCGAGATTTCGACTATACATAGATCGGGGCGAAAGACTGGGTCGAGTCGTTGTCAAGAATAGTGTGCTGCCTCGCTGGCGCTCGGCAGCAATTATTAACTTTAATCAATTTTTCTCAAAATTTAAAGGCCAAAAATTTCGAAACTGTCTTCCCCGAGATTGGAGCCTAACTTACTGGTAATTCACAACGAAGCCTGTACCACTGCACCACACGTTCTTGCTTGAAGATGTATGGTAAATTATTAACTTTAATCAATTTTTCTCAAAATTTAAAGCCCAAATATTACGCAACTGTCTTCACCGAGATTTGAACCTAACTCACTGGTAATTCACACCAATGCCTGTACCATTGCACCACGCGTTCTTGCTTGAACATGCAAGGTAAATTATTAACTTTAACCAATTTTTCTCAAAATTTAAAGGCCAAAAATTTCGAAACTGTCTTCACCGAGATTTGAGCCTAACTTACTGGTAATTCACAACGAAGCCTGTACCACTGCACCACACGTTCTTGCTTGAAGATGTATGGTAAATTATTAACTTTAATCAATTTTTCTCAAAATTTAAAGCCCAAAAATTACGCAACTGTTTTCACCGAGATTTGAACCTAACTCACTGGTAATTCACACCAAAGCCTGTACCATTGCACCAGGCGTTCTTGCTTGAGCATGCGAGGTAAATTATTAACTTTAACCAATTTTTCTCAAAATTTAAAGCCCAAAAATTTCCCAAATGTTTTCACCGAGATTTGAACCTAACTCACTAGTAATTCACACCAAAGCATGCACCACTGCACCATACGTTCTTGCGTGAACATGTAAGGTAAATTATTAACTTTAACCAATTTTTCTCAAAATTTAAAGCCCAAAAATTTCACAACTGTCTTTACCGAGATTTGAACCTAACTTGCTGGAAATTCATACCAAAGCATGTACCACTGCACCACACGTTTTTGTTTGAACATGTAAGGTAAATTATTAACTTTAACCAATTTTTCTCAAAATTTAAAGCCCAAAAATTTCGCAACTGTCTTCACCGAGATTTGAACCTAACTTGCTGGTAATTCATACCAAAGCATGTACCACTGCACCACACGTTTTTGCTTCAACATCGAAGGTAAATTAATAACTTTAACCAAATTTTCTCTTAATTTGAAGCCTAAAATTTCGCGACCGTCAACAGCAAGATTTGAACCTAACTTAATGACAATCCAAACCAAAGCATGTACCATTGCACCGCTCGTTCATGCTCGAGCTTGGGAGGAAAAATATTTACATTTTTTTCTTAATTTGAACCAAAAAATTTCGCAACAGTCTTCACCGAGATTTGAATCTGACTTACTGGTAGTTTACACCCAAAGCCGGTACCAATACGCCACTCGTAACGCATTTAAAAAAAATAAAAGTTTTGATTGTCCAAAACTGCTCCATTATGAAGGTTTGGGTTAGGGTTAGGGTGAGGGTTAAGGTTGGGGTTGGGGTTGGTGTTAGGGCTAGGGTTAGGGTTAGGTTAGACACAAATCTCGCTGAAGAGAATTGCAAAACTGTTTTCCTCACATTGAGAAAAAAAGGCCAAACTCAATAATTTACCTACAATACTCTAGCATAAATGGACAAGTGATCCAGTGGTACAAGTTTTTGTTTGGATTACCAGTAAGTTTAAGGTACAAATCTTGCTTTAGAGCTGTAGACAGTTGCAAAATATTTTACTTTAAATTAAGAAAAAAAGGGTTAAAGTCAATAATTTACCTCTCATTGTTAAGCGAAGAATGAGCGAGCGGCACAGTGGATATATATAATTTGGCGTGAATTATCAGCTGAAGTTTGTTTTAAATCTCACTGAAAACAGTTGCAAAATTTTAGCCTTCACATGTTCAAGCAAGAACGTGTGATGCAGAGGTACAGGCTTCGGTGATAGTGATCCTTAAGTTAGTTTCAAATATCTTCACTTGAATGTGAATTACCAGCAAGTTAGGTTCGAATATCGATGAAGACTGTTGTGAATTTTTTAGTTTGAATTTAAGAAAAATTTTGTCAAAGTCAATATTTTGCTTTACATGTTCCAGCAAGAATGAGTGGTGGAGTGGTGTTGGCCTTGGTTTGAATTATCAGTAAGTTAAATTCAATTGTCGCTGAAGGCAATTGAAAATTTTTTGGCTTTAAATTAAGAAAAAAATTGGTTAAAGTAAAATATTTACCAATGCTTAAACACGCGTGAACCCGTGGTGTACTGGTACAGGCTTTGGTGTGAATTATCATTAATTTATGTTCAAATCTCGGTGAAGACAGTTGCAGAATTTTTGCCTTCAAATGAAGAAAATAAATGGTTAAAGTCAATGATTTACCTGCGAAGGCCTAGGATGACCGAGTGGATGCAGTGGTACAGGCTTTGGTGTGAATTACCAATAAGTTAGGTTCAAATCTCGCTGAAGACAACGGCGTAATTTTTGGCTTCAAATTAAGAGAAAAATTGGTTAAAGTTAATAATTTACTTTACATGGTCAAGCAAGAGCGAGTAGTGCAGTGGTACAGGCTGTAGTGCAAACTACCTGCAAGTTAGGTTCAAATCTTGGTGAAGACATTTGCAAAATTTTTGGCTTCAAATTAAGAGAAAAATTGGTTAAAGTTAATAATTTACCTTACATGTTCAAGCAAGAACGTGTGGTGCAGTGGTACAGGCTTTGGTGTGAATTACCAGCAAATTAGGTTCAAATCTCGCCGAAGACAACGGCGTAATTTTTGGCTCCAAATTAAGTGTAAAATGGTTAAAGTTAATAATTTACCTTACATCTTCAAGCAAGAGCGAGTGGTGCAGTGGTACAGTGGTACAGGCTGTAGTGTAAACTACCAGTAAATTAGGTTCAAATCTCGGTGAAGACAGTCGCAAAATTTTTAACTTCAAATTAAGAGAAAAATTAGTTACGGTTAATAATTTACCTTACATGTTCAAGCAAGAGCGAGTGGTGCAGTGGTACAGGCTTTGGTGTGAATTACCAATAAGTTAGGTTCAAATCTCGGTTAAGACAGTTGTGAAATTTTTAGCTTCAAATTAAGCTAAAAATTGGTTAAAGTTAATAATTTACCTTACATGTTCAAGCAAGAGCGAGTGGTGCAGTGGTACAGGCTGTAGTGCAAACTACCAGCAAGTTAGGTTCAAATCTCGGTGAAGACAGTTGCAAAATTTTTGGCTTCAAATTAAGAGAAAAATTGGTTAAAGTTAATAATTTACCTTACATGTTCAAGCAAGAACGTGTGGTGCAGTGGTACAGACTTTGGTGTGAATTACCAGCAAGTTAGATTCAAATCTCGCTGAAGACAACGGCGTAATTTTTGGCTTCAAATCAAGTGTAAAATGGTTAAAGTTAATAATTTACCTTACATCTTCAAGCAAGAGCGAGTGGTGCAGTGGTACAGGCTGTAGGGTAAACTACCAGTAAGTTAGGTTCAAATCTTTGTGAAGACAGTTGCAAAATTTTTAGCTTCAAATTAAGAGAAAAATTGGTTAAAGTTAATAATTTACCTTATATCTTCAAGCAAGAGCGAGTGGTGCAGTGGTACAGGCTGTAGGGTAAACTACCAGTAAGTTAGGTTCAAATCTCGGTGAAGACAATTGCAAAATTTTTAGCTTAAAATTAAGAGAAAAATTGGTTAAAGTAAATAATTTACAATACATGTTCAAGCAAGAGCGAGTGGTGCAGTAGTACAGGCGTTGGTGTGAATTACCAATAAGTTAGGTTCAAATCTTGGTGAAGACAGTTGTGAAATTTTTAACTTCAAATTAAGAGAAAAATTGGTTAAAGTTAATAATTTACCTTACATTTACAAGCAAGAGCGAGTAGTGCAGTGGTACAGGCTGTAGTGTAAACTACCAGCAAGTTAGGTTCAAATCTTGGTGAAGACAGTTGCAAAATTTTGGGCTTCAAATTAAGAAACAAATTGGTTAAAGTTAATAATTTACCTTACATCTTCAAGCAAGAGCGAGTGGTGCAGTGGTACAGGCTTTGGTGTGAATTACCAATAAGTTAGGTTCAAAACTTGGTGAAGACAGTTGTGAAATTTTTAACTTCAAATTAAGAGAAAAATTGGTTAAAGTTAATAATTTACCTTACATTTACAAGCAAGAGCGAGTGGTGCAGTGGTACAGGCTGTAGTGTAAACTACCAGCAAGTTAGGTTCAAATATTGGTGAAGACCGTTGCAAAATTTTGGGCTTCAAATTAAGAAACAAATTGGTTAAAGTTAATAATTTACCTTACATCTTCAAGCAAGAGCGAGTGGTGCAGTGGTACAGGTTGTAGGGTAAACTACCAGTAAGTTAGGTTCAAATCTCGGTGAAGACAATTGGAAAATTTTTAGCTTCAAATTAAGAGAAAAATTGGTTAAAGTTAATAATTTACCATACATGTTCAAGCAAGAGCGAGTGGTGCAGTGGTACAGGCTGTAGTATAAACTACCTGTAAGTTAGGTTCAAATCTTGGTGAAGACAGTTGCAAAATTTTGGGCTTCAAATTAAGAGACAAATTGGTTAAAGTTAATAATTTACCGTACTTGTTCAAGCAAGAACGTGTGGTGCAGTGGTACAGGCTGTAGTGCAAACTACCAGTAAGTTAGGTTCAAATCTCGGTGAAGACAGTTGCAAAATTTTTGGCTTCAAATTATGAAAAAAACTAGTTACAGTTAATAATTTACCTTGCATGTTCAAGCAAGAGCGTGTGGTGCAGTGGTACCGGCTTTGGTGTGAATTACCAATAAGTTAGGTTCAAATCTTGGTGAAGACAGTTGCAAAATTTTTAGCTTCAAATTAAGAGAAAAATTGGTTAAAGTAAATAATTTACCATACATGTTCAAGCAAGAGCGAGTGGTGCAGTAGTACAGGCGTTGGTGTGAATTACCAATAAGTTAGGTTCAAATCTTGGTGAAGACAGTTGTGAAATTTTTAACTTCAAATTAAGAGAAAAATTGGTTAAAGTTAATAATTTACCTTACATTTACAAGCAAGAGCGAGTAGTGCAGTGGTACAGGCTGTAGTGTAAACTACCAGCAAGTTAGGTTCAAATCTTGGTGAAGACAGTTGCAAAATTTTGGGCTTCAAATTAAGAAACAAATTGGTTAAAGTTAATAATTTACCGTACTTGTTCAAGCAAGAACGTGTGGTGCAGTGGTACAGGCTGTAGTGCAAACTACCAGTAAGTTAGGTTCAAATCTCGGTGAAGACAGTTGCCAAATTTTTGGCTTCAAATTAAGAAAAAAATTAGTTACAGTTAATAATTTACCTTGCATGTTCAAGCAAGAGCGTGTGGTGCAGTGGTACCGGCTTTGGTGTGAATTACCAATAAGTTAGGTTCAAATCTTGGTGAAGACAGTTGTGAAATTTTTAACTTCAAATTAAGAGAAAAATTGGTTAAAGTTAATAATTTACCATACATGTTCAAGCAAGAGCGAGTGGTGCAGTGGTACAGGCTGTAGTGCAAACTACCAGCAAGTTAGGTTCAAATCTTGGTGAAGACAGTTGCAATATTTTGGGCTTCAAATTAAGAGAAAAATTGGTTAAAGTTAATAATTTACCTTATATCTTCAAGCAAGAGCGAGTGGTGCAGTGGTACAGGCTGTAGGGTAAACTACCAGTAAGTTAGGTTCAAATCTTTGTGAAGACAGTTGCAAAATTTTTAGCTTCAAATTAAGAGAAAAATTGGTTAAAGTTAATAATTTACCTTATATCTTCAAGCAAGAGCGAGTGGTGCAGTGGTACAGGCTGTAGGGTAAACTACCAGTAAGTTAGGTTCAAATCTCGGTGAAGACAATTGCAAAATTTTTAGCTTCAAATTAAGAGAAAAATTGGTTAAAGTAAATAATTTACCATACATGTTCAAGCAAGAGCGAGTGGTGCAGTAGTACAGGCGTTGGTGTGAATTACCAATAAGTTAGGTTCAAATCTTGGTGAAGACAGTTGTGAAATTTTTAACTTCAAATTAAGAGAAAAATTGGTTAAAGTTAATAATTTACCTTACATTTACAAGCAAGAGCGAGTAGTGCAGTGGTACAGGCTGTAGTGTAAACTACCAGCAAGTTAGGTTCAAATCTTGGTGAAGACAGTTGAAAAATTTTGGGCTTCAAATTAAGAAACAAATTGGTTAAAGTTAATAATTTACCTTACATCTTCAAGCAAGAGCGAGTGGTGCAGTGGTACAGGCTTTGGTGTGAATTACCAATAAGTTAGGTTCAAAACTTGGTGAAGACAGTTGTGAAATTTTTAACTTCAAATTAAGAGAAAAATTGGTTAAAGTTAATAATTTACCTTACATTTACAAGCAAGAGCGAGTGGTGCAGTGGTACAGGCTGTAGTGTAAACTACCAGCAAGTTAGGTTCAAATATTGGTGAAGACCGTTGCAAAATTTTGGGCTTCAAATTAAGAAACAAATTGGTTAAAGTTAATAATTTACCTTACATCTTCAAGCAAGAGCGAGTGGTGCAGTGGTACAGGTTGTAGGGTAAACTACCAGTAAGTTAGGTTCAAATCTCGGTGAAGACAATTGGAAAATTTTTAGCTTCAAATTAAGAGAAAAATTGGTTAAAGTTAATAATTTACCATACATGTTCAAGCAAGAGCGAGTGGTGCAGTGGTACAGGTTGTAGTGTAAACTACCTGTAAGTTAGGTTCAAATCTTGGTGAAGACAGTTGCAAAATTTTGGGCTTCAAATTAAGAGACAAATTGGTTAAAGTTAATAATTTACCGTACTTGTTCAAGCAAGAACGTGTGGTGCAGTGGTACAGGCTGTAGTGCAAACTACCAGTAAGTTAGGTTCAAATCTCGGTGAAGACAGTTGCCAAATTTTTGGCTTCAAATTAAGAAAAAAATTAGTTACAGTTAATAATTTACCTTGCATGTTCAAGCAAGAGCGTGTGGTGCAGTGGTACCGGCTTTGGTGTGAATTACCAATAAGTTAGGTTCAAATCTTGGTGAAGACAATTGCAAAATTTTGGGCTTCAAATTAAGAAACAAATTGGTTAAAGTTAATAATTTACCTTACATCTTCAAGCAAGAGCGAGTGGTGCAGTGGTACAGGCTTTGGTGTGAATTACCAATAAGTTAGGTTCAAATCTCGGTGAAGACAATTGGAAAATTTTTAGCTTCAAATTAAGAGAAAAATTGGTTAAAGTTAATAATTTACCATACATGTTCAAGCAAGAGCGAGTGGTGCAGTGGTACAGGCTGTAGTGTAAACTACCAGTAAGTTAGGTTCAAATCTTGGTAAAGACAGTTGCAAAATTTTGGGCTTCAAATTAAGAGACAAATTGGTTAAAGTTAATAATTTACCGTACTTGTTCAAGCAAGAACGTGTGGTGCAGTGGTACAGGCTGTAGTGTAAACTACCAGTAAGTTAGGTTCAAATCTCGGTGAAGACAGTTGCCAAATTTTTGGCTTCAAATTAAGAAAAAAATTAGTTACAGTTAATAATTTACCTTGCATGTTCAAGCAAGAGCGTGTGGTGCAGTGGTACCGGCTTTGGTGTGAATTACCAATAAGTTAGGTTCAAATCTTGGTGAAGACAGTTGTGAAATTTTTAACTTCAAATTAAGAGAAAAATTGGTTAAAGTTAATAATTTACCATACATGTTCAAGCAAGAGCGAGTGGTGCAGTGGTACAGGCTGTAGTGCAAACTACCAGCAAGTTAGGTTCAAATCTTGGTGAAGACAGTTGCAATATTTTGGGCTTCAAATTAAGAGAAAAATTAGTTACAGTTAATAGTTTACCTTACATGTTCAAGCAAGAGCGTGTGGTGCAGTGGTACAGACTTTTGTGTGAATTACCAGCAAGTTAGGTTCAAATCTTGGTGAAGACAGTTGAAAAATTTTGGGCTTCAAATTAAGAAACAAATTGGTTAAAGTTAATAATTTACCTTACATCTTCAAGCAAGAGCGAGTGGTGCAGTGGTACAGGCTTTGGTGTGAATTACCAATAAGTTAGGTTCAAAACTTGGTGAAGACAGTTGTGAAATTTTTAACTTCAAATTAATAGAAAAATTGGTTAAAGTTAATAATTTACCTTACATTTACAAGCAAGAGCGAGTGGTGCAGTGGTACAGGCTGTAGTGTAAACTACCAGCAAGTTAGGTTCAAATATTGGTGAAGACCGTTGCAAAATTTTGGGCTTCAAATTAAGAGACAAATTGGTTAAAGTTAATAATTTACCGTACTTGTTCAAGCAAGAACGTGTGGTGCAGTGGTACAGGCTGTAGTGCAAACTACCAGTAAGTTAGGTTCAAATCTCGGTGAAGACAGTTGCCAAATTTTTGGCTTCAAATTAAGAAAAAAATTAGTTACAGTTAATAATTTACCTTGCATGTTCAAGCAAGAGCGTGTGGTGCAGTGGTACCGGCTTTGGTGTGAATTACCAATAAGTTAGGTTCAAATCTTGGTGAAGACAGTTGCAAAATTTTGGGCTTCAAATTAAGAAACAAATTGGTTAAAGTTAATAATTTACCTTACATCTTCAAGCAAGAGCGAGTGGTGCAGTGGTACAGGCTTTGGTGTGAATTACCAATAAGTTAGGTTCAAATCTCGGTGAAGACAATTGGAAAATTTTTAGCTTCAAATTAAGAGAAAAATTGGTTAAAGTTAATAATTTACCAAAAATGTTCAAGCAAGAGCGAGTGATGCAGTGGTACAGGCTGTAGTGTAAACTACCAGTAAGTTAGGTTCAAATCTTGGTGAAGACAGTTGCAAAATTTTGGGCTTCAAATGAAGAGACAAATTGGTTAAAGTTAATAATTTACCGTACTTGTTCAAGCAAGAACGTGTGGTGCAGTGGTACAGGCTGTAGTGTAAACTACCAGTAAGTTAGGTTCAAATCTCGGTGAAGACAGTTGCCAAATTTTTGGCTTCAAATTAAGAAAAAAATTAGTTACAGTTAATAATTTACCTTGCATGTTCAAGCAAGAGCGCGTGGTGCAGTGGTACCGGCTTTGGTGCGAATTACCAATAAGTTAGGTTCAAATCTTGGTGAAGACAGTTGCAAAATTTTGGGCTTCAAATTAAGAAACAAATTGGTTAAAGTTAATAATTTACCATACATGTTCAAGCAAGAGCGAGTGGTGCAGTGGTACAGGCTGTAGTGCAAACTACCAGCAAGTTAGGTTCAAATCTTGGTGAAGACAGTTGCAATATTTTGGGCTTCAAATTAAGAGAAAAATTAGTTACAGTTAATAATTTACCTTACATGTTCAAGCAAGAGCGTGTGGTGCAGTGGTACAGACTTTTCTGTGAATTACCAGCAAGTTAGGTTCAAATCTTGGTGAAGACAACGGCGTAATTTTTGGCTTCAAATCAAGTGTAAAATGGTTAAAGTTAATAATTTACCTTACATCTTCAAGCAAGAGCGAGTGGTGCAGTGGTACAGGCTGTAGGGTAAACTACCAGTAAGTTAGGTTCAAATCTTTGTGAAGACAGTTGCAAAATTTTTAGCTTCAAATTAAGAGAAAAATTGGTTAAAGTTAATAATTTACCTTATATCTTCAAGCAAGAGCGAGTGGTGCAGTGGTACAGGCTGTAGGGTAAACTACCAGTAAGTTAGGTTCAAATCTCAGTGAAGACAATTGGAAAATTTTTAGCTTCAAATTAAGAGAAAAATTGGTTAAAGTTAATAATTTACCATACATGTTCAAGCAAGAGCGAGTGGTGCAGTGGTACAGGCTGTAGTGTAAACTACCTGTAAGTTAGGTTCAAATCTTGGTGAAGACAGTTGCAAAATTTTGGGCTTCAAATTAAGAGACAAATTGGTTAAAGTTAATAATTTACCGTACTTGTTCAAGCAAGAACGTGTGGTGCAGTGGTACAGGCTGTAGTGCAAACTACCAGTAAGTTAGGTTCAAATCTCGGTGAAGACAGTTGCAAAATTTTTGGCTTCAAATTAAGAAAAAAACTAGTTACAGTTAATAATTTACCTTGCATGTTCAAGCAAGAGCGTGTGGTGCAGTGGTACCGGCTTTGGTGTGAATTACCAATAAGTTAGGTTCAAATCTTGGTGAAGACAGTTGCAAAATTTTGGGCTTCAAATTAAGAAACAAATTGGTTAAAGTTAATAATTTACCTTACATCTTCAAGCAAGAGCGAGTGGTGCAGTGGTACAGGCTTTGGTGTGAATTACCAATAAGTTAGGTTCAAATCTCGGTGAAGACAATTGGAAAATTTTTAGCTTCAAATTAAGAGAAAAATTGGTTAAAGTTAATAATTTACCATACATGTTCAAGCAAGAGCGAGTGGTGCAGTGGTACAGGCTGTAGTGCAAACTACCAGCAAGTTAGGTTCAAATCTTGGTGAAGACAGTTGCAATATTTTGGGCTTCAAATTAAGAGAAAAATTAGTTACAGTTAATAATTTACCTTACATGTTCAAGCAAGAGCGTGTGGTGCAGTGGTACAGACTTTTGTGTGAATTACCAGCAAGTTAGGTTCAAATCTTGGTGAAGACAACGGCGTAATTTTTGGCTTCAAATCAAGTGTAAAATGGTTAAAGTTAATAATTTACCTTACATCTTCAAGCAAGAGCGAGTGGTGCAGTGGTACAGGCTGTAGGGTAAACTACCAGTAAGTTAGGTTCAAATCTTTGTGAAGACAGTTGCAAAATTTTTAGCTTCAAATTAAGAGAAAAATTGGTTAAAGTTAATAATTTACCTTATATCTTCAAGCAAGAGCGAGTGGTGCAGTGGTACAGGCTGTAGGGTAAACTACCAGTAAGTTAGGTTCAAATCTCGGTGAAGACAATTGCAAAATTTTTAGCTTCAAATTAAGAGAAAAATTGGTTAAAGTAAATAATTTACCATACATGTTCAAGCAAGAGCGAGTGGTGCAGTAGTACAGGCGTTGGTGTGAATTACCAATAAGTTAGGTTCAAATCTTGGTGAAGACAGTTGTGAAATTTTTAACTTCAAATTAAGAGAAAAATTGGTTAAAGTTAATAATTTACCTTACATTTACAAGCAAGAGCGAGTAGTGCAGTGGTACAGGCTGTAGTGTAAACTACCAGCAAGTTAGGTTCAAATCTTGGTGAAGACAGTTGCAAAATTTTGGGCTTCAAATTAAGAAACAAATTGGTTAAAGTTAATAATTTACCTTACATCTTCAAGCAAGAGCGAGTGGTGCAGTGGTACAGGCTTTGGTGTGAATTACCAATAAGTTAGGTTCAAAACTTGGTGAAGACAGTTGTGAAATTTTTAACTTCAAATTAAGAGAAAAATTGGTTAAAGTTAATAATTTACCATACATGTTCAAGCAAGAGCGAGTGGTGCAGTGGTACAGGCTGTAGTGTAAACTACCAGTAAGTTAGGTTCAAATCTTGGTGAAGACAGTTGCAAAATTTTGGGCTTCAATTTAAGAGACAAATTGGTTAAAGTTAATAATTTACCGTACTTGTTCAAGCAAGAACGTGTGGTGCAGTGGTACAGGCTGTAGTGTAAACTACCAGTAAGTTAGGTTCAAATCTCGGTGAAGACAGTTGCCAAATTTTTGGCTTCAAATTAAGAAAAAAATTAGTTACAGTTAATAATTTACCTTACATGTTCAAGCAAGAGCGTGTGGTGCAGTGGTACCGGCTTTGGTGCGAATTACCAATAAGTTAGGTTCAAATCTTGGTGAAGACAGTTGTGAAATTTTTAACTTCAAATTAAGAGAAAAATTGGTTAAAGTTAATAATTTACCTTACATTTACAAGAGAAAAATTGGTTAAAGTTAATAATTTACCTTATATCTTCAAGCAAGAGCGAGTGGTGCAGTGGTACAGGCTGTAGGGTAAACAACCAGTAAGTTAGGTTCAAATCTCGGTGAAGACAATTGGAGAAAAATTGGTTAAAGTAAATAATCTACCATACATGTTCAAGCAAGAGCGAGTGGTGCAGTAGTACAGGCGTTGGTGTGAATTACCAATAAGTTAGGTTCAAATCTTGGTGAAGACAGTTGTGAAATTTTTAACTTCAAATTAAGAGAAAAATTGGTTAAAGTTAATAATTTACCTTACATTTACAAGCAAGAGCGAGTAGTGCAGTGGTACAGGCTGTAGTGTAAACTACCAGCCAGTTAGGTTCAAATCTTGGTGAAGACAGTTGAAAAATTTTGGGCTTCAAATTAAGAAACAAATTGGTTAAAGTTAATAATTTACCTTACTTCTTCAAGCAAGAGCGAGTGGTGCAGTGGTACAGGCTTTGGTGTGAATTACCAATAAGTTAGGTTCAAAACTTGGTGAAGACAGTTGTGAAATTTTTAACTTCAAATTAAGAGAAAAATTGGTTAAAGTTAATAATTTACCTTACATTTACAAGCAAGAGCGAGTGGTGCAGTGGTACAGGCTGTAGTGTAAACTACCAGCAAGTTAGGTTCAAATATTGG
The DNA here is from genome assembly GCA_963855995.1 of Muricea muricata. Lineage (NCBI taxonomy): Eukaryota > Metazoa > Cnidaria > Anthozoa > Malacalcyonacea > Plexauridae > Muricea > Muricea muricata. The sequence goes on along the minus strand of OY979720.1, from coordinate 5,446,823 downwards.
TGAAGACCGTTGCAAAATTTTGGGCTTCAAATTAAGAGACAAATTGGTTAAAGTTAATAATTTACCGTACTTGTTCAAGCAAGAACGTGTGGTGCAGTGGTACAGGCTGTAGTGCAAACTACCAGTAAGTTAGGTTCAAATCTCGGTGAAGACAGTTGCAAAATTTTTGGCTTCAAATTAAGAAAAAAACTAGTTACAGTTAATAATTTACCTTGCATGTTCAAGCAAGAGCGTGTGGTGCAGTGGTACCGGCTTTGGTGTGAATTACCAATAAGTTAGGTTCAAATCTTGGTGAAGACAGTTGCAAAATTTTGGGCTTCAAATTAAGAAACAAATTGGTTAAAGTTAATAATTTACCTTACATCTTCAAGCAAGAGCGCGTGGTGCAGTGGTACCGGCTTTGGTGCGAATTACCAATAAGTTAGGTTCAAATCTTGGTGAAGACAGTTGCAAAATTTTGGGCTTCAAATTAAGAAACAAATTGGTTAAAGTTAATAATTTACCATACATGTTCAAGCAAGAGCGAGTGGTGCAGTGGTACAGGCTGTAGTGCAAACTACCAGCAAGTTAGGTTCAAATCTTGGTGAAGACAGTTGCAATATTTTGGGCTTCAAATTAAGAGAAAAATTAGTTACAGTTAATAATTTACCTTACATGTTCAAGCAAGAGCGTGTGGTGCAGTGGTACAGACTTTTCTGTGAATTACCAGCAAGTTAGGTTCAAATCTTGGTGAAGACAACGGCGTAATTTTTGGCTTCAAATCAAGTGTAAAATGGTTAAAGTTAATAATTTACCTTACATCTTCAAGCAAGAGCGAGTGGTGCAGTGGTACAGGCTGTAGGGTAAACTACCAGTAAGTTAGGTTCAAATCTTTGTGAAGACAGTTGCAAAATTTTTAGCTTCAAATTAAGAGAAAAATTGGTTAAAGTTAATAATTTACCTTATATCTTCAAGCAAGAGCGAGTGGTGCAGTGGTACAGGCTGTAGGGTAAACTACCAGTAAGTTAGGTTCAAATCTCAGTGAAGACAATTGGAAAATTTTTAGCTTCAAATTAAGAGAAAAATTGGTTAAAGTTAATAATTTACCATACATGTTCAAGCAAGAGCGAGTGGTGCAGTGGTACAGGCTGTAGTGTAAACTACCTGTAAGTTAGGTTCAAATCTTGGTGAAGACAGTTGCAAAATTTTGGGCTTCAAATTAAGAGACAAATTGGTTAAAGTTAATAATTTACCGTACTTGTTCAAGCAAGAACGTGTGGTGCAGTGGTACAGGCTGTAGTGCAAACTACCAGTAAGTTAGGTTCAAATCTCGGTGAAGACAGTTGCAAAATTTTTGGCTTCAAATTAAGAAAAAAACTAGTTACAGTTAATAATTTACCTTGCATGTTCAAGCAAGAGCGTGTGGTGCAGTGGTACCGGCTTTGGTGTGAATTACCAATAAGTTAGGTTCAAATCTTGGTGAAGACAGTTGCAAAATTTTGGGCTTCAAATTAAGAAACAAATTGGTTAAAGTTAATAATTTACCTTACATCTTCAAGCAAGAGCGAGTGGTGCAGTGGTACAGGCTTTGGTGTGAATTACCAATAAGTTAGGTTCAAATCTCGGTGAAGACAATTGGAAAATTTTTAGCTTCAAATTAAGAGAAAAATTGGTTAAAGTTAATAATTTACCATACATGTTCAAGCAAGAGCGAGTGGTGCAGTGGTACAGGCTGTAGTGCAAACTACCAGCAAGTTAGGTTCAAATCTTGGTGAAGACAGTTGCAATATTTTGGGCTTCAAATTAAGAGAAAAATTAGTTACAGTTAATAATTTACCTTACATGTTCAAGCAAGAGCGTGTGGTGCAGTGGTACAGACTTTTGTGTGAATTACCAGCAAGTTAGGTTCAAATCTTGGTGAAGACAACGGCGTAATTTTTGGCTTCAAATCAAGTGTAAAATGGTTAAAGTTAATAATTTACCTTACATCTTCAAGCAAGAGCGAGTGGTGCAGTGGTACAGGCTGTAGAGTAAACTACCAGTAAGTTAGGTTCAAATCTTTGTGAAGACAGTTGCAAAATTTTTAGCTTCAAATTAAGAGAAAAATTGGTTAAAGTTAATAATTTACCTTATATCTTCAAGCAAGAGCGAGTGGTGCAGTGGTACAGGCTGTAGGGTAAACTACCAGTAAGTTAGGTTCAAATCTCGGTGAAGACAATTGCAAAATTTTTAGCTTCAAATTAAGAGAAAAATTGGTTAAAGTAAATAATTTACCATACATGTTCAAGCAAGAGCGAGTGGTGCAGTAGTACAGGCGTTGGTGTGAATTACCAATAAGTTAGGTTCAAATCTTGGTGAAGACAGTTGTGAAATTTTTAACTTCAAATTAAGAGAAAAATTGGTTAAAGTTAATAATTTACCTTACATTTACAAGCAAGAGCGAGTAGTGCAGTGGTACAGGCTGTAGTGTAAACTACCAGCAAGTTAGGTTCAAATCTTGGTGAAGACAGTTGCAAAATTTTGGGCTTCAAATTAAGAAACAAATTGGTTAAAGTTAATAATTTACCTTACATCTTCAAGCAAGAGCGAGTGGTGCAGTGGTACAGGCTTTGGTGTGAATTACCAATAAGTTAGGTTCAAAACTTGGTGAAGACAGTTGTGAAATTTTTAACTTCAAATTAAGAGAAAAATTGGTTAAAGTTAATAATTTACCATACATGTTCAAGCAAGAGCGAGTGGTGCAGTGGTACAGGCTGTAGTGTAAACTACCAGTAAGTTAGGTTCAAATCTTGGTGAAGACAGTTGCAAAATTTTGGGCTTCAATTTAAGAGACAAATTGGTTAAAGTTAATAATTTACCGTACTTGTTCAAGCAAGAACGTGTGGTGCAGTGGTACAGGCTGTAGTGTAAACTACCAGTAAGTTAGGTTCAAATCTCGGTGAAGACAGTTGCCAAATTTTTGGCTTCAAATTAAGAAAAAAATTAGTTACAGTTAATAATTTACCTTACATGTTCAAGCAAGAGCGTGTGGTGCAGTGGTACCGGCTTTGGTGCGAATTACCAATAAGTTAGGTTCAAATCTTGGTGAAGACAGTTGTGAAATTTTTAACTTCAAATTAAGAGAAAAATTGGTTAAAGTTAATAATTTACCTTACATTTACAAGAGAAAAATTGGTTAAAGTTAATAATTTACCTTATATCTTCAAGCAAGAGCGAGTGGTGCAGTGGTACAGGCTGTAGGGTAAACAACCAGTAAGTTAGGTTCAAATCTCGGTGAAGACAATTGGAGAAAAATTGGTTAAAGTAAATAATCTACCATACATGTTCAAGCAAGAGCGAGTGGTGCAGTAGTACAGGCGTTGGTGTGAATTACCAATAAGTTAGGTTCAAATCTTGGTGAAGACAGTTGTGAAATTTTTAACTTCAAATTAAGAGAAAAATTGGTTAAAGTTAATAATTTACCTTACATTTACAAGCAAGAGCGAGTAGTGCAGTGGTACAGGCTGTAGTGTAAACTACCAGCCAGTTAGGTTCAAATCTTGGTGAAGACAGTTGAAAAATTTTGGGCTTCAAATTAAGAAACAAATTGGTTAAAGTTAATAATTTACCTTACTTCTTCAAGCAAGAGCGAGTGGTGCAGTGGTACAGGCTTTGGTGTGAATTACCAATAAGTTAGGTTCAAAACTTGGTGAAGACAGTTGTGAAATTTTTAACTTCAAATTAAGAGAAAAATTGGTTAAAGTTAATAATTTACCTTACATTTACAAGCAAGAGCGAGTGGTGCAGTGGTACAGGCTGTAGTGTAAACTACCAGCAAGTTAGGTTCAAATATTGGTGAAGACCGTTGCAAAATTTTGGGCTTCAAATTAAGAGACAAATTGGTTAAAGTTAATAATTTACCGTACTTGTTCAAGCAAGAACGTGTGGTGCAGTGGTACAGGCTGTAGTGCAAACTACCAGTAAGTTAGGTTCAAATCTCGGTGAAGACAGTTGCCAAATTTTTGGCTTCAAATTAAGAAAAAAATTAGTTACAGTTAATAATTTACCTTGCATGTTCAAGCAAGAGCGTGTGGTGCAGTGGTACAGACTTTGGTGTGAATTACCAGCAAGTTAGATTCAAATCTCGCTGAAGACAACACCGTAATTTTTGGCTTCAAATCAAGTGTAAAATGGTTAAAGTTAATAATTTACCTTACATCTTCAAGCAAGAGCGAGTGGTGCAGTGGTACAGGCTGTAGGGTAAACTACCAGTAAGTTAGGTTCAAATCTTTGTGAAGAAAGTTGCAAAATTTTTAGCTTCAAATTAAGAGAAAAATTGGTTAAAGTTAATAATTTACCTTATATCTTCAAGAAAGAGCGAGTGGTGCAGTGGTACAGGCTGTAGGGTAAACTACCAGTAAGTTAGGTTCAAATCTCGGTGAAGACAATTGCAAAATTTTTAGCTTAAAATTAAGAGAAAAATTGGTTAAAGTAAATAATTTACAATACATGTTCAAGCAAGAGCGAGTGGTGCAGTAGTACAGGCGTTGGTGTGAATTACCAATAAGTTAGGTTCAAATCTTGGTGAAGACAGTTGTGAAATTTTTAACTTCAAATTAAGAGAAAAATTGGTTAAAGTTAATAATTTACCTTACATTTACAAGCAAGAGCGAGTAGTGCAGTGGTACAGGCTGTAGTGTAAACTACCAGCAAGTTAGGTTCAAATCTTGGTGAAGACAGTTGAAAAATTTTGGGCTTCAAATTAAGAAACAAATTGGTTAAAGTTAATAATTTACCTTACATCTTCAAGCAAGAGCGAGTGGTGCAGTGGTACAGGCTTTGGTGTGAATTACCAATAAGTTAGGTTCAAAACTTGGTGAAAACAGTTGTGAAATTTTTAACTTTAAATTAAGAGAAAAATTGGTTAAAGTTAATAATTTACCTTACATTTACAAGCAAGAGCGAGTGGTGCAGTGGTACAGGCTGTAGTGTAAACTACCAGCAAGTTAGGTTCAAATATTGGTGAAGACCGTTGCAAAATTTTGGGCTTCAAATTAAGAAACAAATTGGTTAAAGTTAATAATTTACCTTACATCTTCAAGCAAGAGCGAGTGGTGCAGTGGTACAGGTTGTAGGGTAAACTACCAGTAAGTTAGGTTCAAATCTCGGTGAAGACAATTGGAAAATTTTTAGCTTCAAATTAAGAGAAAAATTGGTTAAAGTTAATAATTTACCATACATGTTCAAGCAAGAGCGAGTGGTGCAGTGGTACAGGCTGTAGTGTAAACTACCTGTAAGTTAGGTTCAAATCTTGGTGAAGACAGTTGCAAAATTTTGGGCTTCAAATTAAGAGACAAATTGGTTAAAGTTAATAATTTACCGTACTTGTTCAAGCAAGAACGTGTGGTGCAGTGGTACAGGCTGTAGTGCAAACTACCAGTAAGTTAGGTTCAAATCTCGGTGAAGACAGTTGCAAAATTTTTGGCTTCAAATTAAGAAAAAAACTAGTTACAGTTAATAATTTACCTTGCATGTTCAAGCAAGAGCGTGTGGTGCAGTGGTACCGGCTTTGGTGTGAATTACCAATAAGTTAGGTTCAAATCTTGGTGAAGACAGTTGCAAAATTTTGGGCTTCAAATTAAGAAACAAATTGGTTAAAGTTAATAATTTACCTTACATCTTCAAGCAAGAGCGAGTGGTGCAGTGGTACAGGCTTTGGTGTGAATTACCAATAAGTTAGGTTCAAATCTCGGTGAAGACAATTGGAAAATTTTTAGCTTCAAATTAAGAGAAAAATTGGTTAAAGTTAATAATTTACCATACATGTTCAAGCAAGAGCGAGTGGTGCAGTGGTACAGGCTGTAGTGTAAACTACCAGTAAGTTAGGTTCAAATCTTGGTAAAGACAGTTGCAAAATTTTGGGCTTCAAATTAAGAGACAAATTGGTTAAAGTTAATAATTTACCGTACTTGTTCAAGCAAGAACGTGTGGTGCACTGGTACAGGCTGTAGTGTAAACTACCAGTAAGTTAGGTTCAAATCTCGGTGAAGACAGTTGTGAAATTTTTGGCTTCAAATTAAGAAAAAAATTAGTTACAGTTAATAATTTACCTTACATGTTCAAGCAAGAGCGTGTGGTGCAGTGGTACCGGCTTTGGTGCGAATTACCAATAAGTTAGGTTCAAATCTTGGTGAAGACAGTTGCAAAATTTTGGGCTTCAAATTAAGAAACAAATTGGTTAAAGTTAATAATTTACCATACATGTTCAAGCAAGAGCGAGTGGTGCAGTGGTACAGGCTGTAGTGCAAACTACCAGCAAGTTAGGTTCAAATCTTGGTGAAGACAGTTGCAATATTTTGGGCTTCAAATTAAGAGAAAAATTAGTTAAAGTAAATAATTTACCATACATGTTCAAGCAAGAGCGAGTGGTGCAGTAGTACAGGCGTTGGTGTGAATTACCAATAAGTTAGGTTCAAATCTTGGTGAAGACAGTTGTGAAATTTTTAACTTCAAATTAAGAGAAAAATTGGTTAAAGTTAATAATTTACCTTACATTTACAAGCAAGAGCGAGTAGTGCAGTGGTACAGGCTGTAGTGTAAACTACCAGCAAGTTAGGTTCAAATCTTGGTGAAGACAGTTGAAAAATTTTGGGCTTCAAATTAAGAAACAAATTGGTTAAAGTTAATAATTTACCTTACATCTTCAAGCAAGAGCGAGTGGTGCAGTGGTACAGGCTTTGGTGTGAATTACCAATAAGTTAGGTTCAAAACTTGGTGAAGACAGTTGTGAAATTTTTAACTTCAAATTAAGAGAAAAATTGGTTAAAGTTAATAATTTACCTTACATTTACAAGCAAGAGCGAGTGGTGCAGTGGTACAGGCTGTAGTGTAAACTACCAGCAAGTTAGGTTCAAATATTGGTGAAGACCGTTGCAAAATTTTGGGCTTCAAATTAAGAAACAAATTGGTTAAAGTTAATAATTTACCTTACATCTTCAAGCAAGAGCGAGTGGTGCAGTGGTACAGGTTGTAGGGTAAACTACCAGTAAGTTAGGTTCAAATCTCGGTGAAGACAATTGGAAAATTTTTAGCTTCAAATTAAGAGAAAAATTGGTTAAAGTTAATAATTTACCATACATGTTCAAGCAAGAGCGAGTGGTGCAGTGGTACAGGTTGTAGTGTAAACTACCTGTAAGTTAGGTTCAAATCTTGGTGAAGACAGTTGCAAAATTTTGGGCTTCAAATTAAGAGACAAATTGGTTAAAGTTAATAATTTACCGTACTTGTTCAAGCAAGAACGTGTGGTGCAGTGGTACAGGCTGTAGTGCAAACTACCAGTAAGTTAGGTTCAAATCTCGGTGAAGACAGTTGCCAAATTTTTGGCTTCAAATTAAGAAAAAAATTAGTTACAGTTAATAATTTACCTTGCATGTTCAAGCAAGAGCGTGTGGTGCAGTGGTACCGGCTTTGGTGTGAATTACCAATAAGTTAGGTTCAAATCTTGGTGAAGACAATTGCAAAATTTTGGGCTTCAAATTAAGAAACAAATTGGTTAAAGTTAATAATTTACCTTACATCTTCAAGCAAGAGCGAGTGGTGCAGTGGTACAGGCTTTGGTGTGAATTACCAATAAGTTAGGTTCAAATCTCGGTGAAGACAATTGGAAAATTTTTAGCTTCAAATTAAGAGAAAAATTGGTTAAAGTTAATAATTTACCATACATGTTCAAGCAAGAGCGAGTGGTGCAGTGGTACAGGCTGTAGTGTAAACTACCAGTAAGTTAGGTTCAAATCTTGGTAAAGACAGTTGCAAAATTTTGGGCTTCAAATTAAGAGACAAATTGGTTAAAGTTAATAATTTACCGTACTTGTTCAAGCAAGAACGTGTGGTGCAGTGGTACAGGCTGTAGTGTAAACTACCAGTAAGTTAGGTTCAAATCTCGGTGAAGACAGTTGCCAAATTTTTGGCTTCAAATTAAGAAAAAAATTAGTTACAGTTAATAATTTACCTTGCATGTTCAAGCAAGAGCGTGTGGTGCAGTGGTACCGGCTTTGGTGTGAATTACCAATAAGTTAGGTTCAAATCTTGGTGAAGACAGTTGTGAAATTTTTAACTTCAAATTAAGAGAAAAATTGGTTAAAGTTAATAATTTACCATACATGTTCAAGCAAGAGCGAGTGGTGCAGTGGTACAGGCTGTAGTGCAAACTACCAGCAAGTTAGGTTCAAATCTTGGTGAAGACAGTTGCAATATTTTGGGCTTCAAATTAAGAGAAAAATTAGTTACAGTTAATAGTTTACCTTACATGTTCAAGCAAGAGCGTGTGGTGCAGTGGTACAGACTTTTGTGTGAATTACCAGCAAGTTAGGTTCAAATCTTGGTGAAGACAGTTGAAAAATTTTGGGCTTCAAATTAAGAAACAAATTGGTTAAAGTTAATAATTTACCTTACATCTTCAAGCAAGAGCGAGTGGTGCAGTGGTACAGGCTTTGGTGTGAATTACCAATAAGTTAGGTTCAAAACTTGGTGAAGACAGTTGTGAAATTTTTAACTTCAAATTAATAGAAAAATTGGTTAAAGTTAATAATTTACCTTACATTTACAAGCAAGAGCGAGTGGTGCAGTGGTACAGGCTGTAGTGTAAACTACCAGCAAGTTAGGTTCAAATATTGGTGAAGACCGTTGCAAAATTTTGGGCTTCAAATTAAGAGACAAATTGGTTAAAGTTAATAATTTACCGTACTTGTTCAAGCAAGAACGTGTGGTGCAGTGGTACAGGCTGTAGTGCAAACTACCAGTAAGTTAGGTTCAAATCTCGGTGAAGACAGTTGCCAAATTTTTGGCTTCAAATTAAGAAAAAAATTAGTTACAGTTAATAATTTACCTTGCATGTTCAAGCAAGAGCGTGTGGTGCAGTGGTACCGGCTTTGGTGTGAATTACCAATAAGTTAGGTTCAAATCTTGGTGAAGACAGTTGCAAAATTTTGGGCTTCAAATTAAGAAACAAATTGGTTAAAGTTAATAATTTACCTTACATCTTCAAGCAAGAGCGAGTGGTGCAGTGGTACAGGCTTTGGTGTGAATTACCAATAAGTTAGGTTCAAATCTCGGTGAAGACAATTGGAAAATTTTTAGCTTCAAATTAAGAGAAAAATTGGTTAAAGTTAATAATTTACCAAAAATGTTCAAGCAAGAGCGAGTGATGCAGTGGTACAGGCTGTAGTGTAAACTACCAGTAAGTTAGGTTCAAATCTTGGTGAAGACAGTTGCAAAATTTTGGGCTTCAAATGAAGAGACAAATTGGTTAAAGTTAATAATTTACCGTACTTGTTCAAGCAAGAACGTGTGGTGCAGTGGTACAGGCTGTAGTGTAAACTACCAGTAAGTTAGGTTCAAATCTCGGTGAAGACAGTTGCCAAATTTTTGGCTTCAAATTAAGAAAAAAATTAGTTACAGTTAATAATTTACCTTGCATGTTCAAGCAAGAGCGCGTGGTGCAGTGGTACCGGCTTTGGTGCGAATTACCAATAAGTTAGGTTCAAATCTTGGTGAAGACAGTTGCAAAATTTTGGGCTTCAAATTAAGAAACAAATTGGTTAAAGTTAATAATTTACCATACATGTTCAAGCAAGAGCGAGTGGTGCAGTGGTACAGGCTGTAGTGCAAACTACCAGCAAGTTAGGTTCAAATCTTGGTGAAGACAGTTGCAATATTTTGGGCTTCAAATTAAGAGAAAAATTAGTTACAGTTAATAATTTACCTTACATGTTCAAGCAAGAGCGTGTGGTGCAGTGGTACAGACTTTTCTGTGAATTACCAGCAAGTTAGGTTCAAATCTTGGTGAAGACAACGGCGTAATTTTTGGCTTCAAATCAAGTGTAAAATGGTTAAAGTTAATAATTTACCTTACATCTTCAAGCAAGAGCGAGTGGTGCAGTGGTACAGGCTGTAGGGTAAACTACCAGTAAGTTAGGTTCAAATCTTTGTGAAGACAGTTGCAAAATTTTTAGCTTCAAATTAAGAGAAAAATTGGTTAAAGTTAATAATTTACCTTATATCTTCAAGCAAGAGCGAGTGGTGCAGTGGTACAGGCTGTAGGGTAAACTACCAGTAAGTTAGGTTCAAATCTCAGTGAAGACAATTGGAAAATTTTTAGCTTCAAATTAAGAGAAAAATTGGTTAAAGTTAATAATTTACCTTACATCTTCAAGCAAGAGCGAGTGGTGCAGTGGTACAGGCTTTGGTGTGAATTACCAATAAGTTAGGTTCAAAACTTGGTGAAAACAGTTGTGAAATTTTTAACTTTAAATTAAGAGAAAAATTGGTTAAAGTTAATAATTTACCTTACATTTACAAGCAAGAGCGAGTGGTGCAGTGGTACAGGCTGTAGTGTAAACTACCAGCAAGTTAGGTTCAAATATTGGTGAAGACCGTTGCAAAATTTTGGGCTTCAAATTAAGAAACAAATTGGTTAAAGTTAATAATTTACCTTACATCTTCAAGCAAGAGCGAGTGGTGCAGTGGTACAGGTTGTAGGGTAAACTACCAGTAAGTTAGGTTCAAATCTCGGTGAAGACAATTGGAAAATTTTTAGCTTCAAATTAAGAAAAAAATTGGTTAAAGTTAATAATTTACCATACATGTTCAAGCAAGAGCGAGTGGTGCAGTGGTACAGGCTGTAGTGTAAACTACCTGTAAGTTAGGTTCAAATCTTGGTGAAGACAGTTGCAAAATTTTGGGCTTCAAATTAAGAGACAAATTGGTTAAAGTTAATAATTTACCGTACTTGTTCAAGCAAGAACGTGTGGTGCAGTGGTACAGGCTGTAGTGCAAACTACCAGTAAGTTAGGTTCAAATCTCGGTGAAGACAGTTGCAAAATTTTTGGCTTCAAATTAAGAAAAAAACTAGTTACAGTTAATAATTTACCTTGCATGTTCAAGCAAGAGCGTGTGGTGCAGTGGTACCGGCTTTGGTGTGAATTACCAATAAGTTAGGTTCAAATCTTGGTGAAGACAGTTGCAAAATTTTGGGCTTCAAATTAAGAAACAAATTGGTTAAAGTTAATAATTTACCTTACATCTTCAAGCAAGAGCGAGTGGTGCAGTGGTACAGGCTTTGGTGTGAATTACCAATAAGTTAGGTTCAAATCTCGGTGAAGACAATTGGAAAATTTTTAGCTTCAAATTAAGAGAAAAATTGGTTAAAGTTAATAATTTACCATACATGTTCAAGCAAGAGCGAGTGGTGCAGTGGTACAGGCTGTAGTGTAAACTACCAGTAAGTTAGGTTCAAATCTTGGTAAAGACAGTTGCAAAATTTTGGGCTTCAAATTAAGAGACAAATTGGTTAAAGTTAATAATTTACCGTACTTGTTCAAGCAAGAACGTGTGGTGCAGTGGTACAGGCTGTAGTGTAAACTACCAGTAAGTTAGGTTCAAATCTCGGTGAAGACAGTTGTGAAATTTTTGGCTTCAAATTAAGAAAAAAATTAGTTACAGTTAATAATTTACCTTACATGTTCAAGCAAGAGCGTGTGGTGCAGTGGTACCGGCTTTGGTGCGAATTACCAATAAGTTAGGTTCAAATCTTGGTGAAGACAGTTGCAAAATTTTGGGCTTCAAATTAAGAAACAAATTGGTTAAAGTTAATAATTTACCATACATGTTCAAGCAAGAGCGAGTGGTGCAGTGGTACAGGCTGTAGTGCAAACTACCAGCAAGTTAGGTTCAAATCTTGGTGAAGACAGTTGCAATATTTTGGGCTTCAAATTAAGAGAAAAATTAGTTAAAGTAAATAATTTACCATACATGTTCAAGCAAGAGCGAGTGGTGCAGTAGTACAGGCGTTGGTGTGAATTACCAATAAGTTAGGTTCAAATCTTGGTGAAGACAGTTGTGAAATTTTTAACTTCAAATTAAGAGAAAAATTGGTTAAAGTTAATAATTTACCTTACATTTACAAGCAAGAGCGAGTAGTGCAGTGGTACAGGCTGTAGTGTAAACTACCAGCAAGTTAGGTTCAAATCTTGGTGAAGACAGTTGAAAAATTTTGGGCTTCAAATTAAGAAACAAATTGGTTAAAGTTAATAATTTACCTTACATCTTCAAGCAAGAGCGAGTGGTGCAGTGGTACAGGCTTTGGTGTGAATTACCAATAAGTTAGGTTCAAAACTTGGTGAAGACAGTTGTGAAATTTTTAACTTCAAATTAAGAGAAAAATTGGTTAAAGTTAATAATTTACCTTACATTTACAAGCAAGAGCGAGTGGTGCAGTGGTACAGGCTGTAGTGTAAACTACCAGCAAGTTAGGTTCAAATATTGGTGAAGACCGTTGCAAAATTTTGGGCTTCAAATTAAGAAACAAATTGGTTAAAGTTAATAATTTACCTTACATCTTCAAGCAAGAGCGAGTGGTGCAGTGGTACAGGTTGTAGGGTAAACTACCAGTAAGTTAGGTTCAAATCTCGGTGAAGACAATTGGAAAATTTTTAGCTTCAAATTAAGAGAAAAATTGGTTAAAGTTAATAATTTACCATACATGTTCAAGCAAGAGCGAGTGGTGCAGTGGTACAGGTTGTAGTGTAAACTACCTGTAAGTTAGGTTCAAATCTTGGTGAAGACAGTTGCAAAATTTTGGGCTTCAAATTAAGAGACAAATTGGTTAAAGTTAATAATTTACCGTACTTGTTCAAGCAAGAACGTGTGGTGCAGTGGTACAGGCTGTAGTGCAAACTACCAGTAAGTTAGGTTCAAATCTCGGTGAAGACAGTTGCCAAATTTTTGGCTTCAAATTAAGAAAAAAATTAGTTACAGTTAATAATTTACCTTGCATGTTCAAGCAAGAGCGTGTGGTGCAGTGGTACCGGCTTTGGTGTGAATTACCAATAAGTTAGGTTCAAATCTTGGTGAAGACAATTGCAAAATTTTGGGCTTCAAATTAAGAAACAAATTGGTTAAAGTTAATAATTTACCTTACATCTTCAAGCAAGAGCGAGTGGTGCAGTGGTACAGGCTTTGGTGTGAATTACCAATAAGTTAGGTTCAAATCTCGGTGAAGACAATTGGAAAATTTTTAGCTTCAAATTAAGAGAAAAATTGGTTAAAGTTAATAATTTACCATACATGTTCAAGCAAGAGCGAGTGGTGCAGTGGTACAGGCTGTAGTGTAAACTACCAGTAAGTTAGGTTCAAATCTTGGTAAAGACAGTTGCAAAATTTTGGGCTTCAAATTAAGAGACAAATTGGTTAAAGTTAATAATTTACCGTACTTGTTCAAGCAAGAACGTGTGGTGCAGTGGTACAGGCTGTAGTGTAAACTACCAGTAAGTTAGGTTCAAATCTCGGTGAAGACAGTTGCCAAATTTTTGGCTTCAAATTAAGAAAAAAATTAGTTACAGTTAATAATTTACCTTGCATGTTCAAGCAAGAGCGTGTGGTGCAGTGGTACCGGCTTTGGTGTGAATTACCAATAAGTTAGGTTCAAATCTTGGTGAAGACAGTTGTGAAATTTTTAACTTCAAATTAAGAGAAAAATTGGTTAAAGTTAATAATTTACCATACATGTTCAAGCAAGAGCGAGTGGTGCAGTGGTACAGGCTGTAGTGCAAACTACCAGCAAGTTAGGTTCAAATCTTGGTGAAGACAGTTGCAATATTTTGGGCTTCAAATTAAGAGAAAAATTAGTTACAGTTAATAGTTTACCTTACATGTTCAAGCAAGAGCGTGTGGTGCAGTGGTACAGACTTTTGTGTGAATTACCAGCAAGTTAGGTTCAAATCTTGGTGAAGACAGTTGAAAAATTTTGGGCTTCAAATTAAGAAACAAATTGGTTAAAGTTAATAATTTACCTTACATCTTCAAGCAAGAGCGAGTGGTGCAGTGGTACAGGCTTTGGTGTGAATTACCAATAAGTTAGGTTCAAAACTTGGTGAAGACAGTTGTGAAATTTTTAACTTCAAATTAATAGAAAAATTGGTTAAAGTTAATAATTTACCTTACATTTACAAGCAAGAGCGAGTGGTGCAGTGGTACAGGCTGTAGTGTAAACTACCAGCAAGTTAGGTTCAAATATTGGTGAAGACCGTTGCAAAATTTTGGGCTTCAAATTAAGAGACAAATTGGTTAAAGTTAATAATTTACCGTACTTGTTCAAGCAAGAACGTGTGGTGCAGTGGTACAGGCTGTAGTGCAAACTACCAGTAAGTTAGGTTCAAATCTCGGTGAAGACAGTTGCCAAATTTTTGGCTTCAAATTAAGAAAAAAATTAGTTACAGTTAATAATTTACCTTGCATGTTCAAGCAAGAGCGTGTGGTGCAGTGGTACCGGCTTTGGTGTGAATTACCAATAAGTTAGGTTCAAATCTTGGTGAAGACAGTTGCAAAATTTTGGGCTTCAAATTAAGAAACAAATTGGTTAAAGTTAATAATTTACCTTACATCTTCAAGCAAGAGCGAGTGGTGCAGTGGTACAGGCTTTGGTGTGAATTACCAATAAGTTAGGTTCAAATCTCGGTGAAGACAATTGGAAAATTTTTAGCTTCAAATTAAGAGAAAAATTGGTTAAAGTTAATAATTTACCAAAAATGTTCAAGCAAGAGCGAGTGATGCAGTGGTACAGGCTGTAGTGTAAACTACCAGTAAGTTAGGTTCAAATCTTGGTGAAGACAGTTGCAAAATTTTGGGCTTCAAATGAAGAGACAAATTGGTTAAAGTTAATAATTTACCGTACTTGTTCAAGCAAGAACGTGTGGTGCAGTGGTACAGGCTGTAGTGTAAACTACCAGTAAGTTAGGTTCAAATCTCGGTGAAGACAGTTGCCAAATTTTTGGCTTCAAATTAAGAAAAAAATTAGTTACAGTTAATAATTTACCTTGCATGTTCAAGCAAGAGCGCGTGGTGCAGTGGTACCGGCTTTGGTGCGAATTACCAATAAGTTAGGTTCAAATCTTGGTGAAGACAGTTGCAAAATTTTGGGCTTCAAATCAAGAAACAAATTGGTTAAAGTTAATAATTTACCATACATGTTCAAGCAAGAGCGAGTGGTGCAGTGGTACAGGCTGTAGTGCAAACTACCAGCAAGTTAGGTTCAAATCTTGGTGAAGACAGTTGCAATATTTTGGGCTTCAAATTAAGAGAAAAATTAGTTACAGTTAATAATTTACCTTACATGTTCAAGCAAGAGCGTGTGGTGCAGTGGTACAGACTTTTCTGTGAATTACCAGCAAGTTAGGTTCAAATCTTGGTGAAGACAACGGCGTAATTTTTGGCTTCAAATCAAGTGTAAAATGGTTAAAGTTAATAATTTACCTTACATCTTCAAGCAAGAGCGAGTGGTGCAGTGGTACAGGCTGTAGGGTAAACTACCAGTAAGTTAGGTTCAAATCTTTGTGAAGACAGTTGCAAAATTTTTAGCTTCAAATTAAGAGAAAAATTGGTTAAAGTTAATAATTTACCTTATATCTTCAAGCAAGAGCGAGTGGTGCAGTGGTACAGGCTGTAGGGTAAACTACCAGTAAGTTAGGTTCAAATCTCGGTGAAGACAATTGCGAAATTTTTAGCTTCAAATTAAGAGAAAAATTGGTTAAAGTAAATAATTTACCATACATGTTCAAGCAAGAGCGAGTGGCGCAGTAGTACAGGCGTTGGTGTGAATTACCAATAAGTTAGGTTCAAATCTTGGTGAAGACAGTTGTGAAATTTTTAACTTCAAATTAAGAGAAAAATTGGTTAAAGTTAATAATTTTCCTTACATGTTCAAGCAAGAGCGAGTGGTGCAGTGGTACAGGCTGTAGTGTAAACTACCAGCAAGTTAGGTTCAAATCTTGGTGAAGACAGTTGCAATATTTTGGGCTTCAAATTAAGAGAAAAATTAGTTACAGTTAATAGTTTACCTTACATGTTCAAGCAAGAGCGTGTGGTGCAGTGGTACAGACTTTTGTGTGAATTACCAGCAAGTTAGGTTCAAATCTTGGTGAAGACAACGGCGTAATTTTTGGCTTCAAATCAAGTGTAAAATGGTTAAAGTTAATAATTTACCTTACATCTTCAAGCAAGAGCGAGTGGTGCAGTGGTACAGGCTGTAGGGTAAACTACCAGTAAGTTAGGTTCAAATCTTTGTGAAGACAGTTGCAAAATTTTTAGCTTCAAATTAAGAGAAAAATTGGTTAAAGTTAATAATTTACCTTATATCTTCAAGCAAGAGCGAGTGGTGCAGTGGTACAGGCTGTAGGGTAAACTACCAGTAAGTTAGGTTCAAATCTCGGTGAAGACAATTGGAAAATTTTTAGCTTCAAATTAAGAGAAAAATTGGTTAAAGTAAATAATTTACCATACATGTTCAAGCAAGAGCGAGTGGTGCAGTAGTACAGGCGTTGGTGTGAATTACCAATAAGTTAGGTTCAAATCTTGGTGAAGACAGTTGTGAAATTTTTAACTTCAAATTAAGAGAAAAATTGGTTAAAGTTAATAATTTACCTTACATTTACAAGCAAGAGCGAGTAGTGCAGTTGTACAGGCTTTGGTGCGAATTACCGATAAGTTAGGTTCAAATCTTGGTGAAGACAGTTGCAAAATTTTGGGCTTCAAATTAAGAAACAAATTGGTTAAAGTTAATAATTTACCATACATGTTCAAGCAAGAGCGAGTGGTGCAGTGGTACAGGCTGTAGTGCAAACTACCAGCAAGTTAGGTTCAAATCTTGGTGAAGACAGTTGCAATATTTTGGGCTTCAAATTAAGAGAAAAATTAGTTACAGTTAATAATTTACCTTACATGTTCAAGCAAGAGCGTGTGGTGCAGTGGTACAGGCTTTGGTGTGAATTACCAGCAAGTTAGGTTCAAATCTTGGTGAAGACAATTGTGAAATTTTTAACTTCAAATTAAGAGAAAAATTGGTTAAAGTTAATAATTTACCTTACATTCAAGCAAGAGCGAGTGGTGCAGTGGTACAGGCTGTGGTGCAAACTACCAGCAAGTTAGGTTCAAATCTCGGTGACGACAGTTGCAAACTTTTTGGCTTCAAATTAAGAGAAAAATTGGTTAAAGTTAATAATTTACCTTACATGTTCAAGCAAGAACGTGTGGTGCAGTGGTACAGGCTTTGGTGTGAATTACCACCAAGTTAGGTTCAAATATTGCTACAAAATCTCGCTAAAGACAGCTTGAAATAGGTAAAAGATTGGTTAAAGTCATGAATGAGTGGTGCAGTGATATGAGCAGGATTTGGTATTAGTTATATATCAGTAAGACAGGTTCAAATTTACAGATGATACGAATGGAGTGGTTGCCAACAGTATTGGACAACCCTCAGAAAAGCTTTGAAAGAGAGGAAGTATAGAAAAATATATATCTTCTTTAGTGCTTTGACTTTTTGTATAATTTTTGATAGTGTGTGAAAGAATCATATAAAGTGAAAGAAACTTTTTTTTCCAATTTTATGCAGTTATAAATTTCTTATGAACTTCCTTTGAAATCAAACACAGCTGACAGTTTTTAGTTGGCCTTTCACCTTGGAAAAGAGTCTGTAATATGAGAATATCCAAATCACCTAGACTATCAAAGTATTTTCGTTTTAAACACAGATACGAATATGACTTCCGTTTAAGTACATATAAAATACCTATTTAGGGGAAATGCCAAGGTTCTCCGAATGTTGGCGCTGTGGCAAAACTGGTGTAAGTGTGGTGTGTTGGGCATGCAACATTGCCAAGTATTGCAGCAATGTTTGTCAAAGAAATGATAAATCTCGTCACGAAGCTGAATGCAAGCCGGTAGCCATTATCAGATCATGTTCGTCATGTAAAAAAAGTGGCTCGGGCTTACGGGCTTGCACTGGATGCTACCGAGTGTATTACTGTAACATCAAATGCCAGAAGTCGCATAGAAAAGCGCACAAGTCTGATTGCAGTAGTACCGAAGATACGATAGAAGAACTTGCTCGTAAAATGTTACGTTTCTTTGCACATCCCAGGTTACACAATCATTTACACAGAGCGACACACTACTATTGGGGAAACTATCCTGCCTACGATGGTGTGAATTTGCTCGAGAACGAGGGTGCTGAGTACAGCTCAGATTTGAAAGTTTTGTATCTCGGCGTTGGTGACTTCAGGAATGTTGCACTCACTTGTGCCTCGTTGCCAGACATGTATGTCGGACATGTTGTCACGTTCGCTTTAAATGATCAGGAAAGCTGCATCTTGGCAAGACTTGTCTTGTTCATCTATATGCTTATTAAAGGTAAGCTTTGTGACAGGGTAAAAGCACTATTTAAAACCCGCTGTCGTTAGAGGAATGCACCATACAGAAAAAATAGCGAGTAATATGAATCAATTTTCTAAACTTTTGCGCATGACCAGTGTGCACGTATGGCGTAATGAAATTTTAAATGATAAACTTCATTCGGATTTATTTTCTTGGGTTTTGGTTATGCCTTGACAATTTATACACTCGTTAAGTGCACCCGTTAATACATTATGTTAATCACAATAAAAACCCACAAAGTTTGCCAAAGATTAGATGATAAATATTAAAAAACGATTAAAAAATCTACGGTATTTATTTTCTACGGTACTCATTCCAAAGTCCTTATTCGACCTTCTTCGTTGTAAATTTCGCACACGAAAATATAGGATTTTCATAGTATCACTACTTGAAACGACGTAAACAAATTCGAAGTTTCCAGCGAATACCCTTCGTCAGCAAGTTACAACACCTGTTTTCGTTGCTTTTGACTACCCAACCGACTAGTTACTAAATTTTGGGCTGTTTTAACTTAATTCAGGTGAAATTGGTGTTGAGAAAATTGTAACAGAAGTTTGGTATTCGCTTTTACTGAGTCAGCACACTTACAAATACCTCCTGGTATGTCTTCGTGAACTCAATGACTGTGTGTCGGCTCAAGACCTGACCAAGAAAATGTCGGCTTTGTTAACGATCACTGACGCGCATTTTCAAGAGTTAAAGAAAGTTTGGATAAGATGGCATAATTTGAAGGTAAGGATAATTTTTCTCACTGATATTTAAGAAATATCAAACATTTTCCGTGTTGATATATAGTTATATCAACAAAATTTCTCGTTTTTCCAATTTTAAAATTTCATGAGTTGTCATTGAGTTATATTATCAGTACGACTATCAGGCAATGAGCGTTCAGAATTTACAAATGTTATGTTGTTAATAATCCTTAAGAGTTAAGTAAAAAAGTGGGATAGGGATAGCAAGCAGGGACTTTAGGACCGATAAAGGCGCCCAGTGTACAAAATCTTCATATGACACAACTTTTGAAGTATCTATCTAATCTTCATTATTAAGAAGATTTTCTAACAAGAATCTATCGACTATAAATATTTTAAATCAAGACTTTTTCACGACGTTTTCACAACTTAGTTTCGTTCACTATTCGAGTTCTTGACGGCGGACTGAATCAAAGTTACAGGATGAATGCACTTATTCAAACCAGTGTAACTGATACACGGCGAGAAATCATGGACATGATTAAATATTCATCATTAAGTTCCCTAGTAATTTGCATACACATCACAACGCTATGCATGAGTAACTTCACCACTGCAAATATTTACAACGTGCATGAACCTACACCACTGAACTCTATTTATATATCTGGAGATTGCGCTCCTATACTTTCATCAGTCAAAAAGTGAAGCCAAAAACATGGCGGCCGCGTGACGTAAAACGCGTCATTTGACATCACAGTCGACTTATTCTCTGGTGATTTACCACTGACCACAGCGAGCGACCGCGATTTTAAAGTTTTCAATCCCTCCTGTTTTCAGGCTTAAACTATAATTATAAATTTAACATTTGACTTGAGTGCTGTGTCCTGTTCTCAACAAAGTGTTCAGAAAGTTAATAAGAGTTAACTCCTTTGCGTTGGCTTTGTGTTTTAAAATGTAAAAGAGGAAAACGAGTATTAAAAGTGTACTACAGTTGAATACAATATTCTCCGCATGTATTTAAAGTTTTACAATGATCTAAATTCAGAATGGGACATTTACACTACGGCGAACAATTCGCTGTAGCTTCTTCAAGATTTATTATTTTTCGCTCAAAAGCAGCAGATATGGTAAGAAAACAATAGCAATTCATTCAGTGGTATTTTAAGGAATATACAAAGCAGGATGGCAAGGAATTTCGAGGCAAATGATCAAAATAATTTGTATCAATTAATATTTCGAACGCAAACAAAGTCAACGCACTACATGGTGTATAAAAAAAGTAATCGAACTTTAAAGTGCTCAAGCGCTTTAAATATTCAATGCACACAAATAATTCTTTCATAGTCGAAGACCAGGCTTTTGGCTTTCGAATATCACCGTTTTTGTGAAATTTGGTGAAAGATTGAGCAAATACGAATCAAATTAAAATAGCCGCTCGAAGTTGCATATTTTCACCTCTGCGCATTAGCCATTACATTACAAGACAGCAAATAAGAAAAGAAAATGCCATTAATCACTTATCTGTCACGAGAAACAATTAATTTGGCTAATGAGATTCATAAATTTTACAACCTAAGCTAAAATTTGTCAATTTTATTAATTCCCAAATGGGAGTAAATTTGAACGGATTCCGAACTGTGGGAATATGCGATTTCGGCCGGCAATTTTTATTTGATTCCTATTTTCTCAATTTTTCTTCAAATTTTACCAAAACGGTGCCATTCAAAAGCTAAACGCCTGTTGTTTCCAATTGTTAAAGAATTACTTCCATACAATAAATATTGAGTGTGCTAGGCCACTCCAAAGTTCGATTACCTGTTTTATACACCCTGTATACATTAGATTTCTCTGTATTCTTTGACTTTTTAGTATTTTCGCATTAAACTTCGCTTAAAATGTAGAGAAAACGGCGGCGATGTTTTTGGTGGTATTTTCCGCAATGTATGTGTTTTCCTGGCGATGATATCGCCGAGACAGATAGGTATTTGGTCACGATAATATTGTAAGCTACAACCTTGCTTACTAATTAACTTTAAAACAGTGAAGTTTGCTGCTTTTGAAGGGAAGATAATCACTTTTATGCATAGTAAACTTACAAATAATTGGCTAGATTGAAAGAAATTTTATATTGCCATTTAAAGTGGTGTTTTTCTTGTGTAAATAGCTTATATTAAACCAGAGATATGCTTCGCAACATCCATCGTTCGAATTTGAACGAGCTAATAGTAATATGCCGTCGCCAAGGAGTTTGCATCTTGGCGTAGTGTACACGGTTCCACCCTGGGATACTGAACAATAAACTTCATTATTTCAAAAATATTTCCTGATTTCATTTGAAAGAATCAGGGGGGGTGCGTATTTTGACGCGGGCTCACCTTTAGCTGTGGTCAGTGAAAACTTTATGAGAATAAGTCGCTTGGTCCGCCATGTTTTTGGCTTCGGCGCTTATTCGAGAACGCCATCTCCAGATATATTCAGTATAGCTCAGTGACCTACACTAACTTGCGATCTTAAAAACTACATGACCCCGCTAAGAAACATAAATCGACGAGTACCAGTTGACAAGTTGTTAAGATCATCACTTGAAGTTTTGAAAACAGATAGAACATGTTGGATATTTTTGCTTACTCTCGCACAAACTGAGATCATCAAAACCTGAGATTTATTGAACCTTGATGAATCGAACACTCTAGCAATCAACAAAAATAGGCTATTTTGAAGGCCGAAAACCGCAAGATCGACAAATGGAGAGGAATAATGCATAATACGAAGCATCAATGATATTCCTACTCTCTTCAAATTCGATTGAAACCGAACCGATATTGCTTTATGAACCCTGATATTTGAGTGGCTTGAAGAGATGGTTAGGCAATTTTTAGTTAGCCATTATGCCGCTTCCTATATAGTAGCGGTCTAGGGTTTCATGTTGAAAACCGCAAGAATCGTAACATTTATCAAAATTGTTTTACATTATTTCGAATGTATGTATTTTATTTTGTTTATATCCGATTGAAACAGACAGATAACTTTAAAACTGAATGTACTATGACTGTTTTTTGTCATTTTTCCAATGTAACTCCTATGAATTTCAACATAGAAGTTAGATCAAATTGTTGCTTATTCACTAAGCGTTGTGCGCATGCGTGTCCGTCATTTCTCGCCATGAATAGGTTACTGCTGTTCAGAGTTGTATAGTAAGTATAGGATAATGTTTTAGCGAACCCATAAAACTGACTGGCTAATAGTCTAGTTGCGAACAAAACTCCGACGGACAAAATTGGAATTTAGTTAACGCGATCTCAATTTACCAAGGTAAAAGGAACAACATGGATTCAAGAAGAACGGCGAGCAGGGTTCGTAATGAAACCAGATAGTTATTACGGAAGGGAGACGTATTTCAATGGCATTCCACAAAAACATGTGAAGTCTGCGAAGAAATGGATGGAGGATGGCTTATTCTTGCGTAGCGACATGCCTGCTTTTGCAGAAAATCCCACCTTGACTGGATATAGTATTGATCGACCGGCCTATTCTTATTCCTACTGTATTACTTCAGATATCTTACCATTCACCGGCTGGGACTATCTTGAAGTGAAAAAATTTAAGGATGTGAATTCCTTGATCACAATGTATGGTGCATACATCGAAAACGTTTTGCGAGCGGTTATGAAGAAAATGTCGACGAAGCAAGTCTCTTTCCAAATAATCCTATGCGACTGCAGGGTTATTGAGCGACATATCGAAGAGGAAACGAAATATGATCGTATTTTAACTGGCAATCTCATGGATTACATCATGCTGCCACGTTTACTAGAAATCTGTTCTCGGAAGATATCCCACGAAAATCCTTTTGCAACCATTGTAACTGAGACCCAGAACTGGACACGAGATTTTTGCCCCGCAGGTGATGTCCAGCCATTGAGTTTAAACATGTTACAACTGGGTATAACAGGCTTGAATGATACAAATAATCTCCGACAACTCGATAGTGGGAACAGTTTCAGGGAATACCTAGATAATTCCGCAGTATTCATCGACTTCATACGGGCATTGTTTCATGCTTTTTCCATTAAAAAGGAGTGGCATGCTGATGCTGACCCTAAAATTCCAACTGTTAAAGTGCTGGGCAACGAATTTCAATTGAAAGTCAGAGATGGTTTTCGGAATGAGAACAGGATCGCGGCTTTTAAGATGGCTGTCAATCGAAGAAGAGTGACAATGATGACAGGTTTAGACCGCATTCTTGAATGGGTATCTTTGCACAGTGAATGATTCACTTCGTTTAGACGTGCAATTTTTGTTAACTTTGGTGATTTAAAGAAATAATTTGAATTTTCACACAAGGTAAAACAGTTTATTTGATATTCCTAATAATCATATATAGGTTACTGAATTTTAGACTGGGAGTAGATTGAATTTCTCATACAAAACGTATAAAAGACATTTTAAACGAACAAACATACATTCTTGACTGAAAATATTTTCTACAAAATCTATTTCTGTCTACACCAAAGTTTTAGAGTAAGGTATGAAAAACTAGCCACTTGTATTATATCAATAATATTCCACCACAGTAGTCTAAGAACATACCTAAGTACTTAATTTTCTAGCAGAATCTAGACATGATTTAAAGATAGTGTAAAGTCCGTTCTGTCTTCTTAGTAAGTCACACTTTATATACCTATACCTACCTACAAGTTCAAAATGTAAACTAAGCGTTTGTTGATAATATATCACGGACGTTGCAGCATCTTTACCAACACTATGTTTTTACAGTTGAGATGAATATACTATGTGCACAATATTTCTATATAAACCTTATATATTTGATTATTGTCACTCATTTCCCATTGATTTAATGTTATTGTCAAACTCTTTGTTAGAGCATAGGGGAAATATGGAAAAAATACATCTTATTTAGTGTATAATTTTTGATAGTCTGCGAATATGATATAATAACAATAATAATAACGTAAAAAAATTGCTAAAAACCGATGGAAACGTCTTCTATTATACAGCGATAGCAAGTTTAAGTCACTTCTCATTTCTTGTGTGCATGATTTGGTTCTTCGTTCTTGTAAAATGATTCGCAACGCTCGGTTTTGTAACTTTTCAACACGTTTGGTTAGAGCAGGCCCACACTCGTGCCATACTATTGAACAATAGTGCAGCATTGGCAAAATAGTTTGTTTATAAATACGAAGCAGGACATATCTCGGAAGAAAAGCTGGCATTCGGCTTAAAAGCATAAGCTTAGGACATATACTTTGCATTAGTTTGGCCACATGCGCATCCCAAGATATTGTGTTATTTACTCGAACACCCAAGTAATCAAAGTGAGTAACTTCATCAAGACGCCCATCTTGTAAGGATAGCTCGAATTTATCAGCCCTTTTTACTTTCGGTTTGAAAGCAATGATCACGATGAGAGCAATTAATGAGCTTCGGTGTCGTCAGCGAACAATGTGGAGTCACATGCAATTTGTAAAACTGTCAATAATCCATTATAATAAAGGCAGAAAAGGGGTGAAAGAAGTATATAAAGTGAAAGAAACTTTTTTCGAATTTTATGCAGTTATAAATTTTATTTCTTATGACCTTCCTTTGAAATTAAACACAGCTGACAGTTTTCACTTGCCCTTATATAGTACCTATTTAGTTGAAATGCCAAGGTTCTCCGAATGTTGACGCTGTGGCAAAACTGATGTAAGTGTGGTGTGTCAGGCATGCAACATTGCCAAGTATTGCAGCAATGTTTGTCAAAGAAATGATAAATACCGTCACGAACCTGAATGCAAGCCGGTAGCCATGATCAGATCATGTTCGTCATGTAAAAAAAGTGGTTCGGGCTTACGGTCTTGCAGTGGCTGCTACCGAGTGTATTACTGTGACATCAAATGCCAGAAGTCGCATAGAAAAGCGCACAAGTCTTATTGCAATAGCAGTGAAGATATGATTGAAGAACTTGCTCGTAAAACGTTACATTACTTTTCACGTCAAAGGATACACATGCAATCATTTACGCATGCCGAGACACTACTATTGGAGAAACTATCCTGCCTATGATGGTTCGAATTTGCTCGAGAACGAGGGTGCTGAGTACATCTCAAATTTGAAAGTTTTGTATCTCGGCGTTGGAGACTTCAGAAATGTTGCACTCACTTGTGCCTCTTTACCAGACACATATGGACATGTTGTCACGTTCGCTTTAAATGATCTGGAAAGCTGCATCTTGGCAAGACTTGTCCTGTTCATCTACATGCTTATTAAAGGTATATAACTTTGATGATCACATACTATATGTACCAAGATTACAAGAAAAAATATCTTAATAGATATATGGTGTATATTACTAGATGTTTCGAATAATACTGCATTTTATTTCTTTCTATATATTCTCAATCAATTTAAAAACTAATGCGGCTAGTTACCACTGGCATGTACGATTACTTATAACGTATCAAAGAACGAGGGATAAGCAAATTAATTACAATTAATGCTAGTTATAGTACAGGGAATGCATGGCTACACCTTAAGAAACACTCGTAATATGCACCTGTTATGTTAAGTAAGAGTTAATGCTCTCGAACGAGGGCAATAACTGATATATTGCAGGCTCTGAGGGCAATTATACCAGTTATTATCCAATTTCGAGTGCATTCATTGATTTAATTTATTTTCCAAAACGAGTCAATGAACTTTAAAGACTTTAAATCACAATTTTCGAGATTTTTCCACAAGTTTCATCTGATTATTTATTCAAGAGCAATAACCGAGTTACTGAACGCGGAACATCAAAGAAAAAATAAAATAAGTACAATAAAACCCACAATTGTTTCTCAGCATGCAAGCATTTTCCCAAACATGAGGTGAAAAGCATTCAAAAACAATGAAAAAACCCCACAGTATTTATTTTTCAAAATTCTTCGTAAATCTAAATTGTTTAGTAAATTTCGCACACGAAAATATTGGATCTTTCACAGTTTCATTACCTAAAACGATATAAACAAGTTAGTTAGCAAATTTTCAAATTAGTAAATCTTCGGCTGTTTTAACATAATTCAGGTGAAAAAGGTGTTGAGAAAATTGTCACAGAAGTTTGGTATTCGCTTTTACTGAGTCAGCACACTTACAAATACCTCCTGGTATGTCTTCGTGAGCTCATTGACTGTATGAGTGCTCAAGACCTGACCAGGAAAATGTCAGCTTTGTTAACGATCACTGACGCGCATTTACAAGAGTTGAAGAAAGTTTGGATAAGATGGCATAATTTAAAGGTATAGGTATCATTTTTCTCTCTAATTTTTCTCATTATCAAATAAGCAGAAGATAGATAGTGAAGTGTCATAGTGAAGATGTATTTATATACTGAATTGTAGTTAAAGGAGGAACACTTGTATTCATTTCAGACTTTCAGTGTGTAATCCTATGACTCGACAAATAGGTTACGGCTGTTCAGTGTTAAAAGAACTGTTACTAAGTACAATGTTTACTTATAGGCGAACAGGTCAACCTAATTGACCAACTAAACATAAAAATAGTTTAGTTTATTGGAAACAAACTCCGACGGACGAAGTTGGAATTTAGTTAACGTGATCTCATTTCACTAAGGTAAAAAGAACAACATGGATTCAAGGAGAACGGCAGATAATGTTCAAAATGGACCCAGGAAGTCATTACGGAAGGGAGACGTATTTGAATGCCATTTCACAACAACATGTGAAGTCAGCGAAAAAATGGATGAAGGATGGCTTATTCTTGCGTAGCGACATGCCTGCTTTTGCCGAAAATCCCACCTTGACTGGATATAGTATTGATTGTCCGGCCTATTCTTATTCCTACTGTGTTACTTCAGATATCTTACCATTCACCGGCTTGGACTACATTGAAGTGAAAAAATTTAAGGATGTGAATTCCTTGATCACAATGTATGGTGCATACATCGAAAACATTTTGCGAGCGGTTATGAAAAAAATGTTGACGAAGTAAGTCTCTTTCCAAATAATCTTATGCGACTGCGTGGTTGTTGAGCGACATATCGAAGAGGAAACGAAATATGGTCGTATTTTAACTGGCAATCTCATGGATTACATCATGCTGACACGTTTACTGGAAATCTGTTCTCGGAAGATATCCCACGAAAATCCTTTTGCAACTATTGTAATCCAGACCCAAAACTGGACACGAGATATTTGCACCGAAGCCGATGCAATGAGCCCAAAAATGGTTGCACAATGTTTTCAACTGGAAAAAACAGCCTTGGAAGATACAAATACTCCTCGACAAGTCGATGGTGGGAACGCTAAGAGAGAATACCTATATATAGATAACTCCAAGGAATTCATAGACTTCATACGGGCACTGTTCCACGCTTATTCCATTAAAAAGGGGTGGTATAATGATGCTGATTCTGTCGAGAATCCTAAAATCCCAACTGTTAAAGTGCTGGCCAACGAATTTCAATTAAAACTGAGGGATGGTTTTCGAAATGAGAACAGGATCGTTGTTTTTAAGATGGCTGTCAATCGAAGAAGAGTGACAATGATTCCAGGCACAGACCGCAGTCTTGAATGGGTATCTTTGCACAGTGAGTAATTCACTTGGTTTAAACGTGCAATTTTTGCAAGCCTGATAATTGTGGTAATTTACGGTCAGAGTTTTCACAGAAGACAAAACAGTTCATTTGAAATGCCTAGTAACCCAAGTGCATAACTTTAAAGATAGATTAAATTACATTCCTCGTACAAAACGCATATTAAAGACGTACTTCCACCCAACAAATATACATTTGTATTATATCAGTAATACTCCATCACAATACTGCAAGAACGTACTTGTACTATAGTTACACAATTTGCGCGTTTGTTGATAATATATATCACGGACGTTGCAGCATCTTCATGCACCATCACTATGTTTTTACAGTGAAATGAATATACTAATTGCACAATATTTCTATATAAACCTTATATATTTGATTATTGTCACTCAGTTTCCATTGATTTAATGTTATTTTCAAACTCTTTGTAAGATCATAGAGGACGTATAGAAAAATACATCTTTTTTAGCGCTTTGACTTTGTGTATAATTTTTGATAGTGTGTGAAAGAAGCATATAAAGTGAAAGAAACTTTTTCAGTTCCAATTTTATGCAGTTATAAATTTTATTTCTGATGAACTTCCTTTGAAATTAAACACAGCTAACAGCTTTTACTTGCACTTTCACTTTGGAAAAGAGTCGGTAATATGAGAATATGCAAATCACCTAGACTATCAAAGTATTTTCGTTTTAAACACAGGTACGAATATGACTTCCGTTTAAGCACATATAAAGTACCTATTTAGTTGAAATGCCGAGGTTCTCCGAATGTTGGCGCTGTGGCAAAACTGGTGTAAGCGTGGTGTGTCAGGCATGCGGCATTGCCAAGTATTGCAGCAAGGTTTGTCCAGGGACGCCGGAAAGGGGGGGGGCGCAGGGGGGGCCTCACCCCCCTTGCCCTTTCTCAAGGGGGGCAGGGGGGCAAAAGTGCCCTTTTATAAAGTATACTTTATAAATGTATATATGTGGACGGAACCGTATCGTCTGAGCATTGTAAACCATTTATTGTCAACTATTTGTAGCGAAATTGCTACTACTGCATATAGATTTTTGATTTCCGCATTATAAGAATTTCTTGGTTTACTGATTTGCGGGTTTACGTCGACCACTTTATAAATATAATTCATGAGACCAAAGTTGCCCTTGCCGGCTGCATTGCCCCCCTTTGCCCTACCTTCGTTCCGGCGTCCCTGGGTTTGTCAAAGAAATGATAAATCTCGTCACGAAGCTGAATGCAAGCCGGTAGCCATTATCAGATCATGTTCGTCATGTAAAAAAAGTGGTTCGGGCTTACGGGCTTGCACTGGTTGCTACCGAGTGTATTACTGTGACATCAAATGCCAGAAGTCGCATAGAAAAGCGCACAAGTCTGATTGCAGTAGTACTGAAGATACGATAGAAAAACTTGCTCGTAAAATGTTTGCTGTATTTGCATGTCGCAGGAGATACAACTTAAATAACTCGGGAAAAATATATTATTGGGTAAACTATCCTGCCTATGATGGTTTGAATTTGCTCGAGAACGAGGGTGCTGAGTACAGTTCAGATTTGAAAGTTTTGTATCTCGGCGTTGGTGACTTCAGGAATGTTGCACTCACTTGTGCCTCGTTGCCAGACACATATGGACATTTTGTCACGTTCGCTTTAAATGATCTGGAAAGCTGCATCTTGGCAAGACTTTTCCTTTTCATCTACATGCTTATTAAAGGTAAGTTGTAAAAACAATTCAGTATGCTTAACGTAATATAAAATTGGGATAAGCAACTTAGTTACAATTAATGCTAGCTATTGTACATGGAATGTATGGCCTTGACAAACACTCGTCATATGTACCTGTTATGTTAATCAGAAAAGAAATAATATTGTCATAGAACTGTCTGTATAACTGGCTTTATACAAGACTAATTTAAATTTCAATAAACGTGTCGATTTTTGTACATGTATTTTCTTCACGGTCACATTACGCCGCGACTGCTTAAACCATTTAGTTACAGATGTGCGAGAGCTGCGCATCCGTGTTGTCATAATTTATGACTATATAGGCAGCCTAACTGCATGATGTAGATATCACGGTCACGGTCATCATTGTGGTAGTATATTGGCTGTAATAAAGGTAATAATAATCTATAAACACTATGTGTATAATATATATATAAGGTATCCTATAAAGCCATGACCTTTTTAAAAGATCCGACTAATCCGACTTAGTCCGACCTGATCCGACCCGGACCACAATCCGGTCCGACTTTTACACCTGCCTTTTCATATGTCGTGTTTGTGTTGTGTAATATAGTCTAGCTATTATGTGTGTGCTTTGCTCTCACTAGACTGTGCTGCGACGTCTGGATCACTGTCCTCGGCATCGACCTGTACTATATCATCTTCATCACTATACTTCACGTCAGCGTGTAGTTGAGAAGACTGTGGTTTGTTCTAGGCTTCCTCAATACTCTTTGT
This sequence comes from Muricea muricata, assembly GCA_963855995.1. Classification (NCBI taxonomy): domain Eukaryota; kingdom Metazoa; phylum Cnidaria; class Anthozoa; order Malacalcyonacea; family Plexauridae; genus Muricea; species Muricea muricata. The sequence goes on along the minus strand of OY979720.1, from coordinate 5,416,854 downwards.
GGCTTTTTTTTATGAAATCGGTCAGCTGATCTTCAAGACTTTGAAATTTACTTTGTAACTGGTTTTAAAACGTTTGAAATCTATGATATTCATTAGAATAGAGTGTACTTTTCTCATCAGGAGTCATAGACGGTGCGTTTAAGATATTTTCCATTTCCTGTTCGGTATTGTACATGGCGTTAAGTATAGGAGGTTGTCGATACGATTGCTTTCTCATATATCCACTAAGTTGCTGTTGTAAACCATCTCTCTCCCCAGGCAATACATTTGTTTTTAGGCGGTGATGATCATGGGTAGTCGGTTTAAGGTCAAGCATAAGATACCCGTGAGGGTGACTTGTAGCTTTTTCATACGCATGCATGAACTCGGGAACCCGACCTGGGTTGATTTGTCTTGCCAGGGTTAATACTTGCTGCTTGTCGCGAGGAGACTTGAACAGTACAATATAATGTGTATTAAGGCTGACGTTTCTTGTTTCCGTTCCTTGATGAAATATATTTTGGACAATATAGATCACTGATAGGTTTCTGTGATGGCTCCCTTTGGTAAATAAGTTGGCTATGCGTTTGTCGCCTCCTGACTGTGCCATAAGATCGTCAAGAACGATTAGGTTACGTTTATTAACATCAAGAAAATCACGAGAGTCAATTTCAGAGGATATGCCTTCGTAAAATTCAATACCCGGTATAGCGTTGATCATTTCTAAATACATGGGTTGCTATTGTCCATAGCACCAGATAATACGTTGAGGAGGCGGCCGTATAGTTTGTTGAGCATTCTCCAAAAGTGTTTTTACCCATATCGTCTTGCCACTTTGCGTACAGCCCACGACAATACATGTAAAAGGGTGGTGAAGTGTCCCTGGTCCGCTGACTAAAGGGGTAAGTTTAGTAAATGGGTCTTGGCTGTGCACATTTCTTTCATGACGTTGCATATGAAATAAAGTCGAGAATTGCATTCCGCAGGTATCACAAACATAAACCGACTTGGGGGGAGAAGGAGGAGGAGGAGGAGGAGAAGGAGGAGGAGGAGGAGGAGGAGGAGGAGGAGGAGAAGGAGGAGGAGGAGGAGGAGGAGGAGGAGGAGGAGGAGGAGGAGGAGGAGGAGGAGGAGGAGGAGGAGGAGGAGGAGGAGGAGGAGGAGGAGGAGGAGGAGGAGGAGGAGGAGGAGGAGGAGGAGGAGGAGGAGGAGGAGGAGGAGGAGGAGGAGGAGGAGGAGGAGGAGGAGGAGGAGACTACAGTATCCTTTTGGGTCTCACTAAAGAAACATGTCCTATGTTTGTGATACCTGCGGAATGCAATTCTCGACTTTATTTCATATGCAACGTCATGAAAGAAATGTGCACAGCCAAGACCCATTTACTAAACTTACCCCTTTAGTCAGCGGACCAGGGACACCACCCTTAACCACCCTTTTACATGTATTGTCGTGGGCTGTACGCAAAGTGGCAAGACGATATGGGTAAAAACACTTTTGGAGAATGCTCAACAAACTATACGGCCGCCTCCTCAACGTATTATCTGGTGCTCTGGACAATGGCAACCCATGTATTTAGAAATGATCAACGCTATACCGGGTATTGAATTTTACGAAGGCATACCTCTGAAATTGACTCTCATGATTTTCTTGATGTTAATAAACGTAACCTAATCGTTCTTGACGATCTTATGGCACAGTCAGGAGGCGACAAACGCATAGCCAACTTATTTACCGAAGGGAGCCATCACAGAAACCTATTAGTTATCTACATTGTCCAAAATATATTTCATCAAGGAACGGAAACAAGAAACATCAGCCTTAATACACATTATATTGTACTGTTCAAGTCTCCTCGCGACAAGCAGCAAGTATTAACCCTGGCAAGACAAATCAACCCAGGTCGGGTTCCCGAGTTCATGCATGCGTATGAAAAAGCTACAAGTCACCCTCACGGGTATCTTATGCTTGACCTTAAACCGACTACCCATGATCATCACCGCCTAAAAACAAATGTATTGCCTGGGGAGAGAGATGGTTTACAACAGCAACTTAGTGGATATATGAGAAAGCAATCGTATCGACAACCTCCTATAGTGTGTTTGCACGTGACGTCACAGACTTATCATCCGCCATGTTGGAGGTCCAAAGAACCAACATGGCGGCTGCTCATACGGAACAGCCGGACAGTGATCCAGACGTCGCAGCACAGTCTAGTGAGAGCGAAGCAGAGCATTCGAATATAGACGTGGGAGAGGAAGAACACGAAGGGAATTCACCTATACCTTACTATGTAACACCACCACGCACAATTGAGTATCCAATAAAACACTGGTACACTTACGACACAAATACCGAGAATAATTCTCCAGATGTGAGCGATGACGAATCAGTCGCAGACAAATGTGATTCTGGCGATGAACAATTGGAGCAACCACATTTCGAGCAGGCTGATGTACAAATGCCACCAGCACATAAGCAAACTCCAAAAACACTTGGACGATATTACCTAAGAAATGTTAGACAGAAACCTTACATTTAATGATGTATATACTTCTATGACGAAATAAAATTCTTCTTACTCACAAAATATCGCCTGTATTTCTTTCTTCAAATTTTGTACTACGGTACTAAACATATTCTGAATAGTATCCGAAGATATCGTAAACAATACTGTGCGACAATACTGTGCTACAAAATAACCAGACAAAATACATGGTCATATAACGCGACACATAATAGCTAGACTATATTAACAATGTAAACAAAGCGCGGCTATAGCGTACGTACAGGGTGTACGCCACGGTGTGTACGTACGCTGTTTGACCAATCAGGGCACGATATTCTAATGAGGGCGCGCCCCGCTATAGCGTACGTCACGGGGCATACGTGCGCTGTTTTAACCAATCAGAGCGCGGCTATGGCGTACGTCACGGTGTGTACGTCACGGGGTGTACGTACGCTGTTTGAACAATCATAATCCGCATACTAATATATGCGGCACCCTGTGGAGGCTTGCGCAACCTCGCGCAGCCTCACGCAACCTCTCTCAGCCTCAAAAATCCGGCTCGATCGGCCTTTACAATATTACTTACGGTTTCATTTTTCAGAGTAGTTTTCGTTTTGTAACCTATTTGTCGTTCTTTATTTATAAAAAAATGTCTCGCGATAAATGATGTAATATCTCTACATGTAATCAAGAATTTTTATGGCCCTACGCTAATTTTTGTCGTTACGCGTTATGCATTACGCTGATTACCAATGCCCATATAAATATGCTAATGTCTCTAAATTGCAACTTCAAATACCACATTAAAGGAAAATGGCAATATATTCTTTACCGGCTCATTGATAAACATCTTGCAACATCCTGTGTTCTTGTTAGTTTTTAATGGTTGTCGCTTGTTATGACGAGATCTGGATTCCATTTATCTAAGCAAGATAAAACGTCCATTTACTTTTGCAGTAATCAAACCACTTTGTGAGTGAAGCGTAACTGGTCGAGTTTTATAAATGTTATATAACAAAACGTGTCATTTTTATATTTAATTAAAAAATTGATTACAGACATTTTTAACTCTGGCAAACACTGCATATGATTTCTGTATCTACTTTAACGTCAAATACCCGTTCTCCATTTCACACCCTCAGATTAACCATTGTCACTGAAATCATCCGCACCATTCATTAAAGATGTATGTGGTTCCCCTTATCACAAGCAAACACTTGTCTTCCGCCTGTCGTCTTGCGTGTTCTTCCATGGCATTTTTCCCACTAAACTTTCCCAGAAAATCCACATTCATAGAACTGCACTCCTTGGTGCGCTTCTGTTCGATGCCTCAACACATTGGGCCTGTTCGAAAACTTTCTCGAACAAACGTCACAACGACGATCAGATTCTGAAAAATATTCAGGTTTACATGTAGACATTAATTAATGCCTATTTTTCACTTCATGGCGACTGTGTTTGCGCGACGAAAATTCGGCAACGTGTTTCGTTGACACTGGTCAGCAAAAAAGTTCAGCACAAGCAAGAAAAAAATCCTCAAGTGGACGGGAAAATACGCTTAATATAAACAGATGTAAGCACCACAATTGTCACAGTTAGTCGGCGGTTAGATCGAGGACGCGGCGACAAGCTCGACGACACGATTTCTATATATTTGAATAAGAAAGGGTTTCCTATCTTTTACTTAAAGAGACTTTGTCTTCGACTGTGTTGGGTGTACGAGTTGCTCTATGTAAAAGTGTTGTAACATCATATATCATTGTGTAGTATCAATATACATCCTATAACATCGCTAACTTCATACAGCATGATATAAATATAAATCATATAACATCATTATACATATAATATCAATATACATTACATAACATAATTATAGCATCATATGTACGGTATAACATAATGTACATCATATAGCATAGTGTAATTAATATCATTTCAAAAATTCATTAATAATTTTCAACAATTGTTCCAAAGGAAATCACAACCGTAGCAGTGGTTCAATAGTGATAAAGCACATATGCATTATCACAAAACTTTTGCCTCAATTTTCTCGGCTTATACAACATCTATTTTCAAAATTCTTTCACAAACAAACTGACAAGATGCTTTTAAAATTGATCGTTTTTTAAGCCATTTAATATGCTCTCAGTTTGTGCTTTATCAGAAATAAAACGCTTGGCTTCACCTCGTGTTTTTGATAAAGCACTCCAGCTCGTGTATTAGATATTACATAGAAACCTTAACATCAATCAATATACATCACGTATCATCAAATAGCATCAAAAGTTACAAAAAATAAAACATTTTATGTGTTGATATGCAGTTATATCAATATTAGTGGAAATCAGAAAAACGAGAAATTGTGTGGGAACATGACGCCGGCAATTCAAATATTATCTATAATGCTTTATATAAAAATTAATCATAAAAAGCCCGATCCTTCTAACCTTCTTATAGATTCATTTCTTTCCTTTTAGATCACATGATAGGTAATACTACCATAAAGCAGCATTACCTTTGCAGATAATGATAATGAGTGAGCTGTTTATATTGTACCGTTTTCACATTGAGTTATATTTTATTTACTGATTTTTCTCTTATAACCTTTTCTATGACTAGTTCAATTAGTTACTAAATTCAGTAATTTACTCTCGTAACCTTTTCTATGACTAGTTCAATTTATTTAATCGTTACTAAATTCTAAAGTAATAGAGAATATTTATCTGATAGGAAATAGATAGGAGTAGGTTACGAAGCAGTCGCGGTGGCAGTGCACGTGACTGGTCTTTCCAAGTTCGTCCCAAAAGCGATTTCGATTTTCATCGTTGAAATTTCATCGTTCAAATTTCATCGTTGAGACGAATTTTCGAATCAAATTGCTCGTGTCGATGGATCGACGGGCAGGTGTCTGCAGCCTTTTATTTGAGTGAACTTTATAATCAAAAATCAGTCTCCATGAGCAATCTAAGTACCTTACTACAAATACTAATAGAAGAATGAATTAGATAAATCATCTTACCTTGAAACAACGTTAGGATCATCGATGAAATCTAGTTGTAGACGATCAAGTGACCAACGTGGTTTTGAAAAATTTCAAAAAAATCGCAACATCTTCGAAATACCGTCGGAAACCGAAGTACAGGGTGAGTAAAAAAAAACTGATGCCTTTCAAATTCAAATTAGCCGCGAATTTCATCACGGAACTTTAAGTATTCCCATAGGTATACAGAGACAGATTGTGACTAAGTACACAATACAGGATGAGTAAAAAACTGACACTATTGAAATTCAAACTAGCAGCATTGCATTCTTGCAATTTGACAGACGTTGATCTAAAACAAAATCTAATTCCCAGTGGAAGTTAAAATGCATAATTTTAGCCGTGCAAGAATTGTCAGAATTGGTTTACGAACTGCGTACTAAATCACGATCTGTTCTCTGTATACCCATGGGAATACACCGTAATGAAATTCGCAGCTAATTTGAATTTGAAAGAGCATCAGTTTTTTTTATTCACCCTGTGTAGGAAACTACGATTTTGTGTCGACATGTTCCGATGTAGTTTTGCCTAGCTAATTACGCTAATTATAATCAGATTAGAATTAGTTCTGATATCCACTTAGCTAAGTGAGCCCAGTCTGATATCACTTTAACATTTTACAATGTGTCATTCAGGTTACAGTAAACTCTTCATTTCGTTGGCCTGGGTGGATTTTCTTACACTAAAAAAAGAGAAACAAGGCGAATTTAAATTTCCGCCACGCCAACGACAGCGGAGTAATAATGAATTAATTTATATTAAATATTTTAGGAATATATTGTTTTGACAGTACCTCAAAGTACCCTCTACCACCCTCTATCTAGGACACAGACATATAACCCTTTTTACACAGAGTCAAATCACTGGAAGAATCAAACTGTGATGCGAAAACAATAAATTCCTAAAATATCTGTTCTAAAATGCTCCGTGAAATGAGAATAGTAGGTGTGTGGAACTTATTGTTCAAATAAGTATACAAAACTCTTCGGAAGTCTTTCGGAGGTCGATTTGGAGGATTATACATATTAAAAGAAAGAAGGCCTAGTCTATCTATAGTCTTGGACCTGTATAGGAATTTGTATGGCCGGATTTCATTTTTCAAATTTAGCTTATAATGATATAGCTTAGACAAGCTATGAAAAAATTAACTTTGAAATTCAAAAAAGACCTTTCACGAGATTTGAACCAGACTAACCGGCAATTCAAACCAAATCATTTACCACTAGACCACTAGTTTGAGCTTGGAAATGCGGCGTAAATTATTGACCTAAGGCAATCATTTGTTTTTATTTTAAGATAATTTTTTTGAAGACTACGCACGATTTGAACGAGGCTATCTGGTAACACACTCCAAACCACTTACAACTAGACCGCTCATTCGTGCATAGAAATGTAATGTAATAAATTATTGACCAACCAATTTTTGTCCTTAATTAAGCCAAAAGTTTTGGCTAGGGCTAGGGCTAGGGCTAGGGCTAGGGCTAGGGCTAGGGCTAGGACTAGGGCTAAGGCTAAGGCTGGGGCTAGGGCTAGGGCTAGGGCTAGGGCTAGGGCTAGGGCTAGGGCTAGGGCTAGGGCTAGGGCTAGGGCTAGGGCTAGGGCTAGGGCTAGGGCTAGGGCTAGGGCTAGGGCTAGGGCTAGGGCTAGGGCTAGGGCTAGGGCTAGGGCTAGGGCTAGGGCTAGGGCTAGGGCTAGGGCTAGGGCTAGGGCTAGGGCTAGGGCTAGGGCTAGGGCTAGGGCTAGGGCTAGGGCTAGGGCTAGGGCTAGGGCTAGGGCTGGGACTAGGGCTAAGGCTAAGGCTGGGGCTAGGGCTGGGGCTAGGGCTAGGGCTAGGGCTAGGGCTAGGGCTAGGGCTAGGGCTAGGGCTAGGGCTAGGGCTAGGGCTAGGGCTAGGGCTAGGGCTAGGGCTAGGGCTAGGGCTAGGGCTAGGGCTAGGGCTAGGGCTAGGGCTAGGGCTAGGGCTAGGGCTAGGGCTAGGGCTAGGGCTAGGGATAGGGCTAGGGCTTGGGTTAGGGCTAGGATTACGGCTAGGGTCAGGGTGGGTGTCAGTAATTGACATCGGAATTTCAAACACGACCAAAGATTGTTTAAATTTAATAAATTAAATGGCAACCTCAAGCCTGTGTTATTGGTTTAGTGGTAAAGGCCTTGGTTTAAAATTACCATTTAGTCTGGTTCAAGTCTTTTTGAAGAGAGTTGCGAACATTTGCTTCAAATGAAGTGGATAATTAATGGTTAAAGTCGGTAATTTTCATTGCATTGGTAAGCATGAACAAGTGGCCTAGTGGTAAAGGATTTGGTGTAAATTATTAGTTGTTCTTATTGAATCCCGTTGGAGACGGCTGTAACGAAATTAGAACGAAATCCTTTTTTACCCCAAAACACTTTTTCACGATTGTGAGTATAATTGATTTTATAATTGACTTGTTCGTTACTATTAGTCTTGTTGCCCGAATCATTGGTGATTTGTTTCCCGAAAAATGTGATATTCCAGATCTTCTAAGGGAGGCGGTTGACCCCTTTTGCCCCCTGGTTGGTACGCCTGTGTAGGGTGTATGTTTGTATTTTCCAATGGTATTTTCCATGTATTACAGTTCTCTGTATTACAAGGCTAATCGTGCACCCAAAAATCTGCGGGCATGTGCAGGTTGTGAATTCTGCGAACCAAAATAGAAGAAAAACAAAGGTCACAAGACGTCCTGTTTATTTGACGAGTCACCTGAAAAACTCGCATGAAAACCAAGAACGATGGCCAGCACAGCGAGTAGCACGGCGCCTACAGCGAGGCCAACATTGACAGACATTGACAGCAAATTGCTGAGGTATATTTTGGCTCAAGAAGCCAGACAGTTTCAGCAAACGTCCACCCCACTTGGTGATGCAAGCAAACCCTTGAACGCGAGTGCGGGACAAGGCAATTCTCTTCTAGTTAAAATTGCAGCTAGTTTATTGAGGTATGAATGTTGTGTTATGTTATGTTATGTGTGCTTGCAACATGAATAATTGAATATTAAGTTAATTGATGAATTGTTTTGATATGATTAATGAACTGCATTTTCAGGAATTAGACTCTCTATTTAAGGCTGTGTGACGTTGTTATTAGAGGGTGGTAAAGGGTTTTTTCGTGAGCCGTGAATTGCCAATATTTGTTGTTGTGATATGAGATTTGACGAATTTTTGTGTCGTGAAATGTGATTTACATGCCTATTCCTGAGCCGTGATTGGCAGCTGGACGAGTAGGAATAAGTGCTAAAGAACAAAGTACAATGCATTGGTTACAACAATATTACTAAATGCGTTTATTTTCTTCATTTTTTCTACATATATTGGCTGTTTTTACAAAAATTCGTCCGAATTTGAGCTTTCAATGGTGCTTAATTTTTACTTTCTACAACGTAAAAATAGGCTGACGGTTTAAGAAAGGCATTAAATTTACACAGTTAACTAATTTTTTACCTGTGAAATGTGAAATGGCTGTTTTTCTTCTTATGAAATCTGATCCAACCCCCCCCCCCCCCCCTTTATCACCCTCTTATTAGAGTTGATTTAAGAAGAAATTCATCTGCCAGAGCATGAATATATGAAATCAATATACCTTATTGTAGTATTTAACGATGCACTGTATTAAATTTAATTTAACACAAATAATATGAATTAACGAGTCATCTAATTGATATGGATTGCATTCAGCTACCTTTACAGCTACCTTTTCAGCTACCATTTACTCCTAAATGATGCACATGTTATTGGTTCTGATGGTGACATTGAACATAATATGGAATATTATGCTAAATGTGCATGAACGTATGTTGCTAGCGAGAACCAGGTCGTAACGACCTAACCTAATATTTTGTTAAATTTTTGTTAAATTTTAGTACTACAGTTTGTACATATTAAGTCCCTTAACTAGATGGAGATATAATTAGATGTTTTGTGCTTGCATTTTGAAGACATGGGAAGAATGTTCAAGAAATTTACGACTTCTTCAAACAATTAATGTAAGTTGATGTTTTAGACAGTGTATTGCCAAGTTTTCATTGACATGCTCTCATTTGATGAGATTATTATTCTAAGTTTAGTATATGTTTTATACAACACCATGTAAAGACTTAACACCATGTGAATAAAGTCTTTTCTGCATGTATTTTCTGCTCGTAAAAAAATGATTAAAACCAAGTGAAGTATTGTTTTTATAGCACTAATGCTTTACTTCAATTAAAATACCAACATTTTCCCATAATTGTTTTTATTATGAGCGGAAAATATGCTCAAAATAGACCTTACATTGGACAAATTTTATTTTTAGTCCCAGATGTTATAGGACAAAACTTGCACGTCCTGTGGAACCAGATTTTAAAGTGGTGAGCATGATAAATAAAATTAAATAAAACAGAATTAAATAAAATTAACTGATTTCTTAGGCTTGTTAATACTGTAAATCTTAGGCTATAGACACTTCTTCGTGCATTCCATCAAATACCAGCAGGGACCTAACTAGCAGTGGGGGAACTTTATTCATATATTTGTGTCATGCTCAATTTCTTTTGAAATTGTGTATGTTGATTTCAAAAGAAATTAGTCAAGAACATGCATATTATGAATATACTAACACTTTACTTACATCCCTGAAAATCAGCATGAACCTTGTCCCTACCTAAAAACTGAAGCCTTTGATGCATATAGCAAATATCTTTATAGTTCATATCATTTTCATTTTGGTTGTTAAATTGTGAAAACTCTCAGTAATAGGAATTTTTATAATGCAATAATTTGTTTTGTTTTTAAGGTTAGTAGTCACCACACATCAAGCTATTCAGGTATAATGATGTATTCTGAAGTAAAAATATTGCAGTAAGACTTTGATTTACCAACCATATCATTCAATGGACCATTCCCCTATTGGACAAACTTTTGAATTCAGAAGATCAAATAGCACAGCTGGAAAGAGCATTTTAAATTTCATACAATTGTCAAGTTTGGTTGCAAAATATTGTACAATGTGAAAAATATAGTCCTGGAAAGTTTGCAAATTTTGTGTACTTTTGTATTATGCACGGAAAAGCATTACCACTATGTGGAAATGTGGTAACACTTTTTCCCACGTAATAGAAAAGTATACAACATTTGCAAAATTTACATTACAATATTTTCAATATTTTACAACCAAACTTCACAATTTTACTAAATTTAGAACCCTCTTTCCAACTGTGCTAAAATTGTTCTTGAATTTAAAAGTTTGTCTAATTGGGGAATGGTCCATTTATAAGCCTCCTTATATATACTGTGAAGTGTACGACAGTTTTAACAAATCTGCATTCAGGAAGTGCAACACCTGAAGTGACAAACAAGGAATCAAATAACCATCTTCATCCCCAGGTAATTGATGCAAGTCTGTCTTCATTTGCGGCAAGATCTTTAAAATCTTCAGATCATCACCAGAAATGTGTTGAAAAACCATGTAAATTTACTATTGCAAAGCTTTTGATGCGTAAGTTTGGATTTTCATCAGTGGTAATACTGAATAAGATGAAGATCTGAGCTTATAGATTGAAACTGACTTTGCTCTAATAAATCACGTGGTGTTCCCACAAATCACCACACAAACTTACAAAAGAACTAATCTTCCAAGTAATAACTTATTATGCTGATTTTTTTCGAAGGAATGGGAGATTTATTACTGGGCATTACTTGCTGCACAGCATCCTGTGTTGGCGACGACAGATGATTCCTTGGGTATCGCTGCTCATTTGGCAGGAAAACAAAGTGGCCCAAGCGATGCGAGTGACGGAAGGTAATAAAACACAACAAAAGAAAAGGTTTTTAAGCCTTCTTCGTTGTGTCTAGTGATTGAGCGATAATTCAAATTAAAATGAGTGACGTCACCTTCATTTGACCAATGGATGATATTATGATGTCATTAAAAATCGGTTCGAGTAAGAGTGGTGAAAAAAAAATCAGCTATCGTTAAAAACTCATTGTGGCACTATCAATCACTAGTTGTTTTGATTGTAATTTGCTCCTTAGAGTACCTTTGATTTACTCTTAAATTTCGACCATTGACGTTTGATTCTTGACCACGACTTGCAACTTACGAGCCTCAGATTATTACTATTATCATCTTTATTAGGGTCAATTAATTACATTTTACAAAGAACATATACACATATAAAAGCTGAATTAAACTTTTAGATTAATATGTAGACCCTATAAACGGGACTCGAAGAACCATGCAAGATACCTTCTCAAACTTGCATTGCAGCTCTCAACAATTACATGAATTCTTCCACATCGTTTCCTAGTTTGCCTAAGTTTTAAATACGATTGTAGAGTATATAATGGCTTAAGTTTCTGTTATTTCAGCGTCAGTCCCGCATCAAAAGAGTGCATGTCCTATAGAAGGGATCCAATCAGGAGATCCAGCATCTTTGAAATTGAACCTGAAGACCTCACCGAACTGGTTCGCCAGGCTTTTTGTCTGACTCACGCAAGACACGATTATTACATGGGGGAGTACTTGAAGGAAAATGAGAGAAAATCGGCGAAGAACGATCCAGCCAAGGTAGTGTTGATCCGCGGTATGAACCATAGCACTATGGTATGGTTTATTCAGGGTTCTGAAGGAGGTCCACAGGGATATTCCCATTTTCCAGCCCATTTTCGAAGCGCACCGATCATCCCAAAATCCCAGTGCTGGTGCACGGGTCTTAATTTTCCCAGCAAAAAAGACAATTCCCAGTCCCGTTTTACTCCTTATTCTATCGTTCCTAAGGTAGGATTTTTTCGTAAAGGTGTTGGTAGAAGAGATTAGAGAACTGGAACTGATTTATGACCATGAGTGCCATCCATATTACAATGTTGACTTATTTCGTCGAAGAGAAGACTACGAACGCTGGTTGCAGATGGAGAAAGTTGATCTTGCGGATATCATTCGAGATCAAGAGAAATACATCAAGGCTGAGGTCAAATGCTATCCTAACGAACCTCCACTGACGTACAAAGACAAACATCCGTGCGTTAAAATTCTCTTGAATAAACTATTTAGGTGAGTTCTTCTGTAAGCGAGCATTTCAAATAGAATGCAATCACCAAAGCTGCGGAAAAACGGCTAAAGCCTAAGCAGGTTTGCTTCTATGTAGAGTTTTACTGTTGAGGTTTACCAAATGATAACGTACCAATCGATGAAAATCTTTACTCCCGAATCCAGGTTTGTATGGGAAATACTGCACCTAGATAGACTGCCTATATTCATTTCTGGCCCGTATTCTGTTTATATAATTCTATTCGTTTCTTACAGAGCTGAATCTAAGAGCTACCGCATCAATGAAGGGACAAAGCAAGCAATACCCAAGGAGCCACTCTCAGCGATGGCATGGAGATTTCTCAACGAGTTTGGAAAGCGATACAGAATTAGATCTTTGTACTTAAAAGTTTGTCTTTTTGACTACCTGGTAAGGTATGTGAAAGTCAGTTTACATGGTATGTTAAAGCATGCTAAGTTGTACGTCTAACTTAATTTATAACTCTATCAAAAGTCACTCTACGTTATCTAAATATCATGATTAGTGCAAGTCATGAGTTTTTTTTAAATAGGTTTGTTGAGGAACTTTAAGGGCAAAGGGAACGAAACAGTAATTATTGGAGTTATTAAAAACAATACAAAATATGGGAGAACATATGCGTGTTAGCTAGTAAATACTTGAACTGTCCATAGTGGAGGCACTATTAGGCGCTGCAATTTTTCTTGCAACTGCAATTCTACTATTAAGAGATGGTAATGGAGACTCGACCGATCAATCAGTCAATGATAATCTTTATTCAGGATAGCCTTCATCACTAATGAAAACGTTTTTCAGAAGGGTCCTGCTATAAAGATATGGTAGAAAGAATAAAATACAAAACTACAAGAAGAATAGAGGTCTAAACAAGACAAGTTGTAGTAAAATGGTAGGAAATATAGCAGAGTCTTGCAAAAGGTCTTGAGTTTCTTAGATAAAAGAATGTTTGATAAATTTGCCAATTTTACATGTCAGGGTATAAAGGTCGGAGGTGAGGTCTTCACCCCCCCCTCCCCTCCCCTTCAGACATCAGTAAAAAAACTCAGTGCTTTTAAACAAGTGATAGCATTTATTTCACTTGTAGCAATTTCGACTCAGAATGCAAGGTGTGGTATATGAAATATGTAGCGACTGTACTTGAGGCCATCTTTATGGAGAGGAAAGGTTTAGTCACAAAAGACGAGGTTGGTAATAGTATTTACTAGTCACAAAAAATTGTTTTTGGCAACTTATAATTATTCGCCGTGTACCCATTTTCATAGCCTGTTCATACATTATAATTATTCGCCGTGTACCCATTGTCATAGCCTGTCCATGTCTGCGCACAGGCTACCATTGTCATAGAATAGTAAATTAACGAGCTATATACCGCTAATTTAATTAAGGTTGTCTTTAACCCAAAATCATAAACTGTGAAGTATGAGCGCGCAAAGGATGTTGGATTAGTGTTTATTTAGGCTCTGAATTATTGTAACAAGTAAATTTGTCTTCGTAAGTTTCCTATGTGCTCTCAATGCTGTTTCAAAGAAACAATTCCGAGATTAGAGGTGATATAGGCAATAATTAGTCATCCCTTCAGCGCTCATAGTTTACAGTTTACAATTTTGGAAGGACAACTTTAATTGAATTAAGTGTACGTAAACAGGTGTAATGTAGTTGGGCACTCGTCGCTATCTTTGAACCGCGGGCGTAATGTGACTTTTTCAACAACGAATTTAAAGTTTTCTAACTCTTGTAGATAAGAATCGTAAAGGCGGCGATGCAGCATCTCAGTATGCACGTGCAAAATTTTCTTACGAGAATCAACCGTGTGTTTCCGAGGAACATGCCCGAAGGAGGGTTACAAGAGGTTATCGGGCTACTTAAGTTGTTGGTAACTGTGGATGAGGATGATACATTTGGTGAACATAATGGAATAACTGTGGATCACTGCTTAAAAATGTATGCCAAGGTGGGTATCACTAAATGGATTCTAACTTAGGAAAATTTGACCTTATAAAATAAACCTAATTATAAAACAAGATGGCGGGTGGCTGATGTTATTTATCCTTCAATATTTAAGAATATTTATACAATATTTTCATATAAACAATGCCTGCTACGAAAAATTTAACAACTGGGATTACATGTTAATTACTTTAAAGGTTCTTATTGTTACGTCAAGAAAGAAAATATTTTGCCATATCCTTTTAATGTATATATTCTTTAGCAAGAAATGCAGACAAAGTATGACAACCGAAAGATGGTTCATAGCGTCGAACTAAAAGTACGACCATTTGATCAGCAGTTAACACCACCTTTGGTCGGTCAGATGATGTCGGATATAAGTCAGGAAATACGCAACTATAGGATGTATTTTAAAGATGAGTTTATTGGGTAAGGATAAACTTCTTCGTACTGATTTGCTGTGCTGTTGTAGCACAGAATAGCTGAGTATACAGAAGGTCATCTTCAGTATTTTCATGTTCTTCTGTACTTTATTCTGTGGTGCCAGGATGGAATGCAATAGAATGTGTTGGCATGTGATGAGATGGGATGGGATAGGATAATATAGGATAGGATAGAATGGAATGGGATGAGACTGGATACCTTGCGATGAGATTGGATGGGAAGGGATAAGATGAGATGAATATACTGTGCTGTAGTTTCTTTCTTCTTCCTAAATATAAAAATGGTTCGACTACGATTCAATTCGCCTTTTATTTTATTAGGTATTTCGACATCGTTGAGATGTCAGTTGAAGTGTTTTACGACCTGTTAATGCGAGATGTTGTTGAGCTTTGTGGCATCCATCCGGTGAATCAACATCATCAGAACATTGATTATCAAATGATTGCATTGGCTGATCGATTGACATCGTTTGATCATGATTCTGCGTGGAAGAACTATCTGTCATTCGAGTAAGAAGAGGCACGAACGCCAACGCCTAATTTTATATTAAGCGATTTTTCTTGACGGAATGAGAGTATTTGGTTTAGAAAATCGCTTCTACTACAGTTTCCTAGGTTGTGAGGTTGTGAAGGAGTTGAAACTTGGAAAAATGCTAGGCGAACGCAGGAAATTCTGGACGAGGTGCATTAGGCCAGGTCCTTCAGTTCCGCCACATTATTTCTCGCACATGGTGCTGGAGTTATTTACATCACTATATGATTTTAATTAACAAATACTAGTTAACGTCTGTTTACTAGCTGTCGATAAAAGATGCATGTGTTAAGCTACGGATACACGGGCAATATTTCTCTCGTGACGGCACTTGTAATTCTTGTAAAATCATTGCGTTGCTGTCGCAAAAATTGGCGACACGAGTGTGTAACGCTACGACATAATCCCTGAATTTCATTGGCTGGTGAAGAAATTTAAGTAATTTTACCTTTGACCTTCCTTGACCACGCCGTCTAATTGGCGGGCAATCGTTACCGAAAATCAAATGCATAAACTTTCGGCAGCGATTGCGTATTACATTGCGTTGCCGTCGCAGATCATGATACATGAGCAATTTTCATCTCGCGTCGGCACGCGATTGTAACGATTTTACAAAGATTACATTGCCTTTGCGAGAAAAATATTGCCCATGTCTCCGTAGCTTTACGATACTCCTCACAGCGATCCATTCCTCTTTTCAACGATAGAGGGCAGATCTGGCGACCGTCATTCCTCAAACATTCCTACGCGTGGATGAGTTCCCTTCATGGTAAGCTTCATGGTCTGATATGCTCAGTTCTGGAACAGGAAAACTGGCAAGGATTACATACTGATCACACACCCAGTGTCGATTCCGTTGATTCTCGTGTGTTACATCAAAGTACAAAAAGAAGCCGCCCTCGACAAATATTGTCCCCATTAACAAGCTCACCCCTGTTAACATCTGCTGTCACACCGTCACACAATTCTGCTTTTGCTCCGGTAAGATGTCATCTGTGAGTAACTAAAATGTGACTGGTGGTTTACGCTTGGGGTTGATTGGAAACGCGAGCTAAAGCGCTAATGTTGACATATAGATACAGCCTAATAGGCTTTACTTTGGAATCCTGTAACTTTGCCTTAAATATATTTGAGGACCTTGTATTTACATATTTTAAACTAGAATGGCGATGCCTATGGAGGTATCAACTCTTCGGGGGAAGGGGGGGGGAGGTTGAAAGTTGTAACATACTTTTCTCGTAATGGCGGCAAATCTCGTAATTAAACTTCATTGGCTCGACATTTTTCGTGAGGCGTTGGCCAAGTTCCATATCTTGATTGATTGGAGCATTAAACAGAATATTTCATTTGAATTTTTGTAGGTCGGTGGCCGAAGTGCTGGTATAGAAAAAGAGGTTTCTAGAAATGCTGCCCAAAGAAGTCCAGTGGTGTCAGACATTACATCGACCTCCGGTGCTGTTACCGCTGACCAACCAAGTTGCAGCAATATTGAAGCGACCAAGGACCGAAGCGATGGCGATCCTGCCAAAACAGCCCATGTTAAAATACCTAAGAAGTATACTAGCTCGGGGAAACTCACGCACGGTCAGAGTACAAAAATCGTGGGAACCAGTGTTACTTCTGAATCGGCCGACAGTGTTTACACTGACGCGAAGAGTGACATCGACGATTATGTGTCATGCTCAGACGGCGAGAACGATCAGGCATCAGAGACGGATCACCCGGACTACACCACAATCCCGATTTCTAGTTCGCTCATCGATACAATCAGCGGAATCAATCGCTTGATAAATGTAGTTCGTCATTTTTCGCAGTTGTTATGTCCTACGAAATCGGTAATCAGTCGTAATCACTCCTTGCGAATGTCGCCCGAGGATGCTAATGAAATTCGCTCGAAATTGGAACAAGGTCGCATAAATATGGCGGCAAAATTGGGTGAGGTATGTCGTTGAGGTTTGCCAATTTTGTCCAGTAAATCAGATGACCTTCAGTTGTGCATGTATATTCTGTGCTCCAACCTCTAACTCGCCGTAAAGCCATTGCTAAAATCTCACATATTTCCTGTCTCTGTCTCTCCCTAGACGATTATATCGCTGGCTGTGTTCTATGGCTATTACGTCATCGGCTGTGAAAGTTGTGGTATGAGTGACGAAGTTCTGAAGCCAATTATTGGTCAGCGATGTTTAACTAGAACGCTCAGTCTGATTCAGGAGAATGGTATCAGACCATGTCGTTACCATTCTGTGGGACTTGAAAGATGCAACAGGACCAACTCGAATGGTTAGTAACGAGTAAAAAGTATTGTGAACCAGAGCCTGAAATAGCGGCTGCCGGTTTTCACTCTAATCCAGTTTTTCCGAACAATTACTAAATTGATGAGAGATTTTGTCCCGACAATTTTGTATTACTTAAAACTATCGTGGAATCAAAGGAGTTTCTAAAGTGTTACATCGTCACCAGGCGAGTCAACAAGAAAATATTGCGATTAAAATCATCCTTGATGGGATGTAACCAACAGGGGATATAAAAGCAAAAAAATCCGATCAGATTTGAAATTTTCCGATCAAATTTCTTTTCGATCGGAAATGTTTTCCGGACAAATTTTAAAGTTATGTCAGGCTCTACAGTAAGTGAACGGATTATAAAACCTGTTCTTCTACCAACAATTTATACTGTATAGCTTCGTTCTGCATAGCTTCGTTATGGACGTAAATATAGCGAACAAATAATGGTCACGTTTGTATTGTTTAGGTAGCTGCATTCCGTCATGCGCACCTATGTCACAAATTGAGACTACTGCAGTGCAGAGCGAAAGAGTTGTGGAAGAGGTACCGTAGTCCATATTCATTCATTTGTTATCTGTCGTGTTGCGGTCTTTCGTTGGCAGTATCACTAGAAGGTTAGAAGCGGCGGTAGTGCTGACTCGTATGTGAAGATTTCAAGAGGTGATAATGGACCATTCCCCTATTAGACAAACTTTCGAAATCAGAAAATTTATCAGTACAGTTGGAAACAGCATTCTTAATTTAGTAAAATTGTGAAGTTTGGTTGCAAAATAGTATAAAATGAAGAAAATGTAGGTCTGTGAAATTTGTGAATTTTGAGAATATTGAGTTCATTGGCACCCGTCCTTAGCTAGGGAAAGTATAAATTGACTACATAAATTGACAGTATATTAATGGTTGGAGAGTATAGTTTTTTCTTGTAATGAGCCGAAAAAGAGTTGGTGCATTGTCTGATAGAAATTTAACTATGAATACTCGTGTGAAAAAAATACAGAGCTGGTTTCTTCTATCTCCACAAGATAAACCAAATCAGAAAATATATGAGTCGAGAAATGACAGGGACTCTAGTTTATTCACGCGTTTGTTACCAGTCGCCTGATCTACTGTAACTCTTTATTTATGATATATAGGATACAAAATTGTCTTATTTCTAACTTCCAAGCTGTAATGCGTACTGAGATTCGACAATATGATGCTACCGAAACCCCTGGCAGTAAAAACATTGCTTGTAATATTATAAATAGGCCACAGAAAAACAGAACTACGTAACTACATCGAACCATATGCATCGAACTACATGGAGTTTTACTTACAATATAAAAACTACGCCTGTTTTTATCCAGCATTTCCTCATTTGTAAGTGCTTTGATAATCCTGACTGCGTCCCTAAATGTATTTAGAGGATTTCGCTTTGCCTTTTTGGCATCTCTGCCATCTAATATACGTGCAGTTTCTTCGTCTTTTGACTATTAATATTTTGTTCTCCGCCATTTTGAACTTTAAATATGAAATTTTCCCGCCCTTTTCCCACATTTAGTAGTTCTCGAGAGATCCACGCGTGGGTACACCAACTCGATTAAAAGCGTTGTATAATAGTCGAATACAACGCTACAGCGCGTTATACCATCAAGTTTCATCAAGCCTGTTAGCTTCATCAAATTGCATCAAGTCTGTGAAAACCGGCATTAATGCAAATTGATATTTACAGACTTGCTGTATAAAAAAATGATGATGGACTTATATCAAGCATGTTGATAACTTGCAGCAGACTTGTTATCATCAAGCTGGAGCAAGTATCAATCACCCGTGCAGTTTACTGTGTACAGAAGCTTCATATTTTAATGAAACTGGGTGTTTGTCTTGTGTATTTCAGATGTGTATTCGACTGAATAATGTACGAACTATAAAAACTCTACTTTCGACTTTGGTTGAAGCGGCAGTTCAAAATGTGCTAACCCCGGGCCCTGGTACAGAGTTTTACGAGATGGATGTTTCTGATATGTCAAATCCATGGCCAAGTACAAGCAAAGGAGATGACGAGCCTTCAACTTCGAGTTAGTTACTGAACAGTAAATAATTTACACGGATGCATGATGGATATAGCCCAGGATAAATATCCATGGCACACACCAACAGTAGACCATTAGTTCGAGATACACATCAAATGGGATAGGCTATTTAAAACAATATGACGCTTTAGTCAAGGCAGTAGAACAAACCCAGCAACTTCGTAACATGCTTGAGTTTTCTTAAGCAAAATCCTTTGCAAGAAATGGTGTCTCTTAATTTTTGGTTTACTTGTACTCACTTCTCAAACAAATTGTTTTATCGACTCTGCGTTGAAATTGTTTTTGCGTATTCGTTAAGTAATGAAGATATCCGTGGAATCATCCTCTAAATTCCTGTAAATTTGTTGTTTTTTAGCGTCATCTGCTGTACCAAATGTTGTTGATAAACACTCAATCGAAAAAACCGTGGCTGAACTTCAAGAAATCGAAGATGGTTTGGTTAAGCTTATGGCTTACCGGGTACTTTACCCCTTGTGCTAAACATTACCTCTATATGTATTAACGTTTAGATCAGGATTTTGTTTATTTAATGTCTCTGGTATTTTACTTTTTAACCCATTTTTTTTAATTCAGGCGAACGACGTTGTAAAGAAGGTATTAGATCTTCTCCTGTCATTAAACCTGCGAAGTTTTAATTCTCGAAAGCGTCTCCAGCCTGTTCTGAATGTGACGAGGAAAACTGTGCATACATTGGCAGTTAACTTGTATCCTGATTGTTATGCCGCTGCCCTTCGTCACTTCTGGCTCGCTATTGTTCAGGTATAAGTATCGCAATAACACCACCCTCGCACAAAAATCAAGAGCTATTGCTAATAAAGTGCATTCCGTTAACCCCCAGGGACGAAAGTATGATAAAAAAAGTTATATACCATGCACAAAGGCGAAGTGGCGTAACCTTATTCATTGCATTTTCCTGTTATCTTTTTTATTAAAGGATTTTGCGGAAGAGAAAGAAAATTTGGTTTACTTGATTGGTACTGCAAAAGATCGAGCTAGTTTACTCTTGGATGCTATATCCGTAAGTGAGAGACTCGTGAGTAATTACAGGGATGGGACTAGTCATATTTTTTTTTTGTGCATTAAAAAGGGGGAGGGTAGCATTTTTTATGGACAAATCAAGGATACTTATTGTCCATTATACAAATAATAGACGATAAATTACCTAAATCAAGTACTGACCACTATTCAATGATTTGTGCATAAAAAGTTCACCCTTCCTCCTTTTAATGCTAAAAAATTATTCCCCTCCCAACATGCAGAAAATATAGAAAATATAGCAACCTAAATTCATCAGGTCATGTGATTAAAACGAAGGCATCATTGCTTGTGATTCGTTCATTTTATTATAATCAACCACTCACAAAGCCCATTAGTATATAGGTTGGTGACGAGCCTTTTTATTGACTCTTGAAGGGATGAGCTAGTGCTGTGCGAAATTACAAATTACCCTTGATAAAGTTTAGGTAATCAATTTATGTTTCGGTCACTAATATGATTCTATTCCCAAGTATCCCCTAACCCTAACCCTTAACCTTAATCAAACACCTAACCCTAACCTCTTCTACCCCTAACCGTTGCCTTGGTTACGGAAAGATAAATTGATAACCAAACTTTAATAAGCTGCATCATCATCATATCTGGCTTAATTTTTTTACTTTATATACACTATTGGTAGAAAATTGTGAGCAACGTCGAGTTATAGGGACAGGAGTCTAAAAACACCTGAAGTACCTTTACAGGCATCTCCCAATCACATTTTTGCTTATCTGGTTCCAACGCATGGCAATGTGATTCTTGATGATTTGAAAATTATGGTAACTGAGTATTTTCTGACTCCGCGTATTTTATCTTATTTTTTTTTCAGTATTTTATTGAAATATTTCGCGCTGAAGAAGATTCTGTTCCCTTGGCCTTCGTTTCCAAAACTATTGTAAGTATAAATATTTACGCTTTTTTGGCCTAAATTTAATTTCTTTTGTGGAATGTTTTATGTTGGATCCTTGATTCTACTAAAATAGTTAGATTATATTCTCTTCCTTTTCTGCAATTGTATATATTGTTCATTCGGCTTCACCCTCGTCAACTGTCACTTGTGTCTGTTCTTTATTAGGAACCTGTGTTGCAAACCTTGAACTTCTACACCCTTCCAACGAGGACTCTTAAACAGATGTACGAGGCTTTGCAAGAGCGGGTAAGTTCAATGTTTGTCTTGCTATCTTGTCCACATGGGCGTCCAAGGACGAGAACTTGTTGTGGATCCTCAGAATCGTAGCCCTTTAGAGCCACGAGTATTAATGCAACTGCCTACAATTGAACGCCTCTATACTTAGGGGACGGGCTTTTAAGGTTTAATCTTGTATTTTAGTTCTTATGTACATATTTACAATATGTGTTTTGTAACATCTACCTTCGACCTGGTTACAAACAGACGAAATTGTCTAAATTTCGCCACCCTCAATTTGATTATTAGTCCCCTTCAGTCCTGTCCATCCCTCACTGGGTTGGGGTCTCGTTCGATCTTAATATTCATCCTTTGTGCTTTGTGAGACATAGAATAAAAATTTAGAACACCTGCTCACGTCCCTAAAACATGCTCACGTCTCATACTCACGTCCCTAAAGAAGATTATAGCCGGTGGCGGTTGGCTTTGAAATACTAGGTATAGTTATGCGTGAGCAATTACCCAACGAGGTTTTCGCATAGTTCTGGTAATATGGCCACATCAAGTATTATTTCCTTTCAAAAAGAATACAAGCACCGTAAGAATCTCAGACACTCTGAGTTCGAGGTATCGTTATCAACGAAAGCCTTCGAATATTTTCATTGGACGAGTGCGAATCGAACTGCATTCGGAGCATGCGCAGCACTTCAGCGGGCGGCGATTTGTGGAATGTGTTTCGGATCGGATTAGATCCGAAGGGAACTTGGGTCTTGGTATATGTGCTGTTCCTAATGGCTGTGATGCTGATAGTGGAAACGCTTTGGGTAGGTTTTCAGTCTGCGTTGCTTTACAATAGCGATTTAGAATGATATGTGTCAGTTCAGGCTTCAGAACCGTAAGGGGCCAAGTGCGTAACCGATCAGTGATTTATCTAAACTACAGGGTGTCCCAAAAAACCACAAAACTATTGAAAATGATCCATTGTTAGAATTTCAATGCCTAGCACTAAATTGAACTCACGAGTGGATAAACTATTGACGTAACCGTCATAATTAATAGTATTACTCAGTGTTAACCATTTTTATGCCAGACAAAAAAACTAAACTTACGAGTGCATATTAAAAATGCAATCAAATTTTATGCATGGGTTATTTTAGCCTATTCAATTTGGTTTTTATCAATATCCCCATGAGCAAAACAAACGTACTTTACAAAGCTATTTTAATTTTTTAACAAGTGCTACGGCATTCAAATGTTAACAATAGGTGATTTCAATAGTTTTTGGGTTTTTTGGGACACCCTGTATACCAGCTCGTGACGTGGCCTTAAATCAGTCAACAGTTAAGATTTATATGGTTCTTTTTTACCACGCTACTTTGAGTTAATCGATTGACATTAATACCGGGGTTTTTTTGAAAATATGGACACTACGCAAACCTTGCAAGTAAATCGCAAATTCTAGATCGAATTACCAAAGCTTACTCAGTATAAGAAAAAACATACTCCGAAGAACAACATCTTTTAAGCTCAAGATATGAGCTATTAACAACAAGAAAACAGTTTTGTGGTGATATTTTGAGTCTATTTCAAAGTCATTGTCAAACCAGAATAAACTATTTACAAGCTTGCTATCATTCTATATAGAAAGAAACAGGAAGAAATGACGTAATAGTAATGTACTTAGCCTGGTCACACTTGTCGTAAGAATCGGGAATGGCTTCTTCTGGCTGATTTGATTGTGTGAATTCTGTGTATCTTTGCAAAACAATAATCCAATATTAATTGCCCATACTTTGGTTTGTTAGGCACTCGTTCACATACGTCAGAAGAATCCTGACTCTTACGAAGTACATTTTTGCTTGATTGTGTAGAGTAGAATAATATATTTACTGCATGCACTAAGAGTTTTCTTTGGGATTTTTGGATTTGATTTCCTTTCTTAATTTTTTATTCCCTAGTTGGAAAATTTTTTTAAAACTGTATAACAATGTATCGTGATGTCGCATTGTTTGCGAAGTTCAAAAAACAAGTTAAAGAAAGCAAATGAAAAATTGCAAATGAAGTTGTTATACAGTTTGAAAAGATCTTTCCAGCATATGCACACTTTAAGCTTAACTTCTGTATCCAATACCTGTACCTTGAAATTGAACCAATCCCGTGTTCATTATGCCATGTCTAGGGCAATATTTACTGGATAACGACATGCTGTGCTATGTTGGAAGGGCTGTCAAGAAAACCGCTGACCGTGATTCTGACAGCGGTAATAATGTTGACGACGATCTGGGTCGTTTCGCCGGGGTGCTTATTCCTGTCCCACGCGGACGTCAAATAGACATTAACGATCACTCTATC
This sequence comes from Muricea muricata, assembly GCA_963855995.1. NCBI lineage: Eukaryota > Metazoa > Cnidaria > Anthozoa > Malacalcyonacea > Plexauridae > Muricea > Muricea muricata. The sequence continues at coordinate 5,392,482 of OY979720.1, read as the reverse complement.
TTTTCTGTTTCCCTGGGTAGGTATATTATTTAGTTTTTATGTCACTTCATCAAAAATAATTGCACACCTCCAATCTGTCAATTTAGTTATTTTAGTTATTTAGGATATGGAAGAAGTTGGTCAAAGCCAACGAAGTGTGCTTGACTTTGCTGTCTTTGTCCTCAAATCGTGATCTTTTTAAAGATACTGTTGACGAATCACACTAGCAAGATTGTTAATAAAAAATCATTTTGCCAAATACGGTCACAGAGCATACAGAGGTTCAACTTCTCATTAATTATTCCCTGGCTTCGCCAGTGCGCTAAAAAGAGGCATTCGCCCCCCTGGAAATACTCATCATGGCTATTAAAATTACCGTAGGGGGGCGGGGCAGAAAGCCTCTCCTTAGCGCACTGGCTAAGCTATGAGAAGTTGAGCCTTTGTATGCTCTGTGATACGGTGCTAAAATAAAATGTAGACCAATGCAACAGCCAGGGAAAACTGAAAAGTTGGGATTTTCTGCCTTTTAGAAAGACAATCGAGCATGAGTGAAGCAAATGACGGAATAATTATAGACCAAGAAGACGCCACGGTTTCATCGCGGTTTATCGACTCTGATAATGCTTTGTACAGGTTTACCGAATCTCCTGAGTTGGACGAGTCTTTGAGCAGTTACCATTCAGAATATCATTCCGACCAGGATGATAACAGCAATGAAACTAGTCTCGTGACAGTGTTGTTCACACGAAGAAACATCGACGAAAACGCCAAGCATTTTTTGGACACGACATTGCGTGGGAATGCTGTTGTAGAAGATCTGAATCAGAGATTAAGATATTCGGCTTCAAAGTGTTCATGTTGGCCCTCTGCTGCAGTCGATAATTGAACTCAGTTTCAAACTAATTTTTTATGATGTTACAGATAGTATTTTTTTAAATCTAATTTCATTTTTAACTTAGACGAAAGGGTTAGAAAAGGGTTAAACACAGAATCAAAAAGGGTTAGACAAAGAATTTATTTCAAATAGTAGCCCGAAGTAATTTTATTGAAAATTTAATTTTATTGAAAATTTTCAAAATTTTTGTGTAAAATGTATAGTTCGAAAATTTGTAATTTAAATGTACATTTATGATGTTGAATAGCAAGTCAGTAAAATACCTGTAACGACATGAGAGGAATCAAAGATGATCCTTTAAAACCTATGTTTACCTACAACGAACGAAACACAAAGTGGTGGAAAATAAACGTAGCAATTCTTGGCCAGTATGTGCGTTTTGGTGATTCAATATTATCATTTAACTAGCATCACTTTCGGTGAAATGTCAGCCTGTGATTGGCTGAAAAGTACTTTCAGCGGTTATTACGGAAAAGTTAAAAATGGCCGCCAAGTTAAGTTGTTTTGACTATTACTTTTGACGAAATTGATTCAACAATGAAGAATATACATTTCAAACAAGTACAAGTACTACAGCAGCAAACTTTTTAAAACTATTTCATGGTAAGAAACCGTTTGCAACTAATTCTTAAATAATTTTTTTCGCGATTTAAAACTTACAAAAAAAAACAACACGTTTTAAAACAAAACAGCAAGACTAAATGTCAAGAAGCACATATAGTGAATTCAACCCACGTATAAAAACGAGTCGAGGAAAGAATAGGAAAGCGACAATACAAACATTGTGACTTATAAAGAGTATAAACGTATAAAGACTCGGTCTTTTTGTACAAAATTATCGGTCTGATATTTCTCTGTACAGGCGTCGCGCTCAGTTCATAAGAAGTTATTTTAAAAACAGAATTGATTATGGCCTTAGTTTTTTATTAGTGAGATTGACATAAAGGAAGTTGTTCCAAGATTTCATGGCTAGCAATCAGTCGAGTCTAAACTCCAAATTAAGGTGTTATAGGTCGTTTTTTGCTTCAACCGTATGGCGATAAAACGCAGCATTGTCTTTAGTGTAAAAATACGAAAGTCCCACCTTTTATCGTTTGATCCCCGGTTGCCCGATAATTCATAGCTTTTACTTCATGAAGTATAAAATGTTGTCTGCTAAACCGCTGACGTTTTAACGCAGGCTTATATCAGAGCAAGCGCTTGCAATGAATACGATTACTCTGTGTATAAATGATATTGCAAGCGCTTGCTCTGATACGCCTGCGTTAAAACGTCAGCGGTTTAGCAGACAATATTTTATAGTTCATTAAGTAAAAGTTATGAATTATCGGACAACCTGTGGTTTGATGTTACTTCAAGTTCTTTGAACGCAGAAAAGGCACATGCAATAGCGCAATGAACGAAATGACACCAGACGTACCATTGGCAAAAAGTTCAATCGGCGACAGTACATTAAATTTACAATTTTATTTTTATATTATACATGACGATGAATTTTATACATTTTTATATTAATCAAATGTTCACTGATCATTTAGGCATTATGCTGTTCAAAGAAAAGTGAATATAATTTAAATTTCAACGACTAAGTCTAGATTTTTCCTTTCAACAATGTCGTCACACGGATGGGTCCATTCAAACAACCCGTCAAACAGGTTATACAATCCCCCGCGGTAGTCCAATCAACACTAGTCACGTGGGACTTGGATTCACCAATACCAAAACCTTGGGATAACACATTGTCACTTTCATTGTACTACGAAAGAAATGTAAAAGTATATTCACAATTTGTACTTGTAACACCAACAAGTTGTTTCACGTGGTTGAAAACTTTGTATCAAACGGGATCCGAAAGCCCAAGATGATATCGCCTTCTCACGTTTATTATATTACATTATCTAAATTTAACCATGGATAGTTACAGTTTCTTTAACTACCCATGATTAAACCAAAACTCAATATAGCGTACTGTGGATTGTTTTCGTGAAAACATTTTGAAAATCAAACATAGTACTGAAAAATTAAAATATATATAAAGAGGGACTTTCTTCATTTCCCTTCAAATACCTTGTATATAATCCCCGACGAGGGAGCACAAGTTAATAAATGTTCTCCTTGGCAGTCGAATGTGAATAGTCTACTGAATAGCGCTGGTTTGGTTCTTGGCGACGTCATCACCGTGTAATCACTTGGTCCATTCATGCCATCGTGTGCACGGATAGTGGCTGTCTTGTGGCTCAACTTGCGTAAACTCCACTGTAGAAACTAAAGGGGTTTATGTGACATCAGCAGAAGAGATTCAGTAAAGAAGGTAGGAAAATTGACAGCTTGTGCCCGCAGTACAACAGGACTGAACAATGCTCGTGGCTTTACAGATACCTCACAAGTCGAAATATCGAGAGAGCAATGGGACCCTAATCCTAACTCAGTGCTCTCATCGACATTTCGACCTTCAGGGTACCCTGTAAGGATTTGACCATTGAGCAATGTTTTGAATTAACCATTTAATTTAATTTAATTTAATTGCTTTTCCATCAAGTACACTACACAATGTACACAACAAACACACATACACAGAAGTACACAAACATATATGACAAAGACATCAACAAACTTGATGGTTGGGTGACCGCAACAGCTTCAACTACTGCGGGCCCAACGACAAAGATACAAATTATTAATAACACAAATAACATAGAAACTATCACTAAAAACAACAGTTTACCGAGACCGTTAGAGTTCTTGCCCTATTGCATCTCGGACAAATGGTTTTAAAAGTTCGTGCATCGTCACAATCGTATGTGTTCTTCAATGCAGTGTTGTAATATTCTCTCATTACAGACTTGAACATGTTGATGTTCTTCATGTTCAGGTCAAGTACGTCTGACAATGCGTTCCATGTTCTGATAGATCTTATCCAGAACGATCTTTGGTGGGTTGTTGTTTTGCACCTCCGGACTTCGTATTTTACACCTTTCGTGTTACTGGACGATCTCGTACATTTAGTGGTCTTGATATGCAAGCAAAAGGACGAGCTGATTAGGCCATTGAATACTGTTCATAGTTGTTAACAATATTAAACAATATTTTGGTATATGAATATGGTGTAACAATGCTGAACAATATTTTTGACAAAATTGGGCGGAAACATTTTTCCATTCTGTTTTGATCAATATTGCAATAAGTTGTTGAAAGCTCTAGTAAATGCATGCGCACGCTGCGATAGATTTTTGCGGCTGGTATTGCTGGAGTCTTTCGTGGCCATTTCTAAGCTCTTAAGGTGTATTGCTATAGATATAGTTAATAGAGTAGATGGTTTGGAAACTTATTAGAATAACAATATAACTCATTATCTATGTTGGTCAACGTTTATTCAAAAATATGGTTCTTCGTCGTCACGTGTGTATTGTGTTTTCACCAAATCCACCACTAGAAATTCTTAAATTACCCTATTGTTCAAGTCGCGGATGGCTAAATTTCCTAAAACGTTGCTATTGGTCAGTTAGGTGAAAATACAATACGCACGTGACGACGAAGGACCTCATTCCTGCATAAACCAGAACAAAAACATAGATAATGACTTGTATTGTAGTTCTAATGAGTTTCCAAACCATCTAGCTCTATTAACTATGCTATAGACAATGTTTCTAGTAGCCCCGGTGAAAAAATTATTACAAAAACAAACAGTTATACATATTTGGAAGGACAGCGTTTGTTTGTTTGTTCCATTGACATAAATACATCTGGACTGCCTGCTCGCAATATTTTCGCTTGAATTTTGCGTTATCAGTTGAAAATCACGAAGGCTGACGAATACTGACGAAAAATGACGAATATGAGAGTGATTGAACATCGCTGGCTCTTAAATAATACAAAAAATACTGATCAGCAGTCAACTTCATGAGCAAACACTCTCATATTTCGGCCATCTTTGATAATGCTTTTCAAAGCCGAGCTGGCAGTCCAGATGTATATATGTCAATGGTTTGTTCCCATCTCACCTGGTTATCTCGTCCCAAACTGAACACTGATGTTTCATCTACGCTGAACTGTACTGAGTTCACTTGACCAGTGTGAGCTTGCCAGCTCATGAGGCAGTCGTTTGAACGAGTATCTTAACAGAAAAAAATAATGAACGTTGCAGTTGATTGCAATTTCGAGACAATTGTCTCATTTCCATGTTAGCCAGGATTAATTCAGGGTTATTTCGAAAAATAATTTGAAAAAAAACCCCAGTAGAGCCCTTAGCCCTATTGTCAAGGAACATCGGTATTGCGTATATAGCGAGGTTATTGGGTAAGCGTCACAGCACACAGAAGCATAGGATCCTTCACTTCATGAAACTATATAAGCGAAACGTACAATTCTGCTTAATATAGTTTCAGTTCGTGAAAGATCCTATGTTTTTGCGGACTTTTGAACTCACTACCGACATGGAAAACGTTTGTTCAAGATATTTATGATTGGTTATCTCGAAGATATACCATGATGTCCTTCACCCCACTACACAATGGCAAAGCTTATATGTCTGATATTTATCCTAGGGCGATGCTTAGAATAATATCCCTTGATATGTACCATATATCCTTATCAGTCCATCAGCTCCCCCAGTCACCAGTAATGTTCCATTGTGGTTGTAAGCTATACAATTGATACGAGTTACGCCGCTGCCCAGAGGAAGAGTGCGCTGAAGCAAGAGGTTAAAACAAAATACGATGTCACTATATACTTGAAATTACTATTTCGGCTTGAAGGTCAGCCAAAGTAGAAATTTTACAACCTTTTATACAGAAAAATAGGTCAACAACACATGCATATACCTCCAACTTTGCTGTCTTCAGATCCCACAACAACAGTGTTCCTTGGTTCTCTTGATCTGGTGATGTGTGTTTGAACACTGAAGACACGCTCAAGGAATGCTTGTTTTCGATCGTAGCAGAGCATACAAACGAACCACCTAATGGACTACAAGCTAGAGAGACAATCCTACAATGAAAGAAGGTAGGATCATTAAATTTAATTATCTTTTAAGAAAGTTCCCAAAGTTCGTGAATGGTACACGATTTGTGTAAGCTTAACTAAAATTCTAAAACATCCATCTTATAATCTTTACTTTGTTGTTTCAAATTCTAAATCACATTTTCTGGCATTTTTATTTGTTTTTTGTCGTATAATTTAGGAATTTTCGACAAATGCACACGGTGAAACAAAAATTACACACGAAATTTGGTCGTGTAAAAGCTTTGAGCTCATTGTAGGTTGTAAAATGCGAACTATATGTACTAACCTGGAATGCTGAGAGTCAGTAGACAAGTCATAATGCGCAGACTTTGTTTCTGTATTGTACACGCGTATTTTACCATTGCTTGTTCCCAACAGTAACTAAAATAATTATTGTTAGTAGAATAATGGTATACTAATGCAAATGCTGTAACTTGATTGGCTACTCTACTCGCTATCAGTTTCTCGATAGATAGCGAGTAGCGAAAAAATCATCTTCGCAGAGAATTCTTTTTAAAAGATTGCTTCAAAATATCAGTTGTTTTGCTGAATATTTCATGTTAGATCTCCGATTCAACTAAAACAATTAGATCCCCCGAGTTTTAATGAGATGATATCGAGATAATCTCGAGCTTGCAATCTAATTGTTAACAAGTACTTGAAGTAATATGTTAGGCAGAATGAAAACGAGTGTTCAAAAGTAGTCATTAAAATGTCTGCCATATGCGCAATCTATTTTTATCAGTATCTCTTCAGTTATATACAGAAATAATACTGATTGCGGAGTGAAAAATTTGCAAATTTTGTTCTTCCACAAAATATCGAAAATGTCGTTAAAGTATCCAGAATCGTACTTACAACATTCGGTGTTTTTGATGCCCATTCAGTGCACAATATCGACGACTTTGACATGACTGTAGCGACAGTCGAAAACTTTGGTTGGTATGTCCATACTCTACAAGACATAGGATAAGTTTTCTCGTTGTTAGTTGACTTAGTTTAACGGTAAGTATATATTAAGTTCATCATCGAGTCTAAAATTTGTATCAGTTATACTTCACGATTCCATCTAAGTCAACACTGGACACCATTTTACCAGATGGAGAGAAATCACACTGTACAATGGGCGAGCGATGTTCAGGAAATGATTCCTGAGGAAAAATTATTCAGTGTATGAGATAAGCATAAAAAACGTATAAAGCTTGCTAAGCAAAATGTAAAGTCATGTGTATATACCTCGCTTAAAACAAGAAAAGGTTTTTCAAAGCTCCCTAGAAATAGAAATAACTTAGAAAAATTAAATATTATACGGTCACCGAGCTGATATATTATGTTGTAATCATGATCCTCTTCGATATCATTACTTTGATGTGGAAGGAACTGGACTAGTTTTGACCTTATCACATACATACCCGAACCGACCTGACCGCGTAGCTCAATCGTCAGAGCGTTGGGCTATAGCAGAATTCTAGAGCCCCGTACAGGCGAACAAATTTTTCTTGACAAGTTTTATTTGCTCGTGTGCACGCGAAAAAATTGACAATTCTTCCTTGACAAGAAGCCTGGTTTAAAGCTAGTCGTACCAGCTTTTCAGCAAGGAAACTTGCTCGTGTGTACGTACTTAATTCATGCGACCTCGTAAAAGTTGTAAGGAAAAAATATTGTCCAATTTCGCGTTCACACGAACAAATAAACCTGTCAAGGAAAACTTTTCAAGGAAAACTTGTTCGTCTTACAGACGCGTAAGTGAACTCGTCAAGAAACTTGTCAAGGAAAACTTGCTCGTCTGTACGGGGCTTAAAGGTCGTAGTTTCGATTCCCGTCGTGACCAGGTGTATTTTTTATCCCGTATGCCCGATGTGGGCATACACACAACGTATAACATCGCTGTAGCAGCTTTTTGTATAACCCAAACACAACTTGTATGTTTTGACGATTGTTTGGCCATAATCATTACAATCACATGAATACCTTACCTTTGCGTGTACTAGTATTGATAGTCGTCATTTCTCCTAAAGTAATATTCAAAAGATTGGGTAAACCTCAGTCTACAACATACTTACAACCAATGCACCCTAATGACATATAGCCTAACCTACTCCTTGTCTCTTTGTCACTTACTGTAATTATTTTGGATGGCATTACTGTTTGCCCTTCTCAAAAGTTGTGGTACCCGACTGGGCATTACTTTCGATGACAATGATTGACTTCGTTTCGCCTTAGTCTCCATTTCCAACTGAAAATCATGCGCCTCGATGGAAACATTGCTCTCGGTTTCTTGAACGGAGCTTGAGCTAGTTTGCGAGCTATGCTCGTCGGATTGCTTGTCATCATTGCTCTTACTAATGTCCGGTTCTTTGCCAGAATTCGGTGCAGGGTCGGGGTCTAGGGGCGTATCAGGCTTTGTTTTGTGCAATGGCACGTCAAAATCTTTATGTTCCTGATCGATATTGTTCGCTTTTTCAGTCGTCTTTGGTTGTGAGTTTTCAGTTTCTGCTGGTACTTCCTGTTCCAATAATTGTGATTTTCGTTTTTCGTGATTATCTTTCATCTTGCGAAATTTTCTTTGAATAAACGTCGTTTCTTTTTCCTTCGGTTTTGTTTCTTTGCTCTGCATTTTCGACCTGCATGAAAAGAATCGCCAGAAGTTTAATCGGCAAAAGTGCAAGACTAGTGACTTGCCTATTAGTTGGTGCGATTAAGGAAGGTTCGCGGGCACCGAGGATGGTAATTTTATCCCTGCCGTGCCAAAAATTGGAAATGACGTTGCCATAGCATTCTTAATTATACCTACGATACACCCAAACGATAAACAGAATTCAACGTTTCAAGTGAAACCCAAGGTTCATTGGGATGGTGGAAGTTTTGACGGAGGGCCTAAATGCTCGAAACGTCCAACTCTGTTTTGTATCGTTCTAGGTACAAAGCGCTGTGGGCCTTAATACGTACCGTGGCTGAGACTCGACAAGCGCAGGTTTCTTCTCCTTCACTGTTTCCTGCAGTATTGATATTTCTTGTTGCAAAATAGTGATCTTCTTATGCAGGTGATTGTTGTCTTGCTTCAATTTCTCCGACATAATTCTCTCGGCATCGAACTTGAGCAAGCGAGGTAACGCTTGGTTGAGGTCAAGAAAAATACAATGCACGCTTGTTTAACTTACTGTCGTTTTTGTAACCTATTGAAAAATCATTTGCAACCATGTCCATAATATAAAAACATTAAAGAACACCTTTCATGGAGGAGACAAGCATTTTTTGCAGGTTATGTTTAAATGAATGCAAAGCCCGATCGTACTCATGACAGTTTCAACCCTCCAATCTTACGTCTTCATCATGGGTGATCTTATGTTTCAATGCTTCTCCTAATGTTATGTCATCACCCTCAGATAATAAGATCCTGGCTGATGAATACACTAGAGTGGAGTGTTGAAACATCAATAATCAATAGGATACGCATACTTTGAAATATTGCATTTAGAAAATTATGTAATGAAAGCGGAAATGTCTCCTGCCATAATGACGAGAAGTACATTTCTAAACCAGGATTCTGTTCTGGGTTCTTCAGAAATGGCAATACTGGAAAGAAAAAAAAATACAGTAATAGACTGATATAGCCAAGCATTAATTCGTAATCCACAATCCACAATCTTCATCAATGAGTATAATATGTTATATATGTTTTGGGCTTTTTCCAAAATTAGAATCTCTCCCACACCTTAATCTTTTTTACTCTACCACACCTTAAAATTTACATATGATCATCACAACCTCAACACTTACGGTAAGACAACATGCTGCAAAGAAGGCATTTACTGCATACTAAGCATAATTATTATCATTATTACCAAACCATTCCTTCCAATCGGCTTGATTTTGAAGTTCTGGTGCCATTTTCTCAAAGAATTCGGTCACTTTATCAGATCTTGATGTTTGAACAGCATTAACCAAATAAAATCTATACAAACATTTCTCCAGTTTATGTGCATTGTGAAGATGCATGCTATCCAAACGAGAGAAAAATCGCCGTCTCAGATAACTCCAGTACTCTCGAATTCCTTGAAGATCATAGTATTGAACAAAACTGATCAATTGTTCGACTATCTTGTTGACCTGAAAATTAAGGGATAGTAAATGACAAACCTTAAACAGATGCAGTAATTTCACTGAATTGTAGTAGCTAACACCACAAAGAGAGAGATAGCACCAAGACACGTAAAATCATGATTATATGATTAAATTGATATCAAAGGAACTAGACTCAGTTCTAAAGTATAGCATACTGGAACCAACCTAACCACATCGCTCAGTGGTTGGCAGAACGTGGCGCAAGACAAGCAATCCAATAAGTCGTAGGCTCAATTCCCACTCTGGTCAGACATTAATGTTTCAGCTTGCTTGATGTGGATATAAAAGTCAGAGACATGACAAATATCATGCAGGTCTTAATTGTAAACAAAACTTTTGGTGAAAGTTTTCTTGAACAAATGATTTTCATTCACACAGTCAACATTATTATTAGTGTAGGAAATTAAAAGTTCTGAAAAGTATTAATGAAAAATCACATGCATGTTTGGCAAAATGTTTATATATATTATAGGTATTATAAATATTTCGCCAAGTGTAATTTCCTATTAATATTATTTTTTTAAAAAATGTTTCACTAATTTGTTTATGTTTTTAGTTTTTAAAAACATCCTGTGCCCGAGGGCTCGCGATCCGTGCCAATTATTTTTTAATCGGCACACTATGCCGATTAATGATTAATTGGCACAGTTCTTAGCCAATCAGAATCGAGTAAATAAAGAAAAATGATGTTAATACCGTAACTACTCATTCCTAGTCGTGCGAATTAATGACGTTATTTTATAGCACCGAACACAGTACTCTACTACCAGTTTACAAATGGCAATGTTTTATAAAGTCTGAAATAGTTTCTAGCAAACACCATGATTAACAATTATGACACATAGTTCAATAGTTTTAAGTAAATACACAGTCCACTTTCCAATACCAGTATCATAATTTCACACAATAACTATTGATATTATTAATAATCGTATGCATCTAAATTCAAAGACGCAAAACAAGCAAATATTTTTTTCTTGTAAAATACTCACGCGAAAGCTTTTATCTTTGTCGAGCTTCAATTCACCTTCAAATGCCTTCAAAGTGCTGGCAAAGCCACGAAACAATAAGTATTCCTTGATTATCTCGTCCAACGCTTGCACGGCTGCAGCCATGTTGAACTTCTTTCGTTTTTATGCAAAATTCGATAATAATGTATAGAATAAATCCTGATACCGGAAGTTGATTTCAGCTAATGTAGCAATTTCCTGTTTCAAGTTTCAACATGTTTTTGAGCATGCAAGTTGAGAAAAGTGGATTATTCTAACTCTGAATTTTTATTAGCCCATTAATCAAGTGTTCCTGGCATTTATTGTTTTCTAAACTGCTTTCTTCATGTTTTTCCCTTAAATTTCACCCTAAACGTGCATTGTTTTCTAAATTTATCGCTTTAATAATCCGATCAAACGAGTATTTCTCTTTACCAAATTACTTTAGTATCCAGTTCTCTCTGAAGCTCGATCACTTTTAATGTGTTTGAGGGCTTCTGGAGGGGCTACCACATGTACGAATTGTATTCAAAATTTTTTCTCTTGTATTTCGAAGCAACGAGGATGTTGTATTCTTTATGGATATCTAGAAATAGTACTCCTGATTCAGGAATTATAGGTAAGTGAAGCTGGTCAGCAAGTAAGCGTGTGTAAGATCAATGAAAATCGTATTTATAGTAACTGTTTGCGGGAACTCAAATTATATGTTGAAAATGAAAGTAAGAGATTGTAAATTTTAATACAATATACAGTTAATTTTATACAACGTTCAATAATTCCTTTGTATACGCTTGAAGTATTTCATGATTTCGTGCTCAGATGTTTTGGTATTGAAATACATTTAGATTAACTATAATAAAATTCTTGTTTTTCTTTCTGGCAGTCTGGGACATGGCAGCCACGGAGATTGGGATGTCTTTGCACCGGGAAAGTGACGCATGCAGCTAACTGCATTAAAATTTCCTTAAAACATGTCATCTGCTGGTAGATAGACCAGCTATGTCAAGATAAAATCTGACCACGACAATCCTGAATGCCAGGGGAAACAGATTCATGTCGAGACTGTCATCTAATTTTACACCCTCATCAATTATTTGCATATCAATGTACACTATCAACCAGAAGCTCACATTTTTGACTCTCGTATGGCAAGCATGATGAGCAGTTAAATACTGGTGATTTGAATATCCCGCAGGGTGACCATGCAGTGGTCAGGGCTTGACGACCCCTCGGACCCCAGTCCAAAGACAGGCTGATACAAAAAAGCCTGTCACACAAACAACAGACATGACGTTACATAATTACATAACACCAATATGTGATACATAAGTCTCACTATGCCAACAAACTTAAGTTACAACTCAGACAAAAACTTATAACAAGACAACAATAAAGCTGCAGTCGAAATGTCTGAATGGTCATTGATGGCAACAGCACAACAACAACAGCAGAAGCAACAACAAAAGCAACAACAACAACAAAAGCAACAACAACAACAAAAGCAACAACAGCAAAAAGAACGACAAGAAACGATTAGCAAGAGCAATGTTAAAATCATTAGCAATGCAAAAGAAGCAACACAGAAAACATAACAAAACACTATGTACAAACTGTAATAATGAGAATCAAAGAAAAATCAAAGCCTTTGGGCAGAGAACAACTAAACTTGACCTTTACATTAAACAATGGACAAAACCAACATACACAAAGAGGAGTAGAAGAAAAGAAGTAATAGTGAAAAGAGAAGGATAAACTCAACGATAGTGATGTCCAGTGGTATGTACCCATAAAACTGGTTGGCGGCAGAGGTGAAAAAGTTGCAGTTATGTTTCCTATTTACCATCTGGAGACTTGTAAGCAAGTTACAACAGACGATATGGACAGCAACTAACAGATTTTTGCATGCATAGTATTAACAGCTAACACATGTGGCTTTATGTATGGCACTAATATGGCACTACTGAAAAATCAATTTGGTAGAATAGCTTTCTAACATGAACAACAAATACATATATTGAACAATTGACAAAGGAACAACAACACAAGGCAAAATATCAGCAATGAACAAGTCTTAGGCAATGCAGGAGTATGCTACAATATTCCTGCTGCTGATTGCAAAAGATGGAGCAAAAGTCAGAAAATGTATGAATAAAGTTGCAGAGACTAACAAAACAACAAACACTAACGATGATGATGATGACGATGATGATGAAGATGATAAAAGTGAATATATACAAAGAAGCTTTGTAACTTCTATATTAAAAACATTTACGTCCATATATTTGGAAAAACGTAACGTGACATGAACTGACTGTTATTAGGGACTCCAGCTTGCATTTGGATTTCTTGTGAAAGACATCCCACCAATTTAGGACAGCAAGAATGATTTTGATTACAGTAGCATCTTGTTGAATGTATTGTAACCATTTGCTTCAACTGCAAAAATTCTTTTTTTCAAATTACTATGTATTTATCTGGGTTGTAAAAAACAAAAATTCAAAAGCAGCTGGATTGTCTTGAAGAAGAAGAGGCTGAAGAAGAAGAAGAAGCTAAAGAAGAAGAAGAGATATGAATCGTATTAAACAAGTTTTTTTCTTCATTTTTAATGTTTAAACTTGTTAAGTTTATTTCAACGCATTAATTTCTGGTTGTGGAAATACATGGGAATGACAAGTTTAATCATTGAAAACAAAGTTAAATGCGATATAACTTGACATTAACTAAACCATACTGTACTCTACTAGACGCTGTCTCTGTTGTGTTCGTGAAGATATGGAAGAGAAGTAAGATCTCGGTGGAAGTTTGTTGAAATTTACCATGTGAAATGCTAGACGTAATTCCCATTAGGTTTTCCGTTGAATTAAAAACCTAATCTTTACAAATAGACGTGGACGTGTAACTTGCGTGTTCAGATTGTATATTAATAAAACCTCATTGCTGTAAAACAGATGTGATAGACAAAAAAGTATTCAGTTGAAAAAACATGTTGACTTTAGATTACTGTGTATCTATGCGGAAGACTGATTTCAAGTGGCGTAACGTTTATCATCCCTCTCTTCCGGATCAGAAATTTGGAAAGGCCCCTTGGACGAGTTCCAAAAAGGCACGAGTCCGGTGTAAAGAATTTTTAAATACAGCCTGAAATGCCACAATTTGGTTCACTTGTCTGTACCACCTCCATTGCAATATCTCACAGAGTCGCTGCTCACTTCAGGGTTTTACGACCTCTTGAGGCTTGAACCGAATTCGGAGTAACACACTGATGAAATCTTGGACTTGGATCGAGTCCGCTGTCTACAGGCTTAAGACTGCAGTAGTAGGGTAGTACATGGAGAGGCGTTGACGACTTTTTGTTGACTTGTCACCGATAGTCTAGAATAAATTCTGAAATTTATTGATTTGCAAAAAGTTTATGATCACAGTAGAAATTTTGCGTAGGGAAAGTTTTCAGGAATTTCAAAGAAATCTTTGACTTTTTTTATAGACTTTACTTTGTCCTACTTTGATAAGAATTAGCCAAATTCGCTGGAAAATTCCAGTTATAGTCAACTAACTCCCCGACGAAGGATCTTCGCTCGAAGTTAATCACTATGCTATGTTTTTGTCTGCATTTTCACTGGCAACATTTATTTTCGAGTTGATGTAGATCATGTGTCATGACAAGGGGAATATGAGCATGAGAAGCTAGCTTTAGTGAATTTTTACTGTATATTTGATTACGTTTTCATTACAATTAACTCGATAAGTTTTCGGTTATTTGACATGGAGCAAAAGGGGTCATAAAGTATAAACAGTCGCTACAAATAAAAAACTTTTTTTATAATTTTTATGTTTTTAATACGCCTACGCCGCCATCTTGTCCCAAGTGACGTCACAATACTTTTGCACTGCGCAGACGCAAAAATTTCTACAAAAACAAAATATAAAATATCATGGTGACGAACGAGTGTTTCTCCTTGATTTTTTCTCGCTCATTTTTTGCGAAAATGTTATCAACAGAGGGTTATTGTTCGTCTTAAATACGCTCATGAAACATACAGGAGCCAGACGGTATAAAGGTCGGGGGAAAAAGAAGAAAAAACACTAAAAGGTTAAACAATACAAATTGCTGTGTTGACATTGTTTTGATAGAATATTGTTATATTTGCTGTCGCAGTAAAACTTGATGAGTCTGTCCTAAGATGGTATTATCTCTTTGTTCATTTTGAGGACTAATATTGTACGCCTTGTTAATCATTCTGGTTAACTTACAAAGTGAATAAACCGTGTCGAAATGCCTAAAGTTGAACAGAATGTTATGTGGTCGTGTAAACACTGTACGTACGATAATGTTCCTGCTTCCACGAAATGTACTTTATGTCTGCGCAAACGGGAAGATGAGCACTTGAATCGGAATTTAAACGACCGTATTAAAGAGGAAACTGTAGCTAAGAGTGACAGAAATAAATGTTCTGAAGTTTCTGATCAAGTTGATTTACTTCAAGGTCGTTGGGCATGCCCATCTTGTACTTATCTAAATTGGGAAAACAATTTGAAATGTGTAATGTGTACGACTGAAAGACCAAACGACTTTGTGCCTCCATCTACGACCATTATTGACTCGTTGGCAAGAAATCAGGCTGAAAAGCACGATGACCTGACTGTAAATAACAATGAAAAAAACAAGTCAATTTCAAAGAACAAACAAAAGTGGACTTGTCCTCAATGTACATTTGAAAACGTGAACAAATCCAAAAAATGCTGTTTATGTTGTTGTCCTAAACCAAAGCCTGATGAATCTGAAATCTTGAAAACGAAAAACTCTCAGAATGTTTTAAATTTGAAAAAGAGTGGACGTCAGAGAGCCAGACCTGCCCTGGGTAAATGTGTTACACCAGCTATTCAACCAATCACAGCTGAGGATGAAGAACAGTTGATATATGGTCTGTCGGCAACCAGTATATCGCCTATTTCACAGATAAAAAACAATTTGCAGGAATCTGATTGGATGTGGCTGACTGCTTGTATTGGAGTAGTCGAAGGTGAACCATCATCTGTGAAGCTGTTTCTCTCGTCTGGTGGTAATGCAGCTCGAAAGTTGACATCTGATGAAATTTTAGTTTTAAATCGACCAGATGTGTTTGAAGTTGGGGACACTCTTGTTCATTTGGCAATACGATATGATAGGGATGATCTTCTTACAGTTGTGCTGCCAAAAGAAGTATCAAGGAAAGCATTTAAGCAGATGCCATGTCATGTTAGCCCAGATCTTGCAGCCAGTGTACGGAAACAAGCAATGCAAGGATTGCGACAAAGAAAGGGCGACTGGCCATGTTATTTCTACACAGATTTAGTTACATTTATTTTACCTGGTGGTATGAATTTTTACATTTTATCATTAATTTACAACATTGAAGTAAAATACTAAAAAGTAGAGTTCATTAGGGTGCATTGCCATATAGTGGGTTAATGTTGCAATTATTTCAATTATATGGGGAAGATTCCATTTTGCATGTTTTACAGAATAGCAGTTCTTCTGATCACTTATGATTATGAACAAACTTTTCAAAAAGTGAAAAATCATGGAATTGATCAGAGGAGCTGCTAAATTTGAGCAAATGAATTGGACTAATATCTTTGGAATGCCTCTTTTGCTACAATGGTAATAGATTTCAGTATTTTGTCACTTATTATATTTTTGTTTCCAATTTGCTGAACATTTAGGAACATTTTAAAAATGAAAATTCAAACAGTGTTTTTCAATTGCAACTTCCTTTACTAATGGCAATCCCTTAGTATATGCTATTTTTAGGTTTTCCTATTTATATAAAGCCAATGCCTAATAAATAATTTATATGGCTTGTTTGATTTGTTTATGTAAGAACTGCAAGACTTTCCTGATGGAGTTCAGCAGTATGCCCTTGGCGAGGTTGTTGACCAGAATGCTCAACGAGGTTTGTGTTTTGTCATGTTAAGCCATTCACAATAAACACAATAGTGTCAGTATGCCCCTGCATGCTCATGCTTTAAATGGAGCAATCATGCTCTGCATGAATAAAACCATCTCACAGTAGAATTACTGTCAAGATAAGCATTCATTTAGTGAATCATTTGATTTTTTTAAGCATGTTAATTTAATACTTAGTTCTGGAGCTGGAGTCAATCATCAATTGGAGTGTTGAAATAACCAATCAGTTAGATAGTCGTGTTTATGCATTGTGGAATAGAGCAGCTGGCGATTGTTTATTGGACTCAATATGTCAGGCAACATGGGGAATATTTGATCGCGAAAATGCTCTAAGAAATGCATTGTATGTTAGTTTGAGTGAAGGTGCATCAAGGTATGAAGTTAATTTTATTATATTATAAGTTATAGTCATGCATGTAGTGCATATGAACATGACCCATGAATTTGGTTGGAAAGTCTACTTGCAAAATTTCTTCTTAAAATTTGAAGGAGATTTCCGTTTTAAAAAGTGGAAACATTGCTAGCTAATGTGATGACATTTTCATAATAGGATACTGACAATAGTATTTCCATGTAGCAGCAGCAACTCCAGCAAGGGAAGTAAATGATCTCGTTATTATACTTCCACCAGGTTTTTCCCACGTTGGAAGGAGTGGGAGGAAATGCAAGCAACAAACATGCAGTTCACACTGGATGAAGATCAGTGGGAGCAAGACTGGACATCAGTTCTTTCACTTGCCAGCCAACCTGGTGCCTCTTTAGAGCAAACACATGTGTTTGCCTTGGCTCATATTATCCGTAGACCTATCATAATTTATGGGGTAAAGTTTGTGAGGAGTTTTCGAGGCGAGACCTTGGGGTTGGCACGATTTCAAGGTAGCAGTGTTGATCATACAAAACATGTATTTGGTGATATATTAAGTAAGAGTAGTTTTTGTATCTAAAAATATGCCTGAAGTAGTTTCTCACTACCCCACATACAATATCAGTTGAGTCTTCATGTATTAAAATGAATGTACTGTGTACTGAAGTGATTTTGACTTGCTTTTAAGGTGTTTACTTGCCTTTGCTGTGGGACAAGAGTTTCTGTTGGAAAAGTCCGATTGTTCTTGGCTACACAAGAGGACATTTCTCAGCACTTGTTGCTATGGAGACAGAACGGCATGGTCCAGTTGGTGCTGGTGCTCATACGGATAACAGCGACGAGAGTCACGTGACATATTTACCTTTGGTCGATCATGAGTGCAAGTTGTTGCCTGTGCATTTCCTCAATGGTGCAGAGGTCAGTTTTGACATACTTGTAATTTCCTCTGTAGAGGATAAGCAAGTCTATAATTTCTAATGTTTGCTCAAATACAACCGCAACATGCATAACAATACATTTAATATAACCACAAGGCTCTTTAGACAAAGCAAATTGCTTTCCTGAAACCATGGATAGTTTAAGAAAGTTTCTGTAACAATCCATGCTGAAACATGTCTGGCTTCACAGTGTATTTCATTGACAGTTTTGTATTATCATTTAGCTTGGAAACGAGGATCAATTGCTTCGTGAGTGGTTAGATTGTCACATCACAGCGACTGGTATCTTGGTGGCAGAACAGCGAGCAACACCAAGCCCTGCGTTAGTGAGCCAGTTAATGGACGACTGGTTAGATAGGTACAGAAAAATGATGGTGGCAGGAAACAGAAATGCTCTTGTGACTGCTTAGGATTTTTTCATTGCGCAATAAATGAAGTTAATTGTAAAGAATGTGGTGAGTTGAGTTGATGAAGGTGTTTGTACTTGCACTAACATTAGGTAGACAGAATCAATTTAATGTGCTGTTTATATCATCGAGCTTACCAAAACTGGCAACTAACATTTCCAGTCTGGGGTGGGTTCTGCGCAAGGTGATTTATGCTATTCATCTATCGTATAACCACCGCTGGTTTAGGTATTAAAAAATTTTTTAAATAGCAAGTTACGACAAATTAAATGACTTCATACAGAAATGAGTAATAATTCGGTCATTCTTCCATCTTACAAGCCACGAATATCCCGGCCGTCTTTGATGTGATCACGAATTTGCACATTCGCATTCGTACGTGTAACATGAAAGAATAACCTAGGTTTTCGAATTGACTCATTCGCAAGTATCGTGACCATGTCTTGCTTATATTCTATTTGGAAAACCAAGCATCGAACACAGAATAGGAATTCGACAGAAAAGCCACTTGAGTCCGAACCTTGGCGTTTGTGTCCCCGCGCATGTCGTTTTACACTTGTCTTAATTTTAATATGCAGGTTCTGGTTAATCAATTGCATTATCTAGCTAATAAAAACGCTGAACTGATTGTACTGCCATTACTCTGGCTAGAAAACTGTATAAGGGGGGGGGGGGGGGGGGCGTGATGCACGCTCAGTGAACGTTCTGTTTATTACTGTTCTGTGCACCGGTATTCCTGGACATGGTCCTGACTGCCACTATCAGGCTGCAAGCGTTGCGTCTTGATCTCGTTTGTGCATGTTTAGCGTGAAATTGACTGTAAAGGATGCAGTATGTAGTTTGAAATTGGTGTGTAAACTGCGACGTAAAGAACTATTAGGTTTCATTTGTGTAAATATTAAATATCTTGTAAATATTAAACATATCTGTAGGTTTGTTAAAGGTAATATTAAAAATTCAACCTCGTACTAAAATATCTCATGTCTATTATCACCAAGTTTAATTACTGTGTCTTAGTAATTCTCGCACACGCGATATTGCAGTCCAGGAGTCTTCATTCTGTTGCAACAGCCTTTGAATACGAAACTCGGGAGGGGTTGACAGAGGGGTGAAGTGTTTACAGCGTTGTTCCATGGAGTTTATAGTCTGGTAACTTTGAAAGTGTGAAGTTTATCTGACTTTCTTTATCCCTTTCAAAAACCATCGGTACGTATTTTTCACCATCCTCTGCTTAATCTCTTAGTTGAGTTAAATGACATCTGTAAGAGATGAGATATATGTTAAATGTGTTATCACAATTATCACGGTACTACAAATCTCCGAGCCGAATTAGCTGTCGAGATCACAAGTCAGGGACGGCTTACTGCGCAAAACTACTGGTGAACTACTAAAGGTAAGCTGCCTCGAGTTAAGCAGCGCAGAATAGCGTTTCGCCATGCAATAGCCATGGTTGAATTACTTGAAGAGTAACTTACCGAAGCTCCAGTCCTTCCAGAAAATGACCTAGATCTGTTCAATGCCGGCGGCGCGATCACGGGCTGAATCTTCTCAGGGATGAGGTTCGTACCTTTCGTTCGACCACCTGGACACCATGACCTAAAAAAGAAATAATGATAGCACACCCGGATTTTATTTTTTTTTTGGGGGGGGGCTTTCCAGAGACAATATACTTGCATATATCGTTACCTTTGAATGAGAGTTGGAGATGGTGGAGGTCTTTTGCCCGTTCCCTTCTTTCGTAGAAATTCTTCAAACGTCTTTTCGCATTCTTTTCTCTTCTCTATTTCCGCCTCCTTTTCATATTTCGTTTTTAGTTTTTCTCCTTGCCTCGTACTTCGAGCTGCTTCCTTAAGTTGTTCATCTTTATTGGATTTCCTTGCAGTGAAAAATGGAAACAAAGAAATTAACTTTTTGACAAGTTTCACGAATCGCCATCATGCAGTAGAGTTGATTACCGGCAGTTGTCGCCAGTCGTACTGTGAAGTTCTTAACTAACGTTGGTAACAGAAGCTGCCCCCCCGGAAGTATACCGTTTTGCATATTTCTAGTTGGGTGAATGCTTGTGTTTTGAGTGTTTTTTGGGATCAGAACTCTTTTGTGGTATAAGATAAGATGGTTTTCATAATTTTATTGGTATTATGTACTCAGATGAGAGCGTTCCCACTGTGTTACTCTGAGTCTATTTCCTCATCGAGCAAGATGAAAAATGTGCCTGGCTACGGTGGGAATCAAACCTACGACTATTGGAATGCTAGCCCACTGCTCTACCAACTGAGCTACGCGTTCAGGTCTGTTCGAGTATGTTAGTTTGGTGATATTCACCGCAAAATTATTGTCTTGTTTTTAAAAGCTGGAATCTTGAGTTTACAAGATGTTCTTTTTCGGAGTGTGTTTTTTCTTATATTTTATTAAATTGTCTGCTGGTAATGGTTTCTATGGATATTTTCCAACATGTCCGGTGACAGCTTTGTTTCCGAAACTGGTTTGGCCGACCATGATCGACTTGACAAAAGTGCTTCCACAACTCATCTCTAACTTCATGCGCTTACCATTTATCATAAGCTTTTTTTGCTATTTCAATCTTCTCCTTGTGGTCTTCAATTCTCTTTTGTTTATCTTCTCGTTCTTTGGATTTCTTTTCCTTATAACTTTCCTTCAGCACTTCGTCTTTTTTACTTTTCCACGATTCAAAGAACTTCTTGGCGTCCTGTTTCTTGATAATTTTCTCTCGCTTTTCGTCCATTTCCTTGTTTTTAACTTCTTTTTTCTTTTTCGTTTCAGATTTTACCACATCCACTTTTTTCGTACTCCAAGCTTCGAAGGCTTTCTTTGCCTATAGGTTAAGTACAGTTCAGTCAGTGTTTTTCGAACACTTTGTTTTTTCTAGGGGAAAGTGCCATTTCTGGTAAATGCTTCTGCATTGGCAACATGTCTTGTAATTCATGAATTCGCCACGAACGGAAACTAGTATAAAGTACATTGAAGATTTATTTTTAAAAGTAAGTCATTTTATGCCTTAAAAAACCACCTATAAGCTGTTTTGAGCAAATATACCATCGAGTCTCCGCCTACGTGTTCGCTTGAAGGCCAGAAAGTTCTTTGTGTTAATTAGTCACTAATTGCGATATTTTTTCTTCGTATACTATAGTAAGTGTAATGTAGTCTAGATGAGCGAAAATATTTTTATTCAAGAGTCAACCTGTGTTTGTTCCACGCATGATGCTTTGAAGAAATTAAAATAAATGAATTTATACTGTTTTTTTAAATATCACTAAAACTTGTGATATCATTAATATCATGAGATTGTAACATCTTTTAAATTTTACCAGTATTTCCTTTTCTTGTTTCTCCTTTATCTTTTCCTCTTCCTTCTTCTTTTCTTCCACTTTTTTCCGTGCAGCTTCCTTCAGCTTTCCCTGTTTCTTCTGAAGCCACTCCGCATATACGGCCTCTCTGATACCTCGTGAGGAGGGAAATCCAGAACTGCCTAAGCTGTCTTCATCCTGATCAGACCTTGTGCTCTTCCAGCCGCTTAAATCCGTCAACGAGGTCGACCTTCCCTTGCTTGTTGAAAACGTGTCATTTTGAGGCGAATCTCTGCTCTCATACTTGTAGTTGTACATGTCCGGCGACTTTGCCATTTCGTTTAAAGCTTTGTGTGCTTTCATCGGTGATCTTCCTTTAGCTTTGTGTCCCGTGCCTTTTAGACAATAAACATAATAAAGCTATTAATATCATCTAACCTAACAAACCTAAAGGCTTGTTTACACTTCCACGAATTTCCGTTTATAAAGTACATTGGACCCAGCTCACATGGTCAATTGATTAACCAAGTTAAACTAATACTATTTCAGAACCATCCTCATAGATATAAAAAACTAGATTCAGAGCTATCGAGTCAACTTGGTAGCGAGTCTTATCCAATTTAAGTGCACGAATATTTTCGTGACGACTTAACGCTTGTCTTAATAAGGACGCGCAGTGTTTCATTTCTATTTCAGAACCATCCTCATAGAGAAGAAAAACTAGATTCATGTTAATCTGATACTGCAGAGAACAACGAAAAATTCGTTGTCTCGAGCGGAATTTGAACAAGTTAAACTAATCATCAATAAAAATGGACAGTTTACGGAGTCATTGCTCAAACATTTTATACATTTACTTACCTGAAAACTACAGAAAGGACGATATTAAAATACATGCCTACCTGATGATTGCATGCCGTGCTTGTTCATTCTATCAGTGTCTTCATCACTCAGAACAATTCCATTGCTAGCCGGTGCATGCTCTTCAAACATGTCCGTAATATTTCCTTGTTCACCGTGATTTTTCCGAAAACCACTACGATATATTTTCTCCTCCTTGTTTCCAGAATATCCCTCGCTATTTCGACCAGGATCGTGATTCTGATGATCTTTTGTTTCCCACCTTCTCCCCTCCTTCGCTCGCTCTCGGGGCACTCCATCGTTAAACATCTGTTTTATCTCTCTGGCAGTGTCCTCTCTCGAACGAACATCGTCACCAGTAAAATCTCTAAGGTATTGTACATTTCCACCGTTCGCCCATCGACTTTCAGAACCAGCACCTTCATGATGCCTTTGTGGAGGCTGTGGGCGTTTTTTATGTTCTGAAGTAGTTTCTTTAGAACCTTTATCATCCGATGACTTCCCTCTCCTTGGACTCTTTTTTGGAGGGGTTCTTTCCATAGTGGAACTTCCATCATTGCCACTAGACGTTTGGTCAACTGATACCGCCCCTTTCTTTCTTGAATCGTTAGTAAACTTGGTATCACTAAACGAGACACTTTTACTGCTCTTTCCTATTGAATCAAAAAGCTGGTCTGCAGTTATGTTGTTGTCTCTCATTTCATTCATAGAGTTCAATTCATGGTTCTCGCGATCTTTTGGTTTCAAACGAGGACGTGGGACTGGCCTTGGTGATGTTATTACATCATCATTTTTCTCTTTTACTTTCCCGCCAGAAAATAACTTATCTGCCGAAGTAGCTTTTTTCTCACCAGAAAATAGTTTATCAGCAGAATCTTTTTCTCCAGAAAATAATTTATCTATTTTGCCTTTTTCCTTTGAAAATAGTTTGTCTGTTGCCTTTTTAGGTCCAGAAAACAAGTAGTCTGCCTTATCTTTTTTGTCTGAAAACAATTTATTGGTTAAGTCATTTGATGGTTGACTTTGTGTGTTTGAAAAACCCATTTCATTTCGAGGTTTGGGTTTTGGTTTTCTTGACCTGTTAAAGGATTCATGTTCTTCGTCACCTGAAAGCAATTATGGATCGTATAGCATAACAAAGTGATTTTTCAGGGGACAGGATGGGGTGCAAATTACATTACCATGATCACAGCTGCACACTCTCAAAATAGTACCATCATGATAAAATAAACAAGTTTGACTGGTATACTTAGTCAATATGATAATTATCAGAGCTGGAGATCTGAAGCATTGCAGCTGTATGGCTGCAATGTGAATTTTTTTTGGTATGTGGGTATGTATTAAGATTTCAATCCAGTTGATAGTAATTTTGCCACATATATTCAATGCCTATCAAGCTTACAAACTAGTTACGCATTACATATTCATATAAGCACAAGGATGTTAAAGACCCTATAGCCCAGACTGCAGTCTCTTTTCGACAAGATCTTGTGTGCAAAGAAGCCATAAATTGTACTAGTGGGCATGCAAAATAGTTACCATGTGCAGATCATGAGTGAGATAAATAACAAAATACGTAATAAAGACCAGTTGATATACTCTACAGTCTGGCCTGTAGCTAACATTAATGCACACAGTTTTAAGATTGCAGCAAGTCATGTGAATTTAACACACAATTCCATGCATGACAAGACACATTAGTGTGATTTAGCTAGTAAAACCACTAAAGTATGTGACTGTTTGAAATCAAAATCCTGCATTAAAATCTTGAAAATCGTACAAAATCCTGAGTGACGGTGCGGTAAAATCCCTAGTTTCACTGGGATTCCTGATCCTTGCATGGACAGCAACAAATACCTGGTTCCACTGGGAAGTGTTGCAATTAGAAACGAGCTAATGCAAGCATAATGGGCTTAAAAACAATGTAGTTTCACTTCACCAAAGCAGGCAATGCAATGTTAATGGAAAATTTGCCTTAATATTGCACTGCTAAACTGGATTTAGCTGCATGCAGGGTGTGTATATTGCTAAATCTCAATATACTACTCACTCCTTAGATCTCCCTCTATTAGCCTAGATAATGATTCATCATCTAACATGACCTCATCATGTTCAGATTTCACTTCACTAGATTCCATAATCTTGCTATCCTGTTTAGATAACCATGCATTCATGTCAATATTTTCCTTGCTCGAACCACGTTTGATTGTCCTTGGAAAGCTGTCATCTGTATCCTTTGGAAAATCAGGTTGTTGCCAGCTTGATAAAACAACTTCTTCCTCCTCCATTTTGCTAGAAGTTACTCTCAAAAAATTTTGGGATGGAAGTTTGACCAATCTTGTCCTTTTTTACACAACTTGTACATATGTATTAGACACCACTTCACTGTTCTATTCTATTGTCCTTGAAATATCACGTCTACTACATTATAAACCATAGGTTTTTCGGGCTAAATGTTTTATGTAACATTATAGTTGCCTAAAACCATTCATATAAAAGCTCAAACAGTCAAACTATCGTATTTGTCCGCGTATTAATTTTGTTTTTATTATTACAACACGTTGACGACCGACTTTGTTATTTTCAAATTTAACAATGTAAACAAATGTTCGCGCGCATGGTCACAATGTCACAAACCGCTGTACGAGGAGACTTATCTTATGCAAAATCTGACCATCGTACGATACTGGACTAACTTTATTACATCCTGGGGCCGGTTGTATAAAAAGTAGTTAAAGTTAATTGCAGTTAGCGTTAACTACCCTAGTTAAATCCCTAACCGTAGTTAGTTAACTGCACGACTTAACTGCGTTGCACAAAACGCAGTTAGTCGGATAGTTAACTAATCACGTAGTTAACTTGCGTGTGGCTCGCGTGGGGCAGTTGACATAAATTAAATTAAAATAAATTAAGTATTGTTTGTTTAAAAATGGCTAACAAATTCCATTCAAATAATTGCAGAAGAATGCGCCTCATCTGTCATAAAAGCAACCGTTATACATTTTTTCGTACAAATACAAACATTCACCATTATTGAAGAAAGTACTATTTCGTTGGTTTGTAAATTTCGACCTTAAAACTGGCCAAAACTTGTTTGGATCACTGGACGTCACATGTGCTAAATTGTGTAATTTGTTTGTGTGACTCACTGACTGTATCGAGAGTGCCAAGCAGATTTGTGTAAAGATATTAAAATGTTTAGTTTGCAAACATATGCTAATGAAGAAAAGCGAAGTCAAGACATGTACTGGAAATGGATTACTAGATATTGGGGGACTGGTCATTGTTTATAGTGTGGGTTACACTGTCACCTATTAATTAATTAAACAAGCAGTTATCAAACTCATGTCATAGAAGTGGTGAAATACATGTGTGACAACTTAATGGTATCCTTTTGTAAAGCTTTTGGCTATAGGTGGCAGTTTGTTACAGAAAGTACTTCAATATTTTAATGGTTTAATCAGCAAGTTTTTAGCAAGAGCAGACATTTCTGTTTGGTGCAAACTTCCACCATGAATAATGACTGGCCCTTACAGAGTCACAGGATGAAAAACCAGATTTGCAATACATGTTCAACCCAGTGCCAAAATGCAAATTCTGTGAAGGCAAAACATTTGCTATATAGTGCAAATTTGATCATTTGAAACACATACATAAAATGAAAAACCAGATTCACACAAAATTTGCACCTGGGTGCCAAAATGCAAATGCATCAAATGTGCACAAATCATTCAAATGTGTGGCAAATTGTTGAAGCAATATCTGTCTAAAAGAAGAATATATCAGTTTTCAAATGATCAAATTTGCACTATATAATAACAAATTTGTTGCCTGCATGGCATTTGCATTTTGGCACTGGGTTGAAAATGTATTGTAAATCTGATTTTTCATCCTGTGAATTGTACTATCCTTGGTTACCAGACTGCAGAGTTGGTCAGAGTTGCCCCCAAGATTTTTTGGGGAAAAGTTTTTAGTACCCCTGGGAAGTGCTTCATTATTTAAGCAATTAAAACTTAAATCTGCCCCAAATCTCTAAATTTTACTGTGTTTGGTACCTATTTGCATGGTTACTTTTGTACTGTTTTGCACCCCTGCCCCTAGATTTTACACCCCCAAGATCTTGTAGAAAATTCTGCAGTGTGGATAAATTTATAAATAAACTCAAGTCATTTTCATCATGAAACCTAATCTGGGTTGGCCTAGATTAAAACCAACTTGGCTAATGTTGTTAAAGTTTAAATATTTCAATCTGTATGAGTTTATTCACTATTAGATGGTACACTATATTTTTCAATATTGTGTTATACACAAGAATCAATATTTATTTGATGTGTTGTCAGATGTAACAAAAGTCAATATACAACTCATGTCACACTGTATGTATTTGTATCATGTCTGAGGTCATATTTTCCCATGTAACCACAGTTGCCAAGCTTACAGGTATTTTGAGTTACTCAGTTACATTAAGTTGAATTACTCAATTACATATACACACAAATTCAAAATGTCTGCCCAAAAAGCAACTACTCTAAAATAAGGGAAGAAAAGAAAAGAAAACAAAATTTTAATTCAGAACAATGCAACCTACTGGTTAATATAGTTGAACAAAATTTAGACACTTTACGGGGCCAATTTTCGAGCACAATAACAAATGCCAAAAAGCAAAAGTTGTGGGAAACTATTTACTTCTCAGATTAACAGCTATGAAAAACGTACACCAATAGAAATTCGGGAAAATAGCAAAGCATGGCCCAAATTGACAAAAAAAACCCAACAAATTCTGGGATAATGCAGTCGCAAAGGAAAACAGGTGGACGACCTGCAGCAAGACCACCAACCACTACCACTGCTAAAATTATAAGTCTTAGGCGATGAGCCTGGTTTTGCTTTGTTAGTGGTCTCACTTCCCGGTCGATGAGTCACGCTATAAAAAGCAAGGATTTTCCGCCAAATCTATAGCGTTTTAGGAGTTCTTCAACTGAGAAATCTTCCTAGGGAAGATGACAATTAAAAACTCTAGGTAAGCGTTGCCTTTCAGTATTATCTCGCTCATGAAAGTTGATCACTCTTAATACAGCCGCCATATTTAACTAGGTTTTGGGAAGTTAACTATGCCATTGAGGATAGTTAACTTTAACTACTTTTTAACTGCAGTTAACACTAACTGCTTTTTTGTACAACCGACCTAACTGCGTGGTTAACGTTAACCACTATTTAACTACTTTTTGGGTAGTTAAAAAGCAGTTAAGAGCTTTATACAACCGGCCCTTGCATTTGAAGTTGTTGCATTTCAGTGTACAAAATATATTCGTGCCAAATTCCTTGCACTGTGTTGTTTTGATTTTTTGTGGGGTTTTTTTTTGGGTGGGGGATAGGGAGGTGGCAGGAATGAGATGGTTATGTAGGAGGGGGAGATAGGTGTTGAGATAGTAATTTAGTTTGTAGCCTACATAGTTTTGTAATAATTTTGACCCATATTCAAGGAATTAGAGGTTTAGATGGGAGATACAGTATTAAATAAGTTGGGCAAAGGTGGTGGGTTTATAGTGGTAGTTGTAGTTAGGAAGGAGGTTGGAGGGAGGCATGCAGTGTAATTGGAATTTGGAAGGAGTATATATATATATATATATATATATATATATATATATATATATATATATATATATATATATATATATATATCAGATTTTGATATAGAGAGATATAGGGTGAGATGGGACAGCCATATAATTGTGTTTAGCACTCTGTTTTGATGTTTTCATAGATATATCGGATAAATATTTGACAGAAAATATTGTGTTTAAAGCAAAGTGTAAAATTTTAGAGGTTTTGTGATTCAACATGAGGGGTACATAGACTTACTGGTATAGGGGAGGAGCAGTGAGGGTGTAAATTATTCATGGTCAGTTTGTTGCTTATCATAGCCTTGTAATAGATGAAATTTTGGAGAGTTATGATGAAGTGTTCAGAGTTATTTTTTATGAAAGGAAAGGAGACCTTTCCAGAGGGATTGAAGTCTAGATGGGTAGGGGTGGAGGTAGGGGGGGGGGTGCTAGATAGTAGTAAAATCTGGTCTGGAGAAGACAGGGGAACATCGGTAAAATTTTAATTTTATTGGTTGATATTTTTTTTCATGAAATGAGACCTATTCAGGGAAAAGGAGGTTGGAATGAGGGTAGGGGTGGGGGGTAGGTGCTGTGTAAAATCATAGCATAGTTCAATACTTCTAGGTTTATCAAACTTCATTTTGCAATGTTCAAAGTAACATTTGACTGATTAATTTAAAATATAAATCAATTATAATTAATATTTCATCATTTAGACGTAATTGATCGTATTTCACATGAGCGAATATAGAAAAATATAGCTAATTAAGTTATTAATGTGAGTAACCAATCAACGGTCGATTTGAGCGCTGAAGCGGGAACAAGAAATAAGATTTTTGATGGCCACACGTCTAATTCAACTATCTCTGTCTTCAATGATAAAAAAAAACGGTAAAACAATCTTACAGAATGCGGAAAAAAAACAAGAAAGAAGTGGTATAACAGGTGTTCCCCCATTACAGGTAATAATTTATGAAAGTTGTTCTTTTTTTGTCAAATTTTGCGATTTTGACACGCCAAAGCGGCGGTACCGAATTCACGAAGACGGTCACATGTGTTCGCTTTGAAGACTTTTTAAACAAGGTTTATCAACAAGGTTTCGACTTTTTCCTTTCTTTTTATCGACTACAAGATGTTGGGAATGCTTATTTAGCGTAACCTAGCGAAATTTTGTATAACTTGGGTATTTTTAGCGAATATTTTCTGGTTTTTCACAACCCAGTACTGGTTGAATGCACGAAGGAGGCCAAATGTATTAATTTTATAATTTTGACAACTAAGATATTAAAGCATTCCTGAACAAAATTAGCCTTTTACTTTATTTTCAACGGCTAAAAAGCTTAGGAAATGGTTATTTAGCGTATTTTATCAAAAATTTGTACAATTGAGGTATTTTTAGCGAGTTATTTTTGGTTTTTGACAGCCCGAAATCGAATACGAAGGTCGCAGATGTATATTATTTATAACTTTGACAACTGAGATTTAAGCATGCTTTATAACAAATATTTTGGCCTTTTACTTTATTTTCAAGGACTACAAAGCTTAGAAAATGGTTATTTAGCGTACATTAATGAAAATTTATACAATTCATTCAGTAATTCAGTTTTTCTGGGTTTTGTTTTTTGACAGACCGAAATTGCACGTTTACATGTAAGCATATTTTAACAAATATTTTGTACTTTTTAACTGTCTTAGTATCCTTTTTAAAGAACTACAAAGTTTAGAAAATGGTTATTTAATGTAATTTGACGAAAATTTGTAGATGTTTTTTTTACAATATATTATTGGCCAATAATGAATATTCCGCTTGCTTTTGACTGCAACCGAAGCGGCAGAACTGGCCGAAAGCAAACAGACGACCAAATGTGTTTATAACTTTGCCGACTGACTTTAATGCATACTTTAAGAATGACTTTAACAAATATTTTTGTACTTTAGCTACAAAGGTTAGGGAGGGGTTGTTTAGTCAAATTCAACCAAATTTGTACAATTAAGGTATTTTTAGCGAAGAATTGAAACTAGAGCCTTTGTCTTTGAAGTTCTGCATTTGAAGTTGTTGCATTTCAGTGTACAAAATATATTCGTGCCAAATTCCTTGCACTGTGTTGTAATTTTTTTGTGGGTTTTTTTTGGGGGGGGTGAGAAGGAGGTGGTAGGAATGAGATGGTTATGTAGGAGGGGGAGATAGGTGTTGAGATAATAATTTAGTTTGTAGCCTACATAGTTTTGTAATAATTTTGACCCATATTCAAGGAATTAGAAGTTTGGATGGGAGATACAGTATTATATATATATATATATATATATATATATATATATATATATATATATATATATATATATATATATATATATATATATATATATATATATATATATATATATATATAAATATATCACAAACTAAACTTTGTAAATTCAAAATATTTTTTATTATATTCACATCCCAACGTTTCGGGGCATGCCCCTTCTTCAAGGATGAATATCATGGCATGCGGGGCATGCCCCTTCTTCAAGGATGATATTCATCCTCGTGCCGCATGCCGCGAAACATTGGATCGGATGTGAATATAATAAAAAATATTTTGAATTTACAAAGTTTAGTTTGTGATATATTTATATATATATATATATATATATATATATATATATATATATATATATATATATATATATATATATATATATATATATATATATATATATATATATATATATATATATATATATATATATATCATCAGGATGGGTTGTATATATATTGTCAGGATGACCCATATTCAAGAGGTTAGAGATTGGGATGGGAGAGATAAGGTTGGGCAAAGGGAGTGACAGAGAGGCAGTGAGGTTACATGGACGGAGACCATGATTGTGCTGGCATAGATGTGGGTATATATTCATGGTATGAGCGGATATTCTTTTCTATATTATTTTCAATGTTGTTTGACTCAACTTCTCAAGCTTTGGTCATTTAGGGAATCCCCCCCTGGAAATTGTTTTTTATTAAGCTGTATTATTAAGCTGTATTGTTTTTTATTAAGCTATTATTAAGCTCATAATATTCAATCAGTCATGTGACATTATACTATCAAGTGGGCAAAAATAGCCATTCATATTCTGGCAAGTAACCATCCTGCAGGATGCAGTGGGACTAGCCAGGGCTGTGGGTTTAGGTAAGAAGGGGTAGTGGTGGAAGGGGGGCAAGTGGTTGTTTAAGGGAAATCATTCAGTATGTTGCCTACTACGTTTGTGATAATTGTGGCCCATATTCAGAGAAATATAGGGTGGGATGGAGAGTGTTGGGTTGTATGCATGGGCAGGTAGGGGTGGTTAGGTTTTTACCTACCATAGTTTAATAATACTTCTGGTCTGCATCTGTCTTTCAATAATTTATTAGTCATATCACATGATATAATAGGGGCTTCAGTGGTGTAGTGGTCAGACCACTCGCCTTTCACCTCTAAGGTCATCCCCAGTAAGTTGGACTCGAACCCAGTCCTCATGTGAAAAGAGTATAGTCAACGCTCTGCCGAAAGTTGTGGGTTTTCTTCAGGTACTTCGGTTTCCTCCCACAGGGAATGTTGACAGGGTGGGATAAGTAATATGGGCCCACAGTAATTGGCTCACGCTGTTGTGGTGACCCTGCCCTTGTGGCTTAGTTAATAAAAAAAACATAGGAAATAGCAATTATATTATGACAAGCTTGTATGCAGTGCAAACCTAACTAACTGGGCTAGCTTACCAGCGTCGCTAGTCCAGGTAAAAGCGGAAAATGGGATCTTTCACTATCTGAAACTATATAAACAGAATTTGCCGTTTTGAGCAATTCACTGGAATTCTAGGAATCCTGGTTTCAGGAACTTTTCAGTGATCCATTTGTCAGTAAACACTTTTTTATATAAGATGTAAGAAAAACTATTAAAGAATACGGATATCAAGATGAAAATTGTTACAAATATCGGGGTCTCTCGATCCTCGTTTATCCAAATTATTTATTATATCAATCAAATCTATTTCATTTTTTTTGTGTTTATGTACTGTAATTCACTGTACTATAATTTAATACTAATTTATAATACTGTAATTTGTGTTTATGTACTGTAATTCAGAGAAATATAGGGTGGAATGGAGAGTGTTGGGTTGTATCCGTGGGCAGGTGGGGGTGGTTGGGTCAGTTTTTACCTACCATAGTTTAATAATACTTCTGGTCTGCATCTGTCTTTCAATAATTTATTAGTCATGTCACATGATATAATCACATAGGGGCTTCGGTGGTGAAGTGGTCCGACCACTCGGCTTTCACCTCTAAGGTTCCGAGTTTGATCCCCAGTTAGTTAGACTCGAACCCAGTCCTCATGTGAAAAGAGTATAGTGAATGAAAATTGTTACAAATATCGGGGTCCCTCGATCCTCGTTTATCCAAATAATTGATCAAAACGTAAAAGAATACCCTTTTTTATCTTGGCACGCTATGAACTGAAATCTGAATGAAAAATTGAAATGTATTTGTTATTAAACAAGCAATAATTGTTTTCATCGTTATATTTTGTAGTGATATGAGAGCATTTGCACCTCACGATATGATGTCGAAGTACGTAATTCAGGAAATTAAAATTAGAAACCTTGACAAAATGGAACTTGCTAGCGAGAAAGGTATGAAGTCTGAATATAGTGTGTCTTAATAGGTCCTTCTTGTAATTACGTCACAACTATGTGGAAAGCGAGGCAGTGGTACTGCTGACTATTGGTGGGTCTGCCAGCCTTGTTGTTACCTGGGGATGACGTAATTAATAGAAAGGTCTTTTACGTGTTTGGAATTATGTAAAATGTTACTAACCTTTGATAAAAAGACAGATTTGGCTCCTGAGTACTATAGGTATATCGACATTATTATTATTACAAATATCAAAACTATAACAGATGAAAAGAAACTGAGACATGTTGAAATTAAATATTCTTGTGGTAAAACGAGGTCAAAATTGGCGATATTTTCTAGTGTACATAGAGGGGGTGGTGTGAAGTGGGTTTTTTAAAATCTGGTCGTCTTAGTGATTTGCCTATTAAAAATGTGACTGTACCGTTTACCAAGCTCCTCATGCGGAAAGTCGCGCTATGCATTGATAAAATATACCAAGAAAAAAGTACTTCAATAGACCATACCCATAATGACGTCATTTAGTAGTTAAGCATGTAAAACTATTTAAATGTGCCAATATAATTGAATGGTTTAAGTAACAAAAAGATTATTTGTGAAACAAATATGTTAAATTATTTGTTTCATTTAATGTCCTGGACAAATAAGGACCTAAAAAATTAACAATATTGTCATATTTAAGTAGTTTTACTCGCTTAACTACTAAATGACGTCATTATGGGTAAGGTCTATTGTTTGATGTGTAAAAAGACGGTGCCAAAGTTAGCGGAGATGATATTCATAAAAGCTATAAGGTGAATAATTGTTTGCATGTTGATTAAAAGTCACAGCATAATTTTGTGGAAACACTGCGTAAATCTATTAGTCGCAATAATGTATTAGTACTGATGAAGATCTGAGCTTAGGGATCGAAAGCTTTGCAATAATAAGTTTTCGTGCTGTTACCACAAAACTAATAAAACTGTTATTTTTCAAAGCATTAAAAACGAGTACAAAACAAGTGAAAACGGGTGTCATTTTCCATCATCTTTCGCTCCAACTTATGTTACTTTTCTTTCAGGTGCAAATATTTAGCTGAGCAATTGTTTTGGAGGTTTACTTTCTCTGTACGCATTGATTTTTCGTCCTAAATATTTTAGATAAGTGCATGTTTTGAAGGCATTAAGTACTGGAACCCTGGGTCCCGGGCTCGTCAGATATTTAGGGTTAGAGGTAATAATAAAAAACATAAATGCATGATATAATAATAAAATAATAGCTAATCATGAACGGACAGCGAACAATAAAGAAAGACATACGATTCTTTAGAAGATTCTTATCAATGGTTTGAAGATGTCAATTAATTCTTCGCTACTCGTTGGAAATTACCATCCATCAAGACGTATATCTGATTACCAAATGATTGCTTAACGTTACCATTATTGTTGCTGAAAGTCGTTTCTAAAGTCATAATTTAAAGTACACTTTTCCCGCATGATCAATAGTTCCTTATGGATTCATCGTTTTCTTCCTGATTTTGGACAAGTCAGTCAGAATTTTCATACGCAAACAATCATCTGTTATTTTGCTGTATCAATAATTCGCTAAAGTGGTTTACAACATTTTCCCTTTCTTCCGTATTAGCCGCGTCCTGACCCTTTCGTTAATTTCTTGTTCCTTTCTGAACGGCTGCTTTCTTCTCTTAAACACATGAAATTACCATGTACCAGCACGTAATCTGGTTACCAAGTGATTACTTTACCTTGTCACATTTATTACCGCAATTTGTCTCTAAATTCCAAAATTAATTTTCCCAATCGATGGTTCCTGAATTCCTTCCTTTGTAACCGCGGTCAGTCAGAGTTTCCATACTTTGACAATCATCTCCTATTTTACCATTTGCTTTACCAATAACTCTCCAAATTCTATTGTGGTATGATTGAAAGATGTCAAATTATCTTCGCTACACCAAAGGCTACCAAAGGATTACCAAAGGTTACCAAAGGATTACTTCATGTTACCATATCTGTTACCGCAATTCGTCTCTCATTCTGATCAATGGTTCTTGAATTAAAATACAATCTTATTTATTTATCATTTTCTTCCCGATTTTAAACCAGTCAGTCAGCGTTTTCCATACTCAGACAAGAATGACTTATTTTCCCATTTTTTGCCAATAATTCGTTAAATTCAGTAGTGGTTCATCATCCTTTCACAGTTTCACTATCTTCTTTATTACTGCGTCCTATTTGTCAACAACGTCCCATATTATCCTTTCACCGACACCTTGTTTCTTTCAACTCTAAACTCGTACTTCCTCAGTTGTACTATGATCTACCTGTGATTACATCCGTCATTATCGTTGTATTGATTGTTTGAATGCATCCTGGCTTTTTCTCTTTAAGAATAAAGAACTTGATGAATTTATGTTTCAATATATTCTCACTTCTACTTCTAAGATTTTCGATTTTCGAGATCTTTTATAGGACCAAAAATATTTTTACATATGGTTATATGAAAAAGTGATGTGCAGTATATTTTGTTGTTTATCGTTGTTGTATATTGTATATTGCGCTACGCTGCGTCTGCGCTACCGTTCCATTGGCTTGTGTGGTGGTTGGTGTGGTTATGGTTTCATGTCTCGCTGTTTTAATGATACGGTCGTGAATTCAGGCCGTTTTCCATTTTGATCTATTTGCATGTACGGGCGAAGCCTGCGTTGTTTTGATGCCCGCACTAGGCGTGGCAGATATTCATAGCTCGCTCCGCACATGCGGCAAAGCGATCGTAATGGAAAATGGCCTTTAGCTAGCTTAGACAGGCAGGTAGGCAGGCAGGTTTTTAATAATAAAACAGCGAGACATGAGGGATGAGGTTGTGGATGGGGTGACGTCACGGATTCACACTTACCCTGCGCGCGCTTGCGATCGTATTGTGTTGTGTTGTCATGTCTTCGTATTGTAACTGTCCTTTACAGCACTTTGTCATATACAATCATATGCACAAAATTATTTTTGGAATTTAAAGGTTTGCTTCGAGTACTCTGGCTTGCTTTATTAACTTAAGAGAACACAGACCTCCCGTTCTTCCCTTCATTTTCTTTTGAACGTTTTCATGTCTTACTGGTAGCCTTGATGATATTCTGTCACTGATACCTTGTTCTTTCAAATTCGGGCCCTGCCTTCAGTTGTATTCCAATCTATATGATCTTTGTTCACTTAACTCTTCTAGTACGTGTCTGCTTTAAAATTATCAAACTTGGCTATGGAGCAAACTTGGTTGATAGAAGGTTGATTATGAGAGGGAAAACATTGGGAAAAAATATGATTATGAGAAGATGTCTGATAAACATTGGAAACATTAGTGAAGGAATGTGATAATGAGCAAATGTGATAATTAAGCAAGAAGATAACAAGATGGAAGATTGATTGTAAGAGGGAAACATTTGAAGAAAATTAGAATCATAAGAAGATACTGTCTGATGAACATTTGAAACATTAGTGAAGGAATGTGATAATGAGCAAATTGATAATCAATGATAATTAAGCAAGACGATAACAAGATGGGAGATTGATTTAAAGAGGGAAAACATTTGAAGAAAATTGGAATCATGAGATGAATCTGTTGAACATGGAAACATTAATGGAGGAATGGCAATTAAAATGGGTACTCCGGCTTCCATTATAAATGAATATCTAAATTTTCTTTTCTTCATTTGCCTTTGATTATTTACGTTTTCTTATCTCGTTAGTAAGTACGTGACATGATATTCCTTTACTTCATTCTTAAATTCTGATTATCAAACCCAACTACGGAGCAAAACGATAACAATTGTGGAAGATTGATTGTGAGAGGAAAATATTTGAAGAAAATTAATATGACGAAAAGGGTGCTACATGAACATTGGAAATACTAATGAAGGATTGACAATAAAGATGGAACATTTCATGTAACAGACAATAGCGATCGGACAGCTGATAATTTTAGATATGTAAATATTTTGATAAATAGTAAATAGTTAAGTAATAATAATAGTCAACAGTTACGTCCACGCATCAAACGTTACTATGGAACAAACGATAATAATGGAAAATTGATTTTGAGAGGGAAAAGGATCATGAGAAGATAATGCCTGATGCACATTGGAAACATTAATGACGGAGTGGCAATTGAAATGGGTACTGCGCATTCCAGCATAGATGAGTATCTAAATCTTCCTTTCTTCATTTCTCTTTGATTATTTACGCTTTCTTATCTCGTTGGTAACTACGTGAAATGTTATTCCATTTTTCATCTACTAAGTACCTTCTGTATAGTTTCTTTGTACTTCGAAATGGTTTTCAAACTTAACTATGGAGCAAAATGATTAAAAATTTGGAAGACTGTTTGTGAGAGGAAAACATTTGAAGAAAATTAGGATCATGAGAAGAGCGTGTATTGAACATTGGAAATACTAATGAAGGAATGACAATAAAAGTGGACCATTTCATATTAACTCTTTACGGAACTTTAAAATTGTGGAAGAGACAATAGCGGCGGACAGCTGATAAACTTTAGATAGTATAATAATGATTAAACATATGTAAATATTTTAATAAATAGTAAATAAGTTTTGAAGTCCACGCATCAAACATTACTATGGAGCAAACGTTAATAATGGAAGATTGATTGTGAGAGGGAAAATTTAAAGAAACTTTGGACCATTTGAAGATAATGCCTGATGAACATTGGAGACATTAATGAAGGATTGCAATTAAAATGGGTACTGCGCCTTCCAGTATAAATGAATATCTAAATTTTCTTTTTTTTTCATTTTCCTTTGGTTATTTACGCTTTCTTATCTCGTTGGTAACTACGTGACATGGTATTCCATTTTTCCTGTACTAAGTACCTTCTGTACAGTTTCTTTGTTCTTCGAAATGGTTGTCAAACTTAGCTATGGAGGAAAACGATTACAATTATGGAAGACTGTTTGTGAGAGGAAAACATTTGAAGAAAATTAATATCATGGGAAGAATCAGTTTAAACATTGGAAACATTAATGAAGCAATGTCAATTAAAACTGGTACTCCAGTCTCCACTATAAATGAATATTTAAATTTTCTTTTCTTTATTTTCCTCATAATATTTACGTTTTCTTATCTCGTTGGTAGCTGTGTAACACGATATTCCTTTGCACAATTCTTCTTCTAAATACCCGCTTTAGAGTTTATTTGAATTTCGAGTTGATTATCCCTTACTATGGAGCAATACAATTACAAATACGGAAGATTGATAGCGAGAGGACAACATTTGAAGAAAATTAATATCATGAGAAGATAATATCCGATGAACATTATTAACGAAAAAATGAGACATTTCAAAATGACTCTATATAACATGGCAACCGTGGAACAGACAACAGCAATCGGACAGCTGATAAATTTTCTATAGTTTATTATTAAATTAAATATATTAAACCAGTTTTTAAGGCCATCCATCCCATCGCTCTTGCCTTTCCGTTGCTTAATGCTTTCAGTTAGCATATATAATTTCGATTTCATGCATGATCTAAAACGTGTACGGGGAGGAAAATCGTCAAAACGAGAGCCAGATGCCCGGTCACCAGTGCCAGATGACCAGATGTCAGGCGACTAGTGCCAGATGTCAGACGACCAGTGCCAGATGTCAGATGACCAGTTCCAGATGACCAGATGTCAGATGACCAGTTCCAGATGACCAGATGTCAGATGACCAGTTCCAGATTCCAGACGACCAGTGTCAGCTGTCAGACGACCAGTGCCAGATGACCAGATGTCAGATGACCAGTTCCAGATTCCAGACGACCAGTGCCAGCTGTCAGACGACCAGTGCCAGATGACCAGACGACCAGTGCCACATGACCAGATACCAGACAACTAGGGCAGATGACCAGATGTCAGACGACCAGTGCCAGACCGATGCCAGACGACCAGTGCCAGCTGTCAGACGACCAGTGCCAGATGACCAGATGCCAGACGACCAGTGCCAGATGACCAGATGTAAGACGACCAGTGCCAGATGACCAGATTACAGACAGCAAGTACCAGATGTCAGACGACCAGGGAAGATAACCAGATGTCAGACGACCAGTACCAGACGACTAGATGCCAGACGTACAGTACCAGATGACTAAATGCCAGATAAGCAGTGCCAGATGACCAGATGCCTGACGAATGACAACAAGGTGACACAAATGGTAAAAGGTAATTAGTATAGAATCCTGGTGGTCAGAATTAAAGTTGAATAACTAAGCTGAATTTAAGTGGATTTTGTCTGGAAAACGGTTAGATTAAGTTAGTCATTAATGTCTTTCGTCGAGAGCAACCGGTTAAAGAATCGGATATAAGTCTATGATATTTATTAACTTTCCGACAAAGGGCCTTGAAGGGCTTTCGCTTAAAGCGCTCGAAACGGAGTTGTATAAAGGTTTTATGTTATGGAGGTTGCATAATATTCGATTACAAAACTAATATATGCTGCTCATTAGATATTAGTTCAGACAATTGGCAAAATTTAGGGGTTGTGCTTGAAGCAACTGGAGGAAAGAGAGTTTTTCTCTATTTCCTAAGGTTCTCTTCCAGGCAACCGTGCTCAACCACCAGGATTTGCCTGCTTTAACATAGGTTATTATAATTATAGTGCATGATTTACCACAGTATGTACATGTGTTGAAGTCATTCAGTAACATTACTCAGGAATGTCTCGAGTGATATAAGATGGAAGTAATTCAGGCTTGGTAAAAATTAAATAAGAAATGTGAGAAATACATGCATAGTTATACTCCTCATCAAATTAGGTCATTACACACTAGGACGTAATGTTAATTAATAACCTTCATACACATAGCTACTCCTCAAATGCACGACATACGTACATTCTTGCATAAATCATGTTAAAAACAGTCACATAAATATGCATTGCTACTCTTAAAATGCACGTATCAAGAACATATAGTAATGATGTAAAATGAAATAACAAAATGAAAATGCACGCGCAGAAACCAAGCCTGGTAGAAAAGAAAGGACTATTGAAATGATATAGAGGAGTGAATGGCCAACATGGCGGATTTTGATGAATAAAAAAGTAAAACAGCAATGACTGCGCGGCATCCATGAACTTCTATATATTAACATTTCAATAACGACAGAGGTCGCTTATATTGAATTTGATATATGCTGATATTCTGTCGTAGGTTTTTATATTTGGCATTATAAACCCCTTCAAACAAGTTTAAGCTATCATTTTGATTTTGTGCTCTCCTTGCTTGTATGAATTTGATTATAACTGAAAAATTGCATTACTAAAATGAACATGACATTATAATCTGATTAAAAAATCAACGCCATCACTGGCAAAAAAATAGTAGGATTAAACTTATGAAGGGTTTATAAGGTTTGTTGGAGATAAGGTCATAGACTGGCTGTTGGTATATAATTTTAGAAAAAGTTAACGAAATACCTCTTATATTTCAATTCAGTTGATTCATTTTGTATTCTTTTTGAGAAAATTCGAATCAAACTTGACAAATTCAGAAACAACAAAACCCAACAAGAAAGATACCTAACCTTATTTTGTTACAAAAAGAGTCAGAAATGCATGATATCATTTTACTTTGGCAAGCAATGTCTCATATGATATGACCTCATTAGACAAATCTCCTCAAACCGAAAAATTCCTTGAGCATGACTACGTTACTGACTGACTTACATGTCCATACGTTAATGACTGATGAACAATTTAAATCATTACTTGCGTTCGGTCTGTATATCTAATGACTTTCAGGATTGCTGAAAGGGTAAAAAAATTAAACGCAAGCGTACGTTCAATGAACGTATGGGGTCAACAGGGAAAAAGGGAATTGAAATTAAGATGAACAACAAGGGTCTGAAAGGGTAGAATGGGCATAAAACAAGGTGCATGAAAAAAGGTGTACATCAATAGTTTAATAATGAATGGAGGAGCTTCTGATTGAGAAAAATGGAACTACCTGAAAATGAATGTAAAAGCTTCTGAGAAAAGGTCCTTTGTCGGGAAGTTACAGGTAGTTGTATGTTTCTCAATCAAGTATAGCTTTCTTTTTATTGCGGCTAATTACACCTTTCAGAAGAATCTTGGTGGTGAGGGTTAAAGCTGAGTAATGTCAACACGACTTAAGCAGTTCAATTTTTACCACCAAATTTTCATTAGAATTACAAAGAGCATACCATTTCGTTGATGAACAATTTTGAAAGAACAAATTACGTTACTCAGCTTTAATCTTAAGCTTATTTTGATTTTTGAACAAAAATGCATGTTAGCAGTGCATGAATTAGGAGTGCATGTTATAATGTAAGCGGTACAAATGGTACCTAGGTTAAGTTTCAGGTACGCGAGTGTTGGACACAGAAGGATTGGTGGACGTCTTTTTTGGTAACGTATATGGGCCCGGGTGGGGGCCCCAACCCTTAAGTCCCAATTCGGTCGGGTACTAACATTGCCTTTCAGGTTTCGACAACGACAGTTCATCGTCAGGTGATCAGAATCGAAAAATACTAAGAGATCAGTTAGGATTTTTATAACTATAAAATACATGACTTAAAAAACTATGTATGGTGGGTTTCTATTTAGTCGAAACTTTCGTGTTTACGGCGACCGTTAGAACTAAATCGAAACCAGGCTACATTGCACACACCACCAAGATTAGTGAGCTCCATATATATCTGGAGTAGGAATTCTAGTCAGTCGGCCTTAAGAAAGGTAAAGTCAAAGATGGCGGAAATTAAAGGAGCTATAGGGCGCCAATCTCAGTCCTCTGCGCGGTTAACATAGCAACATATCTCTATTTTGATCGCGCAGAGGATTAAGATTGACGTCTTATAGCTCCTTTCTACCATCTTCGGCTTTTGCACTGGCTTGAGTTCTTATTCATGGTATATATGGAGCTTATGCTAACAAGTATATATGGTCAGCACTTGTTTCCATCTACCAAAGTCCAAACTGACCGTGTCGTCTATTTGGTAGATAGATAGCGTAAATAATTTTAATATGTAGACTATTTTAGTATAATTAGATAATTATCGATAATTTTTGCTTATTAATACGTAATTAGACAAATTAGATATTGCCGGAACACCCTTCGGGGAATATTATAATAATAAATGTAATATGTAGTGTGTATCTCTACAAGTGCTGACCATAGTATTATAGAACGCGGATCAGATATACAGACCATCAGGCTATATGGAATTCTGGGATTAAACAAATATAGAGTAAAAACAAAATGGCGAATCCGGAAAAAGAACAATAAAATAGAATGTGCGTGTTCGTTTAAGACCAGTTTTCTGAGCCTGAATGTTTCTATGTTGAGTTAAATGTTAGCTCAACATAGTATTATTGAAAGTTATATGTAAAAAATGTAAAAAAGAAATAGAAAAAAAGAAATCCGTGATTCTTCACATATACTTTCAGAATTCGGCAAACATTAATCTTCGACTCAATCCAAGTAAGGAGCACTTCTTGCGTCATTCTTAGGCTGTTGAGAAAAACAAAATTATTATTTATCCGGCGTATAAGCTACACCATACAGGCATACTGTCTTTGAAAAAAAAATGGACGGAAAAAAAAAATGACACAAATTTACTGACATCAACAACAAATAGCAACAGAAGTGAAGCCATATGACCCAACCCTGATCATCTAACAAACCGATGCAAGACCTCCTCATACCAGGTACCCTGTAAATGGTCTATACGTATGTACTATTTCTGTATGTAATGTGTTGTTTTTTCATTGGCAAATTTATATAAATAAATAAATAGATAAATAATTGCATGTATCGAGGGTTTTTACCGTAATTAAGGCCTGACAATTTAAACAATACACAATGAGGCAAGTCGTCTAGCTAGTATATTGTTTGAATTGCATTCCGCATGACTGAAATGTACGTACAGTATATATAAATCAGGCCTTAGTTTAGGTTTCCCGCGTTAAAAAAAAAGGGTGGCCATGTTTGGGACCATGCATTTTAGTTCACAAATTACACGAATTCTCATTGGACAGGCCTAAGTATAAAAACTTTGCATCAGTGATGAATGGTGATCAATGGTTCCAATTTCACCATCCACATCTACACATCAGGCTTAATTTATTGTTTAGCCTGCGTATCAAGCCATAACGATTATCATTTCTGTAAAAGTTCTTATGCTTGTGCAGTTGTGCAGCCATAAGCGTGTGACCAAATAGGTTTTAATGGTTACCTGGTTAGATTCCTGGTCCACCCGAAGACAAGAATATTATATTGACGTGGAGGTGATGGAGCATAAAATGTGTAATTATCACCTATCATTTATCAATGATATATGATGTTATATAACAAGAAAATATCAATACATATAGTGCTGCTAACATTTCCTAAGTTTAATTTAATAACTTTTTTTATAAATAGTTCAGCAACGTTTGTTCGATGATGATTTGACGGGTTTAGCCATTCTATGAATGATAAAGAAACTTCAGTCAAAATCTGAAAACGTCAGCTTCAATTTATGTAGCATAATTTTGCATGGTTCTTATAAAAGAAATATATGAAACTATTTTGTTTAAGTATTTTCTATCTAATAAGTCATTTGTCTCTATGCAGATAATTCTTATTGACATTTACCCGTGGGTTTTTTGAAGTCAAATTTAGCTTTGGCGGAAATCATATATATTGGTCAAAGAAGATGCGGGCGTTTGCGGGCTGGACTTTGATTTGAGGGTGAAATTTATAGCACAGTCACAGTTGCACAGTGCATGCAGTGATACAGTATTTTTTTTTA
The DNA here is from genome assembly GCA_963855995.1 of Muricea muricata. Classification (NCBI taxonomy): domain Eukaryota; kingdom Metazoa; phylum Cnidaria; class Anthozoa; order Malacalcyonacea; family Plexauridae; genus Muricea; species Muricea muricata. The sequence goes on along the minus strand of OY979720.1, from coordinate 5,348,618 downwards.
TTTGTGATTTTACAAGATTGCATTGTATTTTGTAAGGCGATATCATAGAATGTGTGATTTCCGTGTATTATCTATTCAAAGCCATGTTGTACATAAAGCATTAGTGGGTCGTAGATATTAGTAATGTAGTATTTGAAATGTCATACATGAAATATCCACACTACATATATGTATCTCCAAGGTTTAAAATCTGTATCTTCAATGATTAGCATATACTAAATAAATCAATTGATCCCTATTCAACAACAGGGTGTAGTAGGCTGGATCTGCTATAAGTGTAGTTAGACAGGCTGTCGTGTTAGGCAGAGTTAAAACCTTTGGCTATCTCTGTGGTCGATGCTGTCTCACTAATATCTTCAGCATAATTCTAATCTTCAAATTTTCCACATTAATGCATGCTCAAGGTGCTAGGATAAAAAGAACATTATTTTAGCAAATGATTAGTGGCCAAAATTGATCTTGGGTGGTATATGAAATTGGTATACAATTTTCATTTTTATAATTAATTTTATAAACTAGGTCCATGGTTTTGAAGTAGATGCAATAAATTCAGTCCAGTTCTCAAATCATAGAGGTACATAAATATGGAAACTATAAAATTCAAATATTAATGCATCAGGGGCCGGTTGTATAAAAAAGTAGTTAAAGTTAACTGCAGTTAGCGTTAACTACCCTAGTTAAATCCTTAACCGTAGTTAGTTAACTGCACGACTTAACCAAAGAGTAGAGACTTAACTGCGTTGCACAAAACCACAAAACGCAGTTAGTCGGATAGTTAACTAATCACGTAGTTAACTTGCGTGGGGCTCGCGTGGTGCAGTTAACATAAATTAAAATGAATTAAGTCACAGATCAAGTATATACAGATAGGCAACTCGCGCGTGTTTCTGTCCTCACTTTGATGTCACGTCAGCAGTGTACGCGTCAGCCTCTGGCAAGTGTCTGGCAAGCGTCTGGCAAGTGTCATGAAAAAATTTAATAAGAAAATAGATAGGAAAAACCCAAATTTCGGCAATAAAACTGCGATTTTAAAAAATATATATTTCTGATTTTCGTCAACGTCTCAATTTTTGGGAATGAAGTTAAACCCAAACATTTTGACATGAAATGACTGTACAAGCGGCCCTTGCTGGCAAGAAAAACGAGAAAAAAACGCTAAGGAGTGTGTTTTCAAAGTGTTCATGCCTTTATCTGAAGACGATGTGATAATAATACCAACAGGTAAGTGTAATATTGCTTGTTTTGTCGTGAAGTTGATCAAAACTATTTGTAATTCACTTGTTTTGTGCTTACCAACGAAAATGTGGACAAAAAAACACTAGACAGGCAAGTTTCTCTCAAGCAGCCATAAGATTCGAACTTGCTTGATGACATGTGAGCAAATTTACATTCCAAGCCATTTATGTTTGTATTTTATCCGAAAACAATTCACCCATACACTTATACACTTTGTCTTCGACCATGTTTTTAATTCTTCACGCCTAACGTTGTCTATTAAATATGCTTGTTAATACATTAAAGTACACAATTCTACATAGAGATTCAAGTTTACAAAATTCATATTCCCTATACACTCAGATTATAAAGATAACTATACTGAAAAGGGCCAAATTAACTATTTTGCTTTAATTCAGAATTTACATAATACCCAGAAAAACAAGATGGTGAAAAGAAAGCCAGTCTCACAGCTGTAGTGACTTGAGCATGCATGGACAAATACTCTTCATCAAGGTAATTAAAAAACACATATTTTGTTCACTTTTAAGTATGCCCTATTTTCTGAGGTACTTCAGATTGCACCATGAACAGTTTGTATGTATTTGTGAATGCACTACACATAATGAAACAAGTACATGCAGATATGAAAGCTTTGAGCTGAGAAACTCATGCTGTATTTTCTATTTATTCCATTATGTGGTATAGCCATCACTTGCTCATCTCATTAATTTACAAGAAACTTGTTGCACATATAATTGTCAAATTCTCAATTCAAGTTTTCCCTGTTCACATGAACACATTATGTGCAATATGTTTCTCTAGGATAAAAAGTCTCAGCTGGGATAAAAAGTTTGTTGCAAGTTGCTACTTTCAGCTACAATATTCTTCAGTTGGTTTGTTCTTGTAAAAAGAGTACTTTTTTTCTCCTTTAGTTGCCAACAATCCTCTGGGACTATTCATTGACAAGCATGATCCAATCCTTTTAAGAAGGCTTGTGGCAGTCTGTTATGCTCTAAAGCAGACTCAGCAGTACTTTAGCAGATACAATTCCTAACAGATAATCAGAACAGGATAGTGAGAACCATGCAGTGAAAATCAGTGACTGGGGTTAATATAAACAAAGCTCCACTTTTTAGCATAATTAGGGACTGTTTACATGTATATAAATAAAATATAAGTATAAACTCATGCATAACCAATATTGTTAATATGTTAAATGCAAAAGTTAATAAATAGTGTTTACAACACTACTATATGCTTGTAGCCTCGATCAAAAGTCTAACTTGCAAAGAGCTAGCTAGCTTCTCGTCGTTTTGAAATCAGCTCTTTCATCTTTTCTTACTACTTTGAGATTTCAACAATTTTAAAACAAAGTTAACCGATCATGTAATTGGCCCATCAAAGTGATCAAGGGTAGAGGTCGGCATGTCATGTCAATACATCGCTTGTATTTCTGCCTTGAAATAAACTCTGAATAAACTCTCGTAAATCTTTTCCACCCAAAAACAACCACCTACCATTTATCTTTAAATTTTGAGCTCAAAACAGTGAAACCTTGCTTCAATTTTGTAAAATATGTATTTTTTCTCTTTCGAACACCGTTTTTCCTATACTTTTACCTGAAAATTCGAACGATGACACTTGCCAGAGCAATTTTGCGTGGCGCGTGGGGTGACGCGAGCTGACGCGTACGTGAGGACACAAAATAATAAGGAAACACGCGCGAGTTTCCTATCTGTTCTTCGAATCAGACCATCAACATATAGTATCACCGATTTGTATATATATACCTCATTCTCTGCTGTTGCAGTGATTGTGGTTGAATTACGACCGGGTAGACACTATTGCCATGCGCACATGCATCTATATATAGGCTGCTGTTATTAACGTGCTGTACAAGTTTTATCATATCAAAATATAATTTGCGTGGTCATTTATGCAATCAGCGAAAAACATTTCCATTTATTTAATACTTATCGTGTCTGTAGTGCCTCAGCAATAAAATTGTTCTTCGACATTAGATTTAAATAGTGATCTGTTTAGTTCAATGATATATATTGAACGTCATATAGCTGGGTCATTAAATTTGGAAATGTATGTTTGATCAGAATTTACATGGTCTTCTCCGAGTATAAGAGAAGGCTGATTTCAACACACATTTATCTTTCAAATGTTCTACTTACAAAAATATGGGATTTTAAAATCCGTAGCACCAGAAACCTACTGTATGCCCAAGTTGTAATCTTACCCATTTTTGTTATTGTGATATTGCAAAAGACTCAATTGGATTTATTTAGAAATAAATTTGTGCATATAAATGTAATTACACTCAAAAGCAACTTCAAGATCTTCCTCGACAGAGTATGAGCAAATATTATTCGATGAAATGCGAACAAAAGCTCGCGAATGGCTTCGAATAACTTTGATTTAATCTAGCGTGTATATTTATAATAATTCTTACCCCAGACAAAAACCTATGGGGTTTGTGACAAGGGCAATTAGGTTTGACCAAAACTCGTTGACTTGAGACATTTTGCATTGGCCACTAGACTATATATGTTTGCTATCACGCGCTTGCCACTTAAATTGTTTAAGCGGGCCTTTCTCTAGCCTATAATTAATTCTAAAACATGAAAAGAATTCAGAGCAAGGGAATTATCGTTCAGCTGCGTTGTTTATTTACCGCCACTTTGCCTTACCACCAGACCGCGTTGGCTATTACACTCGCCCTATTTTACCCGTTTTTAACTGAATGAGCTTTAAGAAATGGTTAAACGGCCATAAACCACTAAAAATCGTAGATGTGTCAATTAGACATAAATGAAAAGGGTGAGACGTTCTCTGACTAAAATATATTTATTTGTTTACGAGCTTTCGGCCACCAGTCTGTAGCCTTCAACGGGTATATTTATAATGATTGCAGTAAACTGTGAAAGTGTGAAATGAAGCTAGATATGACGTGTATACATGTGCACTGTGAAATACGATAAGGTGATACTATGTTTTCTTTATTAAGATTGTACATTGTCGAGGAAGCGGTTTTGAGTTGTTATCAGCATTGCTGTGTTTGGCAGCTGTATGCCATGATTCTAGACTTTCTAGTGTTAGGCGACTACGGAAATTCCCTGTGTCAATGATTTTCGCGTTGCACGTTTTTCGATGTTTGAACCATTATCATGTTCCTTAACGTTTCTGATGTGTTCAGCCTTTCTTGTTTCCAGAGATCTGCCTGTTTCCCCTAAGTACAGGCAGATATTTTAAAAGAAGAAAAGCAAATGATCACGCATGGCAATAGTGCCTACCTGGTCGTAATTCAACCACAATTAGTGCAACAGCAAAACATTACGTATATAAATACAAATCGGTGATACTATAGTACGACCGATTTGTATTTATATACGTCATGCTTTGCTGTTGCACTGATTGTGGTTGAATTACGACCAGGTAGGCACTATTGCCATGCGCACATGCATCTATATATAGGCTGCTGTTATTAACGTGCTGTGTAAGTTTTATCATAAACATCAAAATATAATTTGCGTGGTCATTTATGCAATCTGCGAAACACATTTCCATTTATTTAATACTTATCGTCTCTGTAGTGCTCCAGCAATAATGTTGTTCTTCGAAATTAGATTTAAATAGTGATCTGCTTTGTTCAATGATATATATATATATTGGACGCCTATAGCTAGGTCATTATATTTGGAAAAGTATGTTTGATCAGAATTTACAAGGTCTTCTCCGAGTATAAGAGAAGGCTGATTTCAACACACATTTATTTTTCAAATGTTTTATTACTCACAAAAATATAGGCTTTTAAAATTCGTAGCACCAGAAACCTACTATATGCTCAAGTTTTGACCTTACCCATTTTTGTTATTTGTGATATTGCAAAAGACTCAATTGGATTTATTTAGAAATAAATTTGTACATAATTTAAAAATGTAATTACACTCAAAAGCAACTTCAAGGTCTTCCTCGACAGAGTATGATTAAATATTATTCGATGAAATGCGAACAAAAGCTCGCGAATGGCTTCGAATAACTTTGATTTAATCTAGCGTGTACATGTATAATAATTCTTAATCAAGTGAAAGTGGTAACTAACATAGAAAGTGGTAACTATCATAGTCTGGTGGTAAAGACAATGTGTGTCCCTTCAGAGTCAATCACTGAGTCCGGAAACAATACCTGCCTTTGATAAAAATCGTTCTGGCTTTGGCCAGTTTTAAGAAATAAGCATAGGCTAGAAGAACGTATAGACAACTTAAACCAACTTGCCGAAGCCTCATAACCAACGTAATGCAGTGGTCAAATACAAATTACTCAACAAAAGTGGGAAAGATCAATTCCTGCCCTTGCCATGCATTAAATAGTTTTCGTCTTGTGTAAGAATTAATAACCCTTTCCAAAGTATCTTTTCGTCTATTTTGCAAATTTTTTTAGAAAAAAATTCGTAACAATTTGACAATTACTTCTTTTTATCATACAGTCTGATAAAGAAAAATTTTTATTTCCTTGTTAACCGCACTGGCAAAATTTTTGGTAAATGGAGAAAATAAAAGTTCTAAAAAACCATCGAAAAAAATTGAACAAAAAACCGTGCTCAAAATGCTATAGTTTTTCTTAACGGTGGGAGCCATCTTTTTTGGCGAAAAAACCCCAAATAAATAATTGAAAAGAATTACGCTCTACCACTTACATTAGGGCTATTGAAAAGCGTCATAAGAGATTGTACGCCGGCCAGCGTAATCAATTTAAATTAAAAAGTTCCAAAAGGTGTCAGGAATTCTGCTACCTTCGAAGGATTAACCTTGGAATGGTATAACGATGGTAAAAAGGACCAGGTATTGTAATAAAAGCTTGCACACGGATGGCACTCGGATGGCTTCGCACAATTGGCCTCGACAGCCCACCAAATGCGGTTGCCTTTCGACAACGACATCGAATTGACTGCCTCAACCGTCTGTGTCATAACTCCACCACCTCTGGTTCGAAATATAGGGGAGGGTAGAAGCGGCCCCCAGACCGTAAGTGCTAAAACCCTGTATCTTCGAATCAGACCATCAACATATAGTATCACCGATTTGTATATATATACCTCATGCTCTGCTGTTGCAGTGATTGTGGTTGAATTACGACCGGGTAGACACTATTGCCATGCGCACATGCATCTATATATAGGCTGCTGTTATTAACGTGCTGTATAAGTTTTATCATATCAAAATATAATTTGCGTGGTCATTTATGCAATCAGCGAAAAACATTTCCATTTATTTAATACTTATCGTGTCTGTAGTGCCCCAGCAATAAAATTGTTCTTCGACATTAGATTTAAATAGTGATCTGTTTAGTTCAATGATATATATTGAACGTCATATAGCTGGGTCATTAAATTTGGAAATGTATGTTTGATCAGAATTTACATGGTCTTCTCCGAGTATAAGAGAAGGCTGATTTCAACACACATTTATCTTTCAAATGTTCTACTTACAAAAATATGGGATTTTAAAATCCGTAGCACCAGAAACCTACTGTATGCCCAAGTTGTAATCTTACCCATTTTTGTTATTGTGATATTGCAAAAGACTCAATTGGATTTATTTAGAAATAAATTTGTGCATATAAATGTAATTACACTCAAAAGCAACTTCAAGATCTTCCTCGACAGAGTATGAGCAAATATTATTCGATGAAATGCGAACAAAAGCTCGCGAATGGCTTCGAATAACTTTGATTTAATCTAGCGTGTATATTTATAATAATTCTTACCCCAGACAAAAACCTATGGGGTTTGTGACAAGGGCAATTAGGTTTGACCAAAACTCGTTGACTTGAGACATTTTGCATTGGCCACTAGACTATATATGTTTGCTATCACGCGCTTGCCACTTAAATTGTTTAAGCGGGCTTTTCTCTAGCCTATAATTAATTCTAAAACATGAAAAGAATTCAGAGCAAGGGAATTATCGTTCAGCTGCGTTGTTTATTTACCGCCACTTTGCCTTACCACCAGACCGCGTTGGCTATTACACTCGCCCTATTTTACCCGTTTTTAACTGAATGAGCTTTAAGAAATGGTTAAACGGCCATAAACCACTAAAAATCGTAGATGTGTCAATTAGACATAAATGAAAAGGGTGAGACGTTCTCTGACTAAAATATATTTATTTGTTTACGAGCTTTCGGCCACCAGTCTGTAGCCTTCAACGGGTATATTTATAATGATTGCAGTAAACTGTGAAAGTGTGAAATGAAGCTAGATATGACGTATATACATGTGCACTGTGAAATACGATAAGGTGATACTATGTTTTCTTTATTAAGATTGTACATTGTCGAGGAAGCGGTTTTGAGTTGTTATCAGCATTGCTGTGTTTGGCAGCTGTATGCCATGATTCTAGACTTTCTAGTGTTAGGCGACTACGGAAATTCCCTGTGTCAATGATTTTCGCGTTGCACGTTTTTCGATGTTTGAACCATTATCATGTTCCTTAACGTTTCTGATGTGTTCAGCCTTTCTTGTTTCCAGAGATCTGCCTGTTTCCCCTAAGTACAGGCAGATATTTTAAAAGAAGAAAAGCAAATGATCACGCATGGCAATAGTGCCTACCTGGTCGTAATTCAACCACAATTAGTGCAACAGCAAAGCATGACGTATATAAATACAAATCGGTGATACTATAGTACGACCGATTTGTATTTATATACGTCATGCTTTGCTGTTGCACTGATTGTGGTTGAATTACGACCAGGTAGGCACTATTGCCATGCGCACATGCATCTATATATAGGCTGCTGTTATTAACGTGCTGTGTAAGTTTTATCATAAACATCAAAATATAATTTGCGTGGTCATTTATGCAATCTGCGAAACACATTTCCATTTATTTAATACTTATCGTCTCTGTAGTGCTCCAGCAATAATGTTGTTCTTCGAAATTAGATTTAAATAGTGATCTGCTTTGTTCAATGATATATATATATATTGGACCCTATAGCTAGGTCATTATATTTGGAAAAGTATGTTTGATCAGAATTTACAAGGTCTTCTCCGAGTATAAGAGAAGGCTGATTTCAACACACATTTATTTTTCAAATGTTTTATTACTCACAAAAATATAGGCTTTTAAAATTCGTAGCACCAGAAACCTACTATATGCTCAAGTTTTGACCTTACCCATTTTTGTTATTTGTGATATTGCAAAAGACTCAATTGGATTTATTTAGAAATAAATTTGTACATAATTTAAAAATGTAATTACACTCAAAAGCAACTTCAAGGTCTTCCTCGACAGAGTATGATTAAATATTATTCGATGAAATGCGAACAAAAGCTCGCGAATGGCTTCGAATAACTTTGATTTAATCTAGCGTGTACATGTATAATAATTCTTAACCAAGTGAAAGTGGTAACTAACATAGAAAGTGGTAACTATCATAGTCTGGTGGTAAAGACAATGTGTGTCCCTTCAGAGTCAATCACTGAGTCCGGAAACAATACCTGCCTTTGATAAAAATCGTTCTGGCTTTGGCCAGTTTTAAGAAATAAGCATAGGCTAGAAGAACGTATAGACAACTTAAACCAACTTGCCGAAGCCTCATAACCAACGTAATGCAGTGGTCAAATACAAATTACTCAACAAAAGTGGGTAAGATCAATTTCTGCCCTTGCCATGCATTAAATAGTTTTCGTCTTGTGTAAGAATTAATAACCCTTTCCAAAGTATCTTTTCGTCTATTTTGCAAATTTTTTTAGAAAAAAATTCGTAACAATTTGACAATTACTTCTTTTTATCATACAGTCTGATAAAGAAAAATTTTTATTTCCTTGTCAACCGCACTGGCAAAATTTTTGGTAAATGGAGAAAATAAAAGTTCTAAAAAACCATCGAAAAAAATTGAACAAAAAACCGTGCTCAAAATGCTATAGTTTTTCTTAACGGTGGGAGCCATCTTTTTTGGCGAAAAAACCCCAAATAAATAATTGAAAAGAATTACGCTCTACCACTTACATTAGGGCTATTGAAAAGCGTCATAAGAGATTGTACGCCGGCCAGCGTAATCAATTTAAATTAAAAAGTTCCAAAAGGTGTCAGGAATTCTGCTACCTTCGAAGGATTAACCTTGGAATGGTATAACGATGGTAAAAAGGACCAGGTATTGTAATAAAAGCTTGCACACGGATGGCACTCGGATGGCTTCGCACAATTGGCCTCGACAGCCCACCAAATGCGGTTGCCTTTCGACAACGACATCGAATTGACTGCCTCAACCGTCTGTGTCATAACTCCACCACCTCTGGTTCGAAATATAGGGGAGGGTAGAAGCGGCCCCCAGACCGTAAGTGCTAAAACCCTGTATCTTCGAATCAGACCATCAACATATAGTATCACCGATTTGTATATATATACCTCATGCTCTGCTGTTGCAGTGATTGTGGTTGAATTACGACCGGGTAGACACTATTGCCATGCGCACATGCATCTATATATAGGCTGCTGTTATTAACGTGCTGTATAAGTTTTATCATATCAAAATATAATTTGCGTGGTCATTTATGCAATCAGCGAAAAACATTTCCATTTATTTAATACTTATCGTGTCTGTAGTGCCCCAGCAATAAAATTGTTCTTCGACATTAGATTTAAATAGTGATCTGTTTAGTTCAATGATATATATTGAACGTCATATAGCTGGGTCATTAAATTTGGAAATGTATGTTTGATCAGAATTTACATGGTCTTCTCCGAGTATAAGAGAAGGCTGATTTCAACACACATTTATCTTTCAAATGTTCTACTTACAAAAATATGGGATTTTAAAATCCGTAGCACCAGAAACCTACTGTATGCCCAAGTTGTAATCTTACCCATTTTTGTTATTGTGATATTGCAAAAGACTCAATTGGATTTATTTAGAAATAAATTTGTGCATATAAATGTAATTACACTCAAAAGCAACTTCAAGATCTTCCTCGACAGAGTATGAGCAAATATTATTCGATGAAATGCGAACAAAAGCTCGCGAATGGCTTCGAATAACTTTGATTTAATCTAGCGTGTATATTTATAATAATTCTTACCCCAGACAAAAACCTATGGGGTTTGTGACAAGGGCAATTAGGTTTGACCAAAACTCGTTGACTTGAGACATTTTGCATTGGCCACTAGACTATATATGTTTGCTATCACGCGCTTGCCACTTAAATTGTTTAAGCGGGCTTTTCTCTAGCCTATAATTAATTCTAAAACATGAAAAGAATTCAGAGCAAGGGAATTATCGTTCAGCTGCGTTGTTTATTTACCGCCACTTTGCCTTACCACCAGACCGCGTTGGCTATTACACTCGCCCTATTTTACCCGTTTTTAACTGAATGAGCTTTAAGAAATGGTTAAACGGCCATAAACCACTAAAAATCGTAGATGTGTCAATTAGACATAAATGAAAAGGGTGAGACGTTCTCTGACTAAAATATATTTATTTGTTTACGAGCTTTCGGCCACCAGTCTGTAGCCTTCAACGGGTATATTTATAATGATTGCAGTAAACTGTGAAAGTGTGAAATGAAGCTAGATATGACGTATATACATGTGCACTGTGAAATACGATAAGGTGATACTATGTTTTCTTTATTAAGATTGTACATTGTCGAGGAAGCGGTTTTGAGTTGTTATCAGCATTGCTGTGTTTGGCAGCTGTATGCCATGATTCTAGACTTTCTAGTGTTAGGCGACTACGGAAATTCCCTGTGTCAATGATTTTCGCGTTGCACGTTTTTCGATGTTTGAACCATTATCATGTTCCTTAACGTTTCTGATGTGTTCAGCCTTTCTTGTTTCCAGAGATCTGCCTGTTTCCCCTAAGTACAGGCAGATATTTTAAAAGAAGAAAAGCAAATGATCACGCATGGCAATAGTGCCTACCTGGTCGTAATTCAACCACAATTAGTGCAACAGCAAAGCATGACGTATATAAATACAAATCGGTGATACTATAGTACGACCGATTTGTATTTATATACGTCATGCTTTGCTGTTGCACTGATTGTGGTTGAATTACGACCAGGTAGGCACTATTGCCATGCGCACATGCATCTATATATAGGCTGCTGTTATTAACGTGCTGTGTAAGTTTTATCATAAACATCAAAATATAATTTGCGTGGTCATTTATGCAATCTGCGAAACACATTTCCATTTATTTAATACTTATCGTCTCTGTAGTGCTCCAGCAATAATGTTGTTCTTCGAAATTAGATTTAAATAGTGATCTGCTTTGTTCAATGATATATATATATATTGGACCCTATAGCTAGGTCATTATATTTGGAAAAGTATGTTTGATCAGAATTTACAAGGTCTTCTCCGAGTATAAGAGAAGGCTGATTTCAACACACATTTATTTTTCAAATGTTTTATTACTCACAAAAATATAGGCTTTTAAAATTCGTAGCACCAGAAACCTACTATTTGCTCAAGTTTTGACCTTACCCATTTTTGTTATTTGTGATATTGCAAAAGACTCAATTGGATTTATTTAGAAATAAATTTGTACATAATTTAAAAATGTAATTACACTCAAAAGCAACTTCAAGGTCTTCCTCGACAGAGTATGATTAAATATTATTCGATGAAATGCGAACAAAAGCTCGCGAATGGCTTCGAATAACTTTGATTTAATCTAGCGTGTACATGTATAATAATTCTTAACCAAGTGAAAGTGGTAACTAACATAGAAAGTGGTAACTATCATAGTCTGGTGGTAAAGACAATGTGTGTCCCTTCAGAGTCAATCACTGAGTCCGGAAACAATACCTGCCTTTGATAAAAATCGTTCTGGCTTTGGCCAGTTTTAAGAAATAAGCATAGGCTAGAAGAACGTATAGACAACTTAAACCAACTTGCCGAAGCCTCATAACCAACGTAATGCAGTGGTCAAATACAAATTACTCAACAAAAGTGGGTAAGATCAATTTCTGCCCTTGCCATGCATTAAATAGTTTTCGTCTTGTGTAAGAATTAATAACCCTTTCCAAAGTATCTTTTCGTCTATTTTGCAAATTTTTTTAGAAAAAAATTCGTAACAATTTGACAATTACTTCTTTTTATCATACAGTCTGATAAAGAAAAATTTTTATTTCCTTGTCAACCGCACTGGCAAAATTTTTGGTAAATGGAGAAAATAAAAGTTCTAAAAAACCATCGAAAAAAATTGAACAAAAAACCGTGCTCAAAATGCTATAGTTTTTCTTAACGGTGGGAGCCATCTTTTTTGGCGAAAAAACCCCAAATAAATAATTGAAAAGAATTACGCTCTACCACTTACATTAGGGCTATTGAAAAGCGTCATAAGAGATTGTACGCCGGCCAGCGTAATCAATTTAAATTAAAAAGTTCCAAAAGGTGTCAGGAATTCTGCTACCTTCGAAGGATTAACCTTGGAATGGTATAACGATGGTAAAAAGGACCAGGTATTGTAATAAAAGCTTGCACACGGATGGCACTCGGATGGCTTCGCACAATTGGCCTCGACAGCCCACCAAATGCGGTTGCCTTTCGACAACGACATCGAATTGACTGCCTCAACCGTCTGTGTCATAACTCCACCACCTCTGGTTCGAAATATAGGGGAGGGTAGAAGCGGCCCCCAGACCGTAAGTGCTAAAACCCTGTATCTTCGAATCAGACCATCAACATATAGTATCACCGATTTGTATATATATACCTCATGCTCTGCTGTTGCAGTGATTGTGGTTGAATTACGACCGGGTAGACACTATTGCCATGCGCACATGCATCTATATATAGGCTGCTGTTATTAACGTGCTGTATAAGTTTTATCATATCAAAATATAATTTGCGTGGTCATTTATGCAATCAGCGAAAAACATTTCCATTTATTTAATACTTATCGTGTCTGTAGTGCCCCAGCAATAAAATTGTTCTTCGACATTAGATTTAAATAGTGATCTGTTTAGTTCAATGATATATATTGAACGTCATATAGCTGGGTCATTAAATTTGGAAATGTATGTTTGATCAGAATTTACATGGTCTTCTCCGAGTATAAGAGAAGGCTGATTTCAACACACATTTATCTTTCAAATGTTCTACTTACAAAAATATGGGATTTTAAAATCCGTAGCACCAGAAACCTACTGTATGCCCAAGTTGTAATCTTACCCATTTTTGTTATTGTGATATTGCAAAAGACTCAATTGGATTTATTTAGAAATAAATTTGTGCATATAAATGTAATTACACTCAAAAGCAACTTCAAGATCTTCCTCGACAGAGTATGAGCAAATATTATTCGATGAAATGCGAACAAAAGCTCGCGAATGGCTTCGAATAACTTTGATTTAATCTAGCGTGTATATTTATAATAATTCTTACCCCAGACAAAAACCTATGGGGTTTGTGACAAGGGCAATTAGGTTTGACCAAAACTCGTTGACTTGAGACATTTTGCATTGGCCACTAGACTATATATGTTTGCTATCACGCGCTTGCCACTTAAATTGTTTAAGCGGGCTTTTCTCTAGCCTATAATTAATTCTAAAACATGAAAAGAATTCAGAGCAAGGGAATTATCGTTCAGCTGCGTTGTTTATTTACCGCCACTTTGCCTTACCACCAGACCGCGTTGGCTATTACACTCGCCCTATTTTACCCGTTTTTAACTGAATGAGCTTTAAGAAATGGTTAAACGGCCATAAACCACTAAAAATCGTAGATGTGTCAATTAGACATAAATGAAAAGGGTGAGACGTTCTCTGACTAAAATATATTTATTTGTTTACGAGCTTTCGGCCACCAGTCTGTAGCCTTCAACGGGTATATTTATAATGATTGCAGTAAACTGTGAAAGTGTGAAATGAAGCTAGATATGACGTATATACATGTGCACTGTGAAATACGATAAGGTGATACTATGTTTTCTTTATTAAGATTGTACATTGTCGAGGAAGCGGTTTTGAGTTGTTATCAGCATTGCTGTGTTTGGCAGCTGTATGCCATGATTCTAGACTTTCTAGTGTTAGGCGACTACGGAAATTCCCTGTGTCAATGATTTTCGCGTTGCACGTTTTTCGATGTTTGAACCATTATCATGTTCCTTAACGTTTCTGATGTGTTCAGCCTTTCTTGTTTCCAGAGATCTGCCTGTTTCCCCTAAGTACAGGCAGATATTTTAAAAGAAGAAAAGCAAATGATCACGCATGGCAATAGTGCCTACCTGGTCGTAATTCAACCACAATTAGTGCAACAGCAAAGCATGACGTATATAAATACAAATCGGTGATACTATAGTACGACCGATTTGTATATATATACGTCATGCTTTGCTGTTGCACTGATTGTGGTTGAGTTACGACCAGGTAGGCACTATTGCCATGCGCACATGCATCTATATATAGGCTGCTGTTATTAACGTGCTGTGTAAGTTTTATCATATCAAAATATAATTTGCGTGGTCATTTATGCAATCAGCGAAAAACATTTCCATTTATTTAATACTTATCGTGTCTGTAGTGCCCCAGCAATAAAATTGTTCTTCGACATTAGATTTAAATAGTGATCTGTTTAGTTCAATGATATATATTGAACGTCATATAGCTGGGTCATTAAATTTGGAAATGTATGTTTGATCAGAATTTACATGGTCTTCTCCGAGTATAAGAGAAGGCTGATTTCAACACACATTTATCTTTCAAATGTTCTACTTACAAAAATATGGGATTTTAAAATCCGTAGCACCAGAAACCTACTGTATGCCCAAGTTGTAATCTTACCCATTTTTGTTATTGTGATATTGCAAAAGACTCAATTGGATTTATTTAGAAATAAATTTGTGCATATAAATGTAATTACACTCAAAAGCAACTTCAAGATCTTCCTCGACAGAGTATGAGCAAATATTATTCGATGAAATGCGAACAAAAGCTCGCGAATGGCTTCGAATAACTTTGATTTAATCTAGCGTGTATATTTATAATAATTCTTACCCCAGACAAAAACCTATGGGGTTTGTGACAAGGGCAATTAGGTTTGACCAAAACTCGTTGACTTGAGACATTTTGCATTGGCCACTAGACTATATATGTTTGCTATCACGCGCTTGCCACTTAAATTGTTTAAGCGGGCTTTTCTCTAGCCTATAATTAATTCTAAAACATGAAAAGAATTCAGAGCAAGGGAATTATCGTTCAGCTGCGTTGTTTATTTACCGCCACTTTGCCTTACCACCAGACCGCGTTGGCTATTACACTCGCCCTATTTTACCCGTTTTTAACTGAATGAGCTTTAAGAAATGGTTAAACGGCCATAAACCACTAAAAATCGTAGATGTGTCAATTAGACATAAATGAAAAGGGTGAGACGTTCTCTGACTAAAATATATTTATTTGTTTACGAGCTTTCGGCCACCAGTCTGTAGCCTTCAACGGGTATATTTATAATGATTGCAGTAAACTGTGAAAGTGTGAAATGAAGCTAGATATGACGTGTATACATGTGCACTGTGAAATACGATAAGGTGATACTATGTTTTCTTTATTAAGATTGTACATTGTCGAGGAAGCGGTTTTGAGTTGTTATCAGCATTGCTGTGTTTGGCAGCTGTATGCCATGATTCTAGACTTTCTAGTGTTAGGCGACTACGGAAATTCCCTGTGTCAATGATTTTCGCGTTGCACGTTTTTCGATGTTTGAACCATTATCATGTTCCTTAACGTTTCTGATGTGTTCAGCCTTTCTTGTTTCCAGAGATCTGCCTGTTTCCCCTAAGTACAGGCAGATATTTTAAAAGAAGAAAAGCAAATGATCACGCATGGCAATAGTGCCTACCTGGTCGTAATTCAACCACAATTAGTGCAACAGCAAAGCATGACGTATATAAATACAAATCGGTGATACTATAGTACGACCGATTTGTATTTATATACGTCATGCTTTGCTGTTGCACTGATTGTGGTTGAATTACGACCAGGTAGGCACTATTGCCATGCGCACATGCATCTATATATAGGCTGCTGTTATTAACGTGCTGTGTAAGTTTTATCATAAACATCAAAATATAATTTGCGTGGTCATTTATGCAATCTGCGAAACACATTTCCATTTATTTAATACTTATCGTCTCTGTAGTGCTCCAGCAATAATGTTGTTCTTCGAAATTAGATTTAAATAGTGATCTGCTTTGTTCAATGATATATATATATATTGGACCCTATAGCTAGGTCATTATATTTGGAAAAGTATGTTTGATCAGAATTTACAAGGTCTTCTCCGAGTATAAGAGAAGGCTGATTTCAACACACATTTATTTTTCAAATGTTTTATTACTCACAAAAATATAGGCTTTTAAAATTCGTAGCACCAGAAACCTACTATATGCTCAAGTTTTGACCTTACCCATTTTTGTTATTTGTGATATTGCAAAAGACTCAATTGGATTTATTTAGAAATAAATTTGTACATAATTTAAAAATGTAATTACACTCAAAAGCAACTTCAAGGTCTTCCTCGACAGAGTATGATTAAATATTATTCGATGAAATGCGAACAAAAGCTCGCGAATGGCTTCGAATAACTTTGATTTAATCTAGCGTGTACATGTATAATAATTCTTAACCAAGTGAAAGTGGTAACTAACATAGAAAGTGGTAACTATCATAGTCTGGTGGTAAAGACAATGTGTGTCCCTTCAGAGTCAATCACTGAGTCCGGAAACAATACCTGCCTTTGATAAAAATCGTTCTGGCTTTGGCCAGTTTTAAGAAATAAGCATAGGCTAGAAGAACGTATAGACAACTTAAACCAACTTGCCGAAGCCTCATAACCAACGTAATGCAGTGGTCAAATACAAATTACTCAACAAAAGTGGGTAAGATCAATTTCTGCCCTTGCCATGCATTAAATAGTTTTCGTCTTGTGTAAGAATTAATAACCCTTTCCAAAGTATCTTTTCGTCTATTTTGCAAATTTTTTTAGAAAAAAATTCGTAACAATTTGACAATTACTTCTTTTTATCATACAGTCTGATAAAGAAAAATTTTTATTTCCTTGTCAACCGCACTGGCAAAATTTTTGGTAAATGGAGAAAATAAAAGTTCTAAAAAACCATCGAAAAAAATTGAACAAAAAACCGTGCTCAAAATGCTATAGTTTTTCTTAACGGTGGGAGCCATCTTTTTTGGCGAAAAAACCCCAAATAAATAATTGAAAAGAATTACGCTCTACCACTTACATTAGGGCTATTGAAAAGCGTCATAAGAGATTGTACGCCGGCCAGCGTAATCAATTTAAATTAAAAAGTTCCAAAAGGTGTCAGGAATTCTGCTACCTTCGAAGGATTAACCTTGGAATGGTATAACGATGGTAAAAAGGACCAGGTATTGTAATAAAAGCTTGCACACGGATGGCACTCGGATGGCTTCGCACAATTGGCCTCGACAGCCCACCAAATGCGGTTGCCTTTCGACAACGACATCGAATTGACTGCCTCAACCGTCTGTGTCATAACTCCACCACCTCTGGTTCGAAATATAGGGGAGGGTAGAAGCGGCCCCCAGACCGTAAGTGCTAAAACCCTGTATCTTCGAATCAGACCATCAACATATAGTATCACCGATTTGTATATATATACCTCATGCTCTGCTGTTGCAGTGATTGTGGTTGAATTACGACCGGGTAGACACTATTGCCATGCGCACATGCATCTATATATAGGCTGCTGTTATTAACGTGCTGTATAAGTTTTATCATATCAAAATATAATTTGCGTGGTCATTTATGCAATCAGCGAAAAACATTTCCATTTATTTAATACTTATCGTGTCTGTAGTGCCCCAGCAATAAAATTGTTCTTCGACATTAGATTTAAATAGTGATCTGTTTAGTTCAATGATATATATTGAACGTCATATAGCTGGGTCATTAAATTTGGAAATGTATGTTTGATCAGAATTTACATGGTCTTCTCCGAGTATAAGAGAAGGCTGATTTCAACACACATTTATCTTTCAAATGTTCTACTTACAAAAATATGGGATTTTAAAATCCGTAGCACCAGAAACCTACTGTATGCCCAAGTTGTAATCTTACCCATTTTTGTTATTGTGATATTGCAAAAGACTCAATTGGATTTATTTAGAAATAAATTTGTGCATATAAATGTAATTACACTCAAAAGCAACTTCAAGATCTTCCTCGACAGAGTATGAGCAAATATTATTCGATGAAATGCGAACAAAAGCTCGCGAATGGCTTCGAATAACTTTGATTTAATCTAGCGTGTATATTTATAATAATTCTTACCCCAGACAAAAACCTATGGGGTTTGTGACAAGGGCAATTAGGTTTGACCAAAACTCGTTGACTTGAGACATTTTGCATTGGCCACTAGACTATATATGTTTGCTATCACGCGCTTGCCACTTAAATTGTTTAAGCGGGCTTTTCTCTAGCCTATAATTAATTCTAAAACATGAAAAGAATTCAGAGCAAGGGAATTATCGTTCAGCTGCGTTGTTTATTTACCGCCACTTTGCCTTACCACCAGACCGCGTTGGCTATTACACTCGCCCTATTTTACCCGTTTTTAACTGAATGAGCTTTAAGAAATGGTTAAACGGCCATAAACCACTAAAAATCGTAGATGTGTCAATTAGACATAAATGAAAAGGGTGAGACGTTCTCTGACTAAAATATATTTATTTGTTTACGAGCTTTCGGCCACCAGTCTGTAGCCTTCAACGGGTATATTTATAATGATTGCAGTAAACTGTGAAAGTGTGAAATGAAGCTAGATATGACGTGTATACATGTGCACTGTGAAATACGATAAGGTGATACTATGTTTTCTTTATTAAGATTGTACATTGTCGAGGAAGCGGTTTTGAGTTGTTATCAGCATTGCTGTGTTTGGCAGCTGTATGCCATGATTCTAGACTTTCTAGTGTTAGGCGACTACGGAAATTCCCTGTGTCAATGATTTTCGCGTTGCACGTTTTTCGATGTTTGAACCATTATCATGTTCCTTAACGTTTCTGATGTGTTCAGCCTTTCTTGTTTCCAGAGATCTGCCTGTTTCCCCTAAGTACAGGCAGATATTTTAAAAGAAGAAAAGCAAATGATCACGCATGGCAATAGTGCCTACCTGGTCGTAATTCAACCACAATTAGTGCAACAGCAAAGCATGACGTATATAAATACAAATCGGTGATACTATAGTACGACCGATTTGTATTTATATACGTCATGCTTTGCTGTTGCACTGATTGTGGTTGAATTACGACCAGGTAGGCACTATTGCCATGCGCACATGCATCTATATATAGGCTGCTGTTATTAACGTGCTGTGTAAGTTTTATCATATCAAAATATAATTTGCGTGGTCATTTATGCAATCAGCGAAAAACATTTCCATTTATTTAATACTTATCGTGTCTGTAGTGCCCCAGCAATAAAATTGTTCTTCGACATTAGATTTAAATAGTGATCTGTTTAGTTCAATGATATATATTGAACGTCATATAGCTGGGTCATTAAATTTGGAAATGTATGTTTGATCAGAATTTACATGGTCTTCTCCGAGTATAAGAGAAGGCTGATTTCAACACACATTTATCTTTCAAATGTTCTACTTACAAAAATATGGGATTTTAAAATCCGTAGCACCAGAAACCTACTGTATGCCCAAGTTGTAATCTTACCCATTTTTGTTATTGTGATATTGCAAAAGACTCAATTGGATTTATTTAGAAATAAATTTGTGCATATAAATGTAATTACACTCAAAAGCAACTTCAAGATCTTCCTCGACAGAGTATGAGCAAATATTATTCGATGAAATGCGAACAAAAGCTCGCGAATGGCTTCGAATAACTTTGATTTAATCTAGCGTGTATATTTATAATAATTCTTACCCCAGACAAAAACCTATGGGGTTTGTGACAAGGGCAATTAGGTTTGACCAAAACTCGTTGACTTGAGACATTTTGCATTGGCCACTAGACTATATATGTTTGCTATCACGCGCTTGCCACTTAAATTGTTTAAGCGGGCTTTTCTCTAGCCTATAATTAATTCTAAAACATGAAAAGAATTCAGAGCAAGGGAATTATCGTTCAGCTGCGTTGTTTATTTACCGCCACTTTGCCTTACCACCAGACCGCGTTGGCTATTACACTCGCCCTATTTTACCCGTTTTTAACTGAATGAGCTTTAAGAAATGGTTAAACGGCCATAAACCACTAAAAATCGTAGATGTGTCAATTAGACATAAATGAAAAGGGTGAGACGTTCTCTGACTAAAATATATTTATTTGTTTACGAGCTTTCGGCCACCAGTCTGTAGCCTTCAACGGGTATATTTATAATGATTGCAGTAAACTGTGAAAGTGTGAAATGAAGCTAGATATGACGTGTATACATGTGCACTGTGAAATACGATAAGGTGATACTATGTTTTCTTTATTAAGATTGTACATTGTCGAGGAAGCGGTTTTGAGTTGTTATCAGCATTGCTGTGTTTGGCAGCTGTATGCCATGATTCTAGACTTTCTAGTGTTAGGCGACTACGGAAATTCCCTGTGTCAATGATTTTCGCGTTGCACGTTTTTCGATGTTTGAACCATTATCATGTTCCTTAACGTTTCTGATGTGTTCAGCCTTTCTTGTTTCCAGAGATCTGCCTGTTTCCCCTAAGTACAGGCAGATATTTTAAAAGAAGAAAAGCAAATGATCACGCATGGCAATAGTGCCTACCTGGTCGTAATTCAACCACAATTAGTGCAACAGCAAAGCATGACGTATATAAATACAAATCGGTGATACTATAGTACGACCGATTTGTATTTATATACGTCATGCTTTGCTGTTGCACTGATTGTGGTTGAATTACGACCAGGTAGGCACTATTGCCATGCGCACATGCATCTATATATAGGCTGCTGTTATTAACGTGCTGTGTAAGTTTTATCATAAACATCAAAATATAATTTGCGTGGTCATTTATGCAATCTGCGAAACACATTTCCATTTATTTAATACTTATCGTCTCTGTAGTGCTCCAGCAATAATGTTGTTCTTCGAAATTAGATTTAAATAGTGATCTGCTTTGTTCAATGATATATATATATATTGGACCCTATAGCTAGGTCATTATATTTGGAAAAGTATGTTTGATCAGAATTTACAAGGTCTTCTCCGAGTATAAGAGAAGGCTGATTTCAACACACATTTATTTTTCAAATGTTTTATTACTCACAAAAATATAGGCTTTTAAAATTCGTAGCACCAGAAACCTACTATATGCTCAAGTTTTGACCTTACCCATTTTTGTTATTTGTGATATTGCAAAAGACTCAATTGGATTTATTTAGAAATAAATTTGTACATAATTTAAAAATGTAATTACACTCAAAAGCAACTTCAAGGTCTTCCTCGACAGAGTATGATTAAATATTATTCGATGAAATGCGAACAAAAGCTCGCGAATGGCTTCGAATAACTTTGATTTAATCTAGCGTGTACATGTATAATAATTCTTAACCAAGTGAAAGTGGTAACTAACATAGAAAGTGGTAACTATCATAGTCTGGTGGTAAAGACAATGTGTGTCCCTTCAGAGTCAATCACTGAGTCCGGAAACAATACCTGCCTTTGATAAAAATCGTTCTGGCTTTGGCCAGTTTTAAGAAATAAGCATAGGCTAGAAGAACGTATAGACAACTTAAACCAACTTGCCGAAGCCTCATAACCAACGTAATGCAGTGGTCAAATACAAATTACTCAACAAAAGTGGGTAAGATCAATTTCTGCCCTTGCCATGCATTAAATAGTTTTCGTCTTGTGTAAGAATTAATAACCCTTTCCAAAGTATCTTTTCGTCTATTTTGCAAATTTTTTTAGAAAAAAATTCGTAACAATTTGACAATTACTTCTTTTTATCATACAGTCTGATAAAGAAAAATTTTTATTTCCTTGTCAACCGCACTGGCAAAATTTTTGGTAAATGGAGAAAATAAAAGTTCTAAAAAACCATCGAAAAAAATTGAACAAAAAACCGTGCTCAAAATGCTATAGTTTTTCTTAACGGTGGGAGCCATCTTTTTTGGCGAAAAAACCCCAAATAAATAATTGAAAAGAATTACGCTCTACCACTTACATTAGGGCTATTGAAAAGCGTCATAAGAGATTGTACGCCGGCCAGCGTAATCAATTTAAATTAAAAAGTTCCAAAAGGTGTCAGGAATTCTGCTACCTTCGAAGGATTAACCTTGGAATGGTATAACGATGGTAAAAAGGACCAGGTATTGTAATAAAAGCTTGCACACGGATGGCACTCGGATGGCTTCGCACAATTGGCCTCGACAGCCCACCAAATGCGGTTGCCTTTCGACAACGACATCGAATTGACTGCCTCAACCGTCTGTGTCATAACTCCACCACCTCTGGTTCGAAATATAGGGGAGGGTAGAAGCGGCCCCCAGACCGTAAGTGCTAAAACCCTGTATCTTCGAATCAGACCATCAACATATAGTATCACCGATTTGTATATATATACCTCATGCTCTGCTGTTGCAGTGATTGTGGTTGAATTACGACCGGGTAGACACTATTGCCATGCGCACATGCATCTATATATAGGCTGCTGTTATTAACGTGCTGTATAAGTTTTATCATATCAAAATATAATTTGCGTGGTCATTTATGCAATCAGCGAAAAACATTTCCATTTATTTAATACTTATCGTGTCTGTAGTGCCCCAGCAATAAAATTGTTCTTCGACATTAGATTTAAATAGTGATCTGTTTAGTTCAATGATATATATTGAACGTCATATAGCTGGGTCATTAAATTTGGAAATGTATGTTTGATCAGAATTTACATGGTCTTCTCCGAGTATAAGAGAAGGCTGATTTCAACACACATTTATCTTTCAAATGTTCTACTTACAAAAATATGGGATTTTAAAATCCGTAGCACCAGAAACCTACTGTATGCCCAAGTTGTAATCTTACCCATTTTTGTTATTGTGATATTGCAAAAGACTCAATTGGATTTATTTAGAAATAAATTTGTGCATATAAATGTAATTACACTCAAAAGCAACTTCAAGATCTTCCTCGACAGAGTATGAGCAAATATTATTCGATGAAATGCGAACAAAAGCTCGCGAATGGCTTCGAATAACTTTGATTTAATCTAGCGTGTATATTTATAATAATTCTTACCCCAGACAAAAACCTATGGGGTTTGTGACAAGGGCAATTAGGTTTGACCAAAACTCGTTGACTTGAGACATTTTGCATTGGCCACTAGACTATATATGTTTGCTATCACGCGCTTGCCACTTAAATTGTTTAAGCGGGCTTTTCTCTAGCCTATAATTAATTCTAAAACATGAAAAGAATTCAGAGCAAGGGAATTATCGTTCAGCTGCGTTGTTTATTTACCGCCACTTTGCCTTACCACCAGACCGCGTTGGCTATTACACTCGCCCTATTTTACCCGTTTTTAACTGAATGAGCTTTAAGAAATGGTTAAACGGCCATAAACCACTAAAAATCGTAGATGTGTCAATTAGACATAAATGAAAAGGGTGAGACGTTCTCTGACTAAAATATATTTATTTGTTTACGAGCTTTCGGCCACCAGTCTGTAGCCTTCAACGGGTATATTTATAATGATTGCAGTAAACTGTGAAAGTGTGAAATGAAGCTAGATATGACGTGTATACATGTGCACTGTGAAATACGATAAGGTGATACTATGTTTTCTTTATTAAGATTGTACATTGTCGAGGAAGCGGTTTTGAGTTGTTATCAGCATTGCTGTGTTTGGCAGCTGTATGCCATGATTCTAGACTTTCTAGTGTTAGGCGACTACGGAAATTCCCTGTGTCAATGATTTTCGCGTTGCACGTTTTTCGATGTTTGAACCATTATCATGTTCCTTAACGTTTCTGATGTGTTCAGCCTTTCTTGTTTCCAGAGATCTGCCTGTTTCCCCTAAGTACAGGCAGATATTTTAAAAGAAGAAAAGCAAATGATCACGCATGGCAATAGTGCCTACCTGGTCGTAATTCAACCACAATTAGTGCAACAGCAAAGCATGACGTATATAAATACAAATCGGTGATACTATAGTACGACCGATTTGTATTTATATACGTCATGCTTTGCTGTTGCACTGATTGTGGTTGAATTACGACCAGGTAGGCACTATTGCCATGCGCACATGCATCTATATATAGGCTGCTGTTATTAACGTGCTGTGTAAGTTTTATCATATCAAAATATAATTTGCGTGGTCATTTATGCAATCAGCGAAAAACATTTCCATTTATTTAATACTTATCGTGTCTGTAGTGCCCCAGCAATAAAATTGTTCTTCGACATTAGATTTAAATAGTGATCTGTTTAGTTCAATGATATATATTGAACGTCATATAGCTGGGTCATTAAATTTGGAAATGTATGTTTGATCAGAATTTACATGGTCTTCTCCGAGTATAAGAGAAGGCTGATTTCAACACACATTTATCTTTCAAATGTTCTACTTACAAAAATATGGGATTTTAAAATCCGTAGCACCAGAAACCTACTGTATGCCCAAGTTGTAATCTTACCCATTTTTGTTATTGTGATATTGCAAAAGACTCAATTGGATTTATTTAGAAATAAATTTGTGCATATAAATGTAATTACACTCAAAAGCAACTTCAAGATCTTCCTCGACAGAGTATGAGCAAATATTATTCGATGAAATGCGAACAAAAGCTCGCGAATGGCTTCGAATAACTTTGATTTAATCTAGCGTGTATATTTATAATAATTCTTACCCCAGACAAAAACCTATGGGGTTTGTGACAAGGGCAATTAGGTTTGACCAAAACTCGTTGACTTGAGACATTTTGCATTGGCCACTAGACTATATATGTTTGCTATCACGCGCTTGCCACTTAAATTGTTTAAGCGGGCTTTTCTCTAGCCTATAATTAATTCTAAAACATGAAAAGAATTCAGAGCAAGGGAATTATCGTTCAGCTGCGTTGTTTATTTACCGCCACTTTGCCTTACCACCAGACCGCGTTGGCTATTACACTCGCCCTATTTTACCCGTTTTTAACTGAATGAGCTTTAAGAAATGGTTAAACGGCCATAAACCACTAAAAATCGTAGATGTGTCAATTAGACATAAATGAAAAGGGTGAGACGTTCTCTGACTAAAATATATTTATTTGTTTACGAGCTTTCGGCCACCAGTCTGTAGCCTTCAACGGGTATATTTATAATGATTGCAGTAAACTGTGAAAGTGTGAAATGAAGCTAGATATGACGTGTATACATGTGCACTGTGAAATACGATAAGGTGATACTATGTTTTCTTTATTAAGATTGTACATTGTCGAGGAAGCGGTTTTGAGTTGTTATCAGCATTGCTGTGTTTGGCAGCTGTATGCCATGATTCTAGACTTTCTAGTGTTAGGCGACTACGGAAATTCCCTGTGTCAATGATTTTCGCGTTGCACGTTTTTCGATGTTTGAACCATTATCATGTTCCTTAACGTTTCTGATGTGTTCAGCCTTTCTTGTTTCCAGAGATCTGCCTGTTTCCCCTAAGTACAGGCAGATATTTTAAAAGAAGAAAAGCAAATGATCACGCATGGCAATAGTGCCTACCTGGTCGTAATTCAACCACAATTAGTGCAACAGCAAAGCATGACGTATATAAATACAAATCGGTGATACTATAGTACGACCGATTTGTATTTATATACGTCATGCTTTGCTGTTGCACTGATTGTGGTTGAATTACGACCAGGTAGGCACTATTGCCATGCGCACATGCATCTATATATAGGCTGCTGTTATTAACGTGCTGTGTAAGTTTTATCATAAACATCAAAATATAATTTGCGTGGTCATTTATGCAATCTGCGAAACACATTTCCATTTATTTAATACTTATCGTCTCTGTAGTGCTCCAGCAATAATGTTGTTCTTCGAAATTAGATTTAAATAGTGATCTGCTTTGTTCAATGATATATATATATATTGGACGCCTATAGCTAGGTCATTATATTTGGAAAAGTATGTTTGATCAGAATTTACAAGGTCTTCTCCGAGTATAAGAGAAGGCTGATTTCAACACACATTTATTTTTCAAATGTTTTATTACTCACAAAAATATAGGCTTTTAAAATTCGTAGCACCAGAAACCTACTATATGCTCAAGTTTTGACCTTACCCATTTTTGTTATTTGTGATATTGCAAAAGACTCAATTGGATTTATTTAGAAATAAATTTGTACATAATTTAAAAATGTAATTACACTCAAAAGCAACTTCAAGGTCTTCCTCGACAGAGTATGATTAAATATTATTCGATGAAATGCGAACAAAAGCTCGCGAATGGCTTCGAATAACTTTGATTTAATCTAGCGTGTACATGTATAATAATTCTTAATCAAGTGAAAGTGGTAACTAACATAGAAAGTGGTAACTATCATAGTCTGGTGGTAAAGACAATGTGTGTCCCTTCAGAGTCAATCACTGAGTCCGGAAACAATACCTGCCTTTGATAAAAATCGTTCTGGCTTTGGCCAGTTTTAAGAAATAAGCATAGGCTAGAAGAACGTATAGACAACTTAAACCAACTTGCCGAAGCCTCATAACCAACGTAATGCAGTGGTCAAATACAAATTACTCAACAAAAGTGGGAAAGATCAATTCCTGCCCTTGCCATGCATTAAATAGTTTTCGTCTTGTGTAAGAATTAATAACCCTTTCCAAAGTATCTTTTCGTCTATTTTGCAAATTTTTTTAGAAAAAAATTCGTAACAATTTGACAATTACTTCTTTTTATCATACAGTCTGATAAAGAAAAATTTTTATTTCCTTGTTAACCGCACTGGCAAAATTTTTGGTAAATGGAGAAAATAAAAGTTCTAAAAAACCATCGAAAAAAATTGAACAAAAAACCGTGCTCAAAATGTTATAGTTTTTCTTAACGGTGGGAGCCATCTTTTTTGGCGAAAAAACCCCAAATAAATAATTGAAAAGAATTACGCTCTACCACTTACATTAGGGCTATTGAAAAGCGTCATAAGAGATTGTACGCCGGCCAGCGTAATCAATTTAAATTAAAAAGTTCCAAAAGGTGTCAGGAATTCTGCTACCTTCGAAGGATTAACCTTGGAATGGTATAACGATGGTAAAAAGGACCAGGTATTGTAATAAAAGCTTGCACACGGATGGCACTCGGATGGCTTCGCACAATTGGCCTCGACAGCCCACCAAATGCGGTTGCCTTTCGACAACGACATCGAATTGACTGCCTCAACCGTCTGTGTCATAACTCCACCACCTCTGGTTCGAAATATAGGGGAGGGTAGAAGCGGCCCCCAGACCGTAAGTGCTAAAACCCTGTATCTTCGAATCAGACCATCAACATATAGTATCACCGATTTGTATATATATACCTCATGCTCTGCTGTTGCAGTGATTGTGGTTGAATTACGACCGGGTAGACACTATTGCCATGCGCACATGCATCTATATATAGGCTGCTGTTATTAACGTGCTGTATAAGTTTTATCATATCAAAATATAATTTGCGTGGTCATTTATGCAATCAGCGAAAAACATTTCCATTTATTTAATACTTATCGTGTCTGTAGTGCCCCAGCAATAAAATTGTTCTTCGACATTAGATTTAAATAGTGATCTGTTTAGTTCAATGATATATATTGAACGTCATATAGCTGGGTCATTAAATTTGAAAATGTATGTTTGATCAGAATTTACATGGTCTTCTCCGAGTATAAGAGAAGGCTGATTTCAACACACATTTATCTTTCAAATGTTCTACTTACAAAAATATGGGATTTTAAAATCCGTAGCACCAGAAACCTACTGTATGCCCAAGTTGTAATCTTACCCATTTTTGTTATTGTGATATTGCAAAAGACTCAATTGGATTTATTTAGAAATAAATTTGTGCATATAAA
Source organism: Muricea muricata (assembly GCA_963855995.1). Lineage (NCBI taxonomy): Eukaryota > Metazoa > Cnidaria > Anthozoa > Malacalcyonacea > Plexauridae > Muricea > Muricea muricata. Next base: position 5,320,372 of record OY979720.1, on the reverse strand, counting down.
TGTAATTACACTCAAAAGCAACTTCAAGATCTTCCTCGACAGAGTATGAGCAAATATTATTCGATGAAATGCGAACAAAAGCTCGCGAATGGCTTCGAATAACTTTGATTTAATCTAGCGTGTATATTTATAATAATTCTTACCCCAGACAAAAACCTATGGGGTTTGTGACAAGGGCAATTAGGTTTGACCAAAACTCGTTGACTTGAGACATTTTGCATTGGCCACTAGACTATATATGTTTGCTATCACGCGCTTGCCACTTAAATTGTTTAAGCGGGCTTTTCTCTAGCCTATAATTAATTCTAAAACATGAAAAGAATTCAGAGCAAGGGAATTATCGTTCAGCTGCGTTGTTTATTTACCGCCACTTTGCCTTACCACCAGACCGCGTTGGCTATTACACTCGCCCTATTTTACCCGTTTTTAACTGAATGAGCTTTAAGAAATGGTTAAACGGCCATAAACCACTAAAAATCGTAGATGTGTCAATTAGACATAAATGAAAAGGGTGAGACGTTCTCTGACTAAAATATATTTATTTGTTTACGAGCTTTCGGCCACCAGTCTGTAGCCTTCAACGGGTATATTTATAATGATTGCAGTAAACTGTGAAAGTGTGAAATGAAGCTAGATATGACGTGTATACATGTGCACTGTGAAATACGATAAGGTGATACTATGTTTTCTTTATTAAGATTGTACATTGTCGAGGAAGCGGTTTTGAGTTGTTATCAGCATTGCTGTGTTTGGCAGCTGTATGCCATGATTCTAGACTTTCTAGTGTTAGGCGACTACGGAAATTCCCTGTGTCAATGATTTTCGCGTTGCACGTTTTTCGATGTTTGAACCATTATCATGTTCCTTAACGTTTCTGATGTGTTCAGCCTTTCTTGTTTCCAGAGATCTGCCTGTTTCCCCTAAGTACAGGCAGATATTTTAAAAGAAGAAAAGCAAATGATCACGCATGGCAATAGTGCCTACCTGGTCGTAATTCAACCACAATTAGTGCAACAGCAAAGCATGACGTATATAAATACAAATCGGTGATACTATAGTACGACCGATTTGTATTTATATACGTCATGCTTTGCTGTTGCACTGATTGTGGTTGAATTACGACCAGGTAGGCACTATTGCCATGCGCACATGCATCTATATATAGGCTGCTGTTATTAACGTGCTGTGTAAGTTTTATCATATCAAAATATAATTTGCGTGGTCATTTATGCAATCAGCGAAAAACATTTCCATTTATTTAATACTTATCGTGTCTGTAGTGCCCCAGCAATAAAATTGTTCTTCGACATTAGATTTAAATAGTGATCTGTTTAGTTCAATGATATATATTGAACGTCATATAGCTGGGTCATTAAATTTGGAAATGTATGTTTGATCAGAATTTACATGGTCTTCTCCGAGTATAAGAGAAGGCTGATTTCAACACACATTTATCTTTCAAATGTTCTACTTACAAAAATATGGGATTTTAAAATCCGTAGCACCAGAAACCTACTGTATGCCCAAGTTGTAATCTTACCCATTTTTGTTATTGTGATATTGCAAAAGACTCAATTGGATTTATTTAGAAATAAATTTGTGCATATAAATGTAATTACACTCAAAAGCAACTTCAAGATCTTCCTCGACAGAGTATGAGCAAATATTATTCGATGAAATGCGAACAAAAGCTCGCGAATGGCTTCGAATAACTTTGATTTAATCTAGCGTGTATATTTATAATAATTCTTACCCCAGACAAAAACCTATGGGGTTTGTGACAAGGGCAATTAGGTTTGACCAAAACTCGTTGACTTGAGACATTTTGCATTGGCCACTAGACTATATATGTTTGCTATCACGCGCTTGCCACTTAAATTGTTTAAGCGGGCTTTTCTCTAGCCTATAATTAATTCTAAAACATGAAAAGAATTCAGAGCAAGGGAATTATCGTTCAGCTGCGTTGTTTATTTACCGCCACTTTGCCTTACCACCAGACCGCGTTGGCTATTACACTCGCCCTATTTTACCCGTTTTTAACTGAATGAGCTTTAAGAAATGGTTAAACGGCCATAAACCACTAAAAATCGTAGATGTGTCAATTAGACATAAATGAAAAGGGTGAGACGTTCTCTGACTAAAATATATTTATTTGTTTACGAGCTTTCGGCCACCAGTCTGTAGCCTTCAACGGGTATATTTATAATGATTGCAGTAAACTGTGAAAGTGTGAAATGAAGCTAGATATGACGTGTATACATGTGCACTGTGAAATACGATAAGGTGATACTATGTTTTCTTTATTAAGATTGTACATTGTCGAGGAAGCGGTTTTGAGTTGTTATCAGCATTGCTGTGTTTGGCAGCTGTATGCCATGATTCTAGACTTTCTAGTGTTAGGCGACTACGGAAATTCCCTGTGTCAATGATTTTCGCGTTGCACGTTTTTCGATGTTTGAACCATTATCATGTTCCTTAACGTTTCTGATGTGTTCAGCCTTTCTTGTTTCCAGAGATCTGCCTGTTTCCCCTAAGTACAGGCAGATATTTTAAAAGAAGAAAAGCAAATGATCACGCATGGCAATAGTGCCTACCTGGTCGTAATTCAACCACAATTAGTGCAACAGCAAAGCATGACGTATATAAATACAAATCGGTGATACTATAGTACGACCGATTTGTATTTATATACGTCATGCTTTGCTGTTGCACTGATTGTGGTTGAATTACGACCAGGTAGGCACTATTGCCATGCGCACATGCATCTATATATAGGCTGCTGTTATTAACGTGCTGTGTAAGTTTTATCATAAACATCAAAATATAATTTGCGTGGTCATTTATGCAATCTGCGAAACACATTTCCATTTATTTAATACTTATCGTCTCTGTAGTGCTCCAGCAATAATGTTGTTCTTCGAAATTAGATTTAAATAGTGATCTGCTTTGTTCAATGATATATATATATATTGGACGCCTATAGCTAGGTCATTATATTTGGAAAAGTATGTTTGATCAGAATTTACAAGGTCTTCTCCGAGTATAAGAGAAGGCTGATTTCAACACACATTTATTTTTCAAATGTTTTATTACTCACAAAAATATAGGCTTTTAAAATTCGTAGCACCAGAAACCTACTATATGCTCAAGTTTTGACCTTACCCATTTTTGTTATTTGTGATATTGCAAAAGACTCAATTGGATTTATTTAGAAATAAATTTGTACATAATTTAAAAATGTAATTACACTCAAAAGCAACTTCAAGGTCTTCCTCGACAGAGTATGATTAAATATTATTCGATGAAATGCGAACAAAAGCTCGCGAATGGCTTCGAATAACTTTGATTTAATCTAGCGTGTACATGTATAATAATTCTTAACCAAGTGAAAGTGGTAACTAACATAGAAAGTGGTAACTATCATAGTCTGGTGGTAAAGACAATGTGTGTCCCTTCAGAGTCAATCACTGAGTCCGGAAACAATACCTGCCTTTGATAAAAATCGTTCTGGTTTTGGCCAGTTTTAAGAAATAAGCATAGGCTAGAAGAACGTATAGACAACTTAAACCAACTTGCCGAAGCCTCATAACCAACGTAATGCAGTGGTCAAATACAAATTACTCAACAAAAGTGGGTAAGATCAATTCCTGCCCTTGCCATGCATTAAATAGTTTTCGTCTTGTGTAAGAATTAATAACCCTTTCCAAAGTATCTTTTCGTCTATTTTGCAAATTTTTTTAGAAAAAAATTCGTAACAATTTGACAATTACTTCTTTTTATCATACAGTCTGATAAAGAAAAATTTTTATTTCCTTGTCAACCGCACTGGCAAAATTTTTGGTAAATGGAGAAAATAAAAGTTCTAAAAAACCATCGAAAAAAATTGAACAAAAAACCGTGCTCAAAATGCTATAGTTTTTCTTAACGGTGGGAGCCATCTTTTTTGGCGAAAAAACCCCAAATAAATAATTGAAAAGAATTACGCTCTACCACTTACATTAGGGCTATTGAAAAGCGTCATAAGAGATTGTACGCCGGCCAGCGTAATCAATTTAAATTAAAAAGTTCCAAAAGGTGTCAGGAATTCTGCTACCTTCGAAGGATTAACCTTGGAATGGTATAACGATGGTAAAAAGGACCAGGTATTGTAATAAAAGTTTGCACACGGATGGCACTCGGATGGCTTCGCACAATTGGCCTCGACAGCCCACCAAATGCGGTTGCCTTTCGACAACGACATCGAATTGACTGCCTCAACCGTCTGTGTCATAACTCCACCACCTCTGGTTCGAAATATAGGGGAGGGTAGAAGCGGCCCCCAGACCGTAAGTGCTAAAACCCTGTATATTAAGTCTTGTTTATTTAACAGTGGCTAACAAATTCGATTCAAATAATTGCAGAAGAATGCGCCTGATCTGTGATAAAAGCAATCGTACTTTTTTTCGTACAAATACAAACATTCACCATTATTGAAGAAAGTACTAATTCGTTGGTTTGTAAATTTCAAATGATTTGTCTGGATCATTGGACGTCACATGTGCTAAATTGTGTAATTTGTTTGTCTGACTCGCTGACTGTATCGGGAGTGCCAAGCAGATTTGTGTAAAGATGTTAAAATGTTTATTTTGCAAACATATGCTAATGAAGAAAAGCGAAGTCAAGACATGTACTGGAAATGGATTACTGGATATTTTGGGACTGGTCATACTGGTCATTGGGAAATTTTACACTTTACCGTACCGTAGTCAGTACTCTAGGAATTACGAAATACATACGCCATCAAAACATTATAAAAGAACGAGAAACTAATCACGCCATCGCACACTGACGTTATTTGGGTACGGCAAAGTGTAAAGTACCCGGTCATTGTTTATGGTGGGGGTTACACTTACACTGTCACCTATTTAATAATTAAAACAAGCAGTTATCAAACTCATTTCATACTCAGTCATAGAAGTGGTGAAATACACGTGTGACAACTTAATGGTATCCTTTTGTAAAGTTTTTGGCTATAGGTGGCAGTTTGTTACAGAAACTACTTCAATATTTTAATGGTTTAATCAGCAAGGTTTTAGCAAGAGACATTTCTCTTTGGTGCAAACCTCCACCATGAATAATGACTGGCCCTTACAGAATCACAGGATGAAAAATTAGATTTGCAATACATGTTCAACCCAGTGCCAAAATGCAAATGCTGTGAAAGCAAAACATTTGCTACAGTGCAAATTTGATTATTTGAAACCCATAAATAAAATGAAAAACCAGATTCACATTAAATTTGCACCTGGGTGCCAAAATGCAAATGCATCAAATGTGCACAAATCATTCAAATGTGTGGCAAATTGTCGAAGCAATATCTGTCTAAAAGAAGAATATACGAGTTTATACAAATATATGAAGAATATATGAATTTCAAATGATCAAATTTGCACTATATAATTGCAAATTTGTTGCCTTCAATTCTGCAGTATGGATAAATTTATAAATAAACTCAAGTCATTTTCATCATGAAACCTAATCTGGGTTATAGCCTAGATTAAAACCAACTTGGCTAATGTTGTTAAAGTTTAAATATTTCAATCTGTATGAGTTTATTCACTATTAGTAGAATCATACTAGTAGTATACTATTGCAAGTGCTGCAATTTGATTGGTTACTCTACTCGCTATCTATTCCTCGATAGATAGCGAGTAGCGAAACAATCATCTTCCTATAGAGATTTCTTTTAAAAAATTGCCTGAAAATCAAATTTTGGTTGAATATTCCATGTTTGACCTCTGATTCTACTAAAACAATTAGATTACGAGCTCGAGATTTCTATGCGGTGATAGTTGATGAGGGCTTGCCCTCATCAACTATCACCGCATAGAAATCTCGAGCTCGTAATCTAATTGTTAATTAGAAGGTACACTATATGTTTCAATATTGTGTTATACACAATAATCAATATTTGTTTGATGGGTTGTCAGATGTAACAAAAATCAATATACAACTCATGTCATATATACTGTGTGTGTTTGTGTTGTGTCTGAGGTCATATTTTCCCATGTAACCACAGTTGCCAAGCTTACAGGTATTTTTCAAGTTGAATTACTAATTACATGTACACAAATTCAAAATGTCTGCCCATAAAGCAACTAATCCAAAACAAGGGAAGAAAACCAAAACAAAATTTTAATTCAGTAGAATGCAACCTACTGGTTAATATAGTTGAACAAAATTTAGACACATTACGGGGCCAATTTTCGAGCACAATAACAAATGCCGAAAAGCAAAAGTTGTGTGAAACTTTTTACTTCCCAGATTAACAGCTATGAAAAACGTACACCAATAGAAATACGGGAAAATTGCAAAACATGGCCCAAATTGACAAAAAAAACAAATTCTGGGGTAATGCAGTCTCAATGGAAAACTGGTGGACGTCCTGCAGCAAGACCACCAACCACTACCACTGCTAAAATTATAAGTCTTTAGTGATGAGCCTGGTTTCGCTTTGTTAGTGGTCTCACTTCGCCGTCGATGAGTCGCACTATAAAAAGCAAAGATTCTCCGCCAAATCTATAGCGTTTTAGGAGTTCTTTATCTGAGAAATCTTCCCAGGGAAGTTGACGATTAAAAACTCTAAGTAAGAGTTGCCTTTCAGTATTATCTCGCTCATAAAAGTTGTTCACTCTTAATACAGCCGCCATATTTAACTAGGTTTTGAGAAGTTAACTATGCCATTGAGGATAGTTAACTTTAACTACTTTTTAACTGCAGTTAACGCTAACTGCCTTTTTGTACAACTGGCCTAACTACGTGATTAAAGTTAACCACTATTTAACTACTTTTTGGGCAGTTAAAAAGCAGTTAAGAGCTTTATACAACCGGCCCCTTTACGTGATTATTCAAATTTTGAAAAGTTCACTAAAATGTTCACAACTCCTGTTTATTGACCAATTAGAATGCTGAAGAATAAGATTTGTATTCGGATTGGTCAATTAAACAAGCGATGAAAGAAAATTTTTTTCGCAATTGGATAAAAATGTTTGAGGAGCACCAACAAGTTGTGAATCTTTTAAGAATTTCTTTAAAATTTTGAGGAACTATGGTTGCCGGTTGGTCGTTCCCATTAATTGTCGAAATTAAAGTGTGACTTTATTACTATCTATAAATACTACAGAGAAATCAGACTTTCATCCTCATTCTAAAGCAACAATTGTTTAGTTTATGCTAATAAACAGACATCAAGCACACAAAATGTTGCTCGACAAGTGGGACATGGGGATGTACAGGACATCCAGTTTCCAGGCGAGCTTTGATCTTGACGACTGGCAAACCATTTTCCCATGCACTCCAAACACCACATGGGACGACAGAAACATTGCACACATGTACCAACATCAGATGGTGCACATAACTTATGAAGTTTGATATTTGATTCATGTTGCATACAACCAATGCATGGTTCAGGTACCTAAAACAACAACAATAAGAGCCAGTTGTAGGCAATTCTGATTTTGGTATATGCAGCTAGTAATCAACCTAGTGCACTGAAAGCCTGAATCTAGTCTAAGGTTTTTTACAAGCGTACCGGTATATACATCTATATGTAATATGCAAGTCTAAACTGATTTAAACTGATTATTTCTATTTTGTAATTATACAAGATTGTATCTATGAGCATTAACAAACCTCTGTACTTCTATCAATCTGATATCGCTCATTTTGCATCACTTGATCTTTGAATGCTTTGACAAACTGATCACTGAGTGACTGATGAATAACAACATTTCTTGCATTCACAATGGGGGCCTGAATCTTCTCCTTCAATTCAGAATAGTCCATTGAATTTAACCTTATCACAAATGGCTTTACAGCAGAATTTATACTTGAGACTTGGATGTTAAGAAATTGTATGGCACTATTTGTCTCTATTGAGATCTCATGGTTTTCTGCTTTTAAAATGTTCAAGTGAACATCAGGCTTGTGTGCAATGTCTACTCTATATGCAGAACATTTAATTATCCATGAGTCAGTAATGTAGATGCTTGTTCCGCCAATGTGACTGGAATATTTATCAATCCGACGAAATTCAACATTTATCCTTGCTGCAACATCAGCCCAAAGGCTTCCATGGTGACTAAGGGTGTTTACTAAAGGATGATTTTTCCTAGAGAAAGAAAATAATATACATTAATATTTGTTGTAGACATACTTACCCATGTGGATGGTTAGGTGCAGACACATTCCACTAGTAATCTGGGGATTACTTGGAATCAGGCCAATTCACTTTGACCTGTCCATGCAGGACTTGACCATCGAACGTCTCCACCTTATCACATTTAACATTGTTCAGTGGAAGTTAAGTGATGGCTACAGTTAGTAATGGCATTAAGCAAGAGAAAAATTCTAAGACTGGCTCAATACAGTGCACCTCTCCAGCTGGCTATTTAATAGCTAATGTCTTATGTGTTGGCTAAGCACTATTACTGGCCGCTTTGGGCCATCATAGGTCGTGCCCAGACTACGTGTGTCTCCCATGATATTAACCTTTGTTATTATATAACCTCATTAATATAAAATTAGCATATGATGCAAATTGCAATTAATTTTTAACCCATGCATTTTAAGCCCAATCGTTTTAAAGTGCAAAATCAGATTACCAGTTATTCCAAGACCAATACAGGACAATCAAAACAGCAGAAAGAAATACGATTAGTGACATTAATAAGAAAACTGGAGCCATTAATCCATTTCCTTGAAGACTAAACAATTGAAGATCCGGTGACACTAGACCCAGGGAAATATAATAACCTAGAAATTGAAACAAAATCATGTTTTTTCAATATAGTTGACAACTGGGGCCAGTCGGAAGGGGTATGAGATTAGGGAGGGGGTGGGGGGGGGGGGGGCAAAAATGTTTCCAGACAAAAACAAGAAACAGCACATGTACAGGTGGTGCAAGTGGTTAGCATGTTGTGCCTGTCACCGCTGTGAAACCAAGTCAGGTGTACATTTGGTATTGCATGTGAGTTGAGTTCTCACAGTTGATCTCTCCTGTCACGTGTTGCCCTTAAAATAAAGTCACTAACTCAACCTAATCAGCTCTAAACAAACCCTTTCCAGATTTGCTGTGATCATCTATGCTGTGACCTGTCGGCCATGCATCAAGCATGCATGATCCAAGCGGATCGTGAGTGGCAGTATACTACTTACCTAAAGGTAGCAATGAATGAAAAAGAATTGTCACACCAGTTCTCTTTAAATGGAAGGAAACAAAATGTAAATCTTCCATGCCAAGATATGATGAAAATAAATTCTGAACTGTCAAACCCAGGCTTACAAACTCTCTAGGTGGTACAATTAGGCAAATAGCCACAATGAAATAGCCCAGGCTAAAAACAACTTCCCTTTGGGCTTCCATACTTTCTTTCTGTGAATTTATAAATCTACGTCATCATTTTTCTCACCATTTCCACGTCTATAGAGATCAGTGTTGCTTGCCGACCTTTTCCGATGTTGATTGCAGGTGGAAATAAATGTAATTATAAGAGTGTAATATGATACTTCGTTGGAAATCTGGAGATATGCCTGTATACACAGCCTTACTACATAGTAAAAAACTCGCATATTTATGTTATTTGTATGGCATATTGCCATATTGGGTACTTCTTTAAAAAGATGAGATTCTGCCCAATATTATAGTCGGAAATTACCGGAATTTTATAACTCTGGATTGCTGCTGACCGTATGCGCCAGCAGGTCATGGAAACACGTTGTTTTTGTTTTTTGTGTTGTTGTTTACAAGTTACGAGCGTTGGTTTATGTCTATTTATATCATCAACAATGCGATAAGCAATGGAAACAAATGCAATTCTTGACAAACATGGACTTGTCAAGTCAGGACTTTGGTATGTTTTATCCCCAGAAAATGAGGGACCTTCTGCAAGAGTCGGTCACACGTGTTGTGTATTGAAAACGTCATGTAACATTTCAAAAGATTGTGCTGTTGACAATCAGAACTCTGAAAGCTTGCTGGTCATTGGTGGAGCTAACCCAGATGGTGCATTTGATGATGGTTATATCCTTGATTTTGGTATGGTTTGTTATATTTTGTTGTATTTTGGTGAAGATACAAAATAGTATATATACTGAGTTTCTTGGAAATTCATATATATATATATATATATATATATATATATATATATATATATATATATATATATATATATATATATATATATATATATATATATAATGTATATAAAACCATATATATGAAGAAAGTGCTCAATACCGAAGTAGAGCGGAATAGACAATGAAATAGACTTTGGTTACTTCATAAAGTTTTATTCACAACAAATCTGTTTCGTATGACAAGCAATGCTTGCCACACTCGTCAGGTGATGATCATCACCTGACGAGTGTGACGCGATCATCACCTGACGAGTGTGGCAAGCATTGCTTGTCATACGAAACAGATTTGTTGGGAATAAAACTTTATGAAGTAACCAAAGTCTATTTCATTGTCTATATATGTATATATATATATGTATATGTATATATATATATATATATATATGTATATATGTAATATTTAAAACACGTGCAGGAGTGCTTTATCAGATATACAACGCGAGGCAAAGCTGAGCGTTGTATATCTGATAAAGCGCGAATTACGAGTGTTTTAAATGACTTCTAAATCGATTCATTTTATACCCATCTTGTCTGTTTGTATATAAAAGAATTTTCAATATAGATGTTGTATAAGCCGAGAAAATCGAAGTAAAAGATTTGTGAAAATCGACATGTGTTTTATCTCATATATAGACTCTAGTCACAGCTATGATTTCCTTTGTGTTTTTCTCATGAATTATTAATGAGGTTTAGAAATATATATATATATATATATATATATGTCAGTCTAATTTTGTGGAAATGCCTAGGCTTCTACTTTTGCAATGCCCCCCTTAATATCCATTTGCTTCTGATGGCCTTGTTGTTGCCTGCAGTTTCAAAATGTATGTTAATATAAATATTAAATAAATATATATTAATGTAAATTATAATTGTGCAAATGCATAGAGCAGTACAAGTGGTTCAAGTGTGGGTGGCAAGGTCTGCCACAAAGATATGAACATTCAGCCTTTATACCAGAGCATACATTAAATGAAATTGTTGTTTTTGGTGGAGCAAAAATGGACAACAATTTAAATGATGTACAAGTGCTGGATACAGGTGAGTACTATACCATACCATTCTCAAGACAAGTCACAACCATCATTTACATTAATGGTTAAAGAAATTCAAGCCTCATGGGCAAAATGTATAATTGTATATTGTTGACTTGATAAGATGTTGATGATCTTTTAGATGCAAAATCATGGTGTTTATCAGTGCCATCAGGTGAAGCCCCATCGTGCAGAACATGTCACTCTGCAGCTGCTATAAACAATAGACTATTTGTATTTGGTGGTGGGCAGTCTGGGGCTGATCCTGTTCATGATGATAAGCTGTATATTTATGATGCAAGTAAGGAGGCAGTATAATGGTAATAAAGATTTGAAAAAATATTTCCTAATATTAAAATAGCTCCTGTTCTGCCCTTCAAAACTGCTTTTACTAGTCTGTTACTACCGGTACTGTATTTATTTGTGATGTGCCCCATAGGCAGTACGTTAATTAGCATAGTACAGTGCTGTCTGCACTGGTATCTGTTCGATTCATTGACAACATTAGCTACTTTCAGAAATAAATATCCGTAATTAGAAGTGTTTTTTCACAGTTAGTCAGTTAGTACTTGTCATGCCAAACTTTGTTCACACAAATTGTTAATTTTCAGAAGAAAACAACTGGTCTCAACCAGATGTCAAAGGTGACCATCCCAAAATACGACATGGTCATGTAATGGTTGCTGTCAAGAATAGCATTTATCTTCATGGTGGAATGGCAGGGCTGGAAGTTTTTGGTGATCTTTGGAAACTAACCATAGGCATGTGAAGTATATTCTGGGTGTATACTGCAGTGCAGAAAATGAAGTAGAAGACTTTGTCTGTGCATGTCTGTTAACTCAACTCAACTTTGAAAATGATTAATAAATAATGAAATATTTCAAAATATATGCATTGCATCGCATTAAACTTCTGCCAAATATAATTATGTACTTAAAGGCCCATACTATGTAGCTTCTTAAAGCCTTTGATGCGCATGGGACGCGATTTGCTAACGGAATTTTGACTGAAAGTGATTAATCTGGATATAGTTCTAAGAAACTAAATTTTGTAATCTATGTGAAACTGATGAAATATGATGGCCTAGCATCATATAACATTCAGGATCAAATAATACATCAGAAGCATGTATGTTTCGAAACACATGCATTTTTGTTTCGAAAAATTGAATGAAATCACGTCTTGTTAATCCAAATTAGGCCTTAGGAATTATACTTTAGGCCTTGATATTCTATGAGAAGCGAAGTTTTGACTGTATCAAGCCTAGTCTTATGCTATCAGATACCATTTCATATAATGTAATTATAACCATGTATTACAGGTGATGGTGAAATGAGCTGGTCCCAACCAACAATGACTGGTGATATCCCAAACAAGCGCGCAGCTCATGCTGGCTGTGCTGTTGATGGTACATTGTATTTGTTTGGTGGTATGAACGAGACAGGACCGTTAGACGATCTGTATTCTCTCAATACAGGTACAACTGAACTATCTTATCAAACGAGGACGAGAGTATAGATGAGAATAAACTGTCCTGCCAACTGTCATGAACTTAGGACCGTTTCAAGAGAATTATGGGAGTTACCTAAGATTTAAATTAAAAATTTTGTAATCAATTGCAAAGCTGTGACGTATTAAGTATATAATATCAATACTCTTGAGTAAATTTCAACTTCAATTGAACGAACTCTTCTCCTGCATGGGTGGGTTTTACGAAAGGTGGATATTAGCGCTATTCACCGGATAGTGATTTTTTCAAAAATGCTCAAAATGCGCAAAAATGTTCAAAAATTAAGCAATGACACCAGAGATACTCGACTCGCAAGAGATAAAAAGTGACTTAGGGCCTGTTCAAACGGATGCAACATTGTTGGACCAACATCATCAAACACTTTTCAAATAGTGCTTTGTGCTATATCAATCTCAGCTATTTTAAGGTAAAAGTTCACAACAACAATAGATTGCCTGCGAATGTCAAACAATACGCTAAGGAAGCGCTTTATTAAGGTGCTTCTACACTGTTGCGTGTTGTTGGCCCAACAATGTTGCATCCGTTTGAACAGGCCCTTAGACTCGTAAATGCTGAACTTCGATATGGGTTTTGCCACGTGCTGTCCCGTTTAGAAAGTTTTAAAAGAATGATCATTATCCGACCTGTATAGCGCCACTGATTCACCTTCCGTACAACAGACCCCTGATGTGACTGACGCTTAAAAGTTGAGAAACTACCATCATATCTTGTATAGAGTCCATGGTGTGGCAGAAAATCGAATGCGAAGGGCCGCCACCTCATTCTCGACTTGATCACACAATGTCTGCTGTGACCGTTTTAAGAACTGTTGATGGTGCGTATTTGTTGAATATGTTTTTCTTCCCAGACTAATCTTTGTTTCTGCTCAAACTGCACCTGCCGCTATCAGCAATTACTAATAATGGTAGTGGTCACAATACACCGTTTCTAGAATTTTTAGCTGCTTTTTAGGTATAGCTTTGATCTTTTTTAGCACTAATTCAGTCATATTAAATATAGTCATCAGTTTTAATATTAATTTTACAGAAGAGGAAGAGCAAAAAGTCAAACAAACACTTCTGGTTGTGTTTGGTGGAATGGACACAAGTGGGCAAATATTTGACGACTGTCTTGCTTTTCTTGTGAAATGATGATCGACGAACAGTCAAGAACGTGGTGTTCCATTACCACTGAAAAAAAAAGCGTTCCGCCAATTAAATGCTGTTTTGGGCATTTTAATGTCTGTTGGGAAATCCTAATGTCATCGTGCGATGAGTGGCGCTTTTAAAAATTGTTCTGTGGACTTTCGACCAGTGATGTTTCTGCTGTTTCATGCGTTCTGGCAATCTGACCGGCCTTGGTTACTGTAAACGTCACCCCAACTGGCCCAAAAAAATGAATAAATATCAATATGGAGTTTAAGACCGTTGTGAAGCATTTCAGTGCGACTATTCATGTCTTGTTGAAGCTAATTGCTACTTAACCAAAGAACAAAATTCTAAAACAATATTGATTTGAATTCAATGGTATACTAGCACAAGAACCACTTAGTAAAACGTTTTATCACTAGCTTTATTCAGTCATTCTTGTGTTTCACATGGCATAAGTTTCACTGGGGGTCAACTGAACTACAAATCGATACACAGTCATTGGAGGGATATAATTTTTTACTGTATGTGTTGAGCTTGTGTTTGACAGCAAATATGTGCAATTTTGTGAGATTTGTTCACTCTAGTACAACATAATCATCAATACATTCGGGTTGACCCTGACCCCAACTAGATTTACTACAAAATCCCTTAGTGAAACCCAAGAATAGTCAGACTGTATAGAGTATATTAAAAAAAATAATATTTTTAGTTTCTAGTTTTCAAGCAATTAATTACAGTTTTCAAGCAATTAATCACAGTAAGTTGTCAAGCTCAATTCGACCACTAAATTCGATTTAACTTTCTAGCTTTATTACTACTGTGCCATTCCAGTACATTTCTGAAGTCAACGCCAAAACCTTAACACAAAAAGTTGGCACTTACATGAAGTAACGACGAAATTGTGAATTGTCTGAGTGAGCAAAGTTCAATAAAAATATTTTCTAAATGTAGAGAGACAGAGTACAATCTGCATATGTTTCGTGTTATGTCTGATTCTACAGTTGGGAACGCTTTAAAAGTGATTTTAGGCCGTATTGAAAGCGCTGTGCAGAGGCGGCCATTGGTAAGTTTGGGGGAGGGGGGGGGGGCACTGACACTGTGAAATGTTTGAAAGTTGTGCATCTCATGTATAAAGATTAATTTAAAACTCCGTATGTAAAAAACATAAAAACATTCAATTATGTTTCAATTAATAATGCAGCAGTCAATAAAAATTCATATGGCTACAAGTGCACATCAGTCATTTGCTTTGCTAAAGACCTAGTTAACCAATAAGGGGACAAAAATCTGCTAATCCCCAAAAAAAAAATTCCCCAGCTCTGGGGGTGCAGGGATTTACATTGACTGCTGCATGATAATTTAATATGAGTGATGCTTAATGAAGCTTAATTATGCATTTAGGCCAATTTTAATCAACACAATTAAGTTTTATGTATATATAATTATTTACTTTTAATGATAATATATAAGTTAGAATGTTTTCAGACATGTATATTATAAATTTTAAATAATTATTGTGGTGCCCTGTAATTTATAGGATCTTGGCTCTCATACTCCTCAATTAATTGCAGTTAGTAAGACACGACCTGCAGAATCTGTAGTTGAGGCATACAAATGTGGACAGAGGCATTTTGGTGAAAATTATGTAAGTAAGATATTATGATACAAGTAGTGCTGCTAAACAAAGAAAAATTTCCATAAGTAAAGAAACTAAAGTCATATGGGTGGAAACATGGGTGGCGCATGCAGTTAGCACATTGTGCCTATCACAACTGGAAAAGCTTAACCGTGTCTGGTGTGTGTTTCATACGAGAGAGCTCTCATAGTTGATTTCTTTTGAGCTTCAAGGGTTTTTCTCTAGGTACTTTGCTTGTTTTTTTTTTCTCTAAAAATGAACATATGTACTAGGTAACAAAAGATTACATATAAAAAAAGTTTCAATGAAGTTGTTGCCTTTGTAAGGGATTCTGCGTTTTACTGTCAGTCTCCTGTTGACAAGTTCTCTTACAAATCTGTAGAATTAATGCACATATATGCAATGATTATGCTATTCATTGCCGTAATACCTTGTAAAATGATATATTTGTTAATGGTTAATTAATGCAAAACTTGAATATCACTAGGTCCAAGAAATTGTGCAGAAAGGCAGCCATCATGAGGTGAAGAAATTTTTATTTATCTCACAACGAAATCTTTTGCATGTTGAAAAGTATATCACAATGTGATTGAATTGTTCTCATCACTAGTGAATATTTTGTTTAAAGGTTCTTGAATTAGAAGACCTGAAATGGCATTTCATTGGCCATTTGCAGAGAAACAAGTGTAATAATTTGGCAGGTGCAGTTTCAGTTGATTTTTTTAAATTTCCATAATCTCATTCTTCTTCCAAATGTTTATTGATCTCATTGTTCTACAATTGATGAATTTGGCACTGCTTTCTACCTAGATGTGGAAGCAACCAAATTATTAGACCTTATATCAGTGATGCAGTAAAACTGTGTGTGTATAAGAACCTATGCATAAATTTTTCAACTTAGCCTAAACAGGTTCTTATATAATTGTGGCATATTGTTTTTGTTAGGAGGCAGTGTTTGTCTCTTTATATGGTGGGGAACAGATTCCTGCCTGTTGAAAAAAATGCATGCAGTCTCTAATGGAATTGTATTCATGTTCTGAGACAAATCTATATTGTTGAAGGGAAAATGTAATTTAGCCCAACAGGTTCTTAAAATCTAGGTTCTTAATTATGTGCAGAGTTTTACTGTAATATTTTTGATAGCAATTGCCACAATAACTGTGGATAGGCTGGAAATCATGGCCATTTAACATTGTTGTGGGTTTCAATTTCATTAAATAGCTGTACCAAACCTCTACATGGTCCAAACAGTCGATACAGCAAAGTTAGCAACAGCATTGAATAATTCCTGGGGAAAACAAAATAAACCTACCAAGCTAAAAGTAATGGTTCAAGTCAATACTAGTGGAGAGGAAAGTAGGTTGTTGAGCTTTTAAAGAACTGGTGTTCGTAGCTATCTTTCACCCATTGAGCACCAATAGAATAGATGAGATAGGGATAGATTGGAAATAGATTACATTAAAAACTTTTAACTCAACATAAGACTTGAATCAAGTTCGTCTCTCTAAAGTAGAAGGAATTGGCAACTTGAGAATCCGTGGGAATAAGGGATCGATTTTACTGGGGAAAGTTTCAATTGTTTAAAATGACATGTGTTCAGCAGTATTCAACTCCTGAATTGTAAAAACGATTTGAATTGAGTTATCAAATTTTGTGTCTATAGATAAATCAGGCAGTCCTCCTGAAAGTTGTGTTGAATTAGTTCAACATATTATGGACAAGTGTCCAGGTCTTCAGTTTTCTGGTATCATGACAATTGGTGCCGTTGCACGTAGTGTCCAACAGACGGAAACAAACGAAGATTTTGAAGTAAGTGTTGTAGGTTCAAGTCTTTTGCGAATATGGCAGACTGGTCCCAGAACTGCCAAGTTTGGGTTTTCCTGACTTCTGAGAAAACCCAAAGGCATAGATTTCGTGTCTGCCTGCCTGCCTGCCTGCCTGCCAATTTGTCTCAACTGTTCCTGCCTTCAATTTTGACATGTGTATGATTTCCACTTAAACCCTTTAAACATTTTCAATGTAAATAAAGTGCCATAAAATCAATTGTTTTAAATTTGAATAAATTTAAAAAACGACTCTCGATAGCGTTTCTAAAGTTCGTAGAAGGACTGGTGATGAACTCGTCTCTAATTGTATTGTAGAGTCGAATGGAGACGAAAAAAATGATTTCGTCTCCAAATACTGCCCCATAAGGCCATTGTAGGCAAGTTCGGCACCATTGTTTCTAACTTGAATGCTCCTTTATACTTCAAAAATTCAATCCTGTCAAACTTAAATAAGACGCGTAATGAAGACTGTGGGTAATGAGTCAAGTGATCTCTTAATCTACTACTTTACAATTGCCGATTTAACACTTAAATCTGGTGTATAAACCAGGCCCACATATTTTTTTATTTTTGCTGTACACTTTAAAAATACGTTAGTTGATCAAACAGGAATAGATTCGATTCACTTACCTTACATCTAAACTATACATATATCTGGAGGGGAAGTCATGACTCTACGTTACCACTCCCTCCTCTCCGCACACCCCCCCTTCCCTGATGTGTTGGTGATATAATTGTTATTCTTTAGTTATTGGTTGCTTGCAGAAGAAACATATGTGACAAACTTGGCCTTACCCTAGAAGATGTACAATTAAGTATGGGTATGTCTGCGGATTTTGAACATGCAGTAAGTAATTCAAACATAGCCAATTTAAGCATTTCGCTTTATATCTCAGAAAGCCCTAAGCAGTAAATACATCTAATATTTTTCAAGTCTTTGAGCTATTCCACAATTTTCTCTTAAGCACCCTCCCCCCTCCCAGCCAGCCTGAATATGATAACAAATAACTCAACTTCACGCATGGCAAAACGATTTGAGTTTTGAAAGCGCTCGAGGCAGAGCAATCGTCTGTGAAATACTTTCGCATTTGTTGCTCTGAACATGCAGAACGGCCACGTTGCATGACGGTGTCGGTAGCTGCTTGTGCGAATGAAAGTGTTTAAATTCCACGAAACTTTACATTTGTAATAAATGGGCCAATAATGACCTAGGCCAAAAATGAAGTTGTGACATCATTTCTACAGTTAATATGAAAAAAAATGTTGCAATAATATCGATTGTTATAGTGGCCATACAAGGATAGCATACTAGGATAGATTTGTGAATTCCGTTTTTCGCACAATATAAAGTTATGAAGATCCAAGCTTACTACCCACCAAGCCACGTGGATGTGATTGAACTGTTCTTCTCTGAACAACGATGATTCCTGTTGTAACAATCATAAAATCCAAAGTCGTCCTCCCCTGACGTCCCGCAAGTCTGAGATCCTTCGCTAGCATTGTGTTGACACGAGAACGAGGGTCCTAATTTCGAGTCGAAATGAAGTCCCATTATGTAACGGTTGACTTCTTTGTTATGTGACTGGATCATGTACGCCGTGCAGTTGGTACACTCTATTCCTCGGATGTTTATAAAATCAACCGCGACACACCTGTGAAATGTAATCGTGGTTTTTATTGTGTTCTAATGAAATGATGTTCTTTATCAACACCGGGCAAACCAAAAAATATGCTCGGCTAGGGTAGGAATCGAACCCACGACCTTTAATTGGAATGCCAGTCCGACCTGACCCCGTAGCTTAGTTGGCAGAGCATTGAGCAGGCATCCTAAAGGTCATGGGTCCATTGCTAAGGAATGTTGTAAGAAAAATTGTAATATTGGCTTACCTATTGCCGTTAAAAGTTAAAATATTCGCATTTTCTAATGATGCTTCCACATAATCTGTTTTCGAAATTTGATTTTTTTTATAATTACACGTTATTCGCCACTTGCTGGAATCCTCTGCAACCCCCTCCATTCTGAACTTCGACATTCGATAAAATTGAAGGTTGGGGTTGTCCTCGCGTTGTTTTAAATCTGCATCGCTCGCAAATGAGGTCTTCATACCCGTACGCTCGTGATTTTGGAACTTAAAGCTATGGATGAGCGTCCAAGATCGACTGTCATCATATTGACACATTACTGGGAATAATTTCATATTATTGTCAAATATCTTATATTCTTGCACAACTCCATTCTCGTTCTTGTATCCGCGGCAGGATTTTATTGGTGTTTGGCACAGCTCACCCGTGTATCCCTCGGCACATTCTTCACATTGCTGCCCACGGGACTCCTTTGTGCAAAGACAAGTGAAACGGCTTGAGTTAACTGTAAAGTCTTCTGGGATACACGTACCTCCGTTGAGACAAGGCTGTGACGTCATGCAGCAATTGGTGCCACGTGCGCATCCACGCTGGCATTGTTGCTTGGCAACCTGAAATTCAAGAATTTTTCATTGCCCATTTTTCATACAGAAATTCTTCTAACTACACAGGGAAAACACACAAGTTGAAACAAACCCCCAAACAAGTTTGTTGTTTGCAGTCTGTTGACAAGTTGTCTTCGCACTGCAAGTTGTTGGAGCAAAAATTTGGAACGAGCAACGTTAGCTTGTGACAAGCTTGATTGAACTATCAAACTTGTTACAAGGTTGCTCCAGCAGGTCTGATGCAGTTGTGACATAACATTGCTGTGCCGAGGTTGCTCCAGCAGGTCTGATGCAGTTGTGATTTTACAATGCTAGGGCCTTGTGTTGTTAACTTTCTGACAACCTTGCCACAACAAGTCTGTATGTATCAAAGTGGTTAGGAGAATGTTTTCTCAACAATGTTCCTAGTTTTCTCAGGGCTTTATTCTTTCTACTTTTCTTCGTTTCATCCTAACTTAACTTTTTGTCATGAGATAACTTACTTTGTCGTCAACAGTGAAGTTAAAGTACGAACAAGCATTTTGATCATGTAATGTCTCTAGCCCTCCATAGCACAGCTGGCAGACACCTCCACATATTTGAAATGACTTGCACTTGCAGTTTCTAAGGCAGTGTTCGAAACAGCTTGAGATCTTTGGTTCTGTAATATTCTGAAAGCAACGTGTGTTATTTTCAACAGCCTTGTCGTAATAACTGGTTAGTTTGAATCCTGAAAAACTGTCGATGACATTGTAGGGACAGAACATGTAACATGTGAGGAAGAACAAAGCGATCCTAAACAATTTGAAAAAATACATTTGAGTTCCAGGACATATTTTAAGAGATTGGCTTAAGAGGTTTCGACCCCATGCCAAATGCCAGATTTGTATTGATGGGATAATAATCTGCCGCTTGTTACCAGGGAGTCATGCAGCTCCAGCTTTCGAACAGGAAAACAATGTTCGACAAATAAAAACTGTCGACAAGCGAGATTTGTTAAGACAAAATTGCTCATGAGTCAATATGAACGTGCTCAAAAGTATTTGTTTAAATACGTTTGCATTTCGTCATGGTTCTTTCAACGACGAGAGCTAGTTGTCCCAGTTTGGTGTCTGCATACGATAGACTGGTTTCGTGTATGTCATTGTTTTTATAATTCTTTTCTTGTCCAAAATCAACAAATACTGTCTAAAATACCGTGTTTAGTAGATATCAAATAGGAATATGATAAAAGCAACGAGAGATCGCGAAGGGTGGTTTAAATATACGACGGATTACAAAATCGTTTGATTGTAGCTGGCCCGTAAATAAGGCCAGCAGAAAATTAAGTCCGCGATACTATATTGTGACACTATCCTTTAATTCACACTTGTTAATAAGCTATGCTTTATAAGTTTTGTTTTAATATTTTAGCTTTTCGCCCTTCCATATAAATAAAATGTCGTGTAAATTTATATGCATGTCGTTTATTTGCTTGTTTCTTATTAGAATCCTTCACCTTTGTGAGCTAGTTTATTCTACGCCAGCTGTCTGGCCTTCATTTTCGCCAGCGAGACGACCAAGCTGTCCGCTTCTCGCTTGATGTGTCTACCTTAACTTTTCCTCATCTCAAATCATCGATTGCGCTACTTGTGAACCAATGACATGGCATGCACATAGATAGAACTTGTAAAATATCCCTTTTAAAGAAACTGCAAAATATCGCTCGTCGTTCTATATTGAAGGACACCGTATGTTATTCGTGTAAACCGCAAGTGTACCAATTAATGTTTTCAACATTACACATGTATGCTTTTCCTAATGTACTACTATACATTCGTACTAAACTAAGTTAAACTAAAGTGCTATATATTAATATGTTTGCAACAGATCTAGATGATGCGAATCAATCGACAAATTTCATCATGCCCGATTCATGGCAAATATTTTTTTAACTAAATTAAATTGAAAGGGTTTTTTCCTCTCGGCTGTTGTACGAAACAAGGCTCTGACTTGAAATACGCTCCGTATAACAAAACACTTGCAATATAACAAAACAATTCTTGTGTTTACATACTGTTTTGTGATCATTTATTGGGTCATTGCCTTGTTTAATCGCGTAATATATATTTGACGAAATTTGCGCTCTTTAATTTTTATTATTTCTTAATTATTTTATTATTTCTCCGGTGTACAGTGAATGTAAAAAAACCTTTGAAAGCAAAAAACTATGATATAGACTTGTAGATATATGTGTGTCTGCATGTGTGTTTTCTTACAATTAACATATATAGTAACTGTATAAAGTACATACTTTGATATAGTTTCCTGTGCTGAACGTAGCAAAGACAACCTATCTTAATACACATTATTTATTTCTGAAATATGTCTGCTTTGAAGACTAGCAAGTTACCTTTTCTTACCTGACAAACGTTCCGTTCATCATCATCATTGGAATATTTTAGCACATAATGACGCTCGAGAGCTCAGCTTGATTGTATAATGATTACAATTTACGCTAACGTTTGCGGGTAAATCGAACAAAATTGACAATGTCGCCAAGGGTAGAAATAGCAAGCGGTTGGAATTAGATTGTCAGACTGTTTGACAGGTGCAAGTTTTCATTAACACTAATGAAACTATAGCCGCGGGCTATAAGATTCTATCAAAGATAGATTGTGCTATCCACCGGATAGTGATTTTTCCGAACTTTGTGAACAAGTTCAGTGACTGGTAAAATCCAAAATAAAGTTTTAAGTAAAAAAAAAATAAAGTAAAGTAATTTTTTTTATCGCTTGCGACTTGATGCAATATCCCTGGTGTCAATGGTTTTAATGTGTTTCTGCAGCAGGTGGATAGCGCTATCTATGCCGACAAAGTATGCATTGGTATAGCAGGAAACCGGTGTAATAAATTACACAACTCTGCTGGATATTTATACTCCGAAACTATAGGCCTCTAAATCTCGCGTTGTATATCTTCATTTCTCTCGATTGCGTGTACAAGTACAATGTCAATGATTCAAGGAACTAATACAAGCCATGTACTATGCAAAACCCAGTCTAGACCCATGGGAACGTATCTTTCTCTCAATGAAATTTCTAAAACAATTAATTTTTAAAGATCCCTGTGTAGAACGCGGAGTAGCTACTTGTTGCATTATTACTTATGGGGCGTTTTCTGCACACAATCTAGCCAAAAGAAACTGCTCCTCTGCAGGATTCCGAATTGCCACCTCTTAAAAAAGGCTTTTTTAAGACCTACTGTAAAAGTTCTGAAACCCTGCTTATAAGAACATAATTTTTCAAGTTAACCTAAACAGGTCCTATCATATCAGTTAATTAGAAGGCATTGTTTGTCTCTTTAAACGGTGTAAAGGCGTGAGTCTCGACTCTAACAGAGTCAACTTTGCATGTTTCGAGACAAATCAATGGCCAGAGAAACGTATTTTTGGATTAGCCTTGAAATATAGGTTCTTATACCCCAGGTTTTGTTGCACAGAATTCATATGTGTTTTTTTTTCTTTCTTCGTTTAGATTGAAATGGGTAGTACTCATGTTCGTATTGGTAGCTCTATTTTTGGTGCAAGAAAGAAACCAGGAATGTCAGATGATGCAAAGTAATTCTCGCTTGAAGTACCTATAAGATACATTGCGCAGAAGATGTCATCCAAACCCATGGATAGGCTGACTGTTATTCTGGTAATAATTCCGTGTTCTCATATAAATCTTAATCCAAGCCCTAACCCAAACCCTAATCCTAACAGCGTTTTATTTGTCATGTTCTAACTTTGATGGATTGAAGATTTGATTAGATTTAGGGCTTAGATTAATTTCGCGTACTGAGAACACGGAATTATTACCGTTATTCGTATCTTTTATACCCAGAGCATGCCCGTTCGTAGGAGTTTAAGAGTCATGCCCAGAGCACAAAATATAAGGATCTGAAAACTAAAAGTCTAAATGACTCCCTGTATTATATATCTATAAGCAAACGGTAGATTTTTTTGTGTACAAGGATTAGAGGCAAATGTCATTGTTAGCATTGTAAATGGCAGTAATTCTTCGTTACTGGAAAGGTCTAATAGTGCATCATAATAGTGCGCTTAGCTTCTTAGCCAACACTGACATCAACGTAGATGATATGTATATCCGGGCAGGTAAATTACAATTTGTCAATACTACGAAAACTAGACATGGAATAAAATAATTATCACTTGACGACATGTGCCCATATACTAAACTTCTGGATGGATTGAAATTTACAAATGCGAAGAACATTATTTATAGCAATTTATGTTAATATCAATGACAATGCGTTTCATCCCTTGAACACGACAATCTTACGAGATTTTGTCGTTAACTTAAACTACGTAACTTTCTAACAGCTGCCTTTCATATAGTAGTAACATTGTTGCAATGTGCTCAGAATTCGACTCCAGTAAACCGTTATCGAACAGACGATGAAAAGATGCACGATTTTATCTGTACTGTACACTTCTAATACATCAATCTGCCCTGGCTATCCAATTTGCACATGCTATCCAACAATTAGTATCCATAGCAACTGTAAACACAAATGACAAAACGACAACATCAATGCCATTGAAGCGTGCACATTTATTAGCGAACGTAACATAGAGAAACAAGTTACTGAATAAATCATTGCAGCAGAATGGTAAAGGGGAGACAATTTGCACCATCGACAAAAACTAACAAGCATTGGGTAGGTTAATTCTCACAAAGTTTCCTTTGTAACATTATAGTGAATTTTTGCACGGTTGCTTAAAACTTACAATGTCGAATCTGTGTTTACATTTGTTAAAGCAAGATTAAACGAGCGTGAAATGTCCATATAAAATGTCAGGGTAAAATTTGCATGATAATTTTAGTTCGTAAAACTACGAACTTCGCTCAAGCTGTTTTTCAGCCTTTTTTCATATCTACGCGGAAATACGTGCAGAGTTACTCCATAAAAATAGATGTCGTGATTTATATAGAAAGCCCTGTGTATAGTCAAACGAAAATAACAATTGGAAATTTCTAAAATTAACTCTCGTTTACTCGCGGCATTAACTTAGTCATAGCCTCAACATACTCTCATGCGAGTTTTCGTTTTGCGTTTGCGCGGGCTAACATTTATAATCAAAGACAAAGTTAGGTTGAACGGGAGAAAGTATTGCATGATGAAGCCTAGGCGGGAAAAAAGGACCCTTATGCAAATTTCATTCGACAAGTTTCAAGAAGTGTCAACCTGTACCGTCCTGACTTAGTGAATATGTAGCATTGGTAGTTGGGGAAGTTCTGAAGATCAGTTATCACATATATAAAGGGGAATAAAGCTCACGTTTCACACTTGCTTACTAAATTCGGGAGTACAAAAAAGCATAGAAAGCATAGAAAAAAAATGGAATGAAGTAAAACTTATGGTTTAGAATTGTTAAACAACTAAATCCCTAGACATGATTAATCTGAAGTTGTGTTATATCTTTATTCTACCTACACGAACGTATTTCTTTTGATCTCATTCCGTTTCCTCGCCGGCTCACCCTAACGAAACTCTGTTCATATGGTACAGGATGGAAAAAAAATTCAGTACACATATATGATATGGACAAAAAAGCTCTAGTTATTGGTATTCTCGTGCTGCAAAGAGGTCATTATTTTTAGTTCTGTGCACATCCATGGTCCGAGGAATTAGATAAACCAAGATTTAAAAGTGTTCGCACTGTTACAGAGCCGAAAGGACTATCAACAACTGCTAGCCAGGTAAGAAAATATATATTCTACTCGTTCATTATTCGTTACAAGAAAACAGCTGGCAAAAAAGTTAACTTTACTGCGAAATATGGAGATGAGTTCTTGACTACCATCCCCCAACTCAGTGAGACTCCATGGCATTTGGTGAAATGGGATATTACTGAAGGAAATGAAATAGCGAAACAACGAAAAGAAACAGCAAAATAATGAATTGAAACAGCGAAACGAGGAGACGAAAGAACGAAATAGATTTCTTTGTTCCGTTGCTTCGTTCATTGTATCGTTCTTTTGATTCATTATTTTGCTGTTTCGTCTCGTTTAGCAATGTCCTGTGAAATGTCGTGTGATAATGGCTTCAGCCGTGCTTGAAACATTGACTTGAAGTCAAAAATATGAAAATACCATAATCCATATTTTGAAGATAAGAAACGTCACTTTAAATTCAATTCAATGAAAGTGTGTGATCGCCGTAAGTGGTTCTATTCTTCACATACCAATTCTTGGGTTTCACTAGGGTATTTTGCAGTTAATCCGAATGGGGGTCAACCCAAACTGTATTGAGGATTATGCTGTACTGGGGTGAGAAAGTCTCACGAAATTGCAAATATTTGCTGCCAAAAACAAGGTTAACATGGCATACAGTGATAAACTGTTTCTCTTCGATGACAATGCATCGATTTGGAGTTGACCCTCAATGAATTTATGACGTCATGTGAAACCCAAGAGTAGCCAACGCCGACCACAGGTCCAATTACTACTGCTACATGTGATTGTTCAGGAACGTATCTTTAAAGAACTTAGGCTAATGTGGCCATATCGGGACTTTTTTTAGGTGTTTATAATGTATATGTTAAGGTACCTTTTTTAGCTGAAGACGCATATATATGAGATTTCTGATATTGTAAATCATTAATTTGACACTGAAACATTCATTCAATATGATTTCTAGATTTTTCGAGATCGGTTTCCTTTTTCAAGGCACGATAATCGTGATGCATTGCAAGGTCACGGAATATTCTTTGAAAATGTACGTATATTTAAGTGTGTTATTTTGCTTAGTAAAGCCTAGCGCGCACACATTCGTACAAATTGCGCGGGGATACAATTCTAGTGTGCGGGAAACCATGTGTAGGACTTTTGACGGTCTGGACAAATTAGCCAATATTAAACATGTCCCTATCTGCTTCGTGCTCAGACCCCTCCGCTTGAGTTTTTCTGTGCGAATACCGGAATCACTGTGCGCTATTTTTGCACTGTTTTTTCCTTATATTCCCGCACATTGTGTTCGCCAGTCCTTACGCGATTTTTCACGAATAAAAGTTGAACATGCAATGCATATTGTGCAAATGAGTGTGAGTACAGTTGACGGTTGTAGGTTGTGTTCTACACTGGACTTCCGCGAAGTTTGCAAAGCCCTGACAGCGAAATGCTTGCGGTACAAACATTAATTGCGCTGCAAGTAGAGTCTTGATAAGAATTTAGTTGGGAAAATCAGATAGACAGTGGGAAGACTCCAGGCGCATTAATATAGAGATCAGGTAGAAATTAACGGTATGACGTCACGCGCACATTTATTGCGGCATCTGCAAGAAGGAATGTTAGAAAGCTCGCAAGAAATAGAAGTACTTGACTACTTGTGTCTTCAGAATGACACATTTTAGGCCTTACGAAGCAAGATGTTAAAAAATAAGGTATGGGTGTTTATTTTAAGCGTTATGGCAAGCTTTCTGGAGCTCTGTTAATGCGCTTGTAGTGTTCAAACAGTCAAAGGTCATGGCCTCGTGTTTATGCAAATATAAATTGAAACACATGTTTATGTATTCAAATAGAATTTCCATATTTAGATTCATGTAAATTCATGAACCCGAAAAGTTACACAGCGAAGCACAGGCAAATAGAGAAAGAAGTATTTGGCTTTTCTGCATTAAAAACTGCTAACTATGAACAATTTAAAAGGACATGCCATCAAATTAAAATCCTAGTATGTGGGAGGGGCATGCAGGGATAATATGCTAGTGGAAATTTGTTTGATGCCATAAGGCCCCATGCTAATAATAAAATATAAGTAAATCCTTTTGAATTACAAGTTGATCACAGATTGAATGGGATTGCAATGATAAACTAAGGTCTATAAGCCAAATCCCAACCTCTTCCTCGAGTGTTAAATTGTAATATGTGTGTAGTTTAATTTTTCCATTTATAGGAAAGTTTCGATATGGTACTTGCAAAGTTTGTTTTAAATTTTAAGGTTTGATCACTGAGATTGAACTTTTGAGATACATCTGTCAGGTGTTTTATATACTTTGCAGGCTAGCTGGCCATCCATAGCAGAGCTCGCCCAACCTAAATAATATCCTAAGTTTTTTTGACATCATGTGCTTCAACAATTTCACTGATGTTTTCTCCTGGGTATCTACACATGGAAACAAATCGTGATGAATATTTGTCATTTTTGAGGTGATATTGGTGATAACTTGTTAGGAAAATCATGTAATGTACCATTCTCTGTTTGTTGGCGAAAGTTGATTAAAATATCCGACAACTAATCTTTTGTGGACTTGCTTTTTGGTTGAGTAAGTGATCTTCAGGGTCTAATGTTGATATCTGGTTGGTACAAATGGCAATGTACATTAGTTCAGAGGTAGAAATTTGCCGAGCATGCACTTCGGCAGGTACTTGTAAGTTGTAAGCTGGGCTCATTGAAGTACAGTGAACAATGTTTCTATCTTTTTGGCATTTATTTCCAGTACGTTGAATGTCTTGGTACATATGTCATCTTAAATATTCGATTCTATCCATCCTTGTGAATGTTATATGTATACAAAGTTGAAGACCTTAGACATTGGTCATTTTAAGTTCTTTTTCTTTGATGAAATAAACAACATGCTATAACTGGGTTATCAATGTCTGCTGTGTGCTTATTCAGTCAAAAAATTGGAGGCAACTGTTAATCTTTAAATATATTTCCTTACTCATAAGTTTAATTTCTGTATTTTCTCTCAGAAATCTGCTTTTTATATCCTGCAATGTGCTGTGGCCCACATTGATTGCCTTTGTCTATCACCTTTTCATGGAACTACACATTGTCAGAGTTGCTTCAGAACTGCATGCTCTGAGATCTGAAACCTGTTAAGATATGGGCAATTTCTGGTGTGATATTCTACTTTTGAATGATGCAAATGAGTGCATCAGTGGTAAATGCATTTGGCAACAGATTGAAAGATTAGTAACATAAATACTTGTTCACATCCTCAAAAATAGTGCCAGGAATAGCAGTAAAAACGCTGTTTAAAGAAACTTAAGGTGTTAGGGCAAGGTGTGAACTTTCACACTTAAGGTGTTGAGTGTAAATTGGCCTTGTAGTTCCAGGTTCATGTCCACACAGCTCTGGATGGAGCGTTACTTTACTCTTTCACTATCCCTGCACCAACTCTTTCCGTCATTTAAGTTGGCAGGAATGTTTAACTGTCTTTCCCTGTCTAAGCTCGGCAGCGTTTTGACAGGTTGTGAACGTTAAGGCACAAGTCGTTAGCATATTGTAATTTTTGCTATGGGTCATGTCCATCGCGGCTGTGTGTCTTTTGGCTTTACCACTGCACCAGTCCTCTGTCTCGGCTCTTGTACGATCGTAGCATCTCTCAAGTTCGCAACTATAAGTACGATTTCTTCGTTCTGTCCCGGTAATATGCGGAGACCGATCGTTTCAAGTTCCGTTTCTGAGGTTACTCCAGTGGAGGACTTAAGCCTGGTTCACACTCGTCGTAAGAGTGGTGGGATTTCTCCTCACGTATGTGAATGAATATGTGAACAAACTAAAATATAAGGCAAATATTTGATTGCTTGTGCAATGGTATAGAATTCACTCAATCACATCGGCCAGAAGACGTCATCTCTGATTCTTACATGGGTGAACCTGGCTTTAGGTCGCAGTACTTGGTGTCTATCTCATTGAATATGCCTGTCAGAGCCCATCAGTGCTTGATTTGTATTCTCAGTTCTTGATGAAGAAGAAATGTCTTCTTCTTCGTCCTACCTTGAATCCTTATCTTCTCTATCCTCAGGAACTCGGATCAATTGTTAAAACCAAGGCTTGGAAGGTCAAAACAGCGTCGTCTAACCGTCTTTCCGGTACTAAACGTCGAAGCAATCCTTATCCATGACTCAAAAAGTTTAAAAATTTGGAACGCTTCACGAATTTGCGTGTCATCCTTGCGCAGGGGCCATGCTAATCTTCTCTGTATCGTTCCAATTTTAGTATATGTGCTGCCGGAGCGAGCACATCTAGTACTGTTTCTCTTCCGTATTTAACTATTAAACGCTCTCACAGGTGGATAAACGTGGGATTTATGTAAATGAGGATTACCTAATGGTTCGTATGTAAAACCGCCTGTGCACGAACTTTAAACTCGTTCATGTCACGTAAACGTGCTAAATAATCTTCAATTTACCTTCAGAAACACATCCCGAGCTAGTTATAGGCACTGTGAAAGTAGAAACGGTACGTTTTGAGGAAAGGTAGAATTTTTCTTCGGTAAATTTTCTACGCGTGCTCACTGTTGCTTTTTGAACCTTCAAGGGTCACTGTAATGTCTACAAAAAGACGCTGGCAATGTGCTCGATGGCTCAACCGTACGTTTGGGCAACGTCGGTAAGCCGTTGGTATCGGATTTCGAAGTTAATCTCAGATTACCGGCTAACCAGCATGAACCCTGCTTGATTTCGGAGATC
This sequence comes from Muricea muricata, assembly GCA_963855995.1. Classification (NCBI taxonomy): domain Eukaryota; kingdom Metazoa; phylum Cnidaria; class Anthozoa; order Malacalcyonacea; family Plexauridae; genus Muricea; species Muricea muricata. Next base: position 5,290,123 of record OY979720.1, on the reverse strand, counting down.
AGTTTAGTCTAAACAGTCTAGTTGACAAACTGTTTCGTGCAGTGGCTTTACCTCGGTTCGGTAGGTGTGAATGAACGACACAAATTTATAGGATATTTAACTGCCAAAACGATACCAAAAGAACGACTTCAATCAGGCCCTCCGTCGGGAAGTTACGGAGTGAGTAACTTGCACAACCTGACTTAGAAATGTTCAAGGTTTGGATTAAGAGTGCTAGACAACGACTTGGAAGTACTTAGCAAAACTTTGAAGGTAGCAAATTGCCAAGTTAGTTGGCTAACTTTCAAACGAAGTTTTGCTTGTGCTCTGCTTAGTATCTCTCAATCAGAAGTTGTCTTATTCGAGGTTGTCTTGTGGTCGATAGTTGATCGGCTACCTACACTAGCACCGATCCTGTTGGAAATATAGAAAGCAATACCTTTTTTGGCTGCTTATGTCTCAGACTGTGTTGTTCACACGGGAAATCGTTTGGTTTGATGCGTTCTAATAAGCCGGTCGTCCTTCCCTGTGAACGTAAAAAGGTGAAATAATTTTTGACGTAGTACAATCCCGTACGATCAGTACAGATGTATACAGTGATAACGATCAGACAGCTATGGCAAGTATACAAGTTATGGTGCAAGCAGAATTTTGTCATTTCGGCAAAGCCTAACCCTTTCCCTTCGACTAACTGTGATCAGAAGTTGGATAGCAGATTTATGAGGCCGTTGATCTGCTCAAACAGACAAATTCGTAAATTTCTTAAGATAAAGTAACTGCAAAGATTCGGGGGGGGGGGTTGTTTCAATAGAGCATTTCTGTTTATTGTGCCGTTCTGAATATAATCATCAAAAGTAGATCGCTGGCTAAAGGTTTTATTCATTAGCTTTAGTGTGACTTATATTTTCACACCCAGTGTGACTTATATTTTCACATCCTTCAAACATGCAGTCTGTAATGCGTTTGATCGCTTCAATGCATTTTGAATGAACTGTTGAATAAGTAGATACGATTTAGGTACGTGGGAAAATGATATTAAAGTCGACTTGGATTGACCCCTTCGATTAAGCGTTGTTACCGCTTGAGTGAAAGAGAAACGTAGATTGAGGAGGAACGTATATGTACCTCAGTTGATGTGCAAGATGCAATCGCGGAACGATGGTTTAAATATCTTGGAATCTTAACCCGCAGCTGTATCATCTGCTGTAGTCAAGACATACTGCGTGAAGAAATCCTACGATATTATCAAGTTTGCAATAGCTGATTTTCAATTGCAAAACCTTGTAGTTGTACCCGTAATCCAAAGTTTCCCACTACCTGTACCAAAACGGACCGTAACTCGGCTTTAGATATTGGAAAAAAGTTTCCATTCACATGTGTCCGTATCGTGGTGACATTTCGGAAACATTTTTTTTCGAACTTTGATATCGTACGAGTCGACATGTTCCAGATTCCTTGCGATTTCAACCGTCTACGCGTATTCGCACAATCGATAAAAAACACGAAATCAATATTAATTTCAGTGCCTGCTTAACTGTTTTACGGTAATAAAATGGATGAATATCACACTTGACGTTTATGTAGTCTTGCTTGTTTAGAACGGCCTAGTTTAATACGTACAGATTTATTTCCTTAGTGCTTTCGAAAGTTTCATCCGGGAGGACAATTTCAAAAGCTTGCGCTTTCGTTTCCGATATGGGCGTTTCTTGGCGGCATCGGCAAAACGCCCAAACGGATATTTGCGGTTACTATTGAATTCGGACGCGTGTGGGTAGGCCCAAAATTTAAATAAACTCTTCTTAATGTACTAGTATTACACTATTTTCTCAGTGTTTTTATGTGTATATAGGGGTCTGGCAAGAAAATGACTCCAGAGAAGAAACACAAGTGTTCTGGAGACGTTTTTCTACCCTCGGTGATAACTAAGACACCAAACTCGTGTTACGCTGCGTCGTACAACAAACCAAATACAGAGACAACCCGGCTAAAACATGCCAGATATCCACACGAACACACAACGAGATCTAGTCACGCTCAAAGACAGTATAACCCAACGACCTCGAGTATATTGACTTCATTTGGCGCTCCATACACAACACCTTTACATGTGCTTGCCGTTACGCAAGAACCCTTTCTGAGAGCCAATACATGGGTCTACTCGCACAAACCTAAAGTGTACAATAGGTTGCTTGGACCGTGATGTTTTGAGAGAGAGTTTTGGAAAAAATTGTTCTGTGTATATTATTTAGTTATCACTGTGTAACTATATGTAATTATATATGTGACATCAAAGCAGGTCTCTTAGGACAGGCTTATACAGTCCGTTTTGTCGTATCGTCGTGGAAAACAGTTTCCCGTCCGTAATATATCGCAATGTGCAAAAAATTGCTTTTATATATTTCACTCTATGCCGCAATATTTTGCATAGTGTTTCCACTAATCTTATAACAAGGGGTTCGTAAAGATTACTTGGACGCAATGGTACACAGAACTACAACTACGAAAGCTGGAGTGTTCCCCAACTTATTCCCGTATATATTTTGTGATGCGCCTCGCGCATGCTGAGGAATGAGATATCTGCTAAATCCTATACATCATTGTACAGCGCTCAACGTAGTGACAATTATTTCTTATGCACAATATCACCGAGGAAGAACAGCTGTGGTTTATGTCTGGAAGGACGTGAAGCTGACAATCCAAAAAAGAAAGATGTTTATAGAAAAGACGAAATGAAAGACCTACGATACCCAATAATAATTAACGTGTTCTCGTTTTTTAATGAAATGGGAAATGCGTGTATATGCTTATATACTCATTCTTTTGGCAAAGATAGCATACAAACAGTGGATCAAAAATGCCCCAAAGGGCTGTTTTGTTTTTTAAAAGGCGAGTTAATATAATTATGTTGTGGTAGACATTTCAGGAGATAAAATATCACTGGGATAATGTGAAGACAAAACATGAAAGATGAAGATGAACTAGAATGGGCAGATACGGGAGAGCCAGAGAAGACGAAAACCAAAGCTGGACCATGTACAGACATGTAATAAGACGGAGAGGAACAATAAAGCTATACGAAATAAGCAATAAACTGTCAGCTCGTTGTGGGGCGTCAGTCCGAGTTCAATCTTCCTCCGGGCAAACCCTATACTCAAAATGTTGTAAAGTTGGGCTTTTTCAAATTGAGGATGGGAAATGGAGCTTGATCGCTAATTTCCTCAGAACGGATTTATAAGTTCTGGAATGGACCATTATCGTTTAATAGCTACAGTATGTTTAGTAAGTTGGCAGAAGGGCGTATCAATGCGACGAAACAAACATATAGAGCAGAAAATGTTTAAAATGTTAAAATTAAGTATATGGGTGAAATTAGTATATACATACAATATAATTTGAATACTATCAAAAATAATGAACTACTTTCTGTCAACCAACGAGTATTCTTCGCTCAAACTCAAGCGAGCTGCAGAAGGTCTACTATTACTGTTAGACCCAGATGATCTATTTCAGTTATCTATTGCAGGCTGGCGACATACGAGTACGTTTACATCAATGTTTATTGCTTGTATGTCTTTCCAGATTGAAAAATATAAAGCTTGTCATGTAAGTGATTCGAAATTCATTCTTATATTTAGTATTATAATTTATGTATAGTGCTTCTCATGAAGCTTGTGAGTATTTTACCTACGGCTGCAGGTAGTGTAGGATAATGTCAGATAAAGTGTTTTTCACGAGTGTAAAATCAGGTCGATCCTTTGCTTCCCATTCCCAGCACGCACGCATGAGGCTGTAGACGCTCTCTGGGCATACTCGCGGACACGACAATCTCTCCCCGCCTTCTAGATACTGAATCACTTGTTGACCCTGTAAGCCATCGTACGGTTTAGCGCCGTATGTAAGGGCCTCCCACAAAGTGATCCCATATGACCACACATCACTTTTCGTCGTGAACTTGTAGTAGTAGATGCACTCCGGTGCGTACCACTTCAGCGGCCATTTTCCTGCTGCTTCGGCGCGGTAGTAGTCGTTTCCCGCGCCCATCGCACGAGACATGCCGAAATCACTGATCTTGACGAAATTCACATCGACGACGAGGACGTTCCGAGCCGCCAGATCTCGATGCACGAAATGCTTGCTATCGAGGTACTCCATTCCTTCGGAAACCTGCAGCAGCATGATGAGAATCTGACGCGCAGTTACCGTCTTGTGCTTGCGGAGATACTTATGAAGCGGACCGTTGATTGCTAATTCCATCACCAGCATCATGGTTGCTTGATGACACATACCAATCATACGGACTATGTACGGATGATCCAATTTTAGCATAATTCGCGCTTCGTGTTCGATTTCGGACTTCTGAGCTGCGCCGTCGGTCTTCAGCTGTTTCACAGCGACTTCGATTCGCTTCCCATTCGTAAGCGTGTACACTCCTTTCAGGACGGAGCCAAAATTTCCCTGGCCAAGTTTGTTCTCTAGAGACAGCCTGCTGAAATCAAGAGCTTTTATGTCCTTGAATGCATTGAGGTAAACCGGCGACTTTTTGATGGCAACTGTATCATAAATTGTTTCCGTCCGCGGTGCGCTTGTGCCAGTTACACCCGGGGGTAGAGGCAACGGTTCACTCTTGTGCGTGAACTGCGTTATTGGACAAGGGTTGCCCAGCTTGCACACGAGGCCGTCGGATCGATTTAGATAATATTCAACGCACTCCATCAGATTTAAAAACTTTGGGCCGGACGGAATGGACAGCTTGCCAGCGTTATCGGCGTTAAGAAGATAATGGTACACGGAACCATCGTGGCAGAGGCCGATCGCGAAAGTCCCTTTGGTTTTGCCACGTTCTCGGATCAAGAACAGCCCGTTCTTCTGGCCACATCTCTTCAGACGCGTCTCCGCTTCGTCTCGGGAAATAACACCGTGGAACCAGGATTGCTTGGCGTGAAGTAACATGCCTAACATCTTCTCGAACGGAATGTGGTTCTTCCCGAGCGACGAGCGATCGCCGATACCGAGTTGGCTCATGGCGGCTGTAGTCGCAGCTTCAACATCGCTGTAGTTCACGTTGGTATACACCTTGGGTTCAACTCCATTCGGGCGGTTGCATGGTTTGGTTAAGGTGGTCAGAAGACCACCTTGATTGGCGCGATGGTAATCGATAAGCTCAATAGGACTGACAAAACGCGGACCATCTTCTATGCCATATTTCCCGTCCTGGTGGTGTTGGATGTGATAGTGGATAACGCCGCGCCTGTGGCACAAGGATAGGGCAAAGCTTTGCGATTCCATCGGACGTTTGCGTAACAAGAACTTCCCTTCTTCATATCCATGATCTTGGAGATATCTTTCTGCTTCCTCTCGAGAAATCCTGCCATAAAAGTACGGTTGCCGTACCGGATCATCCATTGCTGCAGGAAATTGCTTTCTACAAAACGAGATATGGACTTTTAAAACTCAAATTGCATTGAATATGGCAAGCTCAAAAAAAAGTTTAACACTACAAATCACTTCATACAAAAACAATGAATTTATATTGAAAACATGAAATGGTCATTTAACCAACGTCTTTTGAGAGTAATACTTGACAATTAAAATTAACTATTACTGATAAACTTGTGCGTCTCCCCAGGTGTGTTGATTTTTGGGAGAAGACAACCGGGGTATCAGGAGAAAAGCCTTCAAAGCAGAGGGGAGATCAATGACAAACTACATGAAATCCCACACCAGTTGCGCATTGCCAATGACAAAAGGTAAGCTAAGCCTGATGTGCAGATGTAATGAAAGAAGTGGGTGGGATGCCATTAAATTGACATCAGTAATGGTAAGGTTGGGTGTTACCTTGTAGGTACCTTGCATTCCCTGTCAATTGGAACCTCAAACTTATTTGGAACCAGTGACATGGCAAACTCGAAAATTGGTGGGAGGGGCGCACTTATTCATGTTTTGCACAATGTATTTCTTTTGAAATTGATTGTATTTATAGTTTGCGAAAATTAATATATGTAAGTGTACCCCCCACTAATTATTGCATTTGCTACCCTACTGCTTTCAACAATATTCTTGTGTGAAGATGCCAGGTGGCATCAACACTCAGTCTGCTTTACCACAGAAAAAAAAGGACCAAGGCTTTTTACTGTCTATGCCTGCTACTGTCCCCCAAGCAAGTATATTGGATGCACAGAACAACATGCTCAATGAAAGTATGGGAGCACATCTGAACTACTTATCAATCAGCCCCTTAATCTCATCCAACAGGAAGTAAACAAGCAGTAAAGTTTTGAAGGGCATCTGAATTTTTAGTAAAACTCACTGAGTTTGATATATTGAACTTGTCTTGTTTCCTAACAATACAGGACTCAATTCAAATATAAACACATGCTTTTGAATTGTAATTGCCAGAGCAACATAATTTCACAGTTTTATGAATTGGTGCCAATTTGTCATATTTTACAATACTCTCGTTTGTACCTCTGTTATATTAAATACAGTACAACTTAGTCGTATTTATGGATAGCAATTACGATCGTTACAATCTCTCGCTTCAGAATCATTCTCATTGTCATGACAAAATCAAAATATATATCAAATTTAACAAGCAGAATATATTACACACGTAAAATGACAATTTTCAATGACACTTGCCATTATCATTTGACTTGAAACTATAGATAAATCTCAAAAACTTTCTATTTAGCAACAATTTGGCAGAGACGAACAGTGCGACTTTTGTAAATTGCAACTGTTCTAACTTGCCAAAGCTGCCATGTTAATAATATACAGAAATAGAATAATATACAGAATGTCATTATTTACAAGTATATAAAGCAAATACACACAAACATATGACTCATACCTTGAAATTTAAAACATTACCCAGACCATAAAGCTATAAGCCAGACTATTAGCGACTGATTTCCTTTTGCGATTAATTGGCAAAGCCCATTATTGGTTTCTCTATGTATATTGAATGTTTTCGTGAACAGACACGGAAGTGAACAATGCACTGCAGTTTTTTCCAAAGTGACGTGTGAAGCCGGCGGGGGACTGCGTCGAGACATGAAAAGCGAAATTTGGTATTGGTCATGGCTTTATAGGCAGCATGTTCTCTTCCCTACAATTAATAATAATTGTAAATTGTACATCGTTCTTCAATTAGTAATTACTGTAAATTTTAGGGCCAGCTTAAGAACGAAGCAATATTACTGGTTAAAAAATTGTTGGGCCTTACTCTCGGGCTCGCGCTTTAGCTAAATTTGGTGAAGTAGATACAGTCCCAGTGAGTGAGAATAGTTTTAAAGCGTACTGTTTTGCTATATTAAAACTATTCTCACTCACTGGGACTGTATCTACTTCACCAAATTTAGCTATAGCGCGAGCCCGAAGGACGAGTAATGATTGTCCCGCTACGCGCTCCCTCTTTAGCTAAATTTGATGAAGTAGATACAGTCCCAGTGAGTGAGGAATGTGGCAACCCAATTACCCAAGAATGACTTGGTATTGAGGGTTATCATATGTATTGGGATTGGGATACACAAAACACAGGGGCAACTCGGTCCCAGTGCTCTCTCGACATTTCGACCTTTAGGTATCCTATAAAGCCATGACCAATTTGGTAACCGTGTTACTTTTTCTGAACCAAAAAACTGTATTGAATACTCATTAGCCAAATGTTTGGAATAAATGGAATTATTGTCTGAATTGATTCAGACAACAATTCCAAACATTTGCCTTAACCTTAACAGTACCGATTCAGGAAAAGTACAAAAAATTTGTCAAATGCGGAACTGTTAATGGACACTCCTTTGCAACATATGTAATTGTAAACCTCTCCAATATAATTGTCTCATACCACTATAGCCCATCGAAGACTGCAGGCTGGCAGTCGAAAGCTCGCAAAGAATTAATATTTCAAACCAGAGAACGTCCCGAAAGTCAACTGTGTTACTGTACATCAACAAAAGATCCAAAGGAGCTAGCTGACCGTGGAGTTGACCATTAGAATCACGGCACGATTCCAGCAATTATAAAATCAGAAAAATTTTCAAAGTAGAAACTCAAAAGTGTAGCAAATACGTCTTTGCCACTGTTATCTCTATGGCAAAGACAAAAAAGCATACCCTTTTTCATCTCATAAGTAATTTCAAGATAATTCAAAAAACCCTCTTTCAATTTTTGGCGCAAAATGGGGATGCTTTGATTTCGTCGCCTTTTTTGTCAATATCAAGTCTCTTTAAGATGTTGATATTATATTACATACAGGTACGGTCTCGGCTGGAAGCCGTGTTCTACTACAGTATGCTACATGAGCCTTTGCTGGCAGCCGTGTGCCCATGTTGTACTACAGTATACTTACTACACGAGCCTTTGCTGGCAGTGGTTAAATTGTCGTCTAATTAAGGTCAATTGAAAAACACGGACGCCAGATAACGAACGCCGAACAAGCTATAAAAAAGACAGACAAACGATTGAAAAGAGGAACAGACGATGGAAAAGACGGGCAACGATAGAAAAGACTGACCTTTCACGAATATATAGGCTCAACTGTCGGTTTATGTCTTTCGCAAACTTTAACCACAGACGCAGTCAAGTACACGCTGGTTCTACATTCAAGGGACTATATCTCCCCGTTTCAGTCTAATTTTGCTTTCTTAGACTTTATTTATTTTTCTATTCAATCTCTCTCCAATGTCCATTTCAATTAATCAATAACTAGTCATTCTTTTTAAATATGTCTCTATTAATAATGGCATGGTAATCACTCTAAAGTTAAGATGCTGACATGATTTTTCTAAAGTTTTATGGATTTTTTAAGGAGTTCTATTTTAAGGAATTTCCTATGCATGTTTTAGGAGTAATGCTGTCGGAAAACCAGTCGTCTTTGATTTTAAGATGTGTTTAGCAATTAACTATGTATAATGTCTTATATAAATTTCTGTTTTAATCTTAAAAATTTAATCAAACATTTACTTAGTTCAGTGACAAACTCAGTCGTCTGTCGCATAACAACAATCACAAAATGCTTTTTGGAAAGGACTAAAATGTTAAAACAGTACTTAGGATCTTATGTGGCATTGTAGTGCATGCGTTTTCCAGTCAGTGAACTCCAGTATACTATCTATGGTATCAGTATACTATATGTTTTCTGTATTGATAGACCTCTAATGAAAAGTACATTCAGTTCTCATTAAGATCAGTGGTATCAAATTATGATGTCATGGCCGTGACTGAGCAGGATCTGGTAGGGTACTGGAAACGGTCAGAAATAAAAAGAAATAAGAAATAAAGTTTTGAATAAGAAAGAGAATAAAATGGTGCTTGAATCGACTGTAATTTGGTAAGTTTTTACCCAGTTGTTGTCCATCTTGACTATTTGGTAGACATCTTCAGTGTCTAAAGTATATACTGCGAAATTTTCAGCGTGGATAATAGCGAATACATGAGAAATGGCGATTTTTTGCCGACGCGTATTCAAGCCCAACAAGATGCTGTGAATTTAGTTTGTCGCGCAAAAGCCCGACAAAACCCAGAGAACAGTGTGGGATTAATGACTCTTGCCAGGTAAATATAAATTTAGAAGGAGGTGATTTCTTAGGTGGACTATTGTTTTAATTTAATAAAGAATTGTATAATATTGACCCCCCCCCCCCGTCCAGTCAATCACTTGTTAAGATAGCAAAAATTGTTTGATTTAAAAAATGCCTTCTTGTTAAGTGGTTATAGTATAGATATTTCTTTTATGATACTTTGACAATACTTTTCCTGGGCTTTGGCTTTAAAAGTCAGTGCACATTCCATGCAGTATGAACTCTTTCCCAGAAATATGCCAATATTTACTATTTTGATTTGCTAAATGCATGCAAGAGATTTTCTGAAGTGCATGGAATGCAATCTGGTTTAAAAGACACCACTCAAGCAGACTTAGCAGAGCATAAAAAGGTGCAACTTTTCAGGTTCATCATCTTCCCTTGACCATTCTGAATATCAATGTTGATTCCATTCAGGGAGCAAAACTTCCCTTTAGCACACTGTCTGAAATAGAGGTATACATACTGGGGTGTGCATGTGAAATTGAATCTTAGTATGCTTTGTGACTCTAGGATAAGGAATTTTTAATACAAGTAAATTGTATCTGCCTCTTGATGGTGCAAACAGGACATGACAAGGCCTTTCATCGAAATTATATTTGTATTGTTTAAGCAGGGAAAGCCACATACATGATAAGGGATTGTTGAGAAATTCATTTCATCTGTATAATGTACAGTCTGATGTAAAAGTGGTTATGAAAATGAATAAATTATCCAAAATTATGCCAAGCTTTTGTGCCAAACTGCCAGAGTAAATTGAGAGATTACATCAGTAATATTTAGCAAAGCATTGCTTTATTTTTGTGCTAACTCACAGAGCATTGTGAATATTTCATTACTTTCAATGAGTTATAAATATGTAATAATGGTACTAAATCTTCTTTCAGGTTTCTTCCCAAATATTCTACAATCTACCTCCTACCCCCCCCCCCCCCCCCTGTGAGACAAGTCTGCAGAACAGGACAAAATCTTTTTGTCAACAACTTCTAAGCAGTAAAGTGTTTGAGTTTATAGTTTGCAATTCCTGTCACAAACCATGTATTTTTCACTAAATTTGTATTTGTTTTGTATTTGTTTTGCTAGTCTTGAAGTGCTGGTGACTTTGACAACAGATGTTGGCAAGGTTTTATCAACATTACACAGTGTTAAACCAAAGGGTGCCATTAATATTATCACAGGCATAAAAATTGCACATGTAAGTTGTACCATTATGCAATAATTCAGGCCATCCCAAGAAAGGAGTGCAATTGCATGTTCATACCTCAGCACACCCCCAAGCTTGGCAAGGTGTGCAGTAAATTGGGTAATAATTCCGTGTTCTCACATAAATCTTAATCCAAGCTCTAACCCAAATTCTAATCCTAACCAGCATTTTATTTGTCATGTTTTAACTTTAATGGATTGAAGACTTGATTAGATTTAGGGCTTGGATTAAAATTTAATTTCACCTACTGAGAACACGGAATTATTACTGTAAATTGCAGCCTGTTGCAATTGATTTTACAAAACTTTCCCTTAAATATTTCAAACATTGTGCCCAAGTTTTTATGTTTGCTGCAATGTGATTTGAAGAAGAAAAATTATTGCATGTCTTACAGTGCCATCCCAAGGAGTGCAATTCACTGCACCCACCTTTTCCTGGGAAGGCCTGACAATTGATAGCCTATGATAGACTCTAGAAGTTTTGACCATACCAGGGCCATGAAGGCTATATAAAAGTATATAAAAGTGTGAAAGGGGAGCTGAAAAAGAAAAGTTTTAAAATACTCAAACTAAGAAAAGTTTTAAAATACTCAGTCTCTGAAACAGCATTAGTGACATTCTGGCAGCACATTTTACAAAATAATTCAGACCTAAGCTGGTAACTATAATAGGAGCTATTCTTTAAAAAAGTTCAAGGGCTAAACCACCCTCTACCCTATGTGCTCCACAACACTGCACATGCATAGGAAGGGAACTGGCTAAGGACTTACAGTCAAATTAATTGTTCTGCCCCCCCCCCCCAATATTGCAACATTACCGTCAATATTGTAATGCTCATGCGCTAATTGCTCCGAGCAAGCTGCCCCGGAACTTGCAATTACATACTGAGAACATTAAAGTCATAAAGCAAATACTTCTTGCAGGTTTTGTATATCTGCATCTCTCAAGTATACCGGTATATTTAATTGCTTAGCAGTATTTTTATCACAGAAAATATGTAATGAAAATATTCAAATCAACAAATTTGCTTGAAATTGACACTGTTGCAACTTCCAGAGCAACTGGCTTGAAGCAATTACCGCCTGAACATTGCAATATTGATGGCAATTTTCTTACCTCAATATATTTCCTCATTTGAAGCTTGCCCTGAAGCATAGACAGAGCAAGAATCATAGGATGAGAATTGTAGCGTTTGTAGCCAGTCCATTGGTGAATGATGAAAAAGAGGTATACAGTATAAGATTACTGGAAATAGAGCAGTCAAATTCGAAACCTTCCACCCAAGACAGGACTAGCATTGTGTTCCTACAGTTAGACTGTACTACAGTGGCAAAGCCAGCCGACATTTGGTCATGCAAATGCAAATTTTTCTGTGTTTATAAACTGTATAAGGAATCAATTTCTAAAGAAATGAATAATGTGATGATTAAATTTGCATAGCATGATCAAATTGTTGGACTGGCTTTGCTACTGCTGTAGTATACAGCATTTCAAGGCTCATGAAGGGATATGATGGGAGCTGGGAATTGCCTGTTTTTGACTGGGATCCCATGCACTAGGACTGGGTTTCATCAGCAAAACAACCAGTGGGATGATAATATGGAATATAGTTAAAATTTGAGCTGAGAAATGGGAATCCCATCTTTTTTAAAACACAATTTGTTTTATTTGAATATCATTTACAGCTTGTCAAACTAGCTAAGAGATTGAAGAAAGAAAAAGTGAATGTTGACATAGTTAACTTTGGAGAAGAGGTATAAAGGAAAAAACTTTTTTATCTATTGTGCTGTATGCTAAACAATCCAGACGTTGTATGAAACTCCTGAGTAAATATGGTACGTGACAATTGTAATTAAGATATTATTCATTTCATTTGTAGGACAAAAATACAGCAAATTTAGCGGCATTTATCAACACCGTAAATGGTAAAGATGGTACATCCAGCCATCTGGTGACAGTACCAGTATCATCTGCAACTGGTGGTACTATTCTTTCTGATGCTCTTGTATCATCCGCCATCATTGCTAACGGTGAAGAAGGAGGTGCACCTGCCTCAAGTGATGGTCTATTTGATTCTGCAAATGATCCAGAATTAGCCCTGGTAACAATCCCTGACAGAATTCTTTGCCAACTGATTTCTTCAGTAATAACAAAATAAAGCCAATCTGAAATTATCTGACAAAGTTACACGTGTTTCAATACCATTTGTGGCACTTCTGTTGATGTTGGATAATTTCTGACGGTTAAATATTTCTTGTCTCGCATGACAATCATACACATGTTGAAATTTAAGCGGGGGTATTTCTGAAATTTTCATGTTGAAATTTGAGCTAGCTTACAAATGCGAACGTAATTTGTGCGTATTTGATGCGGTAATAACTGCGAATACGTGCAGGTGAAGAGTAAATCAATTATATTTCGAGGTATTTCACTCGATGTTGTTTTTCGATGGACCTATTTGCTGGCATTACCTCCCCAAACACACACTTCTCTTTTGTTTTGCAATACTGTATGAAATTTCTTTTCAATAATTGACAATTAATCTATTTATCAATAGCGACGCCATCTTGAATCGTGATGCATTGTAGTCCATCCAGGGTAAAAACCACCATGTAAATGCCGTACGCCGTACAGGACAAATATTGCGATGAATGTTTTAGTTATTGCGATGAATGTCTTAGTTACAATGGGGATATGTCAATCAATATTCTAAGCACTTTATGCTATCAGTGTTCACATATGAGGTAATGGATTTTAAATAATAAATTTCATTCGGATTTATTTATCTTCCTAGGGTTTCCTTTGTTCTATAAGTCACCCTGAACATTTGTCTGTTATTTACAATAATAAAAATAACGGCTCTCTTCCATATATTTTATCTATGGCGGTTTAAAACAGCTGAATTACCCTGGATAGACCACAATGCATCGCAATGTGCTCAAAATTCAAGATGGCGTTGCCATTGTTGAAAAACTCAATTGATGCTTGTTAGGCAATCCGTGTGTCTCTGGAGGAACAGCGGCAACGGCAGGAGGAAGAAAACAAGAGCACGGATACGCAAGGCACAGCCCCATCTGAGGAGATTCCAGACAGTGAAGAAGCTTTGTTGCAACAAGCGCTCAGAATGTCTGGGGCTGTTTCAGACACCTCTGTTGGGTCAACTCCATTCCCTGATGACGTCAGGTAAAATATAGCTGACCTAGAAACATTAAGAAAAAGCGTTACACTTCCATGATACGCATAAAGTCACGAAGTAAGAACAACCAATTGAATTCGTCGTTCTTATAAGAACGACCCATTAAAACAAAACATAAGAAAAACCATTTTCCTAAAAAACATCTTGTAAACTCCAAATGCGAGCTTTTTACATTGCTGTCTCGTTTAATGGACCGTTCCCCTTGTAGACAAACTTTTGAATTCAGGAAATCAATTAGCACAGCTGGAAAGAGCATCCTAAATTTCATACAATTGTCAACTTTGGTTGCAAAGTATTGTAAAACGTGGAAAAAATAGTCCTGTAAAGTTTGCGAATTTTGTAAACTTTTGTATTACGCAAGGAAAAGCGTTACTACTATGTGGAAATGTGGTAACGCTTTTTCCCGCGTAATACAGAAGTATAGAAAATTCGCAAACTTTACAGAACTATGTTTTCGATATTTTTTAATATTTTACAACCAAACTTCACAATTTCACTAAATTTAGGAAGCTCTTTCCAACTGTGCTAAAATTGTTTTCGAATTTAAAAGTTTGTCTAATTGGGGAATGGTCCATTATCATGTTAAATCTTGAATTCACCAGACGTTGTTTTTCAAGGTATGTTTTTTTCGGATATGTTTCCATGACACGCACTACTAGGGTCACGACAGTTGAATTGTGTGCAGGTAATGGTTTCTTAAAACATTTGGCACAACAATCCATCTAGTGTTTGTATTTCTCCTCGTAAAAGAGAAGCATTCTCTAATCAGGCAACCATCCATATTATTTAGCATGATGTCTGAAGCAGACCAGATTGAATACGCGATTAAGATGTCTCTCCAACAACACGATACAGCCAGCGAGGCTGATACTCCTAACTTAGACTCCTCAAGAGAAACAACTCCTATGAATACAGACATTACCAACATGGTAAGATTAGAAATAAAGCTAATAAGTCAATAATAAATACAAAATCGTACGGACAGTCATGATTAAATGAGGATTAAGTTGGATTAGCAAAAAATCCACGTTTTTGTAAGTTATGATACAACTCGAAGTCGAATATTGCATGTTGAATGTTTATTAATGTGATTGATAGTATTCACAATCGAAAATTGTGACTGAATGTGCATTTTGGAAACTGTCAGTTCACTTTTTGGTAAAAATAGCACGACACTGCATGCCTCTATACCACCGGAAAACGCGATCTATAGATAATGCACACATGAGTGACGGACTGCTATGGGTTTGAATAGAGTTGACAGTGCATATTATTTCCTAGCATAATATCCTCTCTAAATTCTAGTTTTGCCGTACCTGGCAGCGACATTTTTGCGGGCACATTCAGAGCTACTTGTATGCCGTATAGTTTTGCATTTTCTCATAAAGATTTCATGTTCAAAATTTCTTCCAGGAAGCAGATAATCAAGATTTTAGTGAAGAAATGGCGGACCCCGAGTTTCTACGGAACGTTTTAGGTTCGTTACCAAATGTTGACCCGGATAGTGAGGCTGTGAAAGCTGCGATTGGACAGACGACTCAACAAAGCTCTAGCAAGTCTGGTAACTAATGCTTCGATATTTATTTTCATGAGTATACTATTTTTATCAGTTCACATATACATGCAAGGGGGGTATTCGAGAAAAAACCTCCTGGGGGATGAAAGGGGCGAAATATCCCGAGGATACCATGTCCCCGGCGAAAAAGTAACTAAGTAAGAGTATAAAGTTCCCATAGCATGTATGTTTGCTAAAAATGTTATAGATACATGGTACAATTGTAACCTTTGAATTGGACTATCTAACTGTGAGATATTATATTAGTGATATAAAGTGCTAATAGATTGGGTTGACGTCTCATATTTTCCTATCTAGATGCAAAGAAGAAAGATGAACCGATGGATGAAGACTCAGAAAAGAAGTGAAGCAGGAAAAACCCCCAAAATTGTAGCTTATGTATTTTTTCTTATTCAAAGTTGCATTAAAAAACTAAGTGCAAGGCTTATAGTTGCTCCATAGCAAGTTTCTAAAGACAATCATATTTGAATTGGAATGCTCATGCCCTCTTATGCCATCTGAGATTTTTGCAAATCCCTTGTTTATTTTCATGACTTGTTTATATCCTGCGATTTATTTTCACTTTGATTAACCTAATTGCGGATGGATTTAGGTTTGTCAACCTGTTTTTTTGCTAATTTCTCCGCAACGTTAACGTTAACTCAAATCCTAGACAAAGCCTCTACGTAAATAATCAGAATACTAGTTCTCAAGTGCGCAATAATTGAACATCCATTGTCTGTAATTGTGGATGACGTCGCTATTGTTATGCTAATTTTTTGCAAAGGACCTACTCTTTCCCACGACCATGGAAACGGTTGGAAGCACTGGAATCTGCAGTATGGTAAAACAGTATGGTTCATTCAAAACTGCCGTGATAAACACTGCGTATGTTTTTTTTCCTTTTTTACCATGTTAAAATAGCTGCTTTGTGCAAAGTTTTTTATGATATTATACGGCTGGATGATCAACTCAAAGTACTGTGGTTTGGACAGGATACAAAACACACGTGATAGTCAACCAACTATTTTGCACAAACCAAGGCGGTAACGACAATTTACAGAGGAGAAACGTATTGGCATCTTACAGTAAATCCCCCCCCCCCCAATCTTTAAAAACATGAATTTACCGAATAAAGCGATTACACGGTTACCTTTGCTCACAATTTCAATGCAAGACGAAAATCCTCTGATAGAAATCTAGGAAGACGTAGTTTCGAATTAACCACTGAATTAACCAATCACATCTCAGGGAATTGAAAACCGCAGTAAAAACCGGTCATGCGCATCGGAGAGCAACGCATTGTAATTACAGTCGACTATTTGTGGGGCGTTGGAGACGTTTGGTTCTTCATCACTAAAGCAATTTTACTCGTCATATTCGAGCAGTTGAAAGCGATACAAGAATGCCTGAGCCTACAAGAACCGGTGGACAAAGTTTGACCGAAATGAAAGCGAGAAGATACTCGGAACCGGCGATGGGCAGGCGAAGTGTCCGTCGTCCCGAAGAAATACAACGCGACGTTCGTGGCTTGAAGCTTCGACAGCGAGTGTCTTTGGTCTTGCAGGACGAGTATCTTCGACATGAATTGGAAGATACTGTACGAAAACATGGCGATGACGGCGAAGACCTTGCTTCTGTGAGAACATACCAAGATTTTCTCGTTCCTACAAGCAATTATTATGGCGCTGGCCCAGGTATTTCGGTTGTGCATCCTATCAACGACATACGAGGGACAGACACACTAAATTATACAAAAAGCGAACGAATTCTTCGCTGCAAGCTGGCGTCGGCCTATCGTCTTATAGATCATTTTGGTTGGACAGAAAGCATCTACAATCACTGCACGGTACGTATCAGCTTTGATCTGTGACCTGCTTTCACAAACGTGCGAAGTTTGTTTATACGCAGTCGAAACATAGGTCAACAATATGTCCGCTTAAATATTGGCTCTGCTTTGGAACTTTTTTCGCTTTCTAAAGTGGTATAAACACCTAAACGCCCAAATATGTTGCCTCGGCTTTTACTTTTTTGATATTTCAAAGTAATTGAATGTAATACTCGAGTAAAATCTTGAGAGGTCGTGCCTGATCTTTCTAGGTCCGGTGTCCTGGTGAACGCGGGCAGCAAGGAGAAAGCTTTTTGATCAATCCATATGGATTGCTGTACCACGAGATTACAGCGTCTGGTTTGGTGAAAATAGACAGCGAGGGAAACACTCTGGACCCTGGTAGCACAAACTGTGGGATCAACAAATCTGGCTTTGTTATACACTCCGCGATACATATGACCAGAAAAGATGCAAAATGTGTTATCCATGTACACGATCCCGCCACTGTGGCAGTAAGTATGAAGCGATCTCTCATTAATTTTGCATAGCTTGGAACTATTCAACCTTTGTATGCAAACCTGAACATATGTGCAAGGTATTTACGGATCGAAACTACCCCAGAAAAATCCGAAGTTTCCATAAAAAGCGAAGCCATATGTTCGCACATTTTAATTGCATGGAAGAATGTTCGAGTCAGGACCAAATGTAACATTATACATATTTCTTAGCGAATAGGACGTTCCATGGAGGGTATTTTGATAGTGTTCTGTACATTTCCAAGATTCTACTGTATAATATTTGCTTTAAATGCTTTATAATTTTTTCAGCGCAGTTTTTCATGCCTTGTTGTTACAAAACGTGTCATCAAGTTCTGTTTCTATTGCCGCGCCATTGTCTGAAAAAGTCTACCGCGGTGTGGACGAACAATTCTACCCCATTGCGTAAGGAATACAGCAGCAGCTATGATCCCTTCTTCTAAATTGTTTTTCTGCGTGAAATAGTGATTATTTCGAGACAGCAACGCAGTGAACGTGTAGAACGGCGCGTGTTTGCTTTTGTTTACATTTGTATGGTTGATTTCCCGACCACATGTAAACTAAGTTGTGTGCCGATTTCGATATAATTGGAATTCGATATGTGTTGATGTCTGCTCTAATGCCAGCTTCGTCGAATTCGGTTCGAATTTTTTCATTCAAGCGACACTGGCAATATAACATTGTCGCCCTCTGGAAGTAGAATACAAACTAATAACGGATAATCCTACTAATCGCGCTGCGAAATGTAAATTTAACACATTTCATTTACTATCAGAAATTTTCAGAACACTTGAATTACTTGAGTCTCAATATTTACAATATTTGAAAACAAACTTCTGTCACTGCATCATGACTTGAGCTACCTAATCTAAGCATAATTTGGCTGTTTTTGCTTGCCATTATCCTATACATGTATTAATTTTTAAATATTTATGTGTTTTTGATCCATCAAGCTCATTAAAAATTAACATAGGCATCATTATCTGTTTCAGAATAGATGTTAAGGCCTTTTGGTGTATGTCTGAACATAAAATGAAACCTGTTTATTGCTTTAATAGGTTTAGCTTTTGATTTGTGCTTTTCTGTAAAGAATTATATTTGAGTAAATATTTGGTGTTATTGAAGGACTTGAAAGTGGTAATTCTCTGAGGTCAGAGAAGGATTTTGACCGGCACAGTGTCACCTGTTGAGTGATTTAGTTTGATTAAAGCACGTTATGCATTCTCCATGCTTTAAATATATTGTATACCAAATAAATTCTTTTGCATTGATTGTCACATAATTTCCTTTGACTTTTAAGCCCTTTTACACTACCAAATTTTCTTTGCCAAATTTCATGTGTCAAATGTGTTTTGAATGTAAATTTCAAAACCCCCTAATTTACATGGTCAAAAAGCCTTTGACACATGAAATTTGACAAAGAAAATTTGGTCCTGTAGAAGGGCCTTTATTATCTTGCTGCTTTTTTGTCATCCAGAAATATCAAATTGGCACAAAGCTTTCAATTTTGTTATCTGCAGAAGCATATACATGAAGCATGACCCTACTCTTTAAGTGCTTAGATTTTTCTTTTTCGAATAGTAAATTATTAATCTGGTTGGCTATTATCATTACTGATGTCCTGGAAATTTGCTTGATCTGTGTCTAATTCTTGCAGATTAAGTCTATAGCACTAAGTTCAAGTGCAAAGTGTACAGTATCCTTGTTGATACTACATTGAAAGGGTATAATTATTATGTATGGTCTGAATTACTTGTACAGTAGTTGACCTTTTGTATTTAAATAGCTATTGACTTTTTCAATAGGTTGCATCAATGAAGCAAGGTTTGTTGCCACTTACAATGATGTCAGCTATGGTAAGCATCCTAATGTACATTGTTTTCAGTCTGTATGTTATTCTCTTGTCATCAGGTTTATTTGGAGTGATGGATTTATTTTGATATTGTAGCTTGGTCCAATCTCATACCATGACTTCGAGGGAATTTCTGTTGATGTTGATGAAAGGGAAAGAATTCAAAAAGATTTTCCCTCTGGATCTAAGGTGAGGCAACGTATACATTGCTGTGACCATTACACGCAACATTTTGTCTTGTGGTGTACGGTAAGTCCTTTAAAAATGATAATTCTTTGAAATCAGGAAATTTTAGAAAATAAAGTCCCTCTTGAGAATGTTAATGGTTACCTCCCCCCCTGGCCCCTTTTGAATTTGAAATACAATTTTGTGAAATATTTATAGTAAATGACCTACATAAAGTATTGCTTTACAGGTTTTGGTTCTTCGTAATCATGGAATAGTATGTGTTGGTGAGACAGTTGAGGAAGCATTTTATCTCACCTTTTATACAGTGAAGGCTTGTGATGTTCAGGTATGCAGGCAAAAGTATTTGTTGAACACTCACATTAAATGTAGTATTTTGCCAGTTTGCAGTTTTTCCTGTAGTTAAGAATATATCCTGCAGCCAATTTGACTATTGCCACCATGCAATGGTTTTAGATATTTTAAATTGCTCTATGATTAGCAAAGTAAGTGAATGAAAATGTATTTTGCAGGTAAAGGCCATGGCTGCAGGTGTTGACAATCTCGTTCTGCTGAGTAACGAGGTTGTGAAGAAAGTTTACGAGTGTGAAGACTGTGATAGTAAAAAGTCAAATGCAAAATTGTCACCTGGAATGAGGGAGTTTGAAGCTTGGATGAGGATGCTCGATGCACAGGTAGTTAACTTATAGTGATGGATCCAGCATGATCCAGTTGAGCTAGGTTTATGTACTTGTAGTCATCTGTATTACCTGCCCTTCAAAATACAGAAGTAATTTTTGCTCAGTAAATAACATGATCATACATTCTCCTGTTGGAGAAACTAGAACTTTAATATTAGTATCTGATGTTTTTATATACTGGTAAGCAATAGGCACTGGGCTTGTTTTTCTTTCTATTTTATTTCCATAATTTGGTGTTTTTTCGATGGCTTAGGGTCTCAAAACTGGGTATGTGTACCACACACCTGACATTTATAACAGGACAGTCCAGCAACCAAAATCTGATGCAAGATCACCTGCAACCATGACATCCTATCGCTATGAAATGCTTCATGGGGATAACCAGACCACACCTTCAAGACGTGCAAGGTCTCAAGGGAAGGGCAATACCTACAAGAATCGAGCAAAGTGGTTGAATTCCCCAGTGAAAGGCACAGAGTATAGGAAGGAGTTTATTCAAGATAGCCACACAGAACCGGCCATTTTGAAAGACAGCAAACCTGAGAAAGAGACAGTTGTGAAAATTTTGGAGGTAAATTTTGATGTGTCTGCTACAAGTAGGGCCACTTGGACAACAGTGCAGTATGTCCCACCACTGTTGGTGGTGGAAAAGTTGTAGATACAGAAGCATGCTGTGTAAAGGCAGACTACAGGCTAAGTATCGGTGTTATGACTATTGCAGTTTACGATGACAGTTAATTCGTTTGATTATTCAAATTTTACGCCTATTACGAGTAGGCTTATTGTGGAATTACATTGGTTAAGTTACACTTGGTTAATGTGCAATTTTTAATTTGCATTTTTCAATGTGATTGGTTAGTGTTGTTTGAACGGGTCCGACTTTAACAGTAGACACACTGTAATACTTACCGTGAGTAAACACTGGAATCAGATGGCAATTTCATAAAAGAAAATAAACTGCAAAACATAGACATGAGAACATCTGAGCAAATCAGACTTGCAAGCTGCTAGCTTTTAAAATGTAATTGTACTGCTCGAACTGACGATTGTTTTTCATTTCTGCTTGAAAGGAGTCGAAGGGGCCACCACACAACGAAAAAATTGTTCAGGAAAGCATCACCTCCAGCAAGCCAGCTCAACAAGTAATGAGTGAAATCCCTTTGGAGAGCATTTTCAATGACGAGCCGACTAACGACTCGGTGTTTATCGAGAAAGGATCAAATGGTGGCGAGACGAAAGAGCCAAGACCTGTAGAAGCGGTGACATCCACAAGTACTAGGGTTGTCACTACTAGTCGTACTGTTGTGAAAAGCGATGGCTCTCCAGCGACAACGGTTGAGACGAAGAAAGTGATTGTGAATGGTGAAGACCAGCCTCTTGATAGTAATTTACTAAGCCCACCTCCCACTGATGTTAATGTTGAGGTTGAAGAAAAGGAAAATGGCAGCGAAGAAGGTAAAGTTTAGAACTTCTGTGGCTGATGTTCAAGCTACATGGAAAATTTCAAGCAGTTTGTTTATACGCTCGGAAACATTCCTGATTTCTTCAGAAATCTTGTGTGGATCAATGGTAGTTTGAATTTTTGACCCCATGCAGGGTGAGCCCTAACGAAACTTTAACTACTGGCCCCATAACTCCATAGAATTTCTGTAGAGCTCCGTAACTCTCTGGGTAGTAATTTTATTTTGCAAAGTTGGCTCGACGACGATAGCCAAGGTAAAAACAAGATGACGTGTGTTTTTCACAATAGTACAATACTGTATGTTAGCAGTGCTTTACTCCATCACATTTTTCAAGCCGGAAATCTTGCTTTTAAATCTCATGATTTTCCTGCAGTTGTGAAAGGCAAAGTTGACAGGGGCGATGTTAGGTGCGATTTGATACAACTTTTGATCGTTGCAAAAGAGTTAAGATTAGCAGTGAATGTCTTTGCTGACTCCGACTCATTCCAATGCGAAGGTCCAAATCCACTCGAATCAGTGGCAAAACAGGCCCGACAATTTAGTCATGTTATTTAAATTTCAAATCATTTATTTCCTTTCTTTTATTTCTTCATCTATTTGCGTAGCATAGCCAAATTGTTGAGCTTGCCTAGCCAATAGCTCACTGCTACTTGCGGCAAAAATCGCCGTTGTAAACGGGCCTTAACGTCGCCTCTTTTGTTTTCTACTTTTTAAAATATGATTTTGTTTGTTCTCGAAGGTGACAAAGGTGAAGGTGAAAAGGACGAAGGTGAAGGATCTGGAAAACAACGACAAAAAGTGAAGAAGAAGAGAAGCTTTAAGAAGTCTTTCCAGGGAATTATGAACAGAAAAAGCAAATCAGACAAGGACGATGATGAAAAGAAATAAACTTCATTATATTTGGCCGCATTTGGAACTCTTGGCTCAACGCTTTTGTGTCGTGAAGAGGGTTGTCTAGCATGTTCTAATCGCCTATTTATCAATCTATAGGTGTTGGGGGTACTGTGTTTAGTAAAGTAACTATATCATTATATTTCAGTTTGTTTGGATAAATCCTTGTGGAAGACGCAAAGTAAATTGGTTTGACGGCTAATTTATTATAGTATTAGTATTTTTGAAATTCAAAATTTGTGGTAGCATTTTAAGTTCAATTCTTTCCATCCCTGTAACAGAGTTTTTGTTCAACGAAGCTATATCGAATAGCTAGGAATATTAAATGCTTTCTCTAGTAAATATTTTGTTGGGAGCATTGAAGTTTAGGATACAAGAACTATATGGCATCATAATTTTGTTACAAAACCATTTTACTGATGTGTTCTTTCCATATAGAGCTTTTTTGTTATTGTCACTTTGTGGTTTATTTGATCTCCTAAGGTTAAGATTTTAACCAGCTTGTGCTCAGGCTTCTAGCTTTGAAGCTCCGCTCTGCCCGGCCGCACGCGAGTATAGAGGCCTTGGTGCGAGACTGATTTACTTCCTGGTGAATTGTATTACTAACTTTTATAAAGTTAAGAATCTGCTTTCATAAAGTCGGAGTTAAAATTGCTTTATAATCGTAGGATATATGACTACCAATATGACTAATTTCGAAAAGTTCTATAGCCTTAAACAAACAATCTGTAGAAGTATTTGTAAAACTTTGAACAGTTCTAAATCTCATTACGTCACGTGATCTGTTGAACTAAGCATCTATTTTCTGTTATGATAATGTGAATTAGTCTCAGTATCTGAATTAGACTGCTTGCTGTGAATTCCTTGCGATGCTAATCACGTGATTGTACGAAAATACATTATGACCTTGTGGATTGGATACCTTGTACTAGTTATATAACTTCTGTAGTTGTAGTAATCTTTACCTGTAGTATAATAAAATTTTAATTATTGACTTTTCGTCTTTTCACTATGATGCTGAGCACAGCACAACGCCGCGGTCGAACGTTTGCACCTGTGTCAAGGCTGTTCCATTACGGTCGCTTCGCTATCGACTTGGCTCAGAACATGCAAATTTGTCTCTTAGCCGAGACAGACCGGACGCGATTTGACAGCGCGACGGGAATTTTCGATTTTCAACGCCCTTTAACTTTAGTCCTTTTCTATTTTTCTCCAATCTTCGGAAGGGCTTCAGCGATTTAAGCAATTTGGTGCACATATCTAACCAAATTTCTTTTCGAAGATGGTTTTATTTGCTTTCAAAACTCGCGTCGCGTTGGCAAATCGCGTACGGTCTGTTTGAACCTTATTAGAGAGACTGTATGTATGTTTTTTCCACAGAAACTTGTAGGCTAACCCGATAAATTTAGATTCTTTAGGTGTAATGTTAATGAATGTGTATTGCAACTTGCGCGGACATTCAAACTTCATTCGAGCGGACTTACTACTCCCTATACGGTATAGGATTGTATCAATATGTGGTTTACTCCCTCCCTCCCCCCCCCCCCCCCCCCCCCGCTAAGAATTGGACAAGGCGCAGTTGGTATTTCCTAAAACTCTTGAAGATTTTAAACACGAACGGGCTTGCCTGGTATGGTTTTCACGTTCTTTGCACATGAATTGTTAGCTGTGCGTCAACAGACCACTTGCTTAGAACTCGTGGTCGGCAAGGTGCCAAAAAACAAACATAGCAAATATATACATGTGTGGGGAAGATGGTGTATGGTTTGCAAAAGGTTATATTGACAACTAGTATAGATTAACAAGGAACTGTTGAAGGATTAATGTCGACTTTTAGCGGGAAATAAATTGTATTTTTAAGCACCCCACGCTGTTTTGCAAACACGTCGGACCAATGAAAAACAGGCCTGACCACGATCCCATTGATGTGTTGAGACATGTTCGTGCACAGATTAACATCTTGAGAGCCATAAAAGAGAATATCAATGTTCAACAGAGACTTGAAAAATCCTCGCTACGATCATTGAACGAGTTATGTTATGGAAAACTGGTTTTAGAAGCAGTTTTGACCTTGTATCATCAAAGTGTCGTGTGATATTTGCTCAAATTTTTTTTAAATCCCGACTACCAACTCATTGATCATGTTTCACTGTTATAACACCCTCATATGATCAAATATAAAATTCTCCTAATGTGATATTTGTTATGCGTGAGTACTCACCTCGCTAAGACTGCAAGATTACTTTCGTCTCCTGTAGAAACCACTCTTCAGTGTTAAGTATTTCTTGCTGCTTTTAATTTCCATAAAATGGAGCGACCTATACCATGCAGGCAAGAAACAGAGCCAGTACGAAAACGGAAAAGAAAACGCAGACGTCGATGCAAAAGGCATCCTCCAGAAGGACCACATTCGCCAACGTGTCGGGGCAGTCGAGGACAAAAGGCAACAAATCCAACAAATGCGCCTGCTTTGGTAATTTATGCTTTATTTCTCTGAATGAATGAACGTTCTAACTCATAGGTCGAGTTTTCTTCGTGACCCTTAAAAAAATTGCGAGAAGACTGTCAGACATTCATAGAATATTGCTTCAAAATATTAAACTTCCACAGACTTGGCAGCAACTGATGGCCCTGGCAAAAAGTTAGTTTCACGAGAATGTGTTTAATATTCTATTGGAACGGACTTATTACTCAAATTCGGCATACTTAGCACTGCTTTTAGACAGAGTTTTATAGTTGAATTTGTCGTACTATGCTATTATTATTATAAACTGTAAAGTTAGTACTGAATGAAAAAGGAATTTTACTGTTGGAAATCTAGTACATTATGATAAACCCAGATGCCCCATCTGTGTGCTGAACATGATCTGAAACATAACTGAACATAATTGCCTGACTCTAACATTCATTTACGTGGGATTTGCTACCATGTGTGTGCTCTATTCTATCCACCACTCAGCATCACGAGGGAGGGTGGTTGAACTAGTACCCTGCTAGGAACTGATTTAGGTGAAATCAACTTTGATATAAAATAACAGATAAAATCTATTGGTAATTTTGCCAGTCATCCGCCAGATTGCCTAAGATAATTCCAATTCGAAACCTGTTCTTAAAAACTAACAGTCTTTGTCTTTTGCATTATAGGTTAGAATATTGCCACGATTAAGACCAATTTTAGATTTCCTGGGTGTAAGGGGCGACATTTTTACAAGAGCCCAGGTAAAATTACCAGATTGACATTCTAGTTCTAATGCCGTATGTATGTAGAATTTCTGTCAATTTCGTGACATTGCGTACCATAAGGTCTCTATCATGCATATCATAATTGTAAGTCTCTGTCACCTCCGTTGCTAATGCTTAAGGTAGTGATTGAATACTATCTTACATTTGTCTATAAATTCCCATTCTTGAAAGAAAGAAGTCAGTTTCTGCTAGAAAAGAAATATCTAGATTGGAAGTGGGCTGTGGATTTTGATAAAGGGTTAAAATGTGTTGAGATTTCAAGCGTCAGTTCCCGATGTGTTGACCTTAAGGTCCAACTGAGAGATAGCAAATGACCTTTTTATGACTCTTTATAGTGGTAAATGTGGTCATTTAAAATGATAAATGACCCTATTTATGATTGTAAATGGATTGTAATATATTCGAAGTAACTCTTTTCGTCATTACAAGGTGCTTAATTTTCATACTGATCGTGAAATCCATGCAACAAACGCTTTCAAATAGTTTCACTATGGTGTGAACTGATCATGGCCAGATATTGCATATTTTTATGCTATTAGTTGTACCCTTTTATATTACTCGTGTTATTACTAGTAAATAAATTGTTAGTGTTACAATAATATTCTTTAATGCACTAAATATGAGGGAAGGGAAATTCCGTTTTACTGAAAGAAAATTTGTGCAAAGTAGCGTATCAAACAAACATGAGATTATCATCTTAAGTGTTCCTGCACAAACGTGTTTGGTCATGAATTTTAAGAACATTCCGACTGCATGCTAATTATGTTCTATTGGGTATTAAGTGTTTAGTTTGCATTTCTCTTTAGATACTATATATCTATACTATGTAATCTAGTTATATTACAAACAATTAATGGATGTTTTTTGTGAGTAGATAATTGTCTTTCTGATCTAATCTTTCTGTGTAATCTTTCTGACAAGTTTCTTTTGTATGTTTATGTTTACTTACAAAATAAATCTTGCCGAAAATCTTATTCGAAGGTTTCCTTAGGCGAGGGAAATCCCCTTCGGTATTTTTCCCACAAACTAAAGGCTTTATTTGATTATCTGTGAACATATATTCTATCAGACTTGACCTCTGGGCAATGAAAGTGCCAAAGTCTATCTGTGTGGAAATAACTTTTATAATCCTGTCTAGGCTTGCCTGCTTTGTAGACAGTTCATGTCTATAAATATCAGTTGTGTTTTGTCTGCTAAACATATTTTGCTGACATCTTTGTGGGCCTGCCCTAGCATGTCTGATCGTGCTTTACTTCAAAGGTAACAGATTTCTAACATAAAAACTATGGCAACATTAGCAAAGTATTAAATAATATATTTTGACCTGAAAATTTCTAGGTCAAAAATATTTTTTAATGTCTTGTCACTTAAATCCAAAAATCTAAACCAGCTAATCAAGCTGACAAAGTGCAGCTGTTAACCCAGTGAGTTGCATTTTGTCCTGAAGCATTGAACTTTAACAATTTGCTCTACCTAATACCATGTTATTATTAATACTATTCAGATATTTATGGTAGAAACCATTGCAGAATAGCAAGTATTTTAACTTTTGTAATTAACATAGTGCTGAAAATTTTAAGTTTACTGCGTGGCCTGAGGAAAATAATGTTCATCTCTTGTAGATTATTGGCCACCTAACAGAGTACATCAAGAAAAAAGCCCTGTATGATCCAGTTGATCCTAGAAAAGTGTACTGTGAGAATGATGAGCTTGGAGATATATTTGGTTGTAAAGAATTCTCCACTGCAAATGTGTGGTAAGTTTTGTTACAGAACTATGAAAAAGATTCAAAAAATTTTCTATGAGAGATTCAAACCACAATATTGATCACTGCAGAAATAGTGATAAGCCCACAGGTGTGAGATTAGCTGGAAAAAACCCAACATATAGTGTGATTTACGTGCCTTGTGTTCCTGGTGTAGGTCTGTCAGATGCATAAGATCAAAAATTCGGGCCGGCTGGGACTGACGGTCGCAGGCACTTTTCAGAATGGATAATTTTGTTGCAGTCACATTTTGGAGTCTGCACTGATTTTTGACCCAGCCAGCCCAAATTTGGCCATGTTCACATGCATATTGCTTTGTTAACGTTATTCATTTCTTTAAAAATCGATTGTTTTAATGGCCTGTCAACACAGTTAATACTGCATGACCAAATTGTTGGGCTTTGTTGCTGTTTGAAATGCTTTTGACAAATGAGTTACACAATGTAAAATTTGAAGAATTGGGCCATTCCCCATTTAACTAAGTTCTGATTTGTGCAAGAATATAGCCATTTCTAGAAAGAGCATCTTAAAATAAGTAGAACTGGAAAGTTTGCTTGCAAAATGTTGTAAAATGTAGAAAATATGATCCTTCCTTATACCTTTGTAATTACATGCAGAAAAAGCTTATCGCTCCATGCCAGTTTTGGCTAATAGGGAATTATTTTCCCGCGTAATACAAAAGTGTACTAAATTTGTGAACTTCGTAAGGCTGTATATTTTTCTTATTTAACAATTATTTCCAACCAAACTTTGCAATCATACTCATTTTAAGATATTCTTTCTAGCTGTGGCAATAGAGTTTATTCTTCTTTCCTAATTCAAAACTTGGTGCATAAGGGGAATGGTTCAATGCTTACCACTTTGCATGCAGACATTTTGCAGGCACATTTTCCAGAAACTTGTGTCGTCCCAGGCACAGAAAAAAGTTATCGACCCCTGGTCAGTCTATATTGATAGACACCGCCGTTGACATATTTTCAATTTCTCTTCTAGTGAATTACTCCTTCAAAACCTGGAAAATGTTCCCCCTCAAACAAATATTTTGGAGCCCCATTGTTCAAAACGAGCCAGATCAAACTTTCCTTGTCCTCCCACGCCATTGACCTCCGTCTCCACAACAGATACATGCTCGTGTAGTGAAAGTGACCAACAACTTAGTGATATTCCATCGACAAGTCGGATGTTGTCACCCTGGTCACCTGGGGTAAAAAGAAGTTATGGAAGTGCCTTCCCAGGTTAGCATTTTTCTGCAGTCTTTTTAAACACTGTAAGTGGCAATAAATAAAAATTTATTATAATTTTCTATTTTCTACTTATATACTTTGATTATTTCCTTTAAAAAATGTTTATTTGTTTTTAATTTTCGTCGAAGCCAAATGCTTGGGGGAGGGGTTAAAGTCTTCCTTAAAGCTTCCTTTTGTACCAGATAAAACTGCATGCAGTAAAATGTTGGGGTTTTTTCCCGAGAATGGTTACCATAGGATGTGGAGAGCTTTATGCACTTTTTTGTTAAACATCATCTTCTATTCTGAGCCCAGATTGTTTATTCTTTTAGAACACATCACTATACTGCCTTCAGAATCCAGTACTTCAGGTACTAAAGTCATAGATAGTACTGTATCAACTGAATATTTTAAGCATTACAACAGTATATGTGGGAACGCTACTGATATTGTCACAGACACCTCAGATGACTTGTTCTTTTTATATGGTAAGTTTACTTTTACTGCTACAAAAATTTCATGCACGATATTTTCTTTAATATTCTTTTCTATTGAACACAATATAATGCTGGTCTGAGCTTTCCGAGTAGCAAATAAACCATGAGCAAACTATTTCCCTATTTTACTCAGAAACAGAAGAAGAACATGTAGTTCAACAGGTAGTTGAGAGCGATGTTAGCGTTGTTGAGATCACTGATGGAGAAAATGTCTACTCAAATGAAGATGGCTTTGCTGAAGAGTATGAACCAATCTCATTCAGTGATGAAGAAAGACTTCTGGCTCTGCATAGGTTCGATCAAGGTATGCTCACTGATAAATCTTCCTTTGTTTTTGTGAAAGTTATTTTCCAAGTGGTATTTGTATCTGAGAGTTACATTGGCTGTTAAACTTTCGTGGATATTCACCCCAGATTTACTAGTAATGTGCACAGTTCAACTATGATTTACTTTCTGCCAACATTCTGCCACTAATCTTTGCAATTCAAGATGCTCGTTTTGGCTGTGATGAAAGATTTTGTTTGTATTGCATGGATCAAAATTTAGTATATTATGATGGGAATTGTCTGGAAATGAAACTGTGATTCAGCAGGAAACTCCTACAACGTTTGGTAGAAAATTTACTTAAATACAGATTCTAATCACTTGTTCTTCCATAAGTTAAAGCAGATTCAGACGATACAGAAGTAGATGAAGGGGAAGATGGCGGAGATGAACTAGACAACAATGACACTTCTGACTCGGAAATTGAAGAAGAAGACAAGTGGCAGTGCCAATCGTGCCCCGAACGTAATCACCCTATGACCAGACGTTGTAGAAGATGCTGGGTTGTCAGACAGGATTGGTTTGCAACTTCTCTGAATAGGTAAGAGGTGATAATAGTGGATTTCAACAATCATGTCGGGACATTTAGGGATTCAAAGATCAACAGGCATAAATTACCAGCCTCTTTATACGTCCAGTCGCTGCCATGTAGTGAGTGTTTTTGGCTATGGGTGGATGATAAAAAAGATTTCTTAAACTAGTCATTTTCAAAAACGGTCATATATCTATTATTAGAACACAGTCGGATCCAGGTCGAATTAGAAATGAAACCGCGCAAGCTCCAGACCAAGCAACAGGTACGTTTCCAGCCTCCTGCGCTGCTTTGCTACCTATTTTCAACAACAGTTATATGAAGTACTTGACCGTTGTCTTCATGTTTCTATGTAGTGTCTGACTCTGCTTCGACTAGTCACGCCCCCTCTGCATCGACTAGTCACGCCCCCTCTGCATCGACTAGTCATGCCCCCTCTGCATCGACTAGTCATGCCCCCAATGAAGCGACTGGTAATGCTCCTCATGCATCCGTGCCTGTTAATGAGCCTTCTGATTCCACGGCTTCGGAGTCGAAGGATGGCTATGGTCGCATGAAGTGTATGGTTTGTCGTAAGAAGCCCCCTAATGGTTGCATCGTGCACGGAGGAACTGGTCACCAGGTATGCTGCGTTGAGTGTGCCAGAAAGTTAAAAGATAACAATAGACCTTGCCCCGTGTGCAGAAAGAAGATCGGTAAAGTTATTCAGAATTTCATGTAGCGTTCGCCTCAATCACCTGCATAGGTCAAGACTGCGCCAAAAATCGAAGTTGGAAGAGTTATTCGCTGTACAATATGGAATATATTTGATATAATATATAGAACAACATATTTATCAATAACAAATAGAGATAATATATAACGTTATTGCTGTAATTATGTCGCGTTGCGCGCAAGCAAAGTCGTTGGCTTGTAAGAAAGCCGCTTCCATGCGTTTGTGTCTGTTGATTTGCGCACCATATATTTCGTTTGATATTGTATATTTGACAATGTATTTATGGTAGATTATCAGATAAAGTATTACTCGAGGAGAAATATTTCATGCACATCAAATCGATCTCGATTTGGCAAGCACATCATGTAAGCAAAATCTAGATTTCCATCCCCCCTTCTACGCGTGTACTAGAAGGTCTACTTTCGATACAATCCTACTCGAAAGGAGAAAGCACACGAATTTTGACATATAATTTAATGGAAAATAGCATTATATTTTTTATCGACTCATTGATAAAAACCTTGTTAAGTAATTGTAACATCCGTTGTTGTTTTTTGGTTTCTGAAGTGTGAAGCGCGAGTGACATTAGCCATCCGCCCTCTTGTTTTATAATTAGATCTGTTTAACGACGCCAGAACAAGGACAGACTGTATAAAACTTTCTGCCAATGGAGTTTTCTTAAAAACTTCGCAATTTACATAAGAAGCATGTATCTCGCTCAAACGAAGGTCGCTGGTTCAAATCCGGCTCGAAGGACCATATTGTACTTGCCATCACTTGGGTTACTTTCAAATTTTTTCAAACCCCCCCCCCGGTTATGACGTCCTGGGCTTTTTAAACATCCAAGATGGGGGATGACTAATGTCTCTGTTTTTCTTTGCCTTTAATATTTTAAAAACTATGAATGTTAACAAAATAAGAACAACAGTTGTTAAGGTCACATTTGAGTTTCTTATCAATAGTTTGGTTTTCTTATCACTGAAGTACTTGGAGTACAATATGCTGAATTGTATTATAACCATTTAAGTAAGTGCATGTTGCTATTATTTATAGCTTGCTTGACATTGAACTCACAGTATTTGTGTATACTGCAGTCTTCATTATTATTATTTATTTATTGAAGGGAAAGAGTGCGAGTGTTCGGTGTTGGTAATAAATTATTAGTAAATATACACATCAAACAGGGTGTTGTGTCTTTGTCGAGGACTAGATAGAAGGAGAAGTCTCCTTGAGCTGGGTCGCCACGTGAACAGGCGCTTAAACATTGTTATATAGAACAAGGAGGCAACGCACGCCTTGTGACAACTCTGTCAATAAACTGTCAACAAGTTGCCCTCGAACTGCTTATCTCAAGTTGTCAACACGTTTGAAACAAGCTGTCAACAACTTTAACAAACTTGATGCGATTATCAGACTTGTTACAAGGTTGTCCCAACAACCTGTTGCAGCAATTGTTGCAGCATTGATATGGCATACACACGTAAAAATCTCACAACTTGTAACAAGTCTGCACACAAGCCGTCAACAAGATGTGTTCGCACTGCTTGTTCCAAAGTTGTCAACAAGTTGTTCCAAACTTGTTGACAACTTGTCACAAGCTTGACGAAAATATCAGACTTGTTGCAAGGTTGTTCTAACAACTCTGATACAATCCTGTTGTAGCAAGTTTGTTACAAGATTGATAACACAAGGCTGTAACAATATTGTTATATCATGCTATATCGGTCTTGTTGAAACAATCTTTTAACGGGTCAGATAGTCCCATCAAGCTCGTTAAAATTTGTCAACAGCTTGTTCCAAACTTGTTTTAACAAATTCGGAACAAGCAGTGCGAATACATCTTGTCAACAACTTGTGAACAGACTTCTTACAACTTGTTTGCAGGTCTGTAGCAACTTGTGCGTTTTTACGTGTGTATCCTTACAGCCTTGTGTTCTCATCCTTGCTACTGTCTGATAATCCCACATGCATACTTGTTACAAGTTGTAACAACTTGTTCCAAACTTGTAGCAACAACTTGGTCCAAGCAGCATGAAGACATCTTGTCAACATTTTGTTAAGCAAACTTGTTTGCAGGTCTGTAACAGCATGTTGGGTTTTACGTGTACACGCGTAAAAACGCACAAGTTGTCGCAAGTCTGCAAACAAGTTGTAACAAGGGTCGTCACAAGTTGTGTTCGCACTGCTTGTCCCGTGTTTGTTGGAACAAGTTCGAAACAGGTTGTCAACAAGCTTGGTGGCATTATCAGACTTGCGACAAGGCTGTTCCAGCAAGTCTGGTACAGTCATGATATAAAAAAGATTGTAACAAGGTTGACAACACAAGGTTGCAGCAATATTGTTACATCATCATTGTAACAGCCTTGCTAGAATAACCTTGTAACAAGTCTGATAATATCAACAAGCTTGTTACAACTTGTTTTGAACTTGTTGACAACTTGTAACAAGCCGTGCGAACGCAACTTGTTGACGCGTTGTTTGCAGACTTGTTACAAGATGTGAAGTTTTTACGTCTGTATATAGCGCAAGTTTTCTATTAAATAACAAGCTCACTCCTCCATCAATTTGTAATTCATATTTTAAAAATGATCCATACATTAGACAATATTCAATTTCACGACTTTAGACGCCAATTCGTAATTATTCATTCATTTCCAAGTTCATTCCAATCTGAATTCTAATTATTGTATTTATCTATCTATTTACAAGTTCCTATTTACGTAGGGTGGGGTGTTGCCTTAGTTTATCGGCGGGATAAAGTTGTAGAACTTTTTGGGTTTGTTCCGTTAGGATTTGGTTGAATTTCTCCCGAGATATTGTTATGTTTCCAATGCTTTGAAAAAGGTTCTCTTCGGAAATATTTTCCGGCAGTTTTGTGAGAAATTGGGCCAAGGTTATGAATTCCATTTTCATAAGTTCCGACGAGAACATCTGCAGAATACCTGCAAAACCAGTAAAATACAATACTTTATATCACGCTAGGCAAATCGAAGTGGCCATTTAGCAGCAATGTTACAATAAACTTATATTCTACAAACAAAAATTGGGTCTATCGATAGGACGATATACAAATATCGAATCAAATTTTACCTAAAGCGGTTCGA
Source organism: Muricea muricata (assembly GCA_963855995.1). Classification (NCBI taxonomy): domain Eukaryota; kingdom Metazoa; phylum Cnidaria; class Anthozoa; order Malacalcyonacea; family Plexauridae; genus Muricea; species Muricea muricata. Next base: position 5,255,767 of record OY979720.1, on the reverse strand, counting down.
AACAGAAACTCGTCACCGTCTCGACAAAATAGATCCCACACTCTGCTGGCGACATCAAGTGGTAATGACTTGCTATACAATGTAAATATCCTGGAAAGCAGACAAGATCTGCATAAATACATAGATATCATGTATAAAATTTGAGACGTGAATAACAAAAGTATGATAAAATTAATATAGAACACAGTCCAAACAATTGACACAAGTAAGTTCCTTGTATGTTTGCGTGGTGAATAAAAATTAAAATATAATTTTGTGGAAACACCACGTAAATTTATTATCGCAAAACTTTCGATCCGTTAGCTCGGATTTTCACCAGTGCCAATAATAATACGACTAATTTAAATTCACACGTCCCTTAATAGAGGGCTGGCCCGTTGGAGTGGCCAGCTCTAATTTTGATCAAAGAAGAGATATTTTTACACTAGACCTGCAGGGTCAACAATTAAGACAACACGAAATGAGTTACTATGTACTACGATAGAACAAGGCGGTTTCAATATTGGTTGTTTGCAGTGAATTGCTTGCATATTTCAAATACATGATTTTTATATTGTACAACGAGTTTCACGCCACAAGCTACATGACATAAAAAATACGGAGTTAAAAAAAGATGGTTTTTATAGATTTAAAAAAATCAATTGGGATATTTTTTTATATCAAGTAGCTTTGGCGGCACTCCGTATGTGCATGCCGGTTCGAAATCTAATAACATGATATTACTCCACTACGGTCTCTACGTGGGTGGGAATGCCGAGTAATATTAAGAAATACATATAGATAGCGCTTAATAGAGAACTGGAGTGGTAAAAGTGAAGCCAACGATGGCGGGAATTGAAGGAGAAAGATTTAACCGCGCAAATTGTGTTCACTGCGCAGAGGACTAAGATTGATCTCTTATAGCTCCTTCAATTTCCGATATCTTGACATCACTTTTCTGAAGGCCAAATGACTGAAGTCCTTACTCCAGATATATATGGAGATCATTGGTTCACTCTTGGAATACATGCTTCGATTTTTGGGGCTATTTCTCCCTCCTTTTGATTGATGCAAACGATGAATAAGGAATGTTTTAAGTGTGTTTTCTCACCTGAACATTCCCGCTTCAGACTAGTACACATCCATAAGGAGATAGTCGCAGTAGAAATCGCAGAAAAATTTTTAAAGTAGTACGTACCAGTCAGTAAGATACAGATCTGGCGTCAAACCTTGTTCGCTGAAGTGGGAGTGAAGCTTAGGAAGGTGATCTTGAAGGTGCACCTCAAAGGCTAAAAAATACGCCCGCATCTGGCAAGAAAAATACACTATATTAAGCTTTGTCCTTAGTAAATTAAATGGTAAATTTAATGCAACCCTAGTTACAACTCGTCTTGGGAGTTTGTAATCAATGTAATTTTTCGTATTATAAGTTTTTCTTTTGTGGAAACATCACGTAAATTGATTATTACAAAGCTTTCGCGAACCCCAATCTCGGATCAGTGGTAATAATGTGATGGTAATCATGCAAAACTTCGAGAACTTGGAACTTAATTTTAGTATTGTAATTTGAGTATTCAGGTAAGGCAAGACCAGAATTCTGCCATCTGTGCGATCTTAGCTGCGAATCCGTTATAAAACACAAAACGGACGCAGAATTGAAATATAATTTTGGCGATTGATAGCTGCGTGACATATTGTGAGGTATGTTACGATGACGTGTGACAACTTAAACTCGAATTTTTCCACGTCTCATCGCCCTAGGCGTAGACTGTAGTCACGCAAACATTTTAACCCAGCTAATTCTGAGATGATATTTTACATTGCAGTTATGTCTATCTTTGAAAAACCAATATTTCCGAAAAATCATTTCGTTGGTTTGGTCACGCAAGGTCGGCATGGCAAGGCCCATGAACAATAGCAGCCTATTATAGATTCTGTTCATTGTATCGCAGGCATCCCAGCGCACATTACGTCATTGCATACATTATTAAATTGTATACAAATGAACTTAACATAAATCTGCCACAGTAGTAGGGCATTCAATAGCACATGTTGAAACGTTTTAGCATTTCTGCAAGATGCAACTTATAATGTCCCCCAAATCGTGGGGGACACTTCACTACATATTGTAATAAGACGGGTATCTTGGAGTCCTTGAATGCCCCCTGCAAAAATTCCTAACTGTAAGAGAACCATTGATTACCATGGGTTGATCAACGCTAAAAAAGGCCATTTGCATTGGCCTGTTGATGAGATTCGCAAAACATATAAAAGCATCAATCTCTTCCATATTTAATAAGAGCACTGCGGCTAAGAATGCCATTCCTTGTACCTGAAAACAAAAACATGTTAACAGTTTGGTCATGGCCAAAGTAAGATCTCATAAATCGTAGTCAAAGTTACAAGGCTAAATTTCTAGTGTTTAAACTTTAGTTATATATATCGAGGCCTTAATTAAAGCCTAGTCCCCACTACTCACTAGTGACATAAGCTAAGTAACATGACAAAGGCTAACTTTTCCTTTAAGATAAAACGAAAAGCAGAAGAATTTTCTTTTGAATTTGCTTCTATTCTATCATAGCATATGCTCCTGGTCTTATGCTTGTGTTTATGTCAATGCTTATGTCAGTTATGTGGCGCGCTTCGCTGTATTTCCCAGTTTTGTATTTTTTAGCTGGTGCTCATGTCGCTAGTGAGGACACTGTCATTGCAGCCTTTACAATACGAGTTGGTGGTACTGGCGGCTACACAATCTTGGCATCTGTACTCGGTGCTTTCCATGGTCAAAATACTCTCATTCTTTTATTTTTTCAATGTGAAGCCTGATAAAATGATCCCTGTGACAATTCGCGACTACAAGCTCATCCTTGACCAGGGTTTTCAGTTCAGGTCGGCGAAAGGCGAATTTCACGAGACTTTTTTATTTAACTTCCCAGCCAAATTATTCGTTCGAGGTCACGTTTCTAATCTATGTACTCGCCCAAATATATCGTCTAGGGATTTCTTTATTACCTATCATGTTATCTAAGTATGAGATGTATTGAGAAACGCGGTAATCTCTGGTGATTAAAAGAAAAAGATAAATTCTATAAATTACTAAGTAGATAACTTTTGGACACTCACATAGCCGATATCGGGTCTGTAACACGAATATGCACCAAGGACTTTGTACAGCACGTTATAGTAGGGACCTCCCTAAATACAGGAAACATGGAATTTAATGGTTTGTATTTTTTTAGAAAAATAATTCAAACAAAAGAATTACTTTTTGAAATATTCCCAGAGAGGGAAATGTTCTTGATACGTCCATTGTGATAAGATCAACGACAGAATCGGTGACATAATTTCTGGATTTCAGAACCTCGGATCTCGTTTTCGACTTGCTATTCTCATTGTTTAGCAGCTTTTGTTCGGCGTGGCAGCGGAAGATCTCGAACAACTCTACAGTTATTTAACAGATGTAAATTTGTCAAATTGCCTAATTTAGTATCAGCAGATGGAAAAAGAAGAAATCGATCACTATACATTATCCGCTTCGTACTACGGGCCGGCAAGCGCGACATTTACTGCAAATGCTTGTCATAGTTCTGAAACGTTCTAAAAAAAGTCACGCCTTGACATTTTCATGTCAGGCTAAGGAAATGGAGACAGATAATCTGAGTGTTTAATATATAAGAGGCGTATTGGCTTACAGGCAGATGTTTTGCCATGACAGAAGTGGTCAAAATGCCAATTGCAATTTGAATGTTTCCTGTGAAACGTGTTTAAACATTTTGCAGACAGTAGAGCAGGCTAAACTGGAAAATTAGTTTCTTTTTCAAAGACACATAACGGTCTCATTAAATGGCTCCTGAGAGGGTATTATAAGATCTTCAATCAACAAAGTCTAATTTTACAGCTATCAAATTCCATCAGCTGACTGTGACCTGTAAATTTCAGCATTATTTTAACCTGACAGACATTCCCTACTCCATATCATCTGATTGATGAATGGAGTTTTGTCCATTTCTTCCCATTAACATTGAACAATTGAAGCTGGCAGCTGGCTACCTTGTGTTATATGTAAATCATTTCCAAAAGCAAGCTTCCACACTCGGCCTCGGACACTCGGTGGTAAACCCAACCACCATAAATCACGGACTTTTTTTGTATTTTTCCTACAAGGGAAATAAATTAGTATGCTAAAAACAATTAAACAGGATCTTGTATATTTGATGTTGCCAAGTGAACATACATATTGTCCCAGTTGGGTAATATTTCCTTATTCCATGTTGTTAAAGCATTTGCAACAAGATTTTCATAATTGTTTTGATCTTCTTTTTTCTTCTGTTGCTCTTGCAGGTCATGAAGCTCTGGTTATAAAAATAATAGTTGTAGTTAAACAGTCATAACTTGGTAGCAGGCTTGTGCAGGCATGAAACATTCTATGCTATACCTTTCTTTTTGGCAACCTCAATCATTTGTTGGTATAGTTGTCGATGCCTTTTTTCCTCTTTTGGATCTTTTGCAGGAAGATTTCTGTGCAAATACATTCAAAAAGAACCAAACACTGGCAGTTGATATCAGAATTAAAGATCATGAAGGCATATTTTGCTCACTGTGTAGTAGAAATGCTGTACATGCTTGCAGCATTAAAACATGTCAAATTGACAAAAATAGAATTTGTCAAATGCATGCTCTGACTATTCCATGTCTGTACTAGTTACTACATCCAGCCAAATAACTTAATAACTTCATCCAGCCTGTACCCTATGATTCACTGCATACTATACCTTGGTCTGTTTTCAAATATGAGACCTGTTGTTGACAAAACAGGGGCAGCACCTTTTGATTTTGTGTTAGATACTCTAGGTAATGATGCACTTTTTCCCATAGTACTCATTGTTAGGTATGACCCTAAAAATATCATATGCTGGATCAGTTGCACATTGAAACTGGTATTTGAATAGCCAGTGAAGAACAGTAACATAAATGTTACTAACCTGCCCTATCCAATGTCTGTGAACCAGAATCATATGATGGCTTTGATTTTGCTGAACGACTAAATAAACTTCTACAAAGAGTCAAGCTATTAAAAATTTTGAATAAACATCTTATTTTAGTTTTCTTTGCCATAATGGAAAGAACATTGAGTGATACACTAACCAATACTGTTGTACTTATCAAACATGCATAATAGTTTAGTGCTGAACAAGTAATGTTTTTAACAGAAAATGTTTTACTGTCTATTGAATGATACCGGGGGGGGGGGGGGGGGGGTTTAAACTACCTGAATTTTCCCTGTTTTTTTCCTTCAAATGTTGAACCTGTGATGTCATCCATTCTTCTCAACTTTTCACTTAGCGAATCCCCGAAACTCATATCATTCATGCCATCACAGACATCATTGGAAACATTTAATGGTATATCCTCAAATCCATTAAGGTCCTCTTCATTATGAGGAGTTGAGCAAATACCACTGTCAGAGCAACTTGCGACCGAGGCAGTTGTACAATGCTCAACATCTGCGGGATCTAAAGAAGGGGATAGCTCATTGGTTGAACTCGGCGGGTGATCTTTACCAAGGCTCTGTGGTTCATGGTCTTTCATAACTAAATTGTAGACCTTCTCCTGCAGATCAACAGGAGATTGTGGTTCAGAATCACATACAGCTCCATCTGGCTCCGTTCTATCCTGAATATTAAGCAATGAGAGATTTGATTCACTCTCTTCCATCAATTTGTATCAAAAGATCAGTTCAAATATATGTAGAATTTAATTCACAAAATACAGTTCCTTAAAGGCCACAGTCTGAAAAGGATTCGCGAGGCGTTTGGCATCAACGATTTTTAATTACAATCCAATATATCGAAATAGTTGACCGACGCTATTATATTCCATATTTCTTCCACACAAATATTCACAAACCAATTTGACAAAACGATTTCACCATATATCAGTGAATTAAAGCGTACTTGAAACGACGAGCTTTAGCTTTTTCGGTTCTGTATTTATAATTTGTACAATATTTTGTGATATAATATTTTGTGAATAAGGTATTTTACTTTGTGATTCTTTGTTGTTGTATGTCAATGACTTCCCTCCCCGGCACTTCGTACTACGGTATACAGGGCTCGTAGACACGGTCTTATCCCGGCTTCCGGCGCTTGTTTCCTGTAATATCAAAGACAAGCGAGTTTAATAATAAATTTGTGCTGGAAGTGGAGCGATTTATTTCTTTTTTCGTTTTGATTACATGGAAGCCGCTCGCGGCTTAAAAAGGAGCCAAAATAGGCTGTCTTAATAGTGTCAGTGAACGCACGCCGTCTGTGCATAACCTGTTGAACGAACCAGCCGAATCCAAGAATGCTGAAGGTAAGGAAAGTCTTGATCGTGCACTAACTTTTATTATTTATATATTTTTTATTTATATTAAAATGTCGCGCTTACAGTATAACTCGGAAACCAGGAGTCATTTACTAAATGCAAACGTAAAGCCTTAGAGAAACTCCCTGCTTTAATATTTTCGCTTAAAACAGGCTGTACGTGAAGTAAACATTTAATAAGAATTTTCATATTTTTTTATTGCAAGGAACAATTTCGTCTGTGTGTACAATGGGGCATATTACGGCCTTCCATGTAAATATAATTTCTCGAAGCAGAAATCGAACCTGTGTGTTTCCTGCACACAAGTGGGTGAGAAAATGCGGAATGTTGTAATTGTTCCTTTTAATGTGATGATGATTTCGTTTTTAATTCAAAAGTGGCCTTAAACGCGTGTTGTATCGTATTTCTAAACTTGCGGTTATGAATTTTGCTAATTTGTTACAATCCCCGGCTAGTAACGTTTCAATTTCCATTGTTTTAGTTGGGTTTGACGACTTTCGCGTGCTTCGAGCCATCGGACGTGGTGCATTTGGAAAAGTAAGTGAGCTGGGCACAATGCAGCCCTTCCGGTAGACTGAAATTTAAACTTTCTTTGTATTTATCTCGAAAGCTTTTGCCCAAGTTGTTTAGAATCAATATTCCTCAATTAGAATATTTGAATGTTCTTTTAAAATTGATAGCGTGTTTATTGTAATTTAGATCAAATGGCTTTTCATTACCCCCACAAGGGCTATACTGTCGAGCTCTGGGGTTTTTTTTCATTCTTATCTTGTGAAAAAATAAAATATATCTAAGAATTTGAATCAGTATTTGTGAATTATCTATGCTGGGACAAAGGGAATTTTCTGTGCTGATTTGTGTCTTTATTTTACAAATTTTCAGGTGTGCATCGTGGAGAAAAGAGATACAAAACAGATGTATGCAATGAAATACATGAGTAAAGCTGCTTGCATTGAGAAAGATGCTGTTCGGAATGTGCTGAGGGAAATGGATATTTTGATGGGACTGGACAATAGTTTTCTTGTAAATTTGTGGTTCACATTCCAAGACGAGGAAGATTTGTTTGTGGTTGTGGATTTGTTGCTCGGTGGAGATTTTAGGTACCACCTTCAACAAGGAATCAAATTTAGTGAAGATGTTGTAAGGTTTTATGTGGGGGAGATTGCATTGGCTTTGGATTATTTGAAAACTCACAGGATTATTCATCGGTACGTTTGATGTTTGGATGTAAGCTCCAGATTAACCTTGGGTTTTCACAGTGTGATCAGTGGCAGATCTAGCGTAAGTAAAAATAAATTACCACAGCTCATTCTAGGATTATTTACGTTTTAAAATACCTTCAAAGCAACTTAATTGGTTAGATTTTATTCTTTTCAAATTCATAACCTATGACATTGTTATAAAGTTATTTTGAATTTAAAATTGAGCTGCTATAATTTATTTTGACTTACTCTGGATCCGCCACTGAGTGTGATGTCGTTGGACTGAAACATGGTTGAAATTGCATTATGAATAAGACAAGAAAGTTTTGCATTTCCTTCTTCTAAGTGTGTATATTATTGTCTTATTAACTATGTCAATATTACACAATTGTACATGATCTGCTATTCATTAAATAAACATTTTAACATGAATGTTTTTGGTCATGGTACATTGATCATGAATTAAGTTTTCTCTGTTTTAAAATGGGAGACATCAGAACAAATTAACCAAATGTTCTTTTCACCATTGTTACCAATATTTTCTCCCTCCCTTTGTAAGGAAATAAAGTTTTGAATTTTTATATTCATGAACATTCACATGTTTTGAGATAAAATTAGCTTTCACATCTATTTTTTGTGTTCTTTATTTTGAAATCTGTTCACTTGACTTATATAATCAGTTGCTTATGCTCTTGATGTAATTAAGCTGTGCAACGATGATGATTTTTCCCTATGTAAGACATAGCCCTAGTCACTGTCATTGTTATATATTGGTATACTGTACATATATTGTTATTACCTCCCCTGTTGCAACAAGCATGTATATGTAGATGACTATGCATATTCTAATGCATATAAATATCCATATAGATCATAACCCTATATTTGATTTTTATGGTGTTCTCCTGTTTCCCTTGCCTCCTTAAAAATGCTTCAAATATATCATAAGCCTGAAGGAGTTATATAGAAATCAATATCATGGTGGTAATGATATATCTCACAATATGGTATTATTACTAATATTCATCTTTAGGGATATCAAGCCCGATAATTTGCTGCTAGACGTCAAAGGTACAATAATTACAATGTTTCAAGATCATTTTTTGGTTTTAACTTGATTTTCTTAAACTCAAATACACACATTTTTTTCTTGAAAACCAGGTCATGTGCATCTTACGGATTTTAATGTTGCCACAGTGATGGAGGATGAGAACACTCTGGCAACATCAATGTCAGGCACAAAGCCATATATGGGTGAGCTATGTAGAAATGTAGTTACTGTTAAAAACCTCTTTCTTAGAAACAAATAACACATCCTGAATATAGAATTTTTCATTAATATTTCTTATTTAATTGCCTGAAGCTCCTGAGATCTTTAAGACCACACTTGGTAAATTGCGTGGATATTCCTATGATGTTGATTGGTGGAGTCTAGGCATTTCAATTTTTGAAATATTAAGAGGCAAAGTAAGTGATTAGTCTCTCATGATGTGGCATGCATAAAATGTCTATTTGATGCATTTAAAATTTTTATCTGAAATTGTACTTTTCAGAGACCTTATCACATCAGTGCAAGTACCAGTTTACCAGACATTATTCAAATGTTTGAGTCCTCTTGCTTAATGTTTCCATCTTCATGGTCTAAGAACTTTAAAGATCTTATTAAAAAGGTATCATATTTCTCTTTTCTCTGTATTTATTGACACAGTTAGTAAAGATGTTTTCAATCAATTTAACCCACTTTTGTATGTAACAACAGTGTTATGATTCAAAAATACAGATTCAAAGATCTCTTTTGTATATGTAAGACGACAGGTTTTCTCAACAACATATATTGTTCTCTTTTTTTAGCTTTTACATATTGATCCAAAAATAAGGCTAAACAGTGTTGAGAAACTCAAAGAATGTGAATTAATGCAGTCTGTTGACTGGGAAACATTGTCAAGAAAAGAAATAATTATTCCATTTATTCCCTCTGTAAGTTCATATTTCGAATTTGTGTTTGATTCTTTTGAAAGTAATTTTGTTTTGATTTCTTTTTGTATTATTTTTGAAATACTACAGAAAGATCATTTAAATTGTGATCCAACATACGAATTGGAAGAAATGATTATAGAGCCCAATCCTCTACATAAGAAAAAGAAAAGATTAGCGAAACAAAACAGCAATAAAGTGGTGAGGAGACAAAACACTTGTTTTTTTTATTATTTTTTCAAGTAGACATCAAATCATGTTAGATTACAAGCTTAGTATAGTTGAACAGTGCATTAATGGTCTGAAATTCGGACATTTCAGATACCAGAGGCCGATTTTGCCAAAAGTAAATGGCACTGTTTACTACATACTAATTTTCGAATACTTTTTAAACATGTTCAACAACTGGTATGATAATGTTCAGCTCTTGTCTGTGCAAGTTCAATATGCTTGGTACCATTGCTTTTTTGTCTTTTTGTGCCAGCTGAAAATTACTAACATGTGGATAATGCCGTTCTTTCAACCGGACCAGGATTCCAGGGGATTTTAGTGACTTGATGAATTATTGCATGTATGTATAATTATTGCACAAGGGATAAATTGTAGCTTTTTGTTAGAAAAAGAGTGAATGAGCAAGTCACGCAAAAAAATTAAAAATCAATTAGTTGCAAAAGAAGTCACGTATTCTTTGATGGAAACAAATTATTGAAAAATTACGTTATAAATTTTTTATCATGCTTGACGTGGGTCACGCACTGTGCGTTTATAAAAAACACAATATTCGCATAAATCCTGTGATTTTTTATCTCAATTTTTTTTTATCTTTTTTTATTTGGAGTTATTTGCCCCTGGATATCGCAATTCTAGACATTTTTTTATGTCTCTAAAGCACGACAGTAATATTAGGTAGACACGCGTCTGCGGTATTGAGATGACAATAAAATTAGACAGGATATAACATTAGGGAAATTGAGGAGAACACGATTGTACAGCTGCACGTCATTTCCAGATACAGTAATTAATTCATAGCTTATTGTCGCCCTTGCTTATTCACACCAGTCTGATGCTGTATTGTATTTTAAAACGTGTTCAATTTTAAAGTGAACCCACCTTAATTTTTTTATAGGATACTCGCGATGTCCAATTAACTCCGATGCAAATGAAGTTAGATACACTGAACAAAAAATTTAGGCCGTATAATCGAGAGAGGTCAGTGGAAATTGAAAAGTTTAGATGAACTATGCTGCTAAATCTGTAATGATATGTGATATAGAGCTTCGTGTTTTTACTCGTAAATAATGCGCTCTAACATATCAAAGCAAGTCAACTAATTCGAAGATAATCGACTTAATACCGTGGAGTTTCGAAAGTAAACGCCGTTTAAAAGTAAGCGTTCCCCTTATGTAATGTAATAGCAAAAATATCTCTAAACGATGTATACACTGACTCTAGCATGGATTTAACCTTAGCCGATGCTGAAAATAACAACTCGAAAGTAAGCATCCCTTGAGGCCACTAATTTCGAAATAAGCAGAACGAGTACCTTCAAGACTCTATGGTAATCAGTTACTGTATTAGTAACTGATTTAGTCTTCGCGACCCCATGGAAACGAGCGTTTTAGTATAACTCGGCTAAAAAGTTATGAATGAATTATCTTTTTCCAGTTCCTTTGTTATTTAATATCTGGTTTCTAATGTCAATCTATTTTTCTCACGTTCAGAGAGAAATCGCTGAAGGAGAAAAAGAATGTGAATAATTTTGACGATAAAACAATCCCTGAAGTCGATGAAAATTTGGAATTGGGCGACTTGCAAAACGGAGTGGAGGCGAAAGAGAAAGCAGAACCAGATGAGATTTTAAAAGCACAACCGGAAGATGAAATTTCGGAAGAAGAGAAGAAACCGGATGTTGTTGAAGTGGAGGATACCAAGAATGTAGATAACGATGTAGATGTGAGTGAAGTTACTGAGACCGAAAGAAAAAGTTTCCAAAGCGAAAACAAAAGACTAGTTGAAATAGAAGTTAAAACCAAGTCAGTAGACAGGGAGGAAACAGAAAGCCTTAAAGGGGAAGAGGTTGTAAAGAACATTGATGACACGATGGGGGTAAGTGTGGAGGAGGATAAGGAATCGTTATTACTAAATGACGGAGAAGATTCTGAAAAACACAAGAACTATGTCACCACAGTATGAAAGTTTTTTTTTTATTCCTACACAAATGTTTGGCCAGAGAAATTTTAAATCACTCGCACCTAAAAATCAGAGATCACAGAGAAGGATATTTATTTTATGTTTCTTTCAAATAAGCTGGAGTTGCAATATAGTTAATAAGAAATTTTATTGAGAACAGGTGATAGAGACGTAATAGTGTGAATGGTTATAGTTACCTATATATTTGTGCTGTACGCCGGATACAATTGCATTCGCTTCGTATAGCATGACGCTGACTTGCTATGTCGACTGTGAGACTTATGACTGGTTTCCATATGCCGCTGATTATTGGTGAGCATTGTCGATATATGCTCATTACACGTCATCGACAATGCTAACGTTTTCTGTAAGTTATGTACCTTATGGTCATCATCGATGTCGGCGACTTATGCGAGTCAGGCTTTTTTGCGGTCTAGCCGCTACGATTACCGAAATGACCAGTTTGATTTTGATATGCAAAAGCTATACTTAAAGAGTAAGAGAATAAGTAGAAAAAAAATGCAGTGTTCCCTTGTAGTGTTGTTATTTCCGTTCAAAGTTTTTACTAGACAAACGTTTGAATTAGGAATGTTCATTAGCACAGGTGAAACTAGAGCATCCTAAATTTAGTAGAATTGTGAAGTTGGTTGCAAAATATTGTAAAATGTGGAAAATATAGCCCTGTGAAGTTTGCAAATTTTGTATGCTTTTGTATTACGTGCGGAAAGTGTAATCAGATTCCGAAATGTGACTACACTTTTCCGTGCATAATACAAAGTATACAAATTTGCAAAATTCACGGGACTATATTTTCTACATTTTACAATATTTTGCAACCAAACTTCACCATTGTACTAAATTTAGGATGCTCTTTCCAACTCTGCTAATGAATATTCCTAATTCAAAAGCTCGTCTAAAAGAGGAATGCTCCATTAGAGCTGTCAAATTTGTACAATACATTACAGTTATGTCCAGGTTATTTACCTGGGATGTTGAGACTATCTTGACTGGGGGCAGGGAAACTGGAAGTAGTGATAGGTATTATCCGTGATAGTGATCTGTGAATGCGTAGTGTCTCATGTTTTAAACTAGAATGGAGTACAGTGGAGTAAAAGAACTCTAAATTTTGCCTCTTACGTAGTAGATTTATTGTATGAAAGTGAATAAATTTGAACGTGAAGAATTGGGAGTGCTGTGTTGTTACTATGGTTACGTTAAGCAACAAAAAAGGGAAACAAATATGGCGGCTGCTCTAAGGGGTTTCTATGACAATTCCAACATGTTTCTTCAAGATGGCTCAACTTCACCGCTTCCAAAGCCGTACTTACCATCCATACCGCCTGCGAAAACACGGAGAAAATCTTACAGCAGGTATGCGAAGCCCTGAAGGTTGTATTATGATATTTTAATACAATCTCTCTCGAAGTCACTGCTTTATAATTAATATGCTTAATAAATTTCAATGATTAAAAGAAGTACATTGATACTAGTTAATGATTGTAGTATTTCTATGCAGTATAATACTGCCACATTGAAAAGACATCAGATCTTTGTATGATTGTGTGATAGTTTCCAAAATATGTTGTAGTGAGTATATTCTCAGGGACCGCGGAGCAATTTTTGGATTGAGGGGGCCGAATGCTTAGCTTCCCAGGGGCGAAGAGGGGGCTGAGGCAACAATCGAGCCACCATTCTTGTTTCGTTCTTTTTCAATTTTTTTTCCGTTTTTGTTAAATCTTTAAGTGTTTTTCTTAAACTATCTTGCGGTTGCGACGTGTTCATGTTTATTGTTGGGGTTTTTTTCGTTCTTTATTAGTAAATATTGGAAAAAATACAGGTATGTTTTTTCGACGCCAATCCTTTTGCCTCCTTTTGCTGGATTTCAGAGTGCGTTTTCCCAAACTCACAGTCAAAATGTTAATGAGGTGCTCTTGACCTGAGCTGTAACGCTACTTATTGGAAAAACACCAAGTAGCACTGGTTATAATTAACCGCCATTTAATCAATCACAGAAAAATTATTGGGGGGGGCCAAGGCCTCTGGGCCCCCCTCCTCCACGGTCCCTGATTCTAGCAAATATCGGTGATCAAAAGAGGGTGATCAGTGATGACTGATGATCACTGGTCAGACTTGGTCGAGTCTTAATGGGATGAAAAATTACTATATTTTGAAATTCATTTTACTGTTCAATTTTTTAAGGTTTATACATGAAGCACCCTTGTTGGCTTTATCTGGGACAAAGTATGACACTAAACCTCCCCCTAAGGTACGTATAATGCGCCAGTCAATGGTTTGCCCCGGAGAGGGGTTATCAGGCAAGCCCATTTGACAGTGAGGCAGAAATTGTAGCAAAAATGTAAACTCTTGTGGAGTTTGCCTGATACCCCCCCCCTCCCCTGTGGTGAACCAATAACTGGTGTATACTTTGTGTATATTATTGCATCTGTGAAATTATGATATGTATCTTATTTTTATTCATGTTCAAATTTGTTCTTTTATTAATTTGTTTAGTCACCATTTGTCCCAAAATGTCAAAAACGAGCTTTGGTTGGCCTCACCAATCGATGGCGTCTGCCAGAAAATGTTTCATTTGATCTACTTGGCTCATCCCAAGCTATGAAATCTGTGTTTGTTCCTTATAATGAAACTCTAGTACCCATAGGTATGTATAGTATATACCCATATGAATATAATTTTTTGTCATCGGCTAGTTGGCAGATTTCCTTGGGATGGTGACATTTAAGAACATGCTTTGACAATACAGTGGTCATGCAAAAAGAAATCATTATTTTATAAGCATAGGCTCCCATTTATGTCTTCCTTTTCACTTTTAAGTAATATTTGCTGATTGGTATTTTATTGTTTTGTGAACATTAACGCAGAACTCACAAATAATTCGGGCACAATAGAATACGCTAGGTTTCCATATGATATATCTGAAATAGAAAAGGGCTTTACCTGAATTTGTGTATGTGATAGAATAAATACGCACAGAAAAACTTTAGATTTTAAAATTCACTACTAACGTATACAGTGGCTAGCCAAAGCGATAATTGGAGGGGGTGGGGGTGTTTTTCGTATATTAGCGCCCTGCGTGCCAATTGATTCCAAAAGAAATTTGTCTTGCACGACATTATTATATGAATAAACAACACCTTCCTTCCCCCCCCCCCCCCCCCCGCGCCCCAAGAAATGATTCTCCTTTTGGACAAACTTTTGAATTAGGAATATTCATCAGCACAGCTGCAAAGAGCATTCTAAATTTAGTAAAATGGTGAAGTGTGGTTGCAAGACATTGTAAAATGTGGAAAATATAATTATAGTCCTATGAAGTTTTCGAATTTTGTATACTTTTGTACTGTGTTTGGAAAAGTGTAATCAGATTTCGAAATGTGATTAAACTTTACCGCGCGTAATACAAAAGTATACAAAATTTGCAAACTTCGCAGGGCCATATTTTCCATGTCTTACAATGTTTTGCAACCAAACTTCACTATTTTACTAAATTTAGGATGCTCTTTCCAGCTGTGTTGAATATTCCTTATTCAAAAGTTTGTCCAGAAGGGGAATCGCTCTAGTTACGCGGGTGAACTATAGAACCAAAATCCACCATCAACTCTAGTTTTCATCTGCAAAAATGACAATCATGTACGACAAATCGTTTCATGTATACAAATGCCTTATTATAATTCCATCACGTACGTTTGATGTGTGTCCTGTTGCAGCGGAGTGTACAAGAACATCCTTCAATCACACTGCACCTCAACTCTCTCAATCATCGCACAGAGACATTGGAGCGAATGATGTGTTCAGAAAAGGTAGCAAGCTGCGTCTTCAAACCGCGCCTGACATTCTGAATTGTGAACATCAAGACACTCGGTTTGTATAAATGTATTGAACCCATGTTAGTCGCGTATTTCGTCCCTACAGTAATCGTGTAGTTAAGAAAAATAAGAATTGAGCTTTCTTATTAAAAAAATAAAATCGTACGCACTGACTCAAACAACAGTTTGTCTTTAAAAATCTTGTTAGCTTTAAAAAATCTTCGTAGCTAAACATGAGTTTAGTTTTGTGAAAATAGCACGTAAATTTATTTTAATTTACAAAGCTTTTAGTCGGCAAGCCTGGATCTTCATCATTGTTAGCAGTGATGATAACAGAGCTTACGGATTGAAAGCTTGGCGATGATAAACTTTCGTGGTGTTTCCACAAAACTAAAGTTATGTAGTTTTTCTTTAGTTGGCAGCCCGACCAGCGTGTCCCAAGACGATTACCAAAGACGTCAGATCTAAAGACCCAAATTCAGGAAGTTCGTTTCAATAAAAGTATTCCTCCACTGTCTGCTCAGGAGCCCACTCCTATGGAACTGTTCCTCTATCATTCACAAGCTGTGACATTCGCTCGTGGGCCAGGTGCGAGCGATGAAATTATAATCATTGACAGTGAAAGGAGATGAACTTGAAACTTTGCTGATGCCGCACTCGTGATAGGGCCTGATATACGTTTTACTTTAAAACCCTGTAACTTCACTTTAAGTATATTTCAGGACTTTGTGTTTACAATGTCTATCGGGTACTATCCACTTGTAGAACTTCTTTTTCGTGTATAAATATTAAAGGTGTGCCTTCTTTTCGAGTGCCGCGAAATATCGTCACTAATTTTGTTAAAAAAGTTTTAAGAAAACATTCAATTGTGATCATCAGACTGTTTATACCCGGAATATGTTTTAAAAGTCGATAGTTTCGTGGACATTGCTGTTCTTGCTTAAAGTATGTAAATGCAAAGTCCTGAAATATATTTTAAAATGAAGTTGCACGGTTCTAAAGTAAAGCGTATATGAGGCCGTATTGCGGGTGTTGAAGCGTTTAAGCTCACGTTTATCGTGTACGTTGTAGTCAATGAACATCTGAAACGATCGTTGACGCTGACGGTAGTGCATTTAATAGTTCACAAACCACAGGATATCTTCGTGCGTTTCGCACGATGTGATTCTCATGTGATTCTCCTTACGTATTCGTATCCACTGTAATAGTAATCCGTATCTATTTCAGACGTTATCCTGTTCGCACTGGGCACCGCATGGGAACTACACAAGCCATATTTTCAAAAATCTGGATTATTGCGAAGAATGGTAAAGGATGCAACAGAACAGTCTTTGGTCACCGATATGATGTCTGACAGCGATAATGAAATGTCGGAGAAACAAGGTTTGTGTCTTCCAAAATCTGTGTCTTCATTCCTCTCATAAGTTATGAAATAATGGCTGCACGTTATATTCATGTTTTGCAATTGGTTGGTTTTAGCTCACGGATTAATTGAGATGAAAGTGCCCTTTCCTTCCTGTCACAATTACTTCGTTTGTTTTGAAGATGCCTTGATAAACATGTTGTTATTTTAGATTCTACTTACTATGTACAATAAAGTAGACATGTTTAAGAATCCATCTACGGAAAATATCGGTATTGAATCCGTAATATCTGTATATCGGTGCAACGTTTTCAGTATCACTGACATGCCGAAATCTCCGATATATATCGAAATTTCTGACATGCTAGTTTGGACAGTGTTTTTACTTTTCAAAAAGCCAAAAAGCCATTACACCGATAATATAGATATATAGTTCATACACCAGTAAAATAGTGTTGAGATGTGGTAACAGTCATTGTTTGGCAACTGAAAACTATGAAGTATGAAATTTCTGTGGGGTTGTGGAAAAGCTATCACCCTTCCTTGAGCCTTGTGAACTATCAACTCCGCGTCCTCGCATAGAGGAAAAAGCCTGGGAACCTGGGATCCCGGGTGAATTTCCATTGTATTAATAAAAACATGAAGTGTGTTCTGAAGAGGTCGTAATTCCTGATCACTTGCGCTCTTTTAATGTCACAATTAGCTGCAAGTCGTTCTGCTGTTGATATTCATGCTGTCAAAAGTGCCGTGGGGGTAAGTGTGCCTGTGGAACAAAAAACGTCGGCATTGAAACTGGTTCGTACGCCATCGTTTGGAAATGCGATGGTGCTAAAGCTCAGAGTTAAAGATCCACTGTTATCAAAACAAGGTAGTTATTCACCGGATATTTGGTTTGCGGTGCTCTCTGGATATAAATGCATTTACTGTACTACTTTATTGCAGCTTTCGCGTTGGCACTCGGATCACTGTATGTGGATCAAGTCAAAATGGATGACACGGATGTCGTGGGTGTTCTTGCTGCTGCGAGTCTCCTGGAGTATGGAGAGTTGAGGAAAGCGTAAGACTTTTTACAGTTATGCCATGCCGCAAGTTGTGCTTACCTCCCTCTAGAAATATTAGCAATATGTCTATCAAGTGTGATCTTCGCTGCATTTTCCACTCACACCAATATTCCGCGGCCTCTTCAATAAGTAGTATTGATCCAGGAAGAATTCAGATTACTACCTGATATTTAACCCTCTTTTGTTTTTCAGTTGTGTAGATGTTATGCTAAGGACGATATCTGTGTCTACTGTTTGTGCTTACCACGGTGTTGCAACCAAGGTTAAAACATACTGTATATTGTCCATACACTTGCTTAGTCCATTAAGGCCCAGTCAAACGAGGATGAGAGTTGATGAGAGTGGATGAGAGTTGATGAGAGTGGATGAGAGTTGTAACTCTCGCTAGCGTTTGACCACCAACTCTCATCCACTCTCATTAACTCTCATCAACTATGAACTAGTTCAAATTTTGATGAGAGTTGATAAGAGTTTGTGCGCGTTTGACCAGTCATGAGAGTTGATGAGAGTTGCAAAAGTGCTAGCGTTTTGCACTTTGTTGTAGCAGGCTCAGCAAAGCAGTACAAAATACATACTCATCAACTCTCATCCTCGTTTGACCGGAGCATCTGAGAGTTGACGAAACTCTCGTGCGAACTCTCGCTTCTCAAGACCGGGCCTTTACTAATAATGACGTACAAAAATCCATTACAAATTGTATTTTTCATAAAGTATTGTGTTTATTCTGTGTTTAGTATAAACAGTTAGCAGTGATCGATGCTTGTGAAAGATGGCTAGAGCTCAACCTAGTGCCACAGGTAGGGCTAAGAAAATAAAATATTTGATAGAGTCGGATACAGTTCGGAACAGAGATAGGTTGCACGAAATACCGTAACGTAAAGTAACTTCTTTTGCAGCTTTCTCTGCAGATCTACCTTAGTCACCTGCGGCAGGACGTTCTCGAGAAATTACTAAAGTCAAGCAGGTGCAGTGCAGGGTACCGTGTTGTACAGCGAAAAACTTTGGAGCTTATTTTGAAAATGTCTTTATCACCATAGGTTGTTTACATGGAATGAGTACTCTCTGTACAAGGTTCTTGCTTATTGGATCTTCCTTCATCAGCATCCTAAAATACGCGTAAGTTAACAAATGAGTTGATTAAGGTGGCTCGATTGTCAGATTTCATTAGAAATCTTATCTCTCCGCCATAAAATGTTGTATAGTGAATGCTTGAGCTTCATTCTAATTACAAGTTCATTTGCATAAATACCACACCTTATCCGTGACAACAATGTCTCTGAACATACGAACGGTAGGGGAATAAAACTTTCCCAATTATAAAGACAACCAGTAGAGCTATGCAATGACCTAAACTAGGCTTTACACATGCACTATGAAAGATTCTATGGCGAAGGACGTACAATGTGCCATGATTTAGACTATCGAGCCACCTTAAACCATTTATTTAAAGTCTCGTTGACTGTAATCGAGGACTAGAGGGAGCCTGACCTACGTTTTGCTATTTCTGAGCGGAGTAGTTTGGTCATTAATCGATTGTTTGACATAAATGCACTTAAAAACTTACCAGCCAATCGATTTAAAGTCCTCCTTAATAGAGAGGTTGATTGTCTATTTTCTTCCTTCAGGTAATGCCATCATGGAGCAGTGTTGTAACGTGGTTTATGAGGTAGAGACTATCTGACAGGACCTAGCTTGTGTAACAATAAAACTGAGCATTTTAAACAGTAGACCATACCTATAATGACGCCATTTGGTAGTTAAGCGAGTAAAACTATTCGAATAAGGCATGCAATATTGTTCAATGGTCAGAGTAACAAAAAGATTATATGTGGAATAGATGTTAAACTATATTTGTTTCATGTAATGCTCTGGACAAATAAGAACCTTAAAACATTTAAAAATATAGCCATTTTACTTGCTTAACTGTAAGTAAGGTCTACTACTTTCCCTTCTGAGTCTCCTCTTTATCATTTTATACTTTATTAACTGCTTTTTTCAGCCTACCGAAAACCAGTGCATTCCTGGATAAAGCTGAGGTATTGTCTTCGCAATTATATTATAACTCTTTCATTTAATGTAATTCTCAGTAACATGGAAATGTTTATTTTCAGGGTCAAGGATACACCAGCTTGCTAAGATCGCTGAGATTAATATCTATTACAGACAGTAAGTAGCAGGGCCAAGTCGTACACAACCAGACATATCTAAACTTGTATTTTTTTCATGCGAATTCTCCTTTTGATTGACGTGAACAAGCTAGCGGACCAGAAAGAAATGTACGGGTGAGAAATTGTATACTCACAACATTCGTTACTAATTTACTGGTTCCCATCCTTCAGAAGGATAAAATGGCACTAGAGAAGAAACTCGGTAATAATTCCGATTTCTCAGTATGGCGAATATAAATCTTAATCCAAGCCCTAACCCTAACCAGCGTTTTTTTTTTGCCATGTTTTAACTTTGATGGATTGAAGATTTAAAGATTTGATTAGATCTAGGGCTTGAATTTAATTTCGCGCACTGGGAACACGGAATAATTACCAGAAGCTCGAAGTGCAACTAAGCCTGTAGAATCTGCAATGTCGAACTTGTTTGTCCCAGTTCTACTGGCACTAGCTTTAGCAAGATAGTATCATTTGAAACAATATATTTTGCTTGTGTCAGAATTGGTTAATAAATTGCTTTGACACCTATCTATAAACACATAGGGAATAATTTACCCCAAATGATGGCTTCTTTATGATTACAACAAAAATTCTTACACGTGTAGGTGTTCATCTTGATGAAGTACAAAAAATGAACATCATTCCTCAATCGTGGCTTCTTCATATCTACAGTCAAAACTACCACGCGGTGAGTAACGTGGATACAGTCGAACTGACCTCATCTTGAAATCAAATAGAACATACCCGTATTTGATCGCTTTCTAATCTGTAAAAAGAACAATTGAAGACGAAATGTTAAAATAAGTATCTTGTGGAATGCAGCTGAAATCGAAAGTTATCTGATGGGAACTTCCAGACCATACGTATAATGATGTATTTGCACTCTGCATGTTTTTTGTTTTTCTCTTCTCTAGCTTCAAGGTGGGGGTGGTGATATGTCATTGCTAACAAAATTTGACCAGGGTGCTGTACGGGTTGGGTTTATTTTGGATCAGGTTTGTATGGTTTTTTTTTGCTTTTTCGATCTGTTTCCTTCTTACAAAAAGAGATTAATCCATGCACAATCTACTGCAAAGTTACAAATTAGAATAAGTATATATAAATTATGTATTGATGGCAAATTTTCTCACCTTGTTTCCCGTCTTATAGTACAAGAAACTCACAGTTTGTAATGTTTTTAATCTTAATGCAGTATTCCAAACTCTTGTTCTCAGAATCTTCAGTATCATTCAAGTATGTTGTCGTTACATGGTTTTCACTTTGAACTAAAAGCAACTCGAGAGGAAGATGGCCGACATTTGTTTTATTTACATGTAAGTCAAGCTGGTAGTATACCGAAACAGAATGTTTTTTATAAAGAGTTTCCAATTACTTTGTAATTTTTTTAGAGATTGCGACCGAATGATCCAATGTCATTCAAAACAACTGAACGTCAAACGTTCTCGTTGAGACAGGATAGGGAGGTGAGCAGGGAAAGCTTGGATTCAGATACACAATACCGGAGTCCGGATTACTATTGGAGCGACATCAAATTTTGCTATTTCAAGGTGGATTTAGCACAAAAATAAGACTGGAAAGGCGCGTCTTAAGCTGATGTCACTCCGATGCGAATTGCATGGGTACCGGTATCGAACCTCAGTCTACGGAGAGACGGAGTAATTTAGGATGTATTAGTAAATTGATTAATTTTCGTAAATTTTTATTCTTATTAGGTTCGCTACAAAATTCGTGTACAATGGGAAGCTGACAACACGACGCAAGTTTATTCTAGTGGTAAGCTTAGTTTATTTTTAACGAAATTTTCACTTGTTGAAAATTAATTTCCACACGTCCAAACGCATTTTATCTACCAATACTCTGAGCTGTGGGATATACATATTTCTGAGAATCTTAATTGATCATCTCAGAAGCTCAGTGATCTTCCCAGTGGGGTAGATTCTAAGGTTGGGAAAATTTCTAGGAAATCTTCGAGGAAACTACTAAGCATTAATCACAGATTTAGTTTCGTCATGGATTTCTTCGAAATTCTTCCAAGCTTATAATTTACCCATACAATCTTGCTTCTGTGATCCAGAACTTTGATTGCGTAAAACCAGCAATAAGAGAACTCTGACCTTGGGTTGGAATCCTAGGTTAGGTCGTTGGCTATTTCAGCATTTAGTATTTAAACACCAAAAGTTACTGTTCCTAAGCTGCCTCTTTATATCTCAGGAATACTTAGTCAGTCGTTTGGATTTGACGAAAAAACTATGAGGAGTGAGGTGAGTAGCAATTTTTAGCCGTATCTGCAAGTCTGAACTGTGAAACACCTTCAAAATCTATCACAATCTTTTTTGTAGAAGTTTATTACACCAGACTTTTGCTTTTCTTTAGGTGATAACTTTACGTGATCTGCCTTCGCCTGTCTACGTGATGTTTTCTCTCATATTTCCAACGTCGTAACAGTGATGGAAAACAAGTATTTGTGACAATCTTTTGTATATATGTATAGTAGTCGAAATGTAAACAGCAAAGACAAAAAATTACAGCAAAGTTTTAAGCAAAATAAAGTATATTGACAAAGAAGAATATATGGCAATATTTCTTCGTACTTTGCGTTTTGAGACAACGTAAAATACTCGCATAGAAATAATAGACGTAGCTTGCGTACTTCTATTTTTCTCAGTGAAAAATTTGTCCACAAAAAATTTATCCACTATGGATTGCGAAGGACATTTCGGCTCGTTCCAATCTCCTGTTGCAAGGAATTGGGCGTGGTCAAGAGCTCGTTGCAGTAGGAGCAAATCCAATATGGCGGATTTCGAAGGGCACCTTCAGCGAAAAGTGGAGATATGATTTTTGACCGAGTATAGCGCGACACTGGACTCGAGTTTTTCATCCCAGATAAACATGAAGTTCACTAAGTGGTCATTCCACTGATTTCACAAACTTGGCGGACCGCCTGAAAATAGTTTCATACGGTGAGTTGTCTCAAGATTTTTTACTTTAATATGTTAAACTTCAATTCTAATATAAACATTTACTACAATTTGTGCATTATGCGTAATTTGTATGATGAAAATAGTTCCATAAAATATAATTTATAATTAAATAAGTACAAAATAAAATTAATAAAGGCTAAGGGCTTGCCAAAACGTTACAGCGCGGTGACTTGTCGGCGAAAAAATTATCGCACAAAAATTTTGTCGTCGCTACCAATTATGTCATTGCGTCACGTCGTTGAAAATCACAAGAAACAATAAGGAGCATATGAATCATTCTTCTCTGGCCAAGGGTTTTGATTGTCTCTTGGTGATAGACTCGTAAGTCTTAGCTGCCTCTACTATCTTCTTGAAAAGTACTGGTACCGAGATAGAGATGAGAACGAGTGGGAAAATGAGAGCCCACGATGTTCCATTCAGTGGTCTTCCGCCAGAAAGTAAGATACCCGCAAGAGCCATTGCCATCGACAGTATATTGTGCTGGCTGCTCCAGAATGGATTGTCGAATTTCCACGGACGGATGAACACGTTACGGATCTATACAAACAGAAATCAATCTTATTATGTTGCACTCACTCGATAATGGCGTGGATTGTCACTTTGGATTGAGTTTCATTGTTATAACAAACCACTCACAAACTCTATTGTAACAGTTATAGGTTGTTTGCGACCCGATTAATATCAATGACAGCCACAAAAATAAAGCCAAACAATTTTAAGAGATACTAAAGAGGGTTACTCATTTTCCATGGTTTTTCGTTGTGGAAAATTAGAAATTATGTTTGGAAAATTAGGCTACGGGCACACGGTGCCGTTTCCGAGCGTTTTCCAGTTCCGAATTAATTCAAAAAGCCAAAAACTTGATGTGGTGGAATGTTTACAGTTCATATCGTTCTCATTTTGACTGTTGTGAAAACGCTCCGGAAACGACCTCGTGTGCTCATAGTCTAAAATTCAACCATGCATTTTCGAAGAAGATAATCTTGTACCAGCACTGTTCTTACCTGACGTAGTCCAATTGGAGCGGGTACAAGCATGAGAAGAAACGTGATTGTGGATAGATGTCCGTAAATGTACAAGCCTAGATGTAAGACGTAGGCCAAGACGATACCAATCCCGTGGATGATACATGACAGTTTCATTCCTAATCGTGCAACCAGCGTCAGTTTGCCTATAATGATATGAAGAAGTTAAACATTGCAAACAAAACATGAAAATGTACGTTTTGCCGCTGCAGTAATCACGTTATGAAAGGAAGCATGGGCTTGGGTAAAACGAGGATGAGAGTTGATGAGAGAGTTGATGAGAGAAATGATGAGAGAAATGATCAGAGAGTTGATGAGAATTTAATGAGAGTTAGCAGTCACGTGGTCTTAGCTAGCCGTTGGTTAGCCACAATCATACATTTTACCGAAGTGGAAACAGTTCAAACACTCGCATTTTTATTTTTAGAATATCCTCTGCAATTTGTGACTGGTATCTCTCATCAACTCTCATCGTTTTCCTTTAAAAGCAGTTTCCGTGGTGCTAGCTAAAGTTTGCTAAAGAATAGACGTGATTGTCGAGTACTTACCAGTTATTTTATCCGGTTCTAAGTCGGCCATGTTCATTACCATCATACGAACATATTGTATTGGTAACAGTGGCAGTAGTATTGGCCACAGCATAGCGTTGCCAAGTGGCGAACTGGGATCATGTGACTGATAGCCAACCAATGGTACGAGAATATTCAAAACGAGGCAGACAGATGCTTCCCCCAGTCCCCTACGCGACGTACTAAGAGGCCAAGCACTGTAGCCATGTCCAAAAATAACGCCTAAAACTATTGTAATGGTTGCGGGAATATTCCCAGTGATACCGTAATATATCGCCGCGTTTAACAACACGATTAAGGAGATCAATCTTGCTATCATGAGTGACACCTTTGGCTTCAGTTTTCCTTCAACCAGCACACGGGATCCTCCGGTCCAAGGGCTTGGGTTCTTATTAGCGCAGTCCGCATCAAAGTCGTAATATTCGTTGAAGTAATGAGTCATAGCGTGGATGGCGTGAACCAGGAGACACACCCAGATATAGGACCAGAGTTGGAAAGGCTCGCTTGGGTTGCTCTTGTAAGCAGCCGCTACGCCGACTGTATAGATAACATTGCTGTACATGAGGAATTTTGGTCGTCCTAGACGAAACATGTATTCTAAAGGTGGTATCATTGCTAGCCAAGGTTCTGAAAAATAACAGTGAAGCAGGTTAGTTGAACATTGCCTGATGTCAAGCAAGGAAGTTCCTCTGTTAATTAAAACTACACCTCCTCCATTTTGGACCACTCCTAGGCTATATGGACTTGTTTCCTCGTCGGTAACTTTCAGACATCCGCTATTGAATTTATGCTTCTTGAATTAGGTGAAGGGTACTTAAGCAGGAAATCGCCATGTTTACCTTGTTCATAGTTGTTATATACATGCCGACGGGAAAATATCCTCCCCCCCCCCCCACACACACACACACACAAATGGTCTCGCTAGGCCACTGATCTTTCCGCTTCCCGTCTACCGCTCTTTGCGATGATATTTGATTATCAACATCTGATATACGGCTACTTATCTAGCGGTCATATGTCTGGTATTATTAGAAAAGATTCTTCTTATTTTTTGCCACCAATATAGGCTATTGTTTTGTCGTGTTGTTTTGTTCATGAAACAATATCCTGGCACTGGGTTTTCAAGATTTGCTTTTATGATTATGTTTTGTACTTTAGTTTCCTAAGTTGCCGTCTGGTTCTGCTTATAGGTTGCAAGCCAAGTACCTAATATTGGATGGAGTAAAGAAAATACTAACAGGGAAATAAACAGTTATGAATGGCTAGCAGACGGTTTCAAGTGATTTGTTCTTAGACAATTTCCGAAAAAAAGGAGAGCAGGCCAAGTTCACGAGTGTCGGGCAGAGTTTCCATTATTTCTGCACAAGCAAGGCAATTAATCGAAAAAACAATGAAATACAAAGAAAATTACGAGTATTGTCAAAAATTTAGCTATTTTTGGTCGCGTAATCTGGCTGGCAGTCCTGGTGGCAGCCTGGTATCAGGGCACGTTTCGTTTATTTTGAAGTCGACTCGTATCTAACCCACGCAGGATGACGTTATGTTGGTTGCCTTGGTAATCAACATCCTATATATTTGATCTGCGATCCTATGGTCACTGATAGTTACGTAGGCGTTTTTGTCGTCGAAAACTCAACGAATCCGAATACGTGTCTGCAAGTCAGGAACAATATATTTTCGGATGCGAACATGGCTCTCGATGAATGAGAACGAAGTTTAATTCGCAATTAAGCAAAGAAAATTCTTTGTCAAAAGGTGCCGTGTGGTTAAAAACTTATTCAACTGTATCCATGGTAAAATGCATCTATATCATGGCAATGTAACATTGGACATGCAGTTTAATTACAACAAGCTATGATAAAATTTTTGAGACGTTCTCTGATCGTAAAATTTGTTTCAACGCGAATATATGACTACCTGTTGAGGACTGCGGACTGAAAGTCGAAATCTCGTGTTAGAATTAATTTTGTTATATAAATATTATAAAATGTGAATCCTGATAGCACCTCTCAGTAACATATTTTTAACAGCGAAATGTATTTTGAATTAGGATGCACCGTTCCGGCATTTACTTTGTAAGATACACTATAAGAACACATATACAACAGTGATATGAAAGTAAAATAATTCATTTTACTTATATGGTGTATTTCAGAACCATCCTTAGAGATATGAAAAACTAGATTCATATAAATCTGACACTGCAGAGAACAACGAAAAATTCGTTGTCTCGAGCGGGATTCGAACTCGCATCTTCGGGCATCTAGACCGCCGCTCTACCAATTGAGCTATCGAGTCAACTGGGATTGGTAGCGAGTCTTATCCAATTTAAGTGCACGAAATATTTTCGTGACAACTTAATATTTTCGTGACAAGCAGAATATTTCTTCTTGGTGCGATATGTTGATATTCCCTGCCGAAACGTGTTAACATTTTCACGTTAAAATAGAACTCGAAAAGCAAAGCACAAAATCAATGTTCAAGTCCATGTTGTACAAAAAGTAGAAATGAATAGGCAAATTTGTCGAAATGGGAACTATATACCCGAAGGTAATTGGACTTCTCTTTGAAGTGTCAGTGAACGTTCTTCCACGGTTAATTAAGGTTGGCATATTTTTAGTGAACCTAACATCAATCTTTCTACGTGTCGGATTAAAGAAAAAAAATGTAGTTACAGTGACAAAAACACCAATATATACGTTCATCACTTCAAGTTAGTACACTGTACTCACCAAAAATGCCAAACTAAAGCTCGAATGCTTTGGCTCAATGATTTTTCTCGATGAACAAAAACTGACTTCTGAAACCCAACGACAAGCTGGCTGTAATGATCGAATTGGTAGCAAAATTGCACAGTTTATATATGTTTTTCCATCGAAGCATTAATATTCATTATGTTCAAGTTAATTATCTGCATACGTGGGCACATGCAGCATGTGTTTCCCCAAATTTAATAGCCTAAAATTGCGACACGCTAAATTCCAACACGTACTTCGTTCTGTATATTTAATAAAACGTGATCATCTGAAAGCTGGACTATCTCTTGTGATTATTTTTTGCACTGGAACTTGTATTCAAGTTATTATCACTCATCGATATTTTACATGTTTGAACTCGGTTTTTCCCAGTGAAGACAATTTTGTGTATGCAGTGTTGTATACTAATTTGCTACCTAATCCGAAACTTATTTCAAAGTTTAATTATACCAATGTCAATGAGATATAATTCTAGGTTTTGCGACTGATGTTGTTTGCGGGGCTTTTATAAGACCGTAGTTTTTTGTTTTTGAATTCAACCACTGCAGCCACTTAGAGTGTCAAAAAAGCGACTGAACCTTTATTAGCATTATTGGCGGATGTGGGTATGCCAAACAAAATTGATTGTATTATTTTTATCTAACGTTTATAACTCAGGTTAGAGTGATAAAGTTATTAACTGTTTTGTACTAAATATGCCATATGTCTCCATTGCCTCGTTCTAGAAAGTTCTGGACAGTAAACTGTTCTTGTTGCTAATTGCAATGATATCGTAAGTAAATCGTTTGTTCTTGCCAAACAAATACTTCATGTGCCTTTATATGTGGTTTGGTGCAAAGCCAGCTACAGGCTGAGGTCTAGATAGTGGTTTTTAAACTTCCTCAGGAAGGCAAAAAAGGCCAAGACTCTAGGGATATTGAACTGGCAAGAGATAAAAAGCTCGAAAATATTTAACTTTAATATGGACTTGCAAGTTGTGGACATGCTTAGAAAGTTTGAAGAAATCACTATTCGATAGATAGCGCCACCTTTTGTACAACTGGCTTCATTGATATAAAATTACAGTTTGCCATTATTTACTTGCTCGCTGAATGACGAAATTTATGTTTCTATTTATGGTAACAGTTAAAGCACGTAACAGCCTTGGAGGGGGTATATATATAACTACTATTTACAATTGCTAATCGCACTACCGTAGACATAATCATTATTCACCCACTAATTTGGCCTAATATAGATATAATTTAGCATAGAAATTGAATGCGTGGTAAACAGTCAATGATTTTTCTTCCTCGCGCATTCTAATTAACAATTAGATTAGGAGCTCGAGATTTCTATGCGGTGATAGTTGATGAGGGCGAAGCCCGAATCAACTATCATCGCATAGAAATTAGTAGAATCAGAGGTCAGTTAGTAGAATCAGTGGTCAATTTATAATCAGAGGTCATTTTATCAATTTAGTAGAATCAGAGGTCAAACATGGAATAAAGTGTTTGTGGAATGTGGATAAAGTGTTTAAAGTACACACCAAATTCTATAATTCGGTTGGTTCTTCTGTTTGTGAATTAATATGCATATTGAAAATAATCCAAGCTATCCACAGTGAAGCTTTTAGACAGGATTTGGAAAAAAAAACAACTCTACATAAACTATTCCAAACTCAAGTGAGCCCAGTTTTTTTTACATAATTCTTAACGTTCTTTCAAATATGAGACAAAATAAGATTTTAATATCATATCCTTAACTCAATGTTTCATAATCAATGGCTGAAGAGCTTTCGTCGCTGTTTTGCGGAAAGCGTTCATGGCGAAAAATTATTTCCGTTGTTATATTGATTAAATGGAATAAAAAAGACATCAACTAGTTTTGATAGCGTCAGCCTACAGGAACAGGAATTATATAATGCAGTGTGAAAAAATTGAAGAGGTGTGGCTTGATTTTTACATAATGATTGAATACCAACGTTTTCAGACCGAATAATTTACCATCGATCTCGAGCATATAATGAATTTTTTATCAAAGAACGTTTGTATTCATAAGCCAGAATGCAATCATGAAGAACCTTGTTGTATTTACGCAATTTTTTTCTACACCCTGTATCGTAGGAAGATTATAATCTGTCTCAAGTGACTATTTTGGTTTGACGCTAACGAGGTAACGTTTCCGCTGATCACTTTACCGCATCTCTGATAATTGTGCCACCCACTTAAGGCGGCTTATTCTTTCATCGTGGAAACTACTTCTTCAAAATTAAGGTTGTCAAGTTACCCTACGGCTTGCAAATGCTAATATATTGTTAATGATAAAGCTAAACAAAGACGCGGTCGATGTAGCCGGATTTCTCATATATTTTCTCCACAAACATCACTATTTTAATCGATATTAATTATATAATTTGAACTCATGCTAAACTAACGAAGATTTGAAATGCATTCGGTGAGTTAAAGCGTTCAGGATTAAAAAACGCCTAACTGTTAGATAAAAGCGTAGAAAGCAACCTTGAATCGCATGATTGTGCAATGTTCGATCTAATTGTAAATCCTCAACTGTAACATATATTGCTTTCGTACAATGACTACAACTATTTAATAGCAATTAATGACAATAACTGTTTACTTATATAAGTTTGTTTGTCGTGGTTACGTCCTCATCTTAGAGGCTTGAGGGTTAAAGTTTCCGAATCGAAACACTCTCAATGTGCGCTCATTAATATATATTACCCTAATTACTCCCCCTTTACCGTTGGCGGGGCCGAGTTATAAATAAGCCTTTTCTGTTTTCGATGTCAAAACTTAGGTCACCGCTCTTGGCTGATACCGCTGACATTGCTGTATGGGTATATTAAACACATTGTTTTCTGGCAAAATATCCCAACAATGCACACATTTAACAAAACACATTATTGAGTCACATCTCGAGCTAATATTACATCGAAAGAGAGTATAGTTCAGAGGTTCACATCAATACATGATGCACCAATCTCGTTTCCCAAGCCTTGGGAAGGAAACGATAATCCGTGATCGACATATAAAAAATTGTATGTCACCCGTACTGCGCATGCGTTGGAAATAAATAGATTCAATAAGACAAAGGGAAGAAGCTGGTATATAAGTGAATTTCCATAACCAGTAGGCATACAAATCGTGTCTTTCCGGTCGACAACAACAGCCTTTACCGCTTCGTATTGACACTCCTTCAATTTGAGATTCATTTTACCCAGTCGCACTAACGCTTCGTCCAACACAGAATGAAATAAACTAATATTTTCCACTGACATTACAAACAAAATAGTAAAAATACTGTTCCAAAAAACTTTAGAAAAAGGCTATTGCGACTTATTGAATCTATTTATTTCCAACGCATGCGCAGTACGGGCGACATACAGTTTTATGTCGATCACGGATTATCCCAGAGCCTCCGTTTCCTTCCCAAGGGTTCGCAGGCTCAGGGAACGAGATTGATGATGCACCTGCAACCTCGTTCCTAGGCTCTTTCCTCTCCTCAAGAGCATGCACCTGAAGATAATATATATATACTAGAAATGACAGAAAGTATAAACAAGCCATTGGGCTGCTCTCTTTTCAAGAGGTCAACAAGACGCCTGCTAAGGCGTTCACTCCGCCTGTCAAGAACAGGAGCGATCGCGAGCAAAAGGTGCATCTTTGTAAAAGTAAACGAATGACAAGCTCATATACACAGTAAACAATATACAATGGAATCTATGAAAATTTGTCATCTAAAACATTTCCGCAGGGACGTTTTCCCTTAAGAACTTTTTTGTTGGATTTTTTTTTCATTATATGTATACAAGTTATCATGTTACTGTAAAAAGTGTGTTTTGTTTTTGATTTTTCATTATTCCTCAATAAACCGTATTTCAAAGATATTCCAAAAAAATATTCTATGCTTAAGTAGAAACACTTTAAACACAAGCTTTGTCGCTTTAAAACATTTTGGGTGACAACCTTTTCACAGAGAACCGTCCTACCGTTTGAAAGTTTGAGTATGCGTGTCAACATACGTGCTTTGTTGAGATATTTTACTAGATGATGAGTTGAAACGTTATCAACTTCTTCACGATGGAATAACATCCAACCCAACAAGACTTTCTTAACGGAAAACGTCCCTGCGGAAATATTTTAGATGACAAATTTTCATAGATTCCATTGTATATTTTTTACTGTGTATATGGAGCCAGTCATTCATTTTTTTTAACGAAGATGCACCTTTTGCTCGCTTCTGTTCTTGGCAGGCGGAGTGAAGACCTTAGCATGCGTCTTGTTGACCTCTTCTTGAAAAGAGAGTATCCTAATGGCTTGTTCATACTTTCTGTCATTTCTAGGGCATATTTTTTATCGTCAGGTGCATCATCATACATGGATGTGAACCTCTGACCTATTATATACTATACTCACTTTCTATGTAATATTAGCCTGAGATGTGACTCAAGCAATTTTAAGCAAAACTTCAAACCAAAGTAATTACTTAAGACCTCATTCGACCTGTAATTTTCCAACCTGTCGAAAAATGTATTTTCTCGTCTATGGCTAACCATATACAGTGCAAGTCGACCAATCAGTGAAGAATCGTGTGCTTTGCTAGAGAGCACAACAATATATAGTTGTTTAAGAAGGAGTTTTTTGCAATACAAAACAGATCATAAAGTAACATTCATTTCATTGAGATATTTGAACAGCAGTCAAAATTGCATAAAACCGAGCGGTTACCAGTCCACGCGAAAACCATACTGTTGTTTCAATCTGTTTCAATATTCCAAATAAACGTGTGTTTTTTTCGTTTATCAAAAACATGTTCAAATAAAAATGTAGTGTTTTCTTAACTTGATTTATATTAGTCTGACACTGCAGAGAACAACAAAAAATTCGTTGTCTCGAGCGAGATTCGAACTCGCATCTTCGGGTTTCTAGACCGCCGCTCTACCAATTGAGCTATCGACCCAACTGGGATTGGTAGCGAGTCTTATCCAATTTAATTTATTTTTATGACGACTTAACGCTTACCTTTGAGGACGCGCAGTGTTTTTAAATTCTTTTTCAGAACCATTATCAGAGAGATGAAAAACTGAATTCATATTAATCCGACACTGCAGAGAACAACGAAAAATTCGTTGTCTTGAGCGGGATTCGAACTCGCATCTTTATTAACATTTTTATTAATTTATATCGCGCAAATTCAACATACAGTTTTCAACATCGTCATTCTAATCAAACTGGGCAAACTCTATAGTAGTTTTTGTAAGATCGAGTAGTTAATTATTGAATAAATGTAAGAACTACTTAAGAGATTCATTTGTTGTTGGTTTGTAAATATACATCCTGTTTTGTTACTGCAAATTTTCCCAGCCATTGTCATTTTACGTTACGTTTGTACAGATTTGTTAACCATGAAACACTGGCTGTTTACACAGCTATTCGAGCGTCAACAAGCAAGGAAAACGAACCTAGATTGATGCCTTTAAAAGACGCAACCATATTCGGCAATGCTTTAAACGGCTGGTAGCTGTAGCAGCATTTCAAGATGATTCGCCTCGCAGCGGTTTGCATTTTCATCGTACTGTTCAAGTGTGTGGTCTCTAGCCCTAGGTCACCAGGTACAATGTCTTACTTGTGATATTAGATTAATAACATACGTA
The DNA here is from genome assembly GCA_963855995.1 of Muricea muricata. NCBI lineage: Eukaryota > Metazoa > Cnidaria > Anthozoa > Malacalcyonacea > Plexauridae > Muricea > Muricea muricata. Next base: position 5,222,659 of record OY979720.1, on the reverse strand, counting down.
TGCTATATTTTCATCCATATTTTTATCACTTATATATATTTTTAACTATTTTTGAATATATTTCTAACTAGTCCACCCTACGAGGTGAAGGGAGAAGCCGCCAAAAACCCACGACTTTTTCCATTCCCTGGCTGCAGGGGAAATGGCACGGTGGTAGGAATTAGGATAAACGCTCTAGTTACAGCCCTGCCTGGCCTTGTGATCATTTTCGTTTTGGCAGGCGGAGTAAACGCCTTAGCAGGCGTCTCGTTTTCTTTGGAATCCAGAATCCATAACAACCTTTTTAAGTTTTATTACTTTTTTATAGCGTTGGATTGTGACTTCGAATCTGATGAGTTGTGTGGTTTTACCTTCGACTTGAGCGCCGAGTTCAACTGGACTCGTAGTAATTATACGTATAGTAAGGATACTGGGCCATCATCTGACCATACTCATGGAGACGGTAAGCCAGTAATTTGTGTTTGCGGTTATATAACTAGGCACTAAAATTCAATACGCTGTTTTTTACCGTATCTGTGCATACCGGCTCATTTTTCATTGCCTGAAAAATTGCATGTGTTGATCTGCTGAGGATTTCTGAAGGGCAGCGACGGCAGGAAGGGCAGGCTTCCACGCTTGAGCCCCCCCCCCCCCCCCTCCCCTCCCCAGAGCAGTGATAACCCTAAGTGTGGTATAGTAGAGAGAACTATGGAGACAACTAATAGAGACAACTAATAGAGACAACTAATAGAGACAACTAATAGAGACAAGTCAGGCCCCGTTTACAGTGTAACTAATGCGCATGCATGGTCACGATATCAAATTGAATAGTTTCAGGACCAGTGTGACTGTTTCAGTTATAGGAAAATTGCAACTAATCATAGAACAGTGCTAACCCTAGATGTAACCACAATCTGACCGTTCTCGATGTCGTGACCACTTGAATCCGGTACCGTGTAAACGAGGTCTATCATGAAGCACGCAAGATCGTGCAAACATTACTCACAGTGCATATGTTATACATAACTATAACATTAACGATAATCCCAAATCAATGTTTCGCTACAAACTCGATACAAGATAGAATACAACACGAAAACTTGGATGCGCGAATGAAAGGTCACATTTGTACTCACTTTGGCTTACACAAGCACCGACGACTTTATTATTAACCACTTGCGAGCACGTATAGCACGACCTGGCTAGATTTTGTACAGTACTTTACCAAAGCGATAGAGACACAGAAAACAGTCTTCGCAGGTTGAAGCGCGATGTTACGTTTCTAAAGTCACGCTAGGGCGATAAATTATCATCGACAACTTTTTTGATTGACCGGATAATTTACGTTATATATGAAGACTGATATGAATACTGATTGCCATTCCGTTCAATATAGCGAACGCGCGGATTTTAATTGCGTTCGCTTCCTTTGGAAATGTGCTTAATATGTAATATCTATTGAAATTATTTTTCATTATTTCAAAAGAAAGCGATTTCAATGATCCACCCACTCGATAGATTGCATTGAATGAAATGCACCAGGCTGGTTGATGAGAGTTTGCAGTCACGAATGGGCGAATGGAACACGGGAAATTTTAAACTTCACACTGAAAAGCGTTTTTACTATGTTTCCACTTCGATAAAACCCATGATTGCGTTGAGAAGGCGCCAAGTACAGCAACTGACTAAGATGGCGTGACTTTCAATTCTTCTATTTCCACCTTTGTCTAACCATTACAGCTAATTCAATAAAGTTGTCCTTTGAGACAGCATTGAGGACACATATGAAACTTACGAAGGCATATTTCATGCGAGTCAGAGTCTAAATAAACAATAATCTGTCATCTCTTGCTTTACATTTTGGAAAGGTAACCTTGATTAAAATGGCTGTATACTTTAACATACCACGTTGTTATACTTTATACATTATAGGATGGTTTATGTACGTTGAAACAAGTTATCCCAGGCTTAACAAGGAAAAAGCTCGCCTAGTGTCTCCTGATCTTGCTAAATCCTACAGTTGTCTGGACTTTTACTATCATATGTATGGAGATCACGTGAACAGACTCAATGTATACTTAAGGACTAAATCTAATGACGTTTTGATATGGACTGTCTCTAAAAACCAGGGCGATACTTGGAAAAGAGCACAGGTGCCCTTGGTATCGTCGGCTCGGAGTTTTCAGGTATGTTGGGTCGGTATGATGGTCTGCCTACTGCGACTACTATGTTTGCAGATTTTTGTACTGTATACAAGTACTGTATATGCTTTATGTTGCTTGTTGCAGTATTTATAAGAAATTCCTGTCGTGCTTTTTAACTCATCAGATACTGCCAGCCACAGAATAGTAAATTATTAACCGCGCAAGAGTCGGTTATACGAAAGATGAATGACGCTGTACATCGGATAGTGCTCTTTTCAACTGCCACAGGAAGGCAAAAAAGTAGTGAATTTACAAAAAGCGACTTTAACCTGAAGATACTGAACTTTAATATGGGTTTACCTGTTACTGAGTATCTTTATAAAGTTTGAGAAAATCATTATCTGGTCGATATTTACCTCTCGTATGACAACTCCAGACGGATCGCATCTAAAAGAGGCACAAACTGTCTCCCTAGTTTTTTGACCAGAATGATGGTGGACAGCTGACCGTTTCTGCTGGTCATATACACACTTATTCCGTGTTCTCATATAAATCTTAATCCAAGCCCTAACCAAAACCCTAATCCTAACCAGCGTTTTATTTGTCATGTTTTAACTTTGATGGATTGAAGATTTGGTTAGATTTAGGGCTTGGATTGAAGTTTAATTTCGTGTACTGAGAACACGGAATTATTACCCATAAACGGTTCCGACTCGGGTAGCCTTTGCGTTGATTTTCTATTTGTGACGTCAAGCTATATAATATATGTACCCAATTGTACTTCAAGGCAGTACAATGTTCCAACACATCCAAACAGATTCGTGTTGTTTTTTCTTCTCCTAATGATTCAGGTGGTATTTGAAGGAATCGTAGGTCCAAGTTACCGTGGTGATATTGCGATTGATGACGTGAGCGTTACACGGGATCCGTCATGCGCATTACATCCTGTAACAGCTGACCCTCGACAGCCAACCCAGCCACCCACTCCAATGCCCATACTTCCACGTAAGTTTACACGGCTTTTAATCTTGTCTACTAAACGTCGGTCGTGATTTGCAAAGGGTGTGTTTGAAGACTGATCAATCTAGGCATTTTAGATTTTTAGAAACTATGCAACTGTAAATACCATGAGGATTTCTTTGATAAAGCACTGTTCAACAACTAGAGTGGTTGTTTCTCAATTAAAGCGAGTTTTAAAATGTACGGCGAAAAACGTTTGTCGTGCAATTAAACCCACCCAAAACATCATCATTTGCAAGAATTATTTTTCCAATTCGTAAATCATGTGTAATTGTGTAAATAACGTAGAGATTTCTGTCAAGTTAAAAGTTGTTGATTAAGTAAGCGAATTTCAAGATGCGAATGGCCAAATTCAAGCTGGGTTTTTTTTTTCAATGTTTTATTTTCAATATTACTAATGATGGTGCCTATCTACATTTTATTTCCAACAGCTCAGTCGGTTTACTGCGGTCGCAAACCGGGAGTCCGTATAGTGGGCGGCAGTCAGACAAACCCGGGTGACTGGCCTTGGGTCGCTATGCTAATGAAAAAAGACGTTAACGGTACATATCGTCAGTATTGTGGTGGAACTCTGATATATCCAAATGTGGTTCTGACTGCAGCACATTGCGTGGTTGACAGTTCCCCCGATGATATGGGTGGCGTGCGGTGAGTATTTGGAGTAAATTCCATTCCCACGTACACTAAACTTTATCAGTAAGAGCTGCAAAAAATGTTCAGCTTTTTTTTTTGTGAAAAGTTTTCAAAGGCCGGTTGTTGATGCTATTGCAAGCTAAAATGTGAGAGTAAATCCTGGGAGGTACTGGATGCGACTTTTTACCACCGAAGCCCCAGCTCGATTTGAATCAAGAATCAGTCATTCCCCTACAGGAGATCATCGTGGGTTTTCTCCAGGTACTCCGGTAGTAGCCCACAGGGAATGTTAACACGGTTTGGGTCAATTGCTTCCTTACAAAACCCCGAGGGTCTCTTACAAAGAGTTGAACATGTGACACATGGATCACGTAAATTTCACGTGTAATTAAGTAATCAAGCCATGCTCTTAGTGGACGAACCAAAATTACATATATGACAGTTATATTCGCCAATTCTACTATGTATAAATGACAAGCATTTTAATTTTCATGTAGTATGGGGGCATATTACACTGACACAGGTAAAAATGATGGTTATGAACAAGATTTTGATGTGGTGAGGATCCTATACCACCCTGATTACAATGCAGGGTCTCCTTACAACAACGACATTGCCTTATTGCAACTGCACGAAGATGTGACGCGCAACCACAGAGTCAATTATGCGTGCCTTCCCAAATCTGGCAACCACTTTCTTCCTCCGAAAATGTGCCGTATCGCCGGCTGGGGGGATTTGGAATCCGAGGGAGATGATCCTGAGCATATGATGCATGTAGAGGTTCCACTTGTTTCAAATGAAGAATGTACAGCCAATGGCTCATATTCGAAATCATTGATTTCGTCCAAGATGCTTTGCGCGGGGTACAAAGAAGGAGGGAAGGACACATGTCAAGGGGACTCTGGGGGACCGTTAATGTGCAAAGAAGGAAATCTATGGTATGTTTTTGGTGTTACAAGCTGGGGTTATGGATGTGCTATTCCCGACTACTTCGGTGTCTACGCGAGGGTTGGAAGTCTTTTAGACTGGATCGCTGGTGCAGTGAACTCTATTCAACAATCCATTGCTGTTTAAGAATGGTTTAGAGTTATCCTAAATACAGTTTAATGTTTGTGAAATGGATTTGAAATTCTACCAAGAAGTATTGATCAAATATAAGTAATTCGTTCAATAAATAGTCTGTTTATTAATATCGTAATGAAACATCATCATTAATTAGTTGGACTGCGACGGTGGTTTTGCTTGGCTATCTTTAATTTACATTAGTTTTTATGGTATTTGTTTACCGGTTAGGTAAACAATTATGGTAATTGCATATTCTTCCTTCTAACGCAACCAAATTAAACCTACCTATTAACTTAAATTCGACCTCTGATCTAGTAGGATCATCCAAAAGGATATATGTATAGGGTCTTCGTGACTTGGATTGTAAAGTAGTACTGCAGTTGACTTTGAGGTCATTCTTTGAAAACAAATTCTAATTACCATGTATACCTTCAATATGCCCGTTCTTAACACATTGAGATACAATTCTTCCATTGAGTCTTATACAAGATAAATCCCTCTAGAAAAAATAAGGGTACATTTTTAATCAAGCTTTACTATCTTACTGTCTAGCCCTGCCCCGCAATTTATCATCCGTATTTTCGCACCCGTATCCGCGTTTTATCCTAAAGCCCGTGTTCATATCATTTGTTCAGCTTGAGTAGTGTACACGAAACAATGAAATACGCTACGTTTCGCTACGATATGGTTGAAGTGGAAATTAAGCGTTGTGGAAACACCACGTAAATTTATTATTGCAGAGCTTTCGACACGTAAGCTCGGATCTATCTTCATCAGTGCTATAATAATATTATTATAGCACTGATGAAGATCCTGGCTTTCGACACGTAAGCTCGGATCTATCTTCATCAGTGCTATAATAATATTATTATAGCACTGATGAAGATCCTGGCTTACGGATTGAAAGCTCTGCAATAATAAATTTACGTGGTGTTTCCACAAAGCTTAACAAGTATATTGTATTCACCATGCAAACGTACAAGAAACTTACAATCTCTTTGCTTCTTATCGTAGTATGCTTTATTTTCTATCTCAATTTTCTATTATTTTTTCTAGGTTTTTGTAGTATAATATCTCGTTCTAATAATCGGGGATTGGATCAAGTACAATATTGGATTATAAAATTTGTGCTTTTCAAGCTTGGTTACGATCTTTCTCAATGTAAAGGCTGTGGTTTTTATTTAATACCTGATAATAACACCGTGAAATCCGATACAAATTGTAACTCAGATCTTAAATCTCAGACAGTTATATAGATTCTGATCTCCAAAGATTTCCAAGTTTATTAAAAAGGCAAAGTTTTAATTTTGTGAATTTTGAAAGATATAAAGCGGGTCAAAACACGCAACTTGCGATAATAACAGACGTTTGGCTAGAAATCGGTTGAAATAATGAAAATCTACCCTGAAAAGGGGGTCAACCCCGCATGGGTTGAAGCAGTTACAAAAAGTTCATAATTAGGAAGACCAAACGCATTTTTCCATGTCCATTAACCCTGTTAGTGTGAAACATATTTGTCTTTAATATGAGAATGAAATGCAAGGCCATCTAGGCATGATTTACAGTTGTTGACTTTAATAAAGGGATATGCTGGTTGGGCGAATCCACACCTAATCGGGCGAATACAAACCTCATAAACATGATACACCTTGTACACTTCGGACACCAGATACACCCCGTACACCTCATACACCCGATACACAATCTGTAAAAAAGTTAGTGCAGGAATTGGAGTTGCTCCAAGTTGCTCGAACAAAAAAAAAGTTGCTCAAACGTTTTCGAGCACAACCGCGGACCCTGAGGCATCGCCAGGGTGGGAACTGGGGAGGAGTCCCTAAATTCATTTTGTTTTTTACAAAATAAAGGGTATATCATATATATCTAAAAATGTGTAGACTACATTGCATCACCTCTGACGCATCACGTGCACCTTGTTTTTCGACAAATAATGTACAAATGAATGCGTGCAAACCACGCGCGCAACCACGAAGTACTTTGAGCTATTCATGGATGAAACTTTATTCATCAAAATGTAAATTTTAAGCTCAATTTTGAGTCATTTGCAGGCATTATTTTACTTTTTTCTCGTTAGTTTTGGATAAAGGCCACCTGTGTTTATAGTAATATATTATAAACAACTCGAAAGGGGCTCAGAAAAAACGCTTGTAATCATATATGTCCCGAGACATAGTTCGAGATATTCAAACCACAAGGACAAATTATTAAAGACGTGGAAATTTATGATCCTGGCTATAAAGTCATGGCATATCAAAGTCCAAAGACTTCTGTATGAATCTATATAAACTCCGATTGATGGGTATGGATTTTGAGTAGCAGCTATGCAGAATAAAAGTTAATATCTTCTCAATACAATAATTTGGATCGACCATTGTTTACATTTTTAAAAGGTCTTTACATGTAGTATACTCGATAGGTTTGTAACAACCTCTAGTTGTGATTTCTAGCTATTACTCATGTCAGAAAAGGTTTCAAATGATGTTAATGGCAATGGATCAGACTTACGTAAAAATTGTACAAACGAACTTGATTCGTGTCCTGATGTAAACTTGAATGACCAAAATGATGACATTAATACTGAATGTGATGGCCAAACAGAACGTAACAATTACCCAAGTGTTCAGGAAATGCCTGCCTTTGAAACAGATATCGAAACTTCAGAAGTAGAACAGCTTTTAAAGACAGAACTCATCAAGATAACGGATGAGTACGAGGCCTGTGTAGAGCGAGAAAATGAACTCAGAGCTAAACTGCAAAAGATTGATTTTCAAACAGTGAAGGTGGCTGAATTAGAAATCCTGAATGAAGAACTACGGGAACAATTAAATGAATCTTTAAAAGAATGTGGCTCCTTAAAGCAAGATTTAGAAAAGTACGTACATGATATTTTATCCACAAGATAATTTGTTACAAAACATTAACCAAATTATGTCTGATTGGCAGTGCTAGATTATATTACAATATTCGTAAATTTTGTACTTTAAATCAGGTTCAACAGGGGTAGACAAGTTCATTAGACTGTATTATATTATTAATCTGAAAAAGCTCTGCTTTTAGTTTCATTTACATTCACTAGGAATGTACTATAATTTAATGTAGAAATTAGTGCAGGAGATCATAGGAAGTACCACATTCCTTTATTTAATCGAGGTTTTAAGTGTTTCTCCAAGTGGTAAAGGTATGTTTCTGATTGAGTGGCTTTAAATGGATTGGAATTAAGTGGATTGAATTTAAATTCCAAAGTGAGGTGCCACACTTAGAAATTTAATATAATAACTGCGTTCATCATATATCTGGGAAGAAAATAATTAAGCTTCTCGTTAGACTTTTAGCTGTTATATTTTCTCCAAATAGCAAATGGTTTTTTCATTGCATTTTGTTTATATACTAAGTCTTTGTTTTTAATCTCTAAAATTCCCAGAGATATACCAAATATTATTTGTAACTAGGCTGGACATAAATTCCAAAATATCCCATTGAAAATTTGGAAGAATTTGTCAAGTTACTTTTCACTAATATTTTTGTAGGGTAAGGCAAGAGAAAAATGATTTGGAAACTAATAACACATCATCATCCACATCATCCAATGATGAACAAGGTTCAGATTCAAAATTGTTAGACGAACAAGTAAAAACATTGCAAACGCAATATGATGATTGCAAGAAAGAACTTACTCTCACTAAAGATAAGCTACATGCTCATGATCTGGCAGCTAAGAAGGCAATATCCTCGCTCAAGAAAGAGCTAACACTAAGAGTTGATCAGGTGACAAAGATGTATGAAGAATGTTTAAGAGAACGTGATAGCTTGACAGTAAAGGTCTCACAACTTACAGAAGAGAAACAAGAGATTTCTATAATGCAAGATACCATTGATAAGAAAATGTCTGGGATGGCAAAGGTACATAGCAAATAGTCTTAGTTTTTTATCAGGTAAATTCAGTGGTGTCAGTAGATTGATAATTGGGGGGGGGGGAGCATATATTTCATGTATTTGTTTACACAAAAACAAGTTAAATGACAACCATACATGAATATTGGCTCCTTCAATTGTGAATATGCAGGCACCATTATATAAATTGAGAAGGAAACTCAAATTATTAACAATCTGGAGGAGAGAACTGACTGTTACTAGACAGTTGAATAATTTTGTGTAGCCAAGAGTTACAGTATACATTCTGATAGAAACATTGCATTGATGTGCCACCAATGAATTTTGTTTTCCAGGAAAATGAGAAACTGCAACAGCATGTAAAGAAAGTACAATCTGATTACAAAGCATGTCAAGCCTCCCTACTTGAGCAAGAGAAAGAAATCATTGCAAAACAAAAGGAAACAGAAAAAGCCCAAGAAGACATGAACTCGCATGTTGTTAAAGTTAAATGGGCTCAAAATAAACTGAAGTCTGAATTAGATGCACATAAGGTAACTTAGAAATATGCTTTATTGTGTTGATTTGGTTCCTTAGGTGAGTTGATTTTCCTATACAACCAGCTATTTCCCAGTAAATAGGGGACCTGAGGTATCTTTAAATTTAATGTTTTTATTCAAGAAGAAGCAACAATTCTGACCCTTGATGATGTCGATGTATACCTTTTTTCTAAATTCATTTAAAACTTTGAATAGAGGTCCAACAAATGCTCCCAGTTGACAACTATAATATATACCACACATGACTAATCACTGTATAAAAGATTTAAAGTTAAAAGCCAAAGAACAGGGATAGAAGCACAGGGAGTTAGAATAAACTAGTCCTGTTTCCCATATGTATCGATCAATATATTAGTTAGAACAAGCTGGAAAGTAGACATTGTTTTTGTTTGGGCTTAATTATTAAAAACTTGCCAGGAAACAAAAGCAAAGTTGACACAAACATTACAAAAGCTCAAAGAAGCAAAAGAAGAAGGCGAACAGATTCGTGCAGATTGTCAAGCAATGATAAAACAGTACCAGGTAAAAATGTGTATTTGAAAAATTTGAATCAACCAACCTGTAAGTTGTGCTGTGGTGGTTTTTCACTTATTATATATTTTTAGGAATCAGAAGAAATGAAGTCGATCTCACTTAATCAGGAATTAAAACAAAAAGTATCAGAATTGCAAAAACATACAAAGTCCATTGCTACACAAGATGAGGTATTTGTAACTTTGGCGTTGATCACTGGTTTGACGTTGCTCCGACATACCTGTAGCATCTTGTATCTGGAACATTACCCTAACTTCACCCATTTTGACTTGTTGCCATAGAACAATAAAAGTCTGTCACAAGAACTTGGCAAGAGGAAAGAAGAGGTTAAAAACCTGAGCGAGGAGAACACCAGTCTCAATGCAAAGGTTTTTGTTTAATAATTGATAGTCACGGAATAGACAATAAACCAGGTTCTAGCCAATTCAGTAGTTGGATTTGCCAAACTGGCTGTTTCTCCATTAAACTGGGCCGTAAACTGCATAGAAGTTGGACTACATGTTACACTGCCATCTGGTTATTTACCATTCTGTGTTAGTCATTTCAGTCTATAGCCACTCTTAATTCTTGAACAGTACTTCCTTTTCTATATGATTTTATGTATATTTCATTTAAATTTTATCAAACAGATAAAAAATTTGGAAGATAAGGTTGCAAAGTACGCTCTGGCTATTTCAACCTATGAGAAAACTGTAGCAAACCAGAGAAAGGAGATGGATAAAAAGATCACGAAGATTGAGGATTTAGAGAAATTAAGAAGTCTCTTATTCAAGTAAGAACTTGATCAACTTTTCTCTCTCACAATTCCACGGACTTCGCTACTCTCGCCATTCACCTCTTAGATTGCTAGTACGAAACATGCTTCGAATTGATTAAACAAGAACTAGGATCCGTTGTACAAAAGGCGCTGTCCACTAAAGAGTTGTTTTTTTCAACTGTCCTAAAAAGACATTAAAACACTCGCCAGTGTAATTGAACTAACAAGAGACAATATGTATAAATATGTTTCTCCTATTTTTCTGTTAGTTCTGAAGAGAACAACAAGCAGCTTTCGGTTCAAAACACTCAGCTTACTGACGCCGTGAATGAACTGCAATCTGAAATGGCCGCTGTTCACGCAAAGGAATCGGAACTCCTTGACTATATAAAGAAGATGACCGCAAAATGTACCCAATTACAGTCAACATTGTCTGTCATTCAAGCCCAGGTGTGTGCAAGTAGTGGAAACTTTAAGGTTTGGGAATGCAGTGCCTGGTTTTATTCGCAAGAATATTGAAAATTAGAGACAAACTATTTTTCAGATATTTTTTCAAGGTTGAACTGTATATAGTTATGATAGTCAACTGTAGTTCATGAGAACGTAAGATGTCGTTGTCATAAAGAAAAATTTGAAACGAATATCCTGAAATTATAGAATGAAGCCCTGAACAAAGAAAACGAAGAGTTAAAGGTGAAATGTAGCAGGCTTGAAGCAAATAACAACAATTTGGTAAGAAATTTTTTCCAACTATTACAGTTGTTACCTATATTTTGCTTCCGAAATGTGAAGCTAAGTGACAAGATATGTTTACGACTGTCATAGAATATTTTAATAAAACACAAAACTATTTATATTCCGTAAATTGTCAACATTTTTTGAACAGTTATTCTGCTGAAGATGACTTGTACTACATGTCGAAACGTTTAGAATAAAAAAACTGTTGACAATTGACGGAGTATCAAAAGATTGGCGTTTTATTAAGGTATGGTTATCTTCTAGAATTCTTCCCTAAAGAGTGAAGTGCAGGACAAACGTGTCAAAGAAACAGAGTTGCAGGAAAAACTTGAAGAAAAGACTAAAGCAGGTATTAAACGACGTATATCCAGAGAGATACTATAAGTTCTATGCTCTCGCATCCTGGCTATTACTCACAAAAACTTTTCAATTAGTATACAGTAATACTTCATTCAAGGTACCCTGTAACGATTTATAAATGTTTTTTCAAACATGTGCCTTTCCTTTCTAGTGCAAGAATTGGCGACTAATCTTGAGGATATTAAGAACGAACTTAAAGTGACAAAAAAGAAAAACGCCGCCCACTTGAAGGTATGGCTTTAGACATTGCGCTGTGTACTTCAGGATACATCATCTCACTCCAGGTAGATATGGAGCTCACTAGGTAGTCACTACCGCCTGAGAACGAGGAAGTGTGTTACTTCGACAAAGATTCAACAAGGGTTTTCATTTTCGTTATTGCAGGATATCACAAGACAGCTGCAACAGTCCAAAAGGTAAGTTTTAGTTTGGCTTTGGAATTTTTTTGGTGCGAGTGAATTGACGCTTAACTTGGTTCCTAAGTTAATGAAAGAGGTTTAGGTACGTTAGCTATGCATTTCAGGTTGCCTTAGGGTAAAGATTCCTGGTGCGTTCCCAGCTAGGATTAATGCACTTCTTATTTGGGCTTACCACAATGTTATGCGGGATAAAATTCATCTTTTAGGACGTTCCCTGGACTGACCCAGTTCCTGTTCGGTCTAAACTCCAGCCTCGCTGTGTAGAGAAAATGCCCTGACTTAATAACAACTTACGATTTAACGATGTCATTTTCTTCTTGAAACAGGAAGGTTGATTTTCTGGAAAAAAATTCAACAAAAGAAAGCGTAGATTGCGTTTCACTGACATCGTCCAGCGGTTCACTTGATAAAGCTGATGCTGGGACGTCATATCCATCAGCTAACAACACCAGTCATCCCCCGTCATCCCCACCTGCTTATGGCATGAAAAACGGAGGGGTAAGCAAGAATCTCTTACTTTTATTCCAGTGGTAACTAATCAGGATGCCCGTCTTATAAACGAGAAAAACGCTATTGGTTTGTACCGTTAAAATTGACATCGCTTATCTGTATATGTAGCGGGTCTCATTGACAAAAAAACTTGAGGCTTGTGTGTTCTTAGATAATTTTTGAGATACTCAATGTATTGTTCCAGAAATTGTTTGCATGTATTAGATTTCATGTAGCATGTTCCATTTTTTGCTTTACTATAGGTTGCAATATATCATTCTAATGATTTGGTAAGTTCATAGTTAGCGTTTTCGCTTCATGATGGGCATTGATTATATAGTGAGTTCTTACTCAAGTGATTATGGTAACTTGACTCGGCCACACGTGCACGGGCAGTGATAAATAAATTATCTATAGAGGTGTGCTAATAAGACTTTGAAAACATCAGGTGGGTCTGTCTTCCTGGTGCACCCAAAGCTACACGAAAGGATGAGTAGCTCATGTTTCCTAGTATTGCTGCGGAAAGCTAGACTCCATCAGCATTTGTTGTAGTGGTTGCCACTCTTGACTTTGAAGCTGCGAGAGCGAGGCTCTAGCCCAAAAAAACACTTGAGACCTGAAACGTCCCTGTTCTTTCTGTTATACAGATGTCTACGGAAGTAGAAGTGAAAACAAAATCGTCTCATGCTTATAAACAAGCGAACAATCACGAATTAGACAACGAGAAGTCGATCATGTTAGAAAGAATATGTCAACTTCAGAAAAAACACGCAAAAAAGAACGAGAAAATCGATTTTTTGGAGGAACATAATCACACTTTGGTGGAGGAAATTACTAAGAAGAATAAGTACGATTTAAAGGAAGCCTCATGGAGGGATGGGTTTACTGGTGGGGGGAGAGTGAGACCCCGTTAGCCCTGCCAGTTTGGTCAAAGGGGGTGCCATATTGATAAAAAGCAGAAAAATATTTAAAACATTGTGAAAAATAATGAAATACATGCGCATTAATTGAAATGCAGTAATTTGATATTATAGCTGGATGGACCCTCATTTACAGTAAGTTTTATATAATGGCGGTTTTAATTACTTTTTTACCTCTCCAGACTTATTCAATATTATATGATGAAAGAAGACAGTGGTCAACTCACATCTACCGACTACGACGAGAAAAAGGTAGTTGTTAAAGCATTCCCAAAAACTTCTTTGGGATTGGGAAAAGCATTCAGAAAAACGTGTTCAGAAAAAAGGGTAACTAAAATGTGACATGCATGAAAGATTTAAATTACCCAGGAGTGTTTGAAATTATGCAATCTCCGAAAGAATGTCTTGGTAGAATGTTGATAAGCAATTGAGTCCCACAATTCAGTCTTGAAACAAAATAGTTTTTATCCTCTCAACACGTTTCTGTGATCGCTCCTTATAAATCAAATGTAAATTTATTCTGACAGTATTAACATAACAACGTCAACCATAACAATTATAAGATTAGAAGAATAACAACAAACACACACAACAAAAAAGCAAAGATGACAACAATCTTGACAACAATAACAAGAATAACAAACAAACAACAAGAACGTCAATAACAGAAATAAAGATAGCATAAAAACATTAGTAGAATCACACTAGCATGCTAAAATGGTGCAATTTGGTGCGATTAAAATGTTGTAATTTAATTGGCTACTGTACTCGCTATCTATTGCTCGATAGATAGCGAGCAGCAAAACAATAATTTTCTAGTGTATTTTTCAATTCAAATACAATTTGTAATAGTTTTTTTTGCAAAATAGCTTAAAACTCAATTACTTATTTCAGATTCTACTAAAACAATTAGATTACTCGCTCTCGATTTCTATGCGTTAATAGTTGATTCGGGCTTCGCCCTCATCAACTGTCACCGCATAGAAATCTCGAGCTCGTAATCTAATTGTTAATTATATAATAATACGTGTTCATTCTGCATTTTCATTGGTCGCGAGCTGTGTGTTATTAAAGTACACACGCACGGATGACGTCAACTAATGGCGTGATCTAATTTAGCTAATTTATTTCGCGTCTCTTCGCATGATTTTTGTCAACTTTTTTATAATATAAAACAAATAGATTTCATTTTTTTGTGCGTCTGTACTGTAATAGATCACAGATGACGCCATAGCGTGTGAGGAACAAAAAGTCACGCACTCGACTGCGTCTCATGCGTACTTTTTTGTTCTTCACACGCTATGACGTCATCTGTGATCTATTACAGTACAGACGCACAAAAAAAATGAAATCTATTTGTTAAATAGCAATTTAGAGAACAGTATTACAACATAAACGACAAGAGCAATAACGAATCTTTCTTTTCTTTGTTTAGGCTAAACTTGCAAAAAATCGTGGCGTTATGTCATCAGTGTACTCCTCAAAGGCTACAGACTCGACAATGACCCTCGAGCTATCTTTGGAAATTAACAAAAAGCTGCAGGGTCTCCTTGAAGACACAATCCTGAAAAACATTACTTTAAAAGTAAGTTATTATTCTGACATGAGCGAGTTTTGAAACTGTAGTTTGAAATTTCATTGCGATATTTGTGATGTTTTCAAAAGCGACTGTATTATTAATTGAAACTTTAGAATAAGTTTTCAAAGAAAGTGATGGTTTTTTGCTGGATTTTTAGGAAAGCATCGAAACTCTTGGTGATGAAGTGGCCAGGCTAAGTACAGCTTTGAGTCAGGAGCGAAGTGAAAACAGATAACGTGTACAACATAAAGATAGCTCGAGTTATTTTAATTGAATTTATCCTTTATGTAAAATATTTGAACACCTGCCCAATAATTTTAATGTTGAAACTGGCAAGTCCGCAAATCCTTGAAAAGATATTGAAAAGCTGAAGCTGGAAAAAAGCAAATATTCGTTCAAGTTAACGAAATAGAGTTGTAGCAGCGTGGTAATGAGTGGGTGCTTGATAAGAGACAGCTGAGATTACTGTAATACTGTGAACGATTGATGTCTTTAATAAGAAAGTAATATACGTTATATCAAGCGTTAAATAACTTTCCAAGGGGCGTTGGGTAAATTTCGTTAATTCAACTCGTTTTTTAAACAATCTTTTTTCAAAGGTAAATGATATATTCCACTTCTAAAATGTAAAAAATATTCATATTTTCAATGTAGAATGACTCTTGCTAAATAAATTGTATATATTGACAGAATCTACAATCGTAATGGTATTTGTTTGAGTCCAAAAAGGATTCGATTCGTCGAAAAAAAAGTCAGATGTTTATTTAGGTAAGTGGAAACACTTGCCGGAAACAGTGACCGGAAACGCGTGCATGTAAAATTTCCAGGGAGAAAATTTACTCACAGTGGCCAATCAGAAGGCGGATTGGCGATGAGAATGTTTTCAAAAGTATTTGGCGGTTGATTTCAAATTTTATCAGATAAATCGTTGGAAGGATCGCAGGTTAGAGTCGCCGTTGTTCGGCGTGTAAATTTCTTTTATTTTTCGGACATTAGGTGAGATATTGTTTATTAAAGGAATATCAACCGACAAGATGAGTGAGGATTTTGCTAGCATTGTAATTATCAAGCGAACAGGAGCTGATGGACCTAGATTTCCACTGCGACGAAACGAATGCTTGTTTGGAAGGTATGCAGTATCAAAGCTAAATATTTTGCTGTTGCTCTGATGCTAATCTGTCTTCTAGTATTATTTTTGATCTATTTCTGTTTCACCTTAGAGATGCAGACTGTGATTTACGAGTTCAGTTACCGGGAGTCGCTTTGGAACACGCGAAGATTTCTCGCTCTGAAAATCGCGAAGTAAGTTTATATCCTGGTCGTTTTAAATGCTTTAAAATTCTATGTTTTTGTATTTGTTGTTTTGTTGAATGCTCCATAGTTAATACCAGTTTTCGTAAGGCTTTCAACTTGTTTTAAATTTGATTGCGAACCTCATATACATATTTTGGCTGCAACTTATCAAACTGCATGGCAATTAACACAATTTGTGTTGCGTTTGACATGTAGTTTGATTATGAATCCGTATTACGACGATCGACCCACAGTCGATCAAGGTCAAAACGTTTGCAGTACACACATGGTTTACAGTAAGCTTTGAAGTAAAACTGTAAAAGTTAGAACGTGTGTATAAAATTATATTTTCTGATTGCTCAACATCTGTCTTCCGCCAAACGGTCTCTATAAATATAAATGTCCAGTATGAAATGACCTTTATATATCCTAATGCACCAGTCCGTGCTTTGGCCCATATCTAGGTATTGGTATACACACAGTATTTGACGATACTTTGAGGAAATTGCATCAAAATATCAAATCCTATGAATATGCAAATTTCATCCATGCCCAGACTGCATTGCATGCATTAAACACCAAAGATCCTCGGTGTGGACAAAGAGTGGAGACTACAAAGAGGGACCACTTCATTGAAAAAAGCGTAAGGTGCTGTCGTGATGATTCGTCATGGGCGCCATGTTCCTAGCCAGTGCCCTAAACAGAAGCATTTCCCCCCGGTATTACTAACCATTTTTAATATTTCCAGGGGGATTAAGCATGCGATATTCGTCATGGGCGCCATGTTCCTAGCCAGTGCCCTAAACAGAAGCATTTCCCCCCTGAAATATTAAAAATGGTTTCTAATACCGGGGGGAAATGCTTCTGCTTAGGGCACTGGCTAGGAACATGGCGCCCATCACGACAGCACCTTACGCTTTTTTGATTGAAGTTGCACCTCTTTGTAGTCTCTACTCTTTGGTGTGGATTTAGCAAAACACAATGGTAAATATTGGCATATCTTTGGCGTGGAGTTTACATGGAGTGCATCCATGTGGTAATCATGCCAGTTTGCATTCCATGCACTCCACACTGGAGATGGATTTAGCAAATCACAATAGTAAATATAATAATTATTAGCATATCTCTGATGTGATTAGAATAAATAAAATTAAGGAGATGTGTACATATATATTAATAATATGATAATTAATATGTGTTTGACAACTGTGTGTATTTTAAAGATAGGAGGGAGTTTAAAGGGGTATTTATGGTTTGGCAGGGGATTAGGTGGTGAGAGTTTCCCAAAATTTCCAAGGATTTTTTATTTTACTGGGACCCCCCCCCCCCACCACCATTTTAGTGCTTCCACACAAAATGCAGTGCTTCCACATTAGGACTTTGGTGGCAAAATGGTTAGACCACTTGCCTTTTACCTCTAAAGTTGAGGGTTTGATTCTCAGATGAGTTTTCAAAATATGATTTGAACCCAGCCCCCAGCCCCCCCCCCCCCCCCCCCCCCGTGTGAAAGAGTACTAAATCTATTGATTTAGTACTCTGCACTGCAAAAAGTTGTGGGTTTTCTCCGGGTACTCTAGTCACCTTTCACAGCGAAAATTTGATCCAGGGTTGGATCGATAATTGTAGATTGGGTAAGCGGTGCTGATGTGATGACAGTCCTGTCCTTGTGAAGCTCAATAAAATACTGTAAATATAAAATTCCAAAAATGATCCCACATTTTTCATCAATTTAATTGGATGGGACCTACTAAATATCTTCACCCCAAAAAAGGGGAGGAGCATATTTTGAGAGGGTGAAAGATTGTGAGGGTGAGACAGTAAAGGTTTTGTTAAGCAGTTAACTAGTTCATCCAGCATTTATACTGTTGATTAAAAAAATGTACTTTGTAAAATTGGACAGATGATATGAACAGGCCTATGGGCTGTTTCAAAGCAGTGCAGCATCTTAATGCCAAAAATTAGTGGGTTTTGCAACCTAACGACTGAAATTCCCAAAAAGTTATGTACAACTTAGAGCTTTGTCTTCATAGATGCATGCATAAGGTTTAAAAAAGTTAGGAAGAAAAAGACATTGACCTGTTTAAGTTAGGAAGCTAGCATATATGAAATGTGGTAACAGACTCTTGATTGTTGCAAATTTGAATTTGTAGTTTTATTTGGAAAATCTAAGTGAGCATGAAACAAAGGTTAATGGAAATCTTATGAAAGAGACTATCGAGCTAAGCAACTTGGACATTTTCTCCATTGGTGGAAGATCTTTCCGTTTTGAATATGAACAACCAAAAAGAAAGGTAAGTATGTAGTTGGATGTATACAAGTGCAATTGTATGGTGCGTACAATCACAGTATAGTATTGGAAATAGACAGTAAGGCCACTTGAGTCACAGATGTATTGAACTTTGACTTTGCGCTGTTTTTGAGCTGATCTCATGTTTTTGAAACTGTTTTCATTTATGCTTGTAACTTTAACATTTTGGAATAAGTGTTAACAACTTGTAACAAACTTGATGGAAATTATATTTCCCCGGAGGGACTTACCTGAAGGGGAGATATGGTTCGCCGAGCTCCTTCGAAGACTGATACGAGCAATACTGGTGCAGTTCGCGGCGCGCGACGGCTTGGAACCCACGATATTATTTTATTAATTTAATTCAGCGCATGCGCCATGACGTCCTCCGATTAAGTGGCAAGCTGAGTATTGATTAACAGACTAGGGTGGGGTGGTATAGTTATCCAATACCACAGGACTGGGGACCAGTATTGCTCGTATCAGTCTTCGAAGGAGCTCGGAGAACTATATCTCCCCTTCAGGTAAGTCCCTCCGAGGAAATATAATTTCTCCTTCACTCCTTCTCCGACTGATACTCCCAATACTGGTGCAGACTTTGAAGCTTTCTGTTAATCAATTTAATCTGTCAAGGTTATATCTGTTATCTACCATTGACAAACCTTTATTTTGTTTCCTTTCATTTCTCTACCTTTTATTTATTCCTTTAAAACATTATGAACTTTAACATGTAAGCGAATGTTATTAGTGTCATCAGCACTGAATGTTTTAGTTCAAACAGAAGACAAAATACTCTTGGCAAAGCTATCTTGCGAAACTGGCTTATGGTAAAACTTCTCAAACGTAGTTTCAGAGGACCAATCAGCAGCAGCAAGAATGTCCTCGATGGGCACACCGTTGTCAGCAGCCGTTGACGTCGCTGCCGATCTGGTAGAATGACTGGTGTACTGTGAGTTAATACCTGCAGCTGATAAAACAGTACGTATCCAACGAGATACTGACTGACTTCCGATTGCCCTGTGTGGTGTAGCATACGAGACTAGTAAGTTCTGGTCCTTGCGAATTAGAGCTGTTCTGATAGTGTAGTCCCTTAAGCTCTCGATTACACAAAGATTTCGGTTTTCCGGAAATGATGGCAGGAAAAGTTTCCTCGGTGGATGATTTGGACGGGAATTCTTGACATGTTGGGGTATAGTAAATTCCCAACTGTGTTCTTTCTTAGATATAAAATCCAAATGTAATGCACCAAGCTCATGAGCCCTGGCTGAAGATGTAAGCGCTAACAAAATAGTTATTTTTAATGTCAAATCCTTTAGTGACAGCTTTGCGTTTGATTCCAAACTGTTTAAGTATTGTAATAACGTTTTAACTGACCAGGTTGAACATACTTTTGGTGTTGGAGGGCGAAGTTCGAATATACCTTTCATGAATCGTGATAAAAGCGGAAGTGTTCCTAGCGGTTGACCTCCAACTGGATCATGTAATTGAGATATGCATGACTTGTAAACCCCGATCGTTCGGTATGACAGATTTCTTTGGTTGAACTGTTCAGAAAGGAATAGTAATACTTCCGTTATAGTGGCTGAAAATGGACAGGTATTCCTTGACAAACACCAGCTAGTCCATAACTTCCAGGGTCCTTCGTATCTCTTCTTTGTTCCATCGCGCCAGGAGGCCATGAGTATGTCGCAGACCTGTGGTGGAAGGCCTCCTGCTTCACAGCGTCCCCGGAAAGCGGCCATACCGCGAGTTTCAGCGTTCGCCACAGTGGATGCCTGGCTTGCCGGTTGAATGGTAAATATATTGTGTGCTCCGACATTGGCAAAATCGCTGGGATGTCGATCAGCAACTGCAGCAGGAGTGGATACCATGTCTGTGCCGGCCAGTTTGGGGTAATAAGCAGACAAGTCGACTGGTCCTCCCGAATCTTCTTCAGGATGCGAGGTAGCATTACTATTGGGGGATGAATGAATGATGTCCATTTGTTCCATTGCAAGGTCATCGCATCCACACTCATCGCCTCTGGATCTGGGTGCCGTGACACATATTTTGGTAGCTGGTGATTCAGTCGAGATGCAAACAGATCGACTTGTGGAGTGTAAAATTTTCTTACTACACGTGTGAAAATTGACTTGTCCAGAGTCCATTCCGTGCGTTCGTTGAAGTGACGTGAGGCCCAGTCCGCATCGACATTCTGAGTTCCAGGAAGGTGTTGTGCTGTTATCCATATGTTGTTCTGATGGCAGACTGCCCATAGCTCGACCGCTAACTCCGCCAGCGTTGATGACTTGGTTCCTCCTCTCTTGTTGACGTAGGCAACAGCTGTAGAATTGTCCATCTGTAGATTGATGTGCTGTGGCTTCTGTGTTTGAGTGCGAAGAAAGGACTTGATGGCCAGTAGGGCAGCTTTTAACTCGAGAACGTTGATGTGGTTCCTGGATTCCTGGGGAGTCCAACGTCCCCCCCCGTCAATATTCCATTGCATTGGGCCCCCCATCCCTGTGTGGATGCATCCGTGTATATGACCATATCGAATGCTGGTAGGGTTAATGGAGTGTTGTTGAATTGGATTATTTGAGGTGAGATCCACCATTGGAGGTCGGTTAATGAGTCCTTTGATAAGGAAATCTTGGTCCTGCTCTGATAACTTATCTTCTGGTGGCGCAGTATGCCTACGTGCTGTCGCTGTAGTGCACGGTAGTGCAATGGAGCCTGTGCCAGTCCCCTTTGTGTGCAATGGATCATTCTGCCGAGAAGGGCTGACAACTCTGTCATCGACATAGAACGATCTTGGTATACCTTCCTGCATTCTCCCTGAATGTTTTGGTGCTTCTCGCTCGGTACTGCTTGCAGCATGTCTGTGGAGTTGATCAGGGAACCCAGAAATTCGATGCGTTGTGTTGGAACTTGGGAGCATTTTTCCTGCTTGATAAGAAAGCCCAGTTGTTTTAGCACATTCACAATGCTGTGAAACACCGAGGCCAATCTGTCTGGACTCTGATCCAAAATGAGCATATCGTCCAGATATATTACAATTCGTATCCCCCGCGATCGCAGCAGTGAAATGACTGGTTTCAATAGTTTGGTGAATGTCCAGGGTGCACTGGGCAGCCCGAATAGGAGGCACTGGAACTCGTATGTTGTTCCCTGAAAGATGAACCGTAGATAATGTTTGTAACTGTCGTGGATAGGCACTGAGAAATAAGCGTCCTGGAGGTCTATGTTCATCATGAAGTCGCCTGGTTGAATGAGCTTGCGCACCGTATCCAGACCTTCCATCTTGAACTTGCAAGGCTGTACATACCGATTCAAATTCTTTAAGTTGAAAATTGGTCTTTCTTTTGAGGCTTGTTTCACAACAAACAGTGTTGATGTGAATTGGTTGGGTTGTTCCTGTACAATTTTGCTGTACAAATTTGTGCTCCTTTTAGTTGAAGCTGAGAAATGGCTTCTTTTATAGAACTGGTGTCGACTTTCGACTTTGCTTTTGTGTGTCTCTTTCTCCATTGTCTGGGTTGACAAACAAAGGGGATTTTGTATCCCCTCACAGTTTCTAGGATCCAAGGATCTGTTGTGATCATTGCCCAATTTAAATAAAAATGTTTGATTCGTCCTGCTACAAGATTGTGCCAGTGGCTTTATTTTGTTTAGTTTTGGAAGCTGATAGTCAGCTTCCCTTGTGCTTTGAGTAACCCCCTCGTCGAGACCAACTGGATCTATTGTTTGGATTTTTGCCGAAGGAGTCATTTTTTTGTTGGCGGACGAAGGTTGAACGACGGTATGACTGGTTCCGAAAGGAGTTATTCGACTGAAACTTACCCCGGTTGGCCAGGAAAAAATCTTTTCTGGGCCGATACTGGCTGTGCAACCACTTTGCGATTAGTGTTGGCATGGTCATGCTCTCGTATCACATTGTGAAACTGCTCTGGAAAGAGATGCTTATCTGCTGGAATTTGATCTTTCAATGTACGCTTTCCCACATCGGTTAGGAACTCGCCAAACCGTCTTTGGCGCCAGCTGTTAAGGCGACAGTGAGCGTTACCCAGTAGCACTATAGCATCTTCTATAAGTGCTTTGATATAGTCAGGATCAGGACCCGGTATCTCCTCACCATCATCATCGACTCCCCCAACCATCTCAGGTGACTGTAAAGTACATACTAGTGGTCGAACAGCAGATATGAAGGGGGCCTGCTTGTCGGCAAGACCATCATCAAAGGTAAATACATCCTTTGTTTTAGTAAAACCATGAACACGTTTAATATCATCTTTCATTCCAGTTTGCATCACTGGGGAGACAAGGAATTCAGCTGTTCCTTTTATGTCCGGGTATTGCTCCATGACATTTGTCCATACCTCTTTGGAGAGTTGGTTCGTAAAGGCTGATTTGAGAAAGGATAACAATTCCTCAGAAATCGTTGCCTCTTGTATAGGGGCATAATACTTGTCGGCTCGTCTAGAGGTAGCTGATAAAAATTGTGTGTTATCATCCTGGACTTTTCTTTTTTTTGCCATTGGCTCCCCTTCATTGGTTTCGACATTTGGGAAATTGTTGAAATCTGGTGCACTGAGAGCATTACGTAAGAGGCCAGGTAGAGTCCTCTTTAATGTCTCAGCAACTTTCTGTTCAATCACAGAAGTTATATCATCTCTTGACAATGGGTTTTGTGGTACATCATCCAAGCTGGTACTGGGAATGATTGTACTTTCGGATTCCTGCGAGATGGGTACCTGCAGGGAATCGAAATGTGTGACTTGTTTGCTTTGTATGCGTTATTTTCAGATTGTCAATGTCGTCGAGCGGGCACTCTAGACGAGTTTTCACATGTCATGTTAATCTCTTATCTACCTGCGAGATAGGCACCTCCAGGGATTTTATGTATATATCATTTATTTATTTTTTTTTATTATTTTTTATTCATGTATAAATATATACATTACGCCACCGTGCTTTCTTGTCTTTCATTAATATGTATACGTTTATGCAAATTTCTCACCCTAAATGTGTAAGTTAATCAATGAAAACAGCGAGTACAGAAAGACTTACCTTTTCTGAGGACATTTTAACAGAGAACAACTTCCAGAAGGCCCTGATGGATAGTATTTTTGGAGGATTTTCAGTAGACTTTGTGGGATTCACAACAAACCGAAGCTTGCCCACGAAAGAAAGAGGACGTCATGGCGCATGCACTGAATTAAATTAATAAAATAATATCGTGGGTTCCAAGCCGTCGCGCGCCGCGAACTGCACCAGTATTGGGAGTACCAGTCGGAGAAGGAGTGAAGGAGAATTATCAGACTTGTGGCAAGGTTGTCTGTTAAGTGTTGGTATAACAATTTTGTTACAGTCACGTGTTGTCAACCTTGTTACTGTCTAAGAATCGCACGTGTTTGTCCAAGTTCTTTACAGCTTGTTGCAAACTTGTTTCACCAGCTTGGTACAAGCAATACAAAGACAGCTTGTGATAAATGCTAAGTTGGCTCAATTTGATAAATAATAAGATAAGTAACTTCGACTCCTAATAATTCTTTCATTTTAAATAGAGTTTAGGGCAGAAAAGGCTGTCATTGAACAACTCCAAGAATCTTGCATCGCCTCTTAAAGAAGCAAATCGTGTAGTTAAAGACAGTCCCCGTAACCCCGTCCGACGTCGGGAATCGTTGAGAGAAAGTATGGGCAAGCTAAGACGATCATCTGTACCATTCCAAGAAGTCGACGAGCCACTGACGAGGTCACCTGAGACGGTTGAACAACCACCTAAACCCTTACCCCGTCGGGCATCGTTGAGACAAAGTATGGAAAAAATAAGAAGGTCGTCTGCGTCACTTGAAGAAGCTAACGAACCTGCCCCAAACACACCCAACCCATTACCCCGTCGAGCATCGTTAAGAGAAAGTATTGGAAAGTTGAGAAGATCTTCTGTGCCATTCCAAGAAGTAGAGGAACCTGTTATAAAAACACCCGAGAAAGCTGGGGAACAAGCAAATCCTTTACCACGTCGGGCATCATTAAGAGAATGCATGGGAAGTTTAAGGCGCTCCTCTGTAGCGTTCCAAGAAGTAGAGGAACCTTTGGCAAACACACCTGAGAAAACTGAAGAAGAGAAACTAAACATGGCTACCAGCAAGTCGTATATAACCACCCCACTGTCAACAAAAAAATTGAGGAAACGTGTGTCATTTGGTCCAAACTTGAGTCCAGAGCAGTTTGATAAAGCACTACCCGTGGCGACGCCCGTCAAGAAAGGCGCAACGCCACGTCGTTTGTCCGCACCGTTGTCAAAACCTTGCATTAGTCCTGCAAGAAGAAGATATAGTGTAGCTGCATTCTCCTTTGTGGCGAAGATCGAGGAAGAAGTAGAAGAAGCTAATGAAATCAGGTGAGACTTTTATATGTGATAAGCGATGCTACTATACATATGCTTAGAGAAATCTGTGTTCCAGGGTTGTTGTTTTTCCACAACGGCGTTGTCATTGTAGAATCATAAGAGCTGTTTTTAGAAATCGAGTGTTTTTAAAGAGAAAATATTTTTGTTGATCAAAGCAATTTATAAGGGTTTCGTAAACAGTTTTAAGCATCATATATAGATCTCTATTGATACTGATATTTTTTATGATACGAGCTTTCGATACCCTTGCTAACTCTTTAACAGCAAGAAAATAATGCAGAACATGATCAAACGAAGTTTGATTTTTATTTCTACTTGTTTGAGCAAAGTAAACAGAGTATAGTGGTCGAAAGTTAGTACTCAGCAATCAGATAACGTGTTTAACAATTCGTTAAGACGTTTTGTTTTCCAAGCGTTGATTTTCTATCTTGGAAAACAAAGTTTATCAAAGCGCTCAAAATTTTGCAGTAATGATATCTTGATCAACTACATTGCAATTGTGGTTATTTTGATTTTAAATGTCTTTAATTTAGTGACGACGATGATGAGGTGAACACACCAAAAGCCGAGAGCCCCGCTGTTGAAATAGTAGATGTCGTGCAAACCGAGCGTCCAAAATTAGCAACATCTTTGAGAACTGAAATCAGAGGAGGGAAGAAGCTTCGTGCAACTGACAAGAAGATGGTCACACCGTTGAAGAATGCTATAAAACAAGGATTCCGTTTGAAAGTAATGAAAAAGAAGTTGAATACTCCTTTGAGGAAAGAGATAGAAGCTGGTCGTAAGCTAAGATCAACAAGAAAGCGACTGAACACTCCTATACGGAAAGCCATTGAAGGAAAACCAAAGTTGAAAGCGACTAGAATGAGGGTACCCACACCAGTTCGAAAAGCGATCGAAGCTAAACCATGTTTGAGGCAAACAAAGAGAGTTATGGGTAAAGGTTTACAGGATGAAATCAAACAGGGCAAATCTCTTACGAAAACGAAGAAAATAATGCCGGTACCTTTGCAAGAAGAGATCAACACTGGAAGAAAGTTCTTGAGGATCAAGAGAAGGATAAAAAAGGATTTGCAAGACGAAATCGTCGCTGGAAAAGTGTTAAAGGCGACCAAAAAGAAGATGCCTGAAGAACTGCAAGTGGAAATAACGAAAGGTGTGAAACTCCGACCAACAAGAAAGAGAATGCCGACAATGCTGCAAGACGAGATAAAGGCTGGTATCGAGCTCTCTAAAACAAAGCAAAGCTTGAAGACCCCGGTGAGAAAAGAAATTGAATCTGGTGTCAGCTTGCGAAAAACGAAACGTCGGATGGCAACAATGCTACAAGATGAGATAAAGTCTGGTATCGAGCTGTCTAAAACAAAGCAAAGCTTGAAGACCCCAGTTAGAAAAGAAATTGAGTCTGGTGTGAACTTGCGACAAACGAAACGACGAATGGCAACAATGCTACAAGACGAGATAAAGTCTGGTATTGAGCTGTCTAAAACAAAGCAAAGCTTGAAGACGCCGGTGAGAAAAGAAATCGAATCTGGTGTGAACTTGCGAAAGACAAAACGACGAATGGCAACAATGCTACAAGACGAGATTAAGTCTGGTATCGAACTGTCCAAAACAAAACAAAGTTTGAAAACTTCTATCAGAAAAGAGATTGAAACTGAAGTCAAATTACGTTCAGCAAAACGCAGGGATGAAGAAGAACCTGTGCAGCCTTCCAAAACACCTAAGCGGCGTTTCTCTAGCGTAGATGATGATGCCTCACAATCCACAAGAAAGAAGCTGAAAACACCTTCGAAAACCCCACAACAAGCTGGCTTTTTCCCTAAAACCAGGTCAAAAACACGCTCTATTTCTCGTCGAAAGTCTACGAAGAAGCCAAGTTACGCGGATATGGTAAAACGCTCTAAGATTGTCGCTAAACGAAGATTGTCAACGAAACAGAAAGATGTCTTCAAATTTGGAGCAGAGCAACAAGTAAGTCAATTTACTGCCGCGTCAAGAAAATAAGGTCGTTTATGTGGCGAATCCCGTACACGCGGTAGGTTGTTAAATAATATTGTTGAAAACCAGAAAAAATGTTGCCCTACACATTGTTGGGCTTTCACCAAGTCCGCCTCTGGAATTTAGGGTGGGCGGGCGGGCGGGCGGGCGAAAAAAAGGAAGCAGAGAGGCAGACTTGTTTTTAAATATCTTTAATTTAGTGACGGAGTTTAATGTCACCACTAATATTGCTCATCACAAAGTAGTTTATAATAATAAACATAATTATGCATATGTGTTGCGACATTCATTTCCAACGTAATTTCAACGTTGCTTCGACGTCACAAGATAATGTCGATCCGATTAGCATTTTCATTATTTTAACAACGTCGATTCAGTGTCATCTTGATTTCAAATGTTTGTTGAACAACGCAATTTTGTCCGCTGGGTAGCTTGGACACCTAAAAAACGAAAATACTAATTTCCTGCCTTCAATAGGTTGTGTCGACGTCCAATATTTCAACATCCACGGCAACTGGCACAATGCAGAAAGGTAAACCTTAATACAATGTTTGACGACCTATTTTGTGTGATTGTCTGCAGAACATTTATTTATTCATGTGTGAGAAGCAATAGACCTTAGAAGTGCTTACGTCACGCGGTTTTCAATACATATCAATTCAAGGTAAATTTTTCCCACATGTTTCCCACATTGCATTGCAATTCATTGTTTAACTCTGGCATGACGCAAGGACCTTTAACGTCTATTGGAAAAACGAAGTTTTTTTCTCTGCATAGTTATAAAGAAGAATAAAACTCCTCGACGAAAAAGTATGGCCCGAAGCAAAGTGTTCGATGGAAAGACAGCGAACGATTGGAACGTTGTAGTCAACAAGAGAAAAATATTGCGAATAAAAAGGCAAAGAGCAGGTATAGTTAATCATTGATACGATTGGTATAACGCGTGGTTTGTTAAAGGATGGCGCATGCAGTTCACGCGTTGTGTCTTTTGGAACTGAGGTTATCGTTTCATGTGAGAGACCTACAGTTATGCAGTTGATCTCCAAATGTAACTAGTAGTAAGTCGTTTTCCTTTTCGTAAAATCTTATTTTGTAAACCCAAGAGGTATCCACTGCGAAACAGAATTGTGATTTGTCTTTTGATAGGTAGATTTCCCCGTTCTGTTCTAATTTCACTTTAGGTAATATGTATCTTGTTCTGTTGAAATTTACAGCTAAACCGCAACAAGAATTGGATATGGAAGGTGTCTCTAATCTTTTCAAAACACCAAAAGCGACCCATTCGAAAGCCCAAGTTATAACAGGCAAAGTGGATACATCAATCGAAAGACCGGTAAGAAAATGCCGAATGAGTTCCTCTCCCGGTGACTCCATGTTGTTCGGATTAGCAAAACTTATGAAGACACCAAAAGTTAAGCAAAACAACGAACCAGCACTCGAAGGCGTTGCGGAACTGTTCGAAGTTTTGGAAATGGCTTCGCCCATCCCCGTGTCAAACACACCCTCTTTAAGAAGGGCCTCGGACAGAGTAAGCATCGTTGCTCCCTTGGCAATGAATAAAACACCTTCCCTACGAATGAAAGATAGCGCGGCTGATGTTGTCTGCCCACTTCCATTGTCAAGCACACCTTCGCTACGAAAAGGTAATGAAAGCTTGAATGTGGCTATAGCAGAAGACCCGCAACGTACTCCATCGCTTCGAAACATTTCAGACCATTTGACGGTTGCATTAGCGGAAGAACAAAGGCAAACCCCCTCTCTGAAACGAGCTAAAGACAATCTAACAGTCGTGGCAGCTGGAACGCCCCAAAATACCCCTTGTCTGAAGAAACCAGCAGAAAATATGTTGGTGTCGTCTCCTCTTCAAGCTAACAACACACCGTCTTTGAAAAATATCCCTGCAGTCATTGTCTCAGCATCCCCTGTTCAGCGCACACCAACTGCTTCTGTAGAGACTGGGAAGCAGCCTAAGACCATCGCCGTTGTATCGCCTTTCCCAGTTCAATCGACCTCCCCACCCAAATCAACATCCTCTTCAATCCAACTTCCGATGCAAACAGCGGAACCTTCTCTTCAACAACAAAGAGCATCCGTGGACGATGTGATATCCCAACCGGCCAATGAAGAACCTTCCACATCAAAATCCACGGGTACAAAGAGATCTACGCGATCTAAACGCAAGGTTGAACCTGAAGCTCTTCCTCCTGCCAAACGTCCTCGTCGTGCTGCATCCCGTAGTAACACGGCTAACGTTGTTATTGAGAAGCTTGTCGTGGAAGCCGAACTACCGAGTGTCAGAGCCAGCACACGATCGAGTAAGAATGTTGCCACTTCAGAATCGCTGGTACCAAAGAGAACCTCCCGAACAAGACGGCCAATCCCAGCAGAACCCACACTTTCCCCAACTGAGCCTGTGCCTCCTCAAGTACCACTCACCTCTCCCTTACAGCCCACCCTTGAACCGGAGAATATCACATCCAAACAACCAGAGTCGACCGATAAAGCCATCACGTCGAAAACGACAAGATCGACACGATCCAAATGCATCGTTAAGCCCGATACCGCACGTGCTCGTCGAACCACAAGAAGTGGCAAAGCCAAAGTTGCTGAGGAGGAAGAGGCAGATGTATCGAGTGCAAGACCGAGCACACGGTCTGGCAAAACGGACAAAAAAAATTCTGTAACATCCGAAACCGCGAGGAAGACCAGAGCAAAATCTGTAAAACAACCCGAGAAGACTCCTCAACTGTCTTTAGAAATTATTGTCGAGGTTGGAAATGAGTTTGATTTAAAGAACAAACGCGACATTCGTGCCAGCCGAAGAAAACCAACAAATGAAACACCGAAAGTATCGGCAAAGAGTAATTCTGCCCCAAAGATCGCCACGCGTTCCGGAAAGAGCAAAAATGTTACCGGAATACCCGAAACACCCCAACCTTTGCAGTTCACCAGGTCGAAGTTGGAGCCGATTATCGAAGTATCTACTCCATTGCCAACACCGGCTTCCTCTATTTGCGGTGGTTCAGTAAAGAAATCGTTACTTAAGAGCCAGGGCTCGACTCGAAGTAGAAGAGGTGTTTCTACAGTCGTTGAGGAAGTAGTAGAACCTGTTGTACCGATGGTGAGTGATGTACGTGACGTGGTAAAGCAAGATATCAAGCATGCAACGAGAGGACGTGTTTCCCGAAGCAAACGTGCCGTAACTGCAGAAAAAGGTGCTGAAGTAAAAGAGCAAGTCAAGAACAAGAACGAGACAACGGGCAACGAGAAGCATGTGACGCGAGCTAAACGAGGCATTGCCGTTGTGATGGAAGAAGAAAGTTTACCAGCCCCAAAACGACAAAAGAAAGAAGCTGTTGAGGCAGAAAGCAAGGAAGTTGAAGACCCCAAGTCGACGGAAGAAAAAGTAAAGCGAGGCGGCAGACAGACAAGGACTGCTCGGGAAGAAAACGTTGTTGAAGAGTTGACCATCAGTAGTAAGTCAAGATCGACCCGAAGGAAGAAACCAGCCGTCAAAGAAATCGAAGTTGTCGAAGAGACCGTTTTGAAATACACACGTACAACAAGACAAAAAGCAAAGCCTGTGGCAGAAAATCCCGTTGCAAAAAAACTCGTGGAAGAAAGAGGCAAGAGAGCACGTAAAGCGAGCCCTAGTCGTCAGACGACTGAGGAAGATTCTGCAAGTCGCCGGAAAACGAGTAGAACGACGAGGCAAAAGGTCGAGACAGCACCTGAAAAAGAAGTGAAAGGGGGACGAAAGG
Source organism: Muricea muricata (assembly GCA_963855995.1). Classification (NCBI taxonomy): domain Eukaryota; kingdom Metazoa; phylum Cnidaria; class Anthozoa; order Malacalcyonacea; family Plexauridae; genus Muricea; species Muricea muricata. Next base: position 5,191,844 of record OY979720.1, on the reverse strand, counting down.
AAAGCAAACGAGCTAACAAAACGCAAGATCCGGTGGTGGAACAAGTAACTAGAGTTACCAGAAGTCGTCGGGGTGCTAAATAGACAAAGAATTTCAAATAATTTGCAATTATCTGTATCGGTTACCGAGTCTAAGTGTTTGCAAGTACGATTTGAAAAAGAAAACACTTCGATGTTTTTACTTGTTTGTTTGACTGGCGTATGCACTCGCTTGTTCTTGAAAAAACCCGTTTTGTATAGTTGTTTAGTCGTATTACAGTTCATTGTTTCGAATAATGCTTCTTGCAACCATTAAGAACTGGGATAAACAAAAATATATAACACCAAAGAGCTTGTAACTTTACATTCTTAGAATTTTGTATGGTTAAACATTTCTCAATTTCATTGTATATAATCTTTTATTATAAACATATAATCACGTGTTACATAAATATAACTTCTTGAAAAGGAAAGACTGATTCGGCTTTATTAGGGATGTAGGTTGTAAATAGTTGTTGGAATATATGGAAAGTAAAGCTATTGTTTGATTGTGTGTTATAACGGCATGAGAAGCTAGCGAAATAGTTTGGCAATGTTGTGAAAGACTTTCTAGTGGAGCAGTTTTGAAAGCAAATCTCTCATTCGCTATGATTTACAAATGAAATATTAGAAAGGTAAACGTTCGGTGTGTGTTGTCGTACCAGGCCCGATTGCATTCCGACACTATCAGCCCAAGATTTCTGGCGACGGCTTGAATGCATTCATATGCATTTTTGGCCCATACCAGTTGCTTGATCAACTTCGTGTTTTTGGATATTTTGTGTTAAAATTGTAATTTCTCTGCCGTAAATCTTTGGCTAGCAAAACTGAAGGAATGCAATCAAGGTACCATATCCTAAAAATCGAAAATAATATTCGTCTTTGCTCTGTGGCAACTTACAGTTTATTTAAGATTGTACATTGTCGAGGAAGCGGTTTTGAGTTGTTATCAGCATTGCTGTGTTTGGCAGCTGTATGCCATGATTCTAGACTTCTAGTGTTAGGCGACTACGGAAATTCCCTGTGTCAATGATTTTCGCGTTGCATGTTTTTCGATGTTTGAACCATTATTACGTTCCTTAACGTTTCTGATGTGTTCAGCCTTTCTTGTTTCCAGAGATCTGCCTGTTTCCCCTAAGTACAGGGAGATACCCTAAAACAAGAAAAGCAAATGATCACGCATGGCAATAGTGCCTACCTGGTCGTAATTCAACCACAATTAGTGCAACAGCAAAGCATGACGTATATAAATACAAACCAGTGATACTGCAGTATCCCCGGTTTGTATATATATACGTGATGCTTTGCTGTTGCACTTAATTGTGGTTGAATTACGACCAGGTAGCCACTATTGCCATGCGCACATGCATCTATATATAGGCTGCTGTTATTAACGTGCTGTATAAGTTTTATCATAAACATCAAAATATAATTTGCGTGATCATTTATGCAATCAGCGAAACACACTTCCATTTATTTAATACTTATCGTCCTGTAGTGCCTCAGCAATAATGTTGTTCTTCGACATTAGATTTAAATAGTGATCTGTTTCGTTCAATGATATATATTGAACGCCTGTAGCTGGGTCATTAAATTTGGAAATGTATGTTTGATCAGAATTTACAAGGTCTTCTCCGAGTATAAGGGAAGGCTGATTTCAACACACATTTGTTTTTCAAATGTTTTATTACTTACAAACATATAGGCTTTTAAAATTCGTGGCACCAGAAACCTGCTGAGTACTGTATGCTCAAGTTGTGATCTTACCCATTTTTGTTATTTATGATATTGCAAAAGACTCAATCGGATTTATTTAGAAATAAATTTGTGCATATAAATGTAATTACACTCAAAAGCAACTTCAAGATCTTCCTCGACAGAGTATGAGTAAATATTATTCGGTGAAATGCGAACAAAAGCTCGCGAATGGGTTCGAATAACTTTGATTTAATCTAGCGTGTATATTTATAATAATTCTTACCCCAGACAAAAACCTATGGGGTTTGTGACAAGGGCAATTAGGTTTGACCAAAAACTCGTTGACTTGAGACATTTTGCATTGGCCACTAGACTATATATGTTTGCTATCACGCGCTTGCCACTTAAATTGTTTAAGCGGGCTTTTCTCTAGCCTATAATTAATTCTAAAACATGAAAAGAATTCAGAGCAAGGAAATTATCGTTCAGCTGCGTTGTTTATTTACCGCCACTTTGCCTTACCACCAGACCGCGTTGGCTATTACACTCGCCCTATTTTACCCGTTTTTAACTGAATGAGCTTTAAGAAATGGTTAAACAATATAAACCACTAAAAATCGTAGATGTGTCAATTAGACATAAATGAAAAGGGTGAGACGTTCTCTGACTAAAATATATTTATTTGTTTACGAGCTTTCGGCCACCAGTCTGTAGCCTTCAACGGGTATACTTATAATGATTGCAGTAAACTGTGAAAGTGTGAAATGAAGCTAGATATGACGTGTATACATGTGCACTGTGAAATACGATAAGGTGATACTATGTTTTCTTTATTAAGTAAGCCTGGAATGCCGAAGCTTGAAAATAAAATATTAAAACAAAGTTCGTTAAAAGATATTTTGAATAAAGAACAGACAAAAGTGATAGACTGCATGTTGTAAAACGAAGTACTTCTAATGTTCTAACTGACCGCATTTCAAACTTGCCTAATCTATAAAAGAATTTGAAGAAATTTTATTGGTATTTTGGGTTTCACTGGAACCTTTTTCAGTGATTCTGAGCGGGGGTCAACCCAAAAAGTATTGATGTTTGTACTGCACTGGAGCAAGCAAATCTCACGAAATTGCACACATTTGCTGCCAAACACAAGGTCAACACATGCAGTGAAAATGTTTTTCAGTCTGATGACAGTGTATCGATTTGGAGTTGACCCCCAGTGAAATTTATGATGTCACGTGAAACCCAAGAATAAGAAAGGGATTAGAATTTCATACATTAACTATGGAAGTTTGTAAAGGAATAAGGAAGGAATTGTTTGAAGCTGGAAGTGTGGAAAATACAAATGGCGGCCTAAACGCAAGGGTGAAGTTATTAATTCAAAACGTGAAGTTTTTGTCTTCTGCCCTGATACAATCAGGTTTTGAAACATGCCGATAACGAGAAGCTCAACCGCAGGCTTAAGGAAATCTTTAGATAAATCAAGACGCAGTGAGGACTTTCCCAATGGCGCGGATACCACCGTTAAATATATATGGCAGGTTCGTGTACTGGTTGCACTTTCGTAACTCAATTGAGCGGTAATTCCAGTCAATTACACAAACATTAAGTCCAAAAAATGTTGTAAGTTTTGACCTAGCTTTACAAACAACATGATTCAAACTAATTTGATTGCAATGGTCCTGACATGATGACATCTGTCATGGCAATAGAATTATACATAAGTACATAACATAACTGCCCACACTCCAGAGTATGTCACATTGCCCCCGATATTTTTATAGTAAAAAATTAGCGCACCTGCCTTTCTTTTCCTCTGCAGTCTTGATAACTGCACCAACAACAAATGCTTTTACTGGCTTGGTGAAAGCTTCTCACCAAGGTGCATTGGAAGGGGATATTGGGCAAACCCACAGGATTTGACAGCAACATTAGGAAAATTGTACCAAAAATGTCAAACCCCATCCAGGTTTGCCTGATACTCCCTCTCATGAGCAAACCATTGCTTGACTTGTGCATTACTAGCTTGATAAAAGCTTTTAGTTAAGCCTTGTAGACTTGCTTGGTCTTGCCCAGCACCCTCTAAAAAACCTTGTTAAATCCACCACTGCCTTGATATACCCTATATCATGGTCAATTCTGGGAACTTATGTCTCAAAATGACCAAATGGACCTGTTTTTCTGAAACGACCATCATTACTTTTTAGTATTCTGAAACGCATGAGCAATTTAATCCGTCAGAGATGAATGAGTATATTGATACAAAAAGAAGAGAAAGAAACCAGAGGTATAAGCTTATAGAGAGGCTGCAATTTGTATTGTACGTGCTACGGAACAATGAATTCAATGCTTCAATGAGTATTAAATTCATTGTTCTTTAGTTTGATAAGTTTTTTTAGAGATTTTTAGAGATAGACTTTTACATGTAGTTAAGACCCCTAGTTTACTTTAGTGAGTAATTAAATAATGGAGATTGTCTCTTTCATTATTTGGTTATGATGTTTTTAGTGATAAATACTAAACCTGATGATGAGTCTTCTGCTTGTCCTAGATTACCGGTATATATTTCCAAACATTGTATTATAGAGAAATACTGTAGATGGAAAAATGCAGTGTATTTTTTCTCATCCAGCCATATTTTAATAAGCATTGTTTGATTGACTGTAATGTTTTATTTTACATGACTTGAGTTTGTATGATAATTGTACTAGTAGTATGATAATTGTGGTAGTATGTATAGCTTTTTCTTAAAAAATGTTGAATGTCAAGGTTGTTTAGCAAACCTGAACCAACAACCTCTGAAGATGTCACCTCCACTAATTCTGATGAAGTAAGTCTTGTAATGTTCTAATTCTAATCAAAAGGTCACAGCATATAATAAACAAAGTGATACAGGTGTAGTTTTCTTTGCTCAGAAACTCATGTGTATCACAATAGTTGATGGTATACTGATCTGATGGAAATAGCAAATTGTGACATATTGATGATATCAACAACACACCCATATTTTGAATTTAAGGCTGATATTGGACAAGCCATTAATTTATGCTCTAGAAGACATGAATGTTTTACTGATATCATGATTGTAAAAACATCCCTTTTTTCTAATTGTTATTAAGACCTTGTGTAAAGGTCTGATTAAGATTTAAACTCTGGGCTCTTGGTGTAGAAAACAAGAGTGGCTGTGACCACTGAGGCGACTGAGCACCATTACACATTTGTGTTGGGTTTTAGCGTAGCTTTTCTTTATCCTTTCTATTTTTATCATGATAGGTGAGTAATGGGAAGAATGAACAAAGTAAAAGAAAAATAAAAAAATGTATCCTGCTGGTTTCATTGTGAATTATATTCATGAGAAAATGTTTATAAAATGGGAAACAATGCTGGAGTTGATTTATACTAGAAATTAATGATATCTTGACTCAGAGACAAATCATCCGTAAGCTAGATTCATCTGTCTAAGTTGATATAAGCTCAAGTTAAACTATCCAAATGAGCACTGTAAATATCCTGGGAACTTGTGCTTGTTTTTGTCATATTGCATTTTTTCAAATTTTGGCGAGAGCTTTGGCATATATACGATATAACTATATAAGAAGTATAGTTTGCCGTGTGCAGCGTTTATGTACACAAAATTTGGAGATTATTTCCCAAATTTACTGATAAATATTAGTTTACATAAATTGTGATTAACACTAACATATGGTTAGCTCACATTGGTTTGAATTGCTTTGGGTTATGTGCTTAATGATATCACAGCATTAAAGATGTTAGATGATGCTGTTGCCAGTCCAAGACATATAGGTTCACCATTACACCGCACAATTGGTACTCCTGCATCGATACTTAGAGGAAATCAACAACCTTTACCTGCACTTAAACACAGTACATGTAAGTACTTTACTGTCGGTCCTTGAATGTTTACTTTTACTACTATTTTGATTAAGTAAAACAGTAATTTTAGGACAAGGTCAGTAATTGGTAATCCATTGTTTTTTTTTCTCTAGACACGCCAAGCGGCCGCTCATCATTAGCAGAAGGCAGCTTTGATCTTCAGGTATTATTAGCTAATTTAATAGACTATAGGTCATTTTCATTCCATCTTTGTTTGTCAGCCTCTGGGTGTACCTAAGAAAAGAATCTTTTTAAAATTTTTTTATTCATTCAGTACACCCTCCTGTGCCCATATGGTACTGTATATGCTTCAAATTTGTATTTTGTATTCTTTAAACTATTCACAGAACACTTCTTATTTGAACATGGTTGGAACAACACCTGTTCGTTCCAGGTTTGGGCCAGGTGGAAGACATATTGACGTAAGTTTCATGTGCATGAGAATTTCAACACGCCCATGTTTTTAAACCACATCCATTTTGCCATTTGCTCAGTGTCGTAGACTGGCAGTTTCTGTTTTTATCTGTGAAATCTGCTGGCTTTTCTTTTTCAGGCTGCTATTTCGCTCATGGACGACAGCGGTTTCACAAAACCTGTTACTCCAACTGGTCAATATTTCCTAGAGGTACAGAGTTATATTCTAGCTGCTGTTCGCAGTCTTAACCCATTGAGTGGTAGTGCTTTTCTTTTGAACATATTGCATGGTATTAGACTTGATAAAATTGTGCATAATTAGGGTGCATTGCAACATAACAGGTCATTAGAACGTAAACTATGAAAACATTATTTGTATATATTTTGTAGGATATTGAAGACAAGACAACTGATCTCACAAAATCAACAGCATACTCGGAAATAGATGCTGTGGAAACAGGTAAAAGACAACTATAATGGAAAGCTTGAAGGTAAAATTAGCCATTTTCTAATTGTCCCTCCAAACAATCCAAAGATGCTTTGTAGTTCTCAATTGGGAAATGTCTAATTAAGTTGCAATCTTTACTGAAGATTACTGCAGTGAAGGGTATAGTTGAAAAGACTAAGCAACCAAAAAGAGTTATAAGCTTCCTTATAGACCAACATTACCGCTCTATTGCAAACTGAAATTGCTCATCTTTTGTGTAGCATTCGATGACTTGCTGGAAGGATTTACAAAATCTCTCACAACATTGACTCATTCATCTCAAGTGTTTCAACTGGTTGATGAGTATGAAAGGGTGAGTATTTTTGCTCCATGCTTTGTTCTCTCACTACTTCTCTGCATCAAGGCTTGTGTTACATTCAGTGGTACAATTAAAATATTTTCGCTTCTAGTTGTGTGATGAGACAGGATCTGCAATATACAATTTTGCAAGGAAAAGCACTCCTGGCAGAGCTAGGTGAGAATTTGCTGAAAAGTTTTGGGGTAGGGTTCTGGGATGGGGATAATGCACAAGGGGCTGCTTTAACAAGGATGTGCTGTGGAGGGGTCACATGCCTGTCAAATGTTGGGATCCTAGGTAGTGTCTCTACCTGCAAGCGCCTGAAGCTATCTTGGTCACAACTAACAATGTGTTGTGTGGCTTGACTAACTCAACAAACTAGGCAAGTTTGAACCAGCCAAGGCTAACTGCAAATTTTTTGCTACCTCCAAAAAACCCCAAATAAGCAGGCATAGATCTTTTTGATCATGCATCATCTTAGAGACTAAAAAGGTAGTATAAACGTGTTATATAAATAATTTGTGTTTTAATCGTTATTCACAGATTTTCGAAACGAATCAGGAACATGGATGCTACAAATCAAGAGAAATACACGTGGCGACTTATTGGCTATCTGTTTAGGTTGGAGTCTGTTTTCTAGAATCACACTCCTTGAGTGGTCAGTTATGGTAGATATTTATTTAGTTTTAACTTTAATTTCAGAGACAGGCTGGAGAAAAGTGATGATCATGAAGATGATCTCTTGTCTGAGAGTGTTGCCAAGGAAATTGTATGCGTGAATAATTACATTATACTAATTAACAATTAGATTACGAGCTTGAAATTTCTATGCGGCGATAGTTGATGAGGGAGGAGCCCAAATCAACTATCACTGCATTAAGATTGAGAGCGAGTAATCTAATTGTTTTAGTAGAATCTAAAAGATAGTAAAAGAATGTAATAGTATAATTGTGTTAGTAGAATCTGAGATAAAAGTCATTTTACATCAAAAACTATTACAAATTGTCTTTGAATTACACCAGAAAAATTATTATTTTTCTACTCGCTAAGTATCGAGCAATACATAGCGAGTAGAGCGGCCAATTAAGTTACAGCATTTGCATTAGTATGCTAGTATGATTCTACTAACTAAAATTAGATTATAAGATCCCAACTTATTGTAATTCTTTCATTGGAATCAGAGATCAAATATAAAATATTCCACAAAGAAGAATGATTTTGAAGCTACTTCATGTGAAAGAATTTTTTTATATATATGCGTGGATTTGCGCTCTAAAAATGTTGGTCTTAATCTTTAATCTTACTTCAAGCTATGTATCTACGTTTTCAGGCAAAGAATAAAAGCGAAAAAGAAATAGTTTTAGAATTATTCAGAAAAGAAGCTAACACCCGTCGCAATCAGGTACATGAATCATAATTCTTGGAGCGTACGACCCAATTTTCATTTCATCCCTGCTTAAAATTTTGAATTATGATATTTCAGTTTGTGTCATATGTACCTGAAGTTACCACAATATATATTTGTTCACGCAGCTGGTTATTGATTGGTTAGAAAAGAATAGCGAAGACTGGTTGGCTAATTTTATCGAATCTGCAAACGTCGAATACTTTGGAAACTTTTACAATTGGTAATTAATTACCTTGAAATCAATTGTAAAGTGTTTTTTTTTGTCTGGTTTACAACACTTCTATCACTTGATCAATTTTAAGGGAAAACACTCTACATTCCCTGGAACAATCAGGACCAATGTCAGCTCCAAAACGACCTTTTGTAACAGAGATGGTAAGTGAGGCACTGTGTTCTTATGCCTGCTCCATGGCCCCACCCCCACCTTACCCCCTTCTCAAGACATCGGCTTATGTAAAAAATTATGTGCTCATTGATTATATATCCGTCACTGAAATAAGCGTTTCAGATTAAGAATTTTTCTTTGAATCTTCAACTGTCCGTTTCAGGATCCAGATGCGCCAGTAAGACAAAACAGACCAATTGCTGACCTTGACATAGTAAGTCTGTTTTTATGCTTGCCGCTCTTTTTATTGGCTTATGACTTTCGATGTATATAAAGACAATAAAGTCGCAGGTACAGATGTGTTGTCGCCCAATCATCGGAGCTAGAGACTCGTGTATAAAGTGCATAAGTTTCTAGCCAATATGTGTTGGCTTCAGAGACAGAGGAAAGCAAAGTACCCGGAGAAAAAGCACAGGGGTGATCAACTACATGCGAGAACTCTTATTCACATGAGACGTGATACACCAGACTTGCTTAGGTTTTTCGGTGGTGAGATGCACATCGTGCTAACCACTTGTCCACTCGTCATGCACGTTTACATTCAAAATTTCCCACAACTTTAACATTAATGAACATTAACATATTGCATTTTGTTATGGCCTTTGTTGTTATTGTTTAAATTAGATTCTGTTTTATCATGTACAATAATACTTTGCTTGCTTCCATCCCAGAATGAATCCGGTAAAATAGCAAAGATTCGTATAGAATTGCTTTGCTATAAGACGGATTATAGAAATATTTTATCGTGATGTCCAAGGGAAAATGGCCGCGGCAAGAGTTTGAGCATGCAAGCATCAAGATGTAACAGTAATTCTTTGAAAGAACTTCACATTTTCGCTTATTACAGGAAGACGAGAGGCGCCTTCTTAAGCATTTGTTTGCCTACATTCGAGCTGGCAAATTGCAGCAGGTATGACTCTAAGAACGTTGGGTTTTAATGATTTCACGCATGCTTTATGCAAGACTGTTTTTAAGAATATTTATATTTACCCAGGCTCAAGAACTGTGTATAAAATGCGGACAAGCATGGCGAGCTGCGACAATGGAGGGCTGGAAACTATATCACAATCCAAACACGAACAAAAAAGGTTTGTTAAAATAATTCAAGCATTATTATTTGGGAAACCACCTTGGAGAGATTATGTAAATGCCCGCAATGTACAGTTGGAACTCGTAAAGTTGTCCACAGTACTATTGTTGGTTTACAAAGCAAAAAACGAACAACATGTTTAGCCTGATGAAAACAGCATTGAACAATGTTTTGCAGCCCACATTGTTCAGGGTTATCAACAATATTACTCAATATTGTTACACCTGATTGCAGGCTAGTCCAGGTTCAACAATGCTGAACAATATTGTTGATAGCATTGAACAATGTGGGCAGCAAAACATTGTTCAATGCTGTTTTCATCAGCCCAGAACAGGTAGTTCGATTTTGGCTGCGTACACTACACGGCAAAAAATCATCAACCTGTTGCAATGTTGTTGAGAACAAGACTGAACAATGTTGTGCTGCCCTCATTGTTCAAGGTTGTTGACAACATTGTTACATCCGATTCAGGCTCAACAATATTGTTCAATGTTGTTGACAACTATGAACAATGTGGGCAGCACAACATTGTTCAATCATGTTATACTGCAGGCTCATAATTTTTGACTGTGTAGCAATTCCTCCTGAAAAATCAACGGGATACTTAGTTTCATACTGTAGTCAAGAGGTCAAGGCTCCACGAAGGGATATTGATATGTTATTTATAGGCGGTATTAATATGTTATTTATAGGCGGTATTAATATGTTATTCAAGGTGGCTTATATCCTTGAACTTGTAGTGATTGACTTTTTGACAAAATCTTAATTTATTACAACGTAAATATAGACTTAATATTTCAAGGACTTTAAATTTAGCGTATTTGTTCAATATTAGTTATCCATTAACAGGCGAAGAGACGCTTCGTCGATACGTTATAATTGGCTTTTCCAGCTATTTCAGGCTCACTGTTATTGGCTTTACTATCTAATTGTGTTTTCTCGACGGCATGTAGGAACCCGGCTAATGTATATACATCTCATAGGAGGCGCCATTAAAAGATCCTTATAATCCAGTATTTATAGATCATTAATTTATTTTTGAGTCCGTTTTCTTTGATGTACCGCGGGTTATATCCAGGTTATTTACCTTGACTAAATAACTGGATGAAACTCGTGGGAAAATCTGGAAGAATCTCGACTTAAATGAAAACCTCCTCAAAAATAATTAAGTGCATGAAATACCTCTAAAGTCGGGATTTACGTCATATAAAGCTCGCGCTGCGCGTCCTCGGGATCTTTATATGACATAATCCCCCCCCCCTCCCCCTCTCGGTATTTAACCTATACGTTATAAGGCTAAACGGAAAAAAATTAATACTTGTTCAAGTTGATAAAAACAGGATTGAAAAATGCTCGCTGCCCATATTGTTCTTAGTGGTCAACAATATTTTGATGTATTCCCATGATGTGTTTGGTTCAAGAAAGCTGAATACATGATAATCGTCATGTCTGACCATATGTTTTCGTAATAAATTTGAAGTGTGATTTACTTCTTACACATACGATTCAACCAAGTGGTTAACAGTTGAATTTGGACTGTTTCAATTTTTTATTTATTTTTTTTTGGGGGGGGGGATGATAAATCACGAATAATGAAAAATGTCAGCAATTGTTTTGTTTCTCCTAGTTTACGGTAAGCTGATACCTTATTAGCATCGGCCTTAATTTAAAGGGAACTAAACTTTGGAGAGGCTTCTGGTATTAAGCGGGCTAAGTTGGTGACGTGTATACCCTTTTATCTGTTTTAATACAAACATAATTTCTCTTCAAAACATCCAAGTGATACAGACACAGACTTAAATTTGCATAAATAAAGCGAAAACATACAGCTTGCCTGAATCATTGTGTTTACATGGAAATTCCCAGTCCGCCTAAGCAGGATATCGTGCGGACGGGCCTGTCCGGTTCCCATATACACGCAAGATGTGGGTCCGGTTAATAAATCGCGTCAAAGGCAATTTAGGCAACAAACAATGAGGCTAGCTGTCGCCTTACTTATTGCATTCGACGCCACTGAAATTCCACGTATGAACGAGGCCGTGCATTACAAGGTACTCCCGGGTAAGCGGGTAGCCCCTTAGACGCATAAACAACAGGTAGTCGAGTGACATATGACAGTGACATATCATACTTCGCACACATGCTACGCAGTTTCCTTTTCACGTGTAAACATGTTTTAAAAACAATTTCTAAGCATCGAGAAGAACTCTTATTACCATATTAGAACTTCATTGTTGATCGTTACTTGCTCGTGGTTTCCGACAAGTCATTCATCAAACATGTAACAACTGCGGAAGTTATTACATGCTTTCTGGTTTCATTTTGCAAATCTGAACTATGGCGGAAGGGAATAATTCCTTGCAATCATGCTCGTATTCGTTGGATTTTATTATCCCAGTGACATTTCTATTTTCCTTGACATCGCTGTTGGTGTTATTTGAAAACATTTTGCTGTGTGTTGCCGTCGTTCGCTCTCCTTTGCGCGACATCAAGTCAAATTGGTTCCTGGTTGGCCTGTCTGTAGCGGACATGTTCACATCACTTACTATAACTCCTCTGCAAATATTGGAAGTTTGGAGCTCGCCCCATTGGCCTCTTGGTCCGATTGGAGTGAATGTTTACAATTCACTGTGGAATTTCGTATTGATAGTTCCTTTCCTGACAGTTCTTGCGATTACGATTGATCGTTACTTGGTTATTGCAAAACAAACTAATATGTCTGATCGATTCAGCGCAAGATGGGTTTTTGCCGTATTGCTTTGCATCTGGGCCTACAGTAGCATTGTGGTTTCATTGCTTTACCTAACCTTCGACGAAGCACCTAGCGACGAATACGTATGGAATGTACCTTATCAATACTACTACCCGTTTCTGGCAGCACATGTTTTCTTGCCTTTGATTATGATATGTTGTTGCTATTTAAGAATTCTTAACGTTGTACGCTTGTCCAGACAAGAAATGTCTGGCATACATGATTCTCCTGTATCAAATTCCCAGAGATACGAAATCAAGTTAGCCAAGACAGTGGGCTATGTTATACTGGCCTTAGTCGCAGTATGGATCCCTGTGCTTGCAATGGAAGTCGTTTATGCTTTAGACAGCGGGAATTCTTGTGTGGTGAAGAAGATTGGCATCTTCAGCGTATGGTTAACTTGCACTAACGGAATTATTAATCCATTCATTTACGCCATGCGAAGTAAACAGTTTAAAGACGTTTTAAAAAGATTGTTAAGGTGTAACAGGTCATTTAGAATCAATGTCATTTGAGAATGTAATTTGTTGGCGATCAAATTTTTATTGCTTTCGAAGAAATTTGTATTCGTTTTTCCGAGGGTCCTTCCTGGAAATCGTTGAAATTCTAGTTTAAATAAATTTGTATTCGTTCCTTCCGAGGTTCCTTCCTGGAAATCGTTGAAATTCTAGTTTAAATAAATTTGTATTCGTTCCTTCCGAGGTTCCTTCCTGGAAATCGTTGAAATTCTAGTTCAAATAAATATGAATTCGCTCAGTGGTTAGGGACCTGTTCTTTTGGGGTCTCTTCTACTGGGCTACCAACAGGTTTTGATAAACTAAACATTTATCCAGTTAGATGTATCCAGACTGCATATATGATCATGCATGTCCTAAAACTAACCATTCCAAAAACTATTGGATACAAATATTACGTGCTTGCAACGTTCGGATTGGGTGCATATATTTAGCTAGCATTATTCTGTCGTTGCTGCTACGAGGATCGCGCGTGTGTATGTACTATTTAAAACACGATCAGGAGTGTTTTATTAGGTATAAAGACACGAGCGCGAAGCGCGAGTGGCTTTGTACTAATAAAACACGTCATGTGTTTTAAATGGCTTCAAAAAGATTTGCATAATAAAGCCAAATCTTTATATAAAAATGTTTGTATAAAAATCTTTATATAAAAATGTTTATATAAAAATCTTTATACAATTTGCATGACAAGCATCTTTTGTATTATTGCATAATGAGTGTTCTCTAGCAGGTATAAAGAGGCATGCACGTGACTTATTTAGCACTGGATATTGGATAATTAGTTCGTGAATAATTGGGTTTTTGAAGCGTCATACGAAGAAGATGATACCCAAATACTGCACACGCCACATGATGTCGTTTTCGAGCGTTTTCATTCCTAATTATTTCAAAAAGTTCCCAGCATAAACCTCGTCTAAGCATAAAAACTACAAACTTCATGCGAGGAGAAGGTTTATAGTTTCGTTTAGACTGTTGTGGAAACGCTCGGAAACGGCCTCGTGTGCACATAGTCTTAAATCTTGTTGACATTTTGTTGTTCGAGTCGAATAAAGCTGACTAAGCCTTTTAATGTTTATCGCGCTGCCGAAAGTCACGGGTTTCCGTTTTCCTCCCACAGAGTAGTCGACAAGGTGGGTTGGTTAGGTTACACGGAAAAATTACATTCATATTATTAATCTGACACTGCAGAGAACAGCGAAAAATTCGTTGTCTCGAGCGGGATTTGAACTCGCATCATCCGATATCTAAATCGCCGCTCTACCAATTGAGCTATCGAGCCAACTGGGATTGGGAGCGAGGCTTATCCAATTTAAGTGCACGAAATTACGGTGTATTCATTGGTTCATGTCTTTGTGATGACCCTCCCCTTGTGTAGACTTGCTCCAAGTCCCTATTTTTCTTAGTTTTTTTGTAAGTGCACTATACAGTAAATAACATAAAGTAGCGAAGAGGGAGGCAAAGAAAATAGGGACTTCGGGTAGGCTACTTTATGTTATTTGCAGTATAGTGCACTTAAAATAAAACAAAGGAAAATAGGGACTTGGAGCAAGTCTAGGCCTTGTAGCGAAACTAAATGAAGGAAATAAAATGTGTCGAACATGCCATACTTGTGAGATTTATCCTGTACAACACTCAAAATATACACGGCAAAAAATTACGAGTTGTTGAAAACAGGTTTGAACATGTTGTGCCACCCATGCGGTTAAATGTTGTCAACAATATTGTTTATCATTGGTACACCTGATTGCAGGCTGGGTTCAGGCTCAACAACTTGCTCAGTATTGTTGGCAACATTGAACAATGTGGGCAGCACGACATTGTTCAATCCTGTTTTCAACAACCTTCAACAACCCTTAATTTTTACGCGTGTAGATTTCATATTTTCGCGCATGCTTTTATTATTCTCCTTTTAATTTCATGTCAGTATGAAAACATCCAAAGTAATTTACACCATTTTCAATTTAAATCAGTTTTCTATCAGCTCGAAATTTAATGTGGAGAAAAGAAAATGAATTTTACGTGTCACTTGACACGACGTAATTTACGCTATTTTTTGTTTGATTCCAAATCAGTTTTGTAACAACCTAAAATTAAAAGAATATAATGGATTTTCAAAATTGTAGAAAAAAATAACTTCTATAATCGAAAATTTGTAAAAAAAACTACATATAAGATATTTGACCCTCTTGCGTGAACTTGCCTCCTCACAAAGGCATATAAAAAGCATGAAATTGCGAGAGATAAAAAGTAATTTTAACTTTTAGCTGGGTAGTGATTTTTTTCATCTGCTGCCGAAAGGCGCAAGAAGCAATGACTTCAGGGTTCTGGTATTGAACTCACAAGAGAAAAAAGTGACTTCAATTTAAAAAGTGCTAGGGTCGGTTGTAATGGTGGTTAGCGCTATCCATTGGATAGTGGGTTTTTCAACTGCTGCAGAAAGGCATAAAAAGCAATGGCACTTAGACGATATTGAACTCGCAAGAGATAAAAAGTGACTTTAACTAAAAAATGCTAATCTTTAACATGGTTTAGCTTGTTTCTAAGCATGTTTATAAAGTTTGAACAATCAATATCCGGTGGATAGCGCTATACCCCTTTCGTGCAAGCGACACCGGGTTGTTTGATCTAACACTGTCTCTTAATGATCAGTTCTGGCAAAATGAATTCAATGTAGGCCGATATTGAAATTCATTAATTTGAGAATAGTGTAAATTACTTTGGACATTTCATATTTGCATTAATAATAATTCAATCCGGTAAAATACGACCAAGGATTAATATATGGCAATGTATTTTGGTTGATTTTCAATATTCTTCAGTTCCCTATAAAATTGCACTTGCTGTTTTCAGTTCCAATCGACCTCAGAAGTGCTTACATCACATGGTTTTCAATGCATATAAATACAAGGTAAATTCCCCCCCCCCCATGTTTCCCACATTGCATTGCAATTCATTGTTTAACTCTGGCGTGACCTAAGGACCTCTTACGTCTATTGCACAGTCATTTTTCTATTTGTCATTGAACTTAAAACAATTGGTACTATAGACCCCGTATCACTGAACGATGCTAAATATTGGGTTAGAGAATTAAAGAACCTCATAAATTTTGAAATGATTTCATTACAGTGAGGTAGGAATCTCGGTAATTGAGAGCGGGAAGGCATGTTCCTATATTTGTGTTTGCATAAAGACAATCGGTTTCCAAAAAAATAATTGTGCAGAACACGAATATATATGAATATGGCCCCCTCAATAATCAATTTTGCTACGCCTGCGGTTCATTCTTTTTAAAACTCTCATTGATGGCTAATATTGCTTTTTTGTTTTAATTTCCGTTTTTAATTATTTGTGTCCTTTTTTGGTGTTCAAGTTCATATTTGAAAAACACTTCAGCGATAATGATATAATTATATCCGAAATGAGCGATTTATATCGGCTATATAAGTTCCTGTTCATCTTAAGGATCATTATTTCAATTTCCTGGTCTTGTAGTGCTAGGTCACTCGTTTAGAACCATGAATATCTCGTTTATATCGTGCTCGTACGCTTTGGATTTTACTATTCCTGTGACATTTCTGTTGTCATTGACGTGGCTACTGGTTATGTTTGAAAACATTTTGCTCTGTGTTGCCGTTGTTCGCTCTCCTTTGCGCGACATCAAGTCAAATTGGTTCCTCGTTGGCCTCTCTGTGGCGGACATGTTCACATCGCTTACTATAACTCCTCTGCAAATTTTAGAAATATGGGCCTCGCCTCATTGGCCTCTTGGTCCGATCGGAGTGAATGTTTTCAATTCACTGTGGAATTTCGTATTGATAGTTCCTTTCCTGACAGTTCTTGCGATTACGATTGATCGTTACTTGGTTATTGCAAAACGTTTTAATGTGTCGGAGAAATTCAGCGCAAGATGGGTTTTTGCCGTATTGCTTTGCATCTGGGTCTACAGTAGCATTGTAGTTTCATTGCTTTACCTAACCTTCGACGAAGCACCGAGCGACGAATACGTATGGAATGTACCTTATCAATACTACTATCCGTTTCTGGCAGTGCATGTTTTCTTGCCTTTGATTATGATATGTTACTGCTATTTAAGAATTCTCAACGTGGTTCGCTTGTCCAGGCAAGAAATCGCTTCTGTGCATGGTGCTACTCATGCACCAGTCTGCAATGAAATCAAGTTAGCCAAGACGGTGGGCTATGTTATACTGGCCTTAGTCGCAGTGTGGATTCCTGTGCTCGCAATGGAAGTCGTTTATGCTTTAGACAGCGATAATTCTTGTCTTGTCAAAAAGATTGGCGTCCTGAGCGTGTGGTTGACTTCCACCAATGGCTTTATTAATCCATTCATTTATGCAATGCGAAGTAAACAGTTCAAAGCAGTTTTGAAAAGGTTGTTGAAGTGTGAGAAAGTGTGAGACGCTTCATAGAACATTCATGATAATATCTACATATATTAACATATTTGCATTATATTCTAATAGTCTGAACAATATAAACAGTTAGCAATTTGAATTTTTAGGTTTGTATATAGGGTATAATGCTATATTTATTTGTAAATAGTTTGTGTGGGGCTTTTCATCTAATTAAAATTATTAGGTGTATTTACCTCGAGAATAAAGTGTATTGTATTGTATTGTATTATATTAAATATAATAATAATAATAATAATAATAATAATAATAATAATACCATGGATAATACTATGGAATTATATTTTTGGAATTACTATGGAATTACACTTTTGTCTTGCTGTTTGTTTGTTTGTTTGTTAGGACCTTTTTCCACAAACGTATTGATCTTTCTGAAAATCGCAAGTTCGACACATATAAGTTTTAACACGCATGTTGATCTCAAAAAGCTTAATATCTGGATATCGTAGTGTTTACTTTTATGTTGGTCTGCGGAGCCGAAATTTCATATACAGTAGTGTGGTATATTCAGGCTTTTCAGTCCCGTGAGCATTTCTACTTTTTCAAGTATGTTGTGTAAAGGTCTATCTATATATGGCACAATATGCGATTCTTACCTTAGTGATTTGTAATCACATATCATTGAAATGATGAGTTAGAAATTAAGAGTACTGTACTTGAAGGGGGGACTTGAGTATTCCCATCTTCCTCTTAAAGTGATATAAGCAATATTCTTCACGGTTCTCAAGTAAAAGAAGCATTTAATGGTACATATAGGTCATTAGAGTAACACGAAAGATATGTGTGTTTACTAACTGAAACGATCGAACAGGATTTAACGAAATTGTGTCAATAGCATTTAACTAGCTGGTAGAGAAAAGAATTTTACTATTTTCATAAAAAATATTTGCCCGGGAAGATCTGCACAAAGAGATATTTTGAAGAAGATCTTCACAAAGAGACATGTTTTGTTTTTATTTATTTTCTCACAAGCGATAAGTACCCTATTCCCTAACGAGGGAAGTGTGAATTCTTCACGGTTCTCAAGTAAAAAGAAGCATTTGATGGTACATATAGGTCATTGGAGTAACACGAAAGATATGTGTGTTTACTAACTGAAACGATCGAACAGGATTTAACGAAATTGTGTCAATAGCATTTAACTAGCCGGTAGAGAAAAGAATTTTACTATTTTCATAAAAAATATTTGCCCGGGAAGATATGCACAAAGAGGCATTTTGAAAAAGATCTGCACAAAGAGACATGTTTTTTTTTTCAATTTATTTTCTCACAAGCGATAAGTACCCTATTCCCTAACGAGGGAAGTGTGAATTGGTATGCCAAGTATTTTAACCACAAAGCGGAAATATTGGATTCCTGCTAATAATGTTATATTGGAAATAATAACTATAAAAAATATATTGGAAGAGAAATTTCTTTGTTCCTAAAAACTATTGCCAGCCTCTTTATAGACGTTTCTCATGTTATGAAGTTCTGAAATGCATTAGTGACAGACCCTTTGCCAGATTACCGGTCACCTATGCATTAATTGAAGCAATTAGAATGATAGGGGTCCTAAATTAAAAAATCTTTTGTGCTAAAACTTTTAGTTGTTATTTGCACTATCGAAGTTCCTCTGATCACACTAGAAATTTTCAGTTTGAAAAATTTTTAAGGAACAGGCAACGAATTTTCAACACATTCAGTGATCAATACTTAACTTCCTTATTTACCCTGTATAAAATATTTACTGTTATGGCAGAAATATTGACCAAAATCTTTCTGTAATCACAGAATTGTTTGGTAGACCATTCTGGATCGTTCATTATGGTGACATGCACAATAATACCCCTTGTAAATGAATCGATTCCATGTATAGCTTTTTAACAATTAGATTACGAGCTCGAGATTTTTATGCGGTGATAGTTAATGAGGGCGAAGCCCGAAACAACTATCAACGCATAGAAATTGAGAGCGAGTAATCTGATTGTTTTAGTAGAATCTGAGATAAATAATTGATTTTCGACTCATTTTGCTAAAAAAATATTACAAATTGTCTTTGAATTAAAAAATACACAAGAAAAATTATTGTTTTGCTGCTCGCTGTCTATCGAGAAATAGATAGCGGGTACAGTAGCCAATCAAATTACAGCATTTGCAATAGTATGCTGGTGTGATTCTACTATATCTTGATAGACAGCATTAAAATGGCCTATGTTTTTTGTCTTCAGATTCGAGGAGCAGAAACATTGAACCAGTTCAGGGGAATCCAAACCGCGACATTTGGAAAAGCTCCTGCTGGAATTTAAGCGAACAGGTAGATTTATTTCACGAGCATGTTCGTTGAAAGCTTGCAGTGTGTACAACATTGTGTTTTTGTTTTACTTGTCTTTGAAATTCTTGCAAGGTTTTAGCCGCAAGTTAAATCCTCGTTTAACTGAAATTGGGCAATTTAATCTGATTAAATAATAGTCCGACATTCCTTCTGGGTCTGGGGGCACGCCCCATTCCTATTCTTTTACATGGCTGTGTCTTTGAAACGTCATTCTCCTCATTGTGAGAGCAGTATTAAACAAATATAACAGCATACAATGCAGTACTGTAAAAATACTTAGGTTAAATCATAAATCATTACTACCAAAATAACCACATGTTAATCCAAATCAGTCTAAACGAATATCGAAAATAATAGTATTGCCTGATTCTCCCACATGTAACATACAGTTCCTGTACATGTCTATTATGAGATCTGAAAACAGATTTAATTGAATATTTATATCGTAACTCTCTCTTGCTGACCCAAATTTGGAAATTGCAGCCTCAAAGTAATTAGGAAAACGGCGCGGTGTTTTTTACTGTAGCTAACAAGTAACAACAAGAATGAGGTACTGACAAGAGAATTCTTGAATCTCACTGCACCAATATATGCAATGACTCTGGTCGACGGTCACCCTCTAATGTATTGAGGCTTATGTTGTATTGGTGCGAGAAAATGATACGAGAGTGCTACCAAATACGAAGCCAACACGCAGTATATACGAACAATTCATTCATTCTGATGACCGTGAAATTATTTTTTGTTTTGAGGAATGTTACAATGTTTACGAGAGAGCTATATACTCCGCACTTGGAGGAAATTTACGTCAGGTACATAAAGACTTAAAAAATGAATATACTTGTACTTGTATAGTTTTCCTCATATATGTAAAGATGAGATTCGATGAGAGTTTTTTTAGCCCTCAAGTCCTGCTCAAACCAAAATGAAATTGAAGTTAAAAGCTACTCAATGTTATTTATGTATTTAGCAAAATTCAGACGAGAATTTCCTGCACTTTCTTTTCGACGTCATAACGTATTTCTAATCATAATTACAAATTCAACTCCCATTGAACCCTCAAGACGAGCAAAAGCTCTTGTGAACTGTCACAAAATTCTCGCCGAAATTTAACACAGCTCATTAAAGTTTGAGAGACCTGTACCTCAGTTGTTATCCTTATCAGACCGCGACCTGACATCAACTAGACTAACAACAAATGTTTTAAACCCTGTGAATTATTTCATGTAGTTACTGCCAGCTTGCATATCGTGGGAAGATTATTTATGGGCTTATTTTAAAGTCATGGTCGACGTTCGAGTTGAGCAGGTAGGATACAACAGCCTAGACGTGTACCTAATTTACCATCATTGTGTGTTTCATTGAATACCAAGCAAGCGCAGAGGCTAAGACGTTTGATTGGCCGGTCGTTTAATTTGTAGGGATTATCTACTCTTAAAGTGATTAGGTTCAAGGCAAATCATGTATTTAAGGGGTTTTTGTTAGATCTAGTGAATATAAAGAATGCTAAGGCAACGTTTTCCGAATTGAGAAATAAACTGATTTTTGCTCGCTTGCCGGCAATTAAAAGGCACAATTTCAGAGGGGGATTGCCCGGTTTTATATGCGTTCGCTTTAATCGCTTGGTGTTCAAAGTCCAATTTTCTGTTGTTCATTACTATGTTTAGTAGTTCAAGCATATGCAATTTTACATTGAAATTTTACTAATGGCAAACTGTATTCCAACATGCAGGAATTGCGAACAAAGGCTGACCGCGCATTTGAAAATCTGAATTCGGAGTACTGGGACCAAGTGTATGTAATGCATCTCGTTTCTTCTCGAACTCGTTCCATTGACATTTTCCGAGATTGAAGTTAATGTCATGCAACGATGTATATTGTTATTTGCAGACTAACGCACGAGAAAATATTCGAAGAACTTCATGGTAGCAAAAATGAGGTACTACCCGCTCCCAGTAACTTGCTGTGGACCAAAAATATCCCCTGTAAATTTTGTTTTAATATGCTCTTACACAAACCAGAAGAATAGTAGTATTGTAGCCATGTGAGTAATCCAAAGCCAAATTTGTCCATCATTGAGCAACGGTGAAAACAATGCCGAGATGGTATTTGTTGTATCTTTCTAGTCTGTACGAGAGGCATCAAATGGTCGGTTCCATGTGATCCAGAAACACGTTATTCTTAACGATATTGAAGGTAATGTCAACAACCAATGTACTATTATTATTGTTGCAATTTAGAACAAATGCATTCATGGCAGGTTCTACGTTCATGTCTTGTTCTTTATGAGTTTGAGTTGCGAAATTAAGAGCGAGAAATGAAAAATGTTTGAATATATATAAACCAAAGCTACGTTGATCAAAACTCATTAAAAACTACCACACAAGAACGATGTATTGTGCAATACTAAAAACAAAATGACATGATTAACGACTTGTACATTTTCAGGTCTTATAGAAGAGATGCACAGATGGCTCACAGATCAAGCACTACCCTCATATATGTTGAGGTTCATGGTAAATAAAATTACATTGTTATAAGTTGTGCAAATATTAAGAAATCGTAGTACTTCAGATATTTTTGCCTGTTTATAGTATTTGGTTTGTAGTATTTCAATGACTGAAGTCTACAAGTTATAATATTTAACAATCTTTTGTTTTTACAGGCTCACTTTATACTGTTCTTAAGAACAGTTGGTCTTGAAACAAAGGTAACTAATGACTTAATGCATGTGCCTCTTGAACATGAAAATTTCTCTTCAAATTATCCGAAATATTTGATCTTATTTCTCTGTTCAGGATACAATGTGTAAATCCATTTTGCAATCATTCGTCGAGGTACGTCAGATCTAGAGGTATTTCGCCTTCAGCTCCATACGTTATGTTGCTTTAGACACAAAACGACTAAATAGTCTACTGTTACGAACTGTTCTTCAATTTTTGGTTTAAATTTAAAACTTATAACATAATTATACTTATCTGGCTGTTTATTTAGTTGCTGATCAAAGAGAGACATTTGAAATTGGTTGCTATTTATACAAGTCATTTACCTTCCGACGTTCAAGTTACTTTGTATGCTCAATTTTTGGAAGGTACCAAGTTTGTACGATAGAAAATCTCTTTATAATAAGTGTATGCAGTAAAATCCCTCGTACAAGTTTATCAAGTTAGCCAAAACAGGTTCTTATATATTTGTAGCATACTGTTCTTGTTAGGAGGCAGTGTTTGTCGCTTTATATGGTGGAAAACAGATTCCTGTACAAAAACATGCATGCAGTCTTTAATAGAGTCCAATTTGCTTGTTCTGAGTCAAGTCTATGGCGAAGAAAACGTAATGTTTGCCTAACAGGTTTTTTAAATGTAGATTCTTATACGCGAAGTTTTTACTGTACTCAATGTAAAACTTGCGGTCGTAGCGGTAAATATAGAGCATGAATAAGTTGTGGGTGTGTGTTCGTGTGGGTGTGCTTGCCCTCCAAGTGGCGTTTAACGTCTCGTATGAATATCACTGTAGACATCACAGATAAGGTAGAAAGAAAACTTTGCTTTGAACTGGCGGAGGCCGCTGGGTTGGATATCGCAAGCATCACTAAAACTGTCGTGGAAAATATTCGTGGCAAGGTTAGTGTACGTGACTACGTTTGAAGCAGTTGAGATGCGCTGAAAGGCAACGTTTACTTCGGTTTTATGAATGTAAATTGCTTAGGATTGTGCAGAAAATGCAGAAAAAATATTTCTTAATGTTTTACTTTCGAGGTGAAGGGTCGATATTCAAGTCAGTAAATCTGTGGTAAATTTTTTTGAAAAACTTGTCTTTTTTCAGTGTTTACGAGTGTCAACAATGACTGAATTATGATCGAATAGAGGAGTCTTTTCTATCATTTCACTTCATTTCAAATATGTGTTGTTCTCGTCAGCCTCCTCTCTACCTCGCATCACAAGGGCGTATAGGTTCGATTTCTGGAGGACCTATTTTTCATGCATATTTTTTTCAGTTCTGCCCGGAAATGATGTTTTTTCAAATGCTAAGTACCAGTTTACTTTTGTAGGATGATTTTAAAATGCAGGAAGACTCAGCTCTTGAGGCTGCTACTTCAGACGTAAGAACTTCGCTTTTTTGCGTGGTTATGCAATTATTTTATATAATTGTATAAGAGAACTTGTCAGAATTTTTAAAATTCTTTAATTTCCGTGACGTATTCTTCCAATTTGCAGGAGGACAGAAGAAAAATAGAAGCGATAGAATGGCTGATATTCGACCCGTCTCAACGTGCTGAGGCTATCAAGCAGAGCAATGCCATCATCAGATGCTTCCTAGGTACTCGCTCTTTGTTGTTTGTTTAAATTTTTATAACGAAATTTTTTTACGATTTTTAACGATTTAACGATTTTTTTTATAACGAAATGAAAGAAATATATATGACCAGGATATGACAAAAAACGAACACAAAAGTAGATCATTACAAGTATATAAACAAGTAACCTTTGCTGATCTTTGTTCATAACGTAGCCCTAAGAAAACACGAAGCTGCTCGTCACATATTTGAGAAACTTCCAGAAGATTCCATTGATGTTGTACATCATCAGTGGCAAATGAAGGTGAATGTATCTACAGAAATCATACTAGCCATACTGCCAATACATATAACATTAGGGTTCCTAAAATTTTCAAAGTGTCTTCAAATATTAATATTCCTTATTTGACCATATGATCTCAGAGTGTACCACATAAGACTGAATTGTGAGGGACATGAGTGATAACCTAGAGCTTTGACGTATGCGAAAAAACGATTGTTTTTTTCTAGGCTGGTGATTCGCCTCTTACTGCTCAAGATAGTAATTCAGTTCGTGAATATCTTTGCATAAAGGCTTATCTGGTGGGTTTCTTCTCGTTATCGTTAATATTGCCTGCAAATAGCGTGCCAGCATCGCGTGAGTCATGCCACAAGAGATAGATTTACTTTTAGAGATACCCTGATTAAAGATACCCTGACTTTCTGGTAGATCTGAAGTTGGTGTCGTTAAATTTTCTGGTTAGGTTATTAAGCTTTTTCTGGCGAACGTTGAGTAATAACATTATTTCTATTCTTTGTTTTAGGATGCGCTAGAAACATTTGATGCTTGGTTTCAGCACTTTCACCGGAACGCTCCAGTACGTTTGACCTTCTTTCAGAGTTCCCTAAACTGTTTCTCCACTGAGCCGACCCATCATTAAAAAGCATCGCTCAAGTAGAGCTGCTTATCTGAGCTTGTTGTACATTCAAGACCGTACGGAAAATATGTAAGTGCGTACTAAATTATTTGTATTTACTTTTTAGAAAGAACCGATGGCGAGAGGACCGGTATCGTTCACAGAGAAGGTTGCATTTGAACAAGACGTTAAACAATATGAGGTGTGCACATGTTTCCAATTTCGTTGATTTTTTCAATTTTTTGCTGCTGGGTACAGCTATTCAATTACTGTAAGGTTGTCCCACAGCAGAGCGGAAGAGTTGAATACCAGCACGAAAGGCATAAAATAGAGAACAAAAGAGACAATAATGCATGAACAAAGATAAAACAATGCACAAAAAAGAAAAATTACTCCGTAGCTCACAAGATGGCATATTATTTATCTAATTGCAGCTGGGACTTTGAAGTGCCTTTCATGCACTAAATCTTGTACATAAGATGTTCAATTCATACTCAATAGTAACTAGGTGATTTGAAAACATGGAAAGTACTGGCACTAGTTGTCAAAAAGAAATCCATTTTTCGAGCCAAATTAGCAAATTTCTCGTTAAGTATTATTTACTTCGGTTCCAAATTTCTGGTAGACTTATAATTTACTTTACTAAACAAAATTACTAAGTTTCAACAAGTTTCATAAAGGAAGATAAAATAAATGAATGATTAAAAACAGCAAAATGGATTTCTATTTGGTAGCTAGTTCCAGGCCTTTTACTCACGGTCAGATCAGCTGGAATGTATAAACGCCGGCTCACACGGTGCGACGTGTCGAATGCGATTCTTATTTTGGCGTATGTAATTGAGTGAATGTGTGTAAAGCTGTCACATTTTAAATTTTGCCTGTGACTGATCAACAGAAATAATGGCGCTAGCAGTCGTTTTCATGCGCCAGAATGACAATCGCATGTAACGTGTCGGTTATGTCGAATTGTGCGAGCGCGCCTGCAGCGTTGCCAGCAGACCTTTCACGTTCGTATTTGACTTTTCCGCTTTGCTCAGGGACAACCTTAATTGAAATAGCTCTAAAAATTATTTGCTTCGATGTTTTCTTTTGCACAAATAATGGCGGTGTATTTCTAACGGGTAATTGATGTGAAGTATATCATGTTATGTCTTCAGAATTGTCGTCATTAAAAGCGGAATATTCTCGAAACCAAAGTGGAAGTCACATGTGCATGGCGGCTGTGGCCCAGTTTTTTGGCTTCTTCGTCTCCGCCTTACTATTTTAGGGTGAATTTTTAAAGGATGGCAGATCTAATGCAGGCCTTACTGATCTGAAAATAGATAAATACAGACGCCATAAGCGCATGGTCTCAAAAATCGGGTGTTCAACGTCAACAGTGGCCACGATTTTTGTAGGTATAGAAACTCTATCCGGGTTATCTATTTTCAGATCAGTGGCAGGCCTACGTGGGAAGGGAGATTAAGGTTCTCGATTTTGAGTTTCCGTTTTTGAAAAGTTGCAAAGTGCTACCCACGCATGTAATAACTGTGTCGATTATATCAATGTGTTTCTCGAAACATCGTGTAATTGTTCCAGCGATTGCCATTCACGTGCGGTAAACAGTACGTTTTATATTCATGTAATTTTGGTGAGATTTAGATGGGTTATCTTTATTATTTGCGATCACGACCCTCAGACTCACGACAACAGGCTAAATTCAAGTTCCATCCAGGAGTTGTGACAAAGAAAGAAATCGAGAGGACTTAGCGGAACAGATTTCTTTTCAAATGCTCAGCCAATCTTCCTCTGTTTGGTTAAATAAAATTTTCAAACATTTCAACTCTTTGCCAACATAAATTTAAAAAAATTTGCTGCCCCCATATTTGTTACTGTATATGTGGGATTCTCGTTAATTTTTTATTTGTCTTCTTGCTTGCATTATGTATACGATATCAATAGAAATCGCATTATTCTAGTTAGTTCCGCGGGATCCTGAGCACATGTTGCCATGTGTTTAATTAATATGCTATTTTATCGACTTTAAGCGTGGGATGTTTTATTGCTGTGAGAACAGTACGACAGACAAATGATTTTGCCTGATATTAATTGCCTCCTTATCTGTAACGAGAGAAAATATTTAAAAATAGAACAGTTTGATGTTCATCATGTCATTGTAGGGATATTTTTACCCCCTCTATGATAAACTATATTTTTTTGTGATACAGGCCGCCAGAGACAGATGGCAGCGAGCACTGGATGTACATACAAAGGTATTTTGAATTTAACTATAATGTCGCACGTTTTTTCGACAGTTAAAAAAACCGACGTTTCAGAGTCATGGTTTTTTATCCATGCAGATCTGCAGAATCGTACCTGTTGGACAAACTTTTGAATTAGGAAAATATTTTAGCACGGCTGGATAGAGCATCCTAAATTTCAGTCATAAAATTGTGAAAAATTTACTCCACCGAATTCTGGATTGAGCATCCTAAATTTCATAAAATTGTGGAAAATTTAGTCCACCGAAATTTGCGAATTTGTGTACTTTTGTATTACGCGTGGAAATGGCTTACTACTATGTAAGTTGCATTGTTGCAATATGGTAAGCCTTTTGCGCGCGTAGTACAAAAGTATACAAACTTAACGTTACTATATTTTCCTTTTTTGCTATATTAATTAAGAATGCTCTTCCTAGCTGTACTATGTAAATTTTCCGATTTCAAAATTGTCTAATAGGGGAAAGTCTATTGTTCACGTCACTTATATTGACCCCGTCTCTGAACTCTTTTGTCACACTCTGCCTCCCGAAGGAAAGCCTGGGGCCGGATTAGGAAAGTAGAGTTTTATCAAAAATTTGTGCTTTAGGAAACTTCGCATCGAATATACAATGTTCTGTTATTCCCAGGAGGCTGGATGGTCGATCTTGATGAGGTTGGTAGGGTTCGTAATTACTTTTTCTTTGATCTCAACTTCCTACTAGTAAAGTGCTCTGTCCAGCTTGCTCGCAGACGCCTTGCTCTGTCTTGCAGAAGGTTATCAATTTATGTTTCGGTAACTAAGGCAACGGTTAGGGGTAGAAGAGGTTAGAGTTAGGCGTTTGATTTAGGTTAAGGGTTAGGGTTAGGGGATACTTGGGGATAGAATCATATTAGTGACCGAAACATAAATTGATCACCCTACAGAAGGTGTAGTGCTCCGGCCACTTTGTGCACCTTTCTGTACTATATACACTACAAGTTTTCATTCTGACTTACCTACTTCAGGTTCTGACACACCGTTGCAACAATGTGATGTAACAACGTGTTGTTGACCACCGTGTAAACCTATAAACCAATACATAATTTTTACAAAATTAGAACGAGATATATATTATGTATTAGTGTATATAGGGCATGAAAACATAGTCCCAAAATGCCTATTGAAAACCTTTATTTTGTAGAAATAAAATTTCCATGAGAAAAGATAGAAGTGCTCATTGTGTGTCCATTATTTTTATGATGTCTCTGCATGTTTACAATTTTAGGAAGAAGAACCGCGTGAATCAAGAACACGTCAACTCGGCTTGCTACGTCATCTGTGTATACCATTTCTCACATTTCTGCTACAAAGTGTGTTGTCATCTGCCAATGACCATAAACATTGCGTTCAACTCGCGGATGTAATTTCATCACCAAAAACAGCTTTGTACGAGGTAAACTATATTTTCCAATACAATAGACACTTCCCGAATTTATTCTGTGGGCATAAAAAACAGTTCTTTTCAATAGCCTTCATACCCCACCTCGATTTCAAGCTATTGTTTCGTGTGCACTCAAGCAAATTCGGGAAGTGTCTATAGGAGAATGGGCAAAATCTTGAGTCCGTTATTTTTTTAAGGCGAGGGTACGCATAAAATGTTGACCACTTTTTCATTTTAAATGAAGCCGAAAGTATTGAAAAAACATCCTGAGGTTGAGTTAGGTCGATAATTTTTTACAGTCTGCTTAGGAGCTGTTTTATGCCCCTCTGTCTTCTCTGATGGGTTTTCAAAGGAATCCCAAATTTGTGAACAATTACCATGCTATTTCTGTATTTCAAGAGATGTCGCATGTATATCAAGTATTATTTAAGTACTATTTAAAAGACAGTCAATCGTGTTCTGTTATGGCAAAGCATGAAGGAAAATAAACTTAGCATGCATAAAATTTTAACCTTAAACCAGCTTTTACTTCTACTCACGAATACACTAATGTCTTGAGGATATTTTTCAGGTGTTTCGCAAAGACGAATTACGAAAACTTCTTTCATTGCTGCGACAGTCCTCCATTGCAATACTGGAAAACCACAGTGATCCGTTAGGGTATGAAATGAAGTGAACAAAAAGGAATGGACATTTTGTGTGTATGCATTCGTTACGTTTCACATATCGTTTTCACCTATAACTTTAATCGTAGTCCGGCCTAACTTTTATTTGACCGAATTTTTTCAACAACTTTGAGCCTTTTAAATACGAGCCCAGCTAACTGCAAAGCTAAAGATATGTATATTTCACTGATAATTATATGGTAAAAAAAACATTCCGTTGATATGCATGAGTGACACCCGAGATAAAACACTCGTATAAACACTGAAGTACTTTAACTAACTTCCGTAACAAAACTTCCAGGCTAACTCAACTTATACGAAGAGAGACCTGGGTTTAGATTGACCAAAAGTCGCGTAAAAGGTGATCTATCACTAAATTTTGACTTTGGCTACTTTTCCGTGTATCAACGAAGTAGTGATTTCGCGTGTCTCGTCTGGTCATAACAAAATGACGATTGTGTTTAAACAAGGCTGGAGATAACGACTGAGTTTTTGCGGCTTTATTGTAGAAATAACTTACATACATTTCATTCACGATGTTCTTACTAATAGATTAGGAATACTTAGCACTTAAATTGTGCAAGGCTTAGGGGGGGGGGGGGGGGGGGAGTATATATTCACTTTGAGTATTTTGTAATAAAAAAAGTTAAACTGAGGTGCAGTGCTTGATCACTGGTCAGTTATTATTTACATCGTGTCATTACTATGAATCTACAGATAAACCCCTTTCTTTTCTACTTTATTTGCCATTTTGGGCAAATAATTTAGCCAGAATTTGCCCTGATTTATCGCTCGAAAAAGGAGGAATGTATTTTAGTATAATTCACTTTTGGGTGATCTGAAAACACGGTAAAGTACTGGCACTAGTTGTCAAATAGAAATCCATTTTCGAGCCCAACTAGCAAATTTCCCATTAAGTATTATTTACTTCGGTTCCAAACTTATAATTGTCCTAGACTTATAATTTTCTTTATTGAACATGATTACGAAGTTTGAGCAAGTTTCATAAAGGAAAATAAAAGATATAGCTGATTAAAAACAGCAAAATATGTTTTTATTCGGTAGCTAGTTCCAAACCTTTTACACACGTTCAGATCAGCTGGTTGTAAGAAAACCAACAAGGCATCTGCAATTCTCCGAGCAACTTGCTCGTCAATATTGCAACATTGCATCGCGATATTGCAATGTAGCCGGGAAGATAACACCTAGTTTGGCTGTAAATAAGCCAGACCGTCATTAGGGCTGTGGAAAAACGAAAAAAAAAACAAAAGTATGTGGCGTGAGATAACTCATTTTCAAAAGGAACAGCATCAAAACATTTTTATTGTTGCTGAATTGACCTGAGGCAATTTAAGGCAGATGACGTCACACCGGGGATCTGGAGAGCAAATGTGTAAGATGTTTGTATAAATTTTCTAATAATTTAAATTTTGAGAAAAATGTATTAACTAAACGAGCTTGCTTCAGGCCCTTATCGTTGTTGCTTGGAGGCAACTGGGGGCATTATGATGATGTCAGTGGAAGTGGTCTATAGAAAGTGCGTCAATAACCACGCTGGCGGCCAATGACAGATTCTGACATCATTTGCAAACTAAGATAAAACTGGTAAGAGCCTGAAAGTGATGACGTATATAGAAACCACATTTGGCTTTACTTGTCCATCAGGAAATTAGATTAACATATAGAATAAGCTATGTATGGAAGTCACTTGAGGCGCATCCACCGAAACTAGCGCTTGGAATATCTCGCTATCCTTATTAACATCGCTTTCTATTGTGGTGATTGACTTATGATGATTCCATGATAAAACTGATATGATAAAACTTTAATATATATTGAGAAGAACTTCTTGAGGTCTTTACCCTCTCTCTATATAGAATATATCCGGACTATTTCTAACGGAAATTCCAGCTCATGTTTCTTTTAGGAAAAACTCACAGCTGATACTGAGATCCATTAATAATAATAAATGTTTTAATCATCATTGCTTGGGCATCGAGGGTCATAACCAGCCCATCCACATACGCAACTCTCGATTAGGAAACTGGTCCAATATCAGATCGTGGCGTTGATTCCATGTGGCGTATATCCGCTTACCAAAGACTGCCAAGCTCACTATTTACTCGATACAAGCTGTTAAAAGGTTTGACATTAAATTAGGCTAACATTAAATTGACTAATGCGCTTTGTTAAAAGGACAATACAAAATGTCTGCCATCGACCGTATTGTCAGCACTTGAAAAAATATTTCAAACAGTATTTAATTAACTTTTCTGCTACAAAATTAGAGTGATTATCGTCAGAACGGGGTAGGATGAGGATTTGGGGTTGTTATGTATGTGAGCAAGGAGCGCCGTGCTGCCAATGAGAGTTTACCAGAGGAATCCAAATTAGGTATGTGAAACGTGAGAATAAGAATGTCAATTTATTTGTCTGTATAGATACGTGCTCGTCAGCAGGTATAGACCAGGAAATTATAAGCTTATACAAATAACTGTATTTATGCAAAGTGGAATTTTAACTCGTAGTATACGTTATATTGTCGAACTTGTGAGAGGCAATACCTCGAAAATGGGCGGGAAAATCAGTCGTGAGAGAGGTTGTTTGGCGATATTTAGATCCCCGTGGGATGCAGACTTGCTCTAGGCGCCTCTCATTACAATTGCACTATAAATGTGACCACATATATGATTTAGTAACTTGACTGAAAGTCCACGACATGAGACTTCATTGCATGCCCGATTTTAGGTTTCAGTTTTTCTATTCTTACAAAATAAGTGTGAGGGTGGACTTGATCATTATTGACCCTTCAATACTAAATGAAATTTTGAATGTGCCATTATTTTGTCCCCGCGATTGTCACCGGTTGTACATAGATATGAGCTTTGAATTTCGGAGAGATATTTAAATCAGTGTGGTCTTTTTTAGAGATTTTTTTACACCTGATCCTTGACATGCTCGTATTTTATGCATATTGTTATTTGTATATTCTTATTCAATCGATTGTCTTGAAGAGTTCTAAAATTAATGTATGTGGAAGCTGTGCATTATTCAGTGTTTGGTTTTCACAAGTCGTCAAAACAACAACATGAAATCAAATTTGCAATGGAGTAAAACTCGGACATCGCAATGGCGTAGGTTTGTTTCCTGTCAGAGATCTATATATAGATAATGATGAACTTTTCTCGACTGTTCCCTACTTTTGAATTTCGACATGTGTAACGCTTTGGAAATTATTCAACATCCGTGAAGTGCCACATAATAGTATTTAATTTCTCTTTTATTATATGAAGTACCGCGCTTCTTATATGGATTCCGGGCACTGATGAAACTGATAATCGCACATGTGAAATTATTTATGATGATTTCACATGTGAAAACTATCGCTTTTCAAACAATCATCAATCACAGCTTCTTGCATATTTTAGATTGATAAAAAATACAGTATTTTATATAATAAACAGAAAAATTCATCGGTGCTTGGAAATACCAAATTTATTTCTCATGTTGGACATGATATTTCTCTCGTATTGAACATGATATTTCAGATATCATGTTCAACACTCGAAATAAATGTTGTATTTTCGCACACCCCATGTATTATTCTTTATGCCAGTTGGGTTTCACTAGGGCATTTTGCAGTAAATCTGAGTGGGGGTCAACACAAAATGTATTGATGATTATGCTGTACTGGAGTGAACAAATCTTACGAAATTGCACATATTTGCTGCCAAACAAAAGTTCAACACATACAGTGAAAAATTATTTCCTCCAATGACCCCAGTGAAGTTTATGACGTCACGTGAAACACAAGAATATAAACACGATTATTTAGATTATTACAGTTGCAATTTTCATATGGGTTTCCTTGTTCTAAAAAGACACAAGAAATATTTCTCTCAAAAACTGAATAACATCTTATGCTATCTATACATACAATACATTTTTCTTCGAATCTTCTCCTTAAGTATTAAGCGTCTGTAAAATTTTCAAGCTAAGTTTTCTAGTATCTTTTGGAACGCTTTTCCGCTATATGATTTCATATGCTGAAAATTAAAGATATGTGTTAGCAGTTGATGTATAAATAACTTAAACCATACTGGCTTGGTGTAACATTTAAAAAATAGAAAACATTTTCCGTGTTTCACGAGGGAAATGCGCGAGAACCACACGATTTCCAGTTTCTCGCGCGTTCCCAAAGTGTTTCTATATATAACTCGATGGGAACACGGAAAAATTAAACGTGTGCTATTTCCTTTATTAAATAGCCTTTTGAAAACGACAAAAGTAAGTGCGTCGATTTTACTTTTTTTAAATCATTATATTTATTCATATATTCTTCCAGTTTTTACTTTGTTCGTGCAAAAATGATAAAAAATTACAAAAATGAAAACTAACGAGACGAAATTCAGCAAAAAAGTCTGCTTCTTAATTATTTATTCCAAGCATCTCTTCTTTGTTATATATTGTGGTAGCTAGTACTAAACATTTCCTCTCATTTTCACCGACTATAAACTTGTCTTATTATTTGTGTTTTTATACGAAAGCGGCTATTTTGTATTTTTTACTTTAAAAATTTCCATTAAATCCACGCAACTCGCGTGGAAATGTCTGTGTTTTTATTTATAGAGTATAGAAACCCATTTTTTTCGAGATTTCCGCCAATCAGCGCCCAAGTTTTCAAAAGGCTATTTTATAAATGCGACTAAAAAATTAGAATTTCAGTCTGGCGATTATTATCAGACGATGCAATAAAAAGGCCGAAATGAGATTATGTACATGCAAAACGCAAGATACACCTTATTCAGTATGTGACAGTGAGTGATGCACATGGTATAGGGCGATAAAAACTATTTTCAAGCCATCTTTAGGTTTTTAGTTTATTTTGTTTGCCGATGTTTGGCATCCTTTATGCTGTATACGCAGGACAACTGTTTGTCGAGATAAAGCACTTCAAACTCTTAACATCGTCTGATATCGGGGAGTGACTAACGCAATGAGGCAATATATTTTCAAGGAGGATCCCACATTTATCACATTACGTTGCTATAATGTTAATTTTTGACGTTAAGTACATGACTTTGCGTCTTTGCTGCAGCTTATCTTCACCAGCGATATTGAACTTATCAACGCCACAAAAAAATTGTAAGATGCAATATTAAAACGTCGAGGCATATGTTGCAATATTAGGGCCTTTTGCCCTTTTCAAACGGATGCAACATTGTTGGACCAACAACACGCAACAATGTTGAAGCACGTTGATAAAGCGTTTCCTTATCGTATTGCTTGACATTCCAAGGCAATCTATTGTTGTTGAGAACTTTTACCTTAAAATAACTGAGATTGATATAGCACAAAGCACTATTTGAAAAAGGTTGGATGATGTAGGTCCAACAATGTTCCATCCGTTTGAACAGGCCCTTAGACTTTTTTAAATCCTCCAATTCATGTAGGCGGTATTTCCACCCAAAAATGTCCCTGAAGACAATAATAGACAGTGAAGTTCATTTGTGTTGAAGCCATTAGGACCTCGGGGAAACTATTGTACGTTGTTACGGAAACATTGTATTTCTTGCTAATCAATGCTTCCCTGCCTGCTAGCGGGGACACGGTATGCCTCTCGGGAAATGCTTTCGAATGAAATAATCTTAGTAGCAGAATGGTTCTGTAATCTGTATATGTTTCCTAGTTTCCCAAATTGTACATAGCAGGAAAAAACAGTGCCTCGACTAACACTGCAATTTTAAGACTGATATTGTTTCTCACAAAAGTGTTTCCTTGTTTTACCTCACTGGGAAGCTTTGTAAAACATTGCTCTAAGGAAACGTCTTGACCATGCACTTTTATACGTGAAAAAAGTCGCAAGTAAATGAGACGAAGTCTTAGTTATGTCGCGAACACGCTTATATTCATTGTTCAGGCCAGGGGGCCATTCTAGCTGTACCAAAATAGGAGCGACTTAACGTCAGGAATGTACAATTTATAAGAGTGTTTTAACTAAAGCCTGAAATAAGGCAACGAGTTATTTCCTCTCGTATACAAAAAACCCTAAAGTTTTCTAATTTCCGGCTAAGACTTATTAGAGCTCTGAAATAAACGGCTTTAGAGTTTAGTTTTGTCTGATCCTGGCTTGAAGAGAGTTTGCGTGAGTGCACGAAATCTACAGCGTTTCATGCATGATCTCGATTTTTCATCCCCAAAATGAAATTTACGTAGTTTCTGAGTAACCTGAGGCTGCAATGAGTGCTCTGCCTGCGCCGTCTATAGTCCGGCAGATAGAGGCCGTATACTTACCATAGGGAGGGGCGATTCCATTTTGGTTTTATCTTGTTCCATTAAGGTTATAGAAAGTCTATTTCTGCATGTTGGCCAGGTTGAAATTTCTTGTAGGCTTTTCCCAACACGTTTTTCGTCGATATTACTATAAAACTGTATTACTGTCACAAGGTGATACTTCAAATTCAATTTAAAAAATAAAAGACTAACATCATCAGAAAGCTTATAAAAACTTAATCAATGAGACATATAAAAGCTCACCTCGATTTTTCAAGCGGTTTTCAAATTTATATTGATCCTTCAAACTACGAAAAAATGCTAAAATCTCGCAAAAAACTTGGTGCATGTTGATCCAAGCTATTTTTTTCTAAAATTGAACTTGAAATATCACTTTTTTGACAGTAATACAGCTTTATAGCAATATCGTAGAAAAACATGTTGGCAAGAGCCCACAAGAAATTTCAACGAGAACAACATTCAGAAATATACTTACTAACCTTAAAGGAACAAGATAAAACCAAAATGAAATTATTTCTCGATATGGCAAGTAAACACGCTTTTTGGTACCCCTATCTGCCGGACTACTCGTTCTTATTTAGTATATACTTTGTTATTCGGGAATTAAGTAGGTTTGCGTTGCATATTGCGGTGTTTAGACAGTGTTTATGCTACTTACTAACTTAATATGGAGATAATTAAAAACGTGGGCAGAACATTATTGTACAAACATTTGGTTATAGGAAACGTGCGCATCTGTAAGTCGCTTAAAATCGTACGATAGGTAATATTCGCGGCAAAAAATTATCGTGCAACATTTTCAGGTTTGAACAGAACTGAACGAATTACATTGTTGAGCTGCCTACATTGAATGTTGTCAACAACATTGAAAAAATTCTATTGTTCCAATCCACAAATAGCCTGGATGGCTAAACGGACATATACGTCAAGCGTTAGATTGCTTTAATGATGAATGATAAGATAGCTGACATAAGACCCTTATCCTATAACAGTAAAACGTGGCCCACATCACCGAACAAAGCCCTTAAACTTTTTTTAAATTCTTGCCTACACTTCGTTAAGGCGTAAGAGATTTGAAGTGATTTGTTCGTCGCACACGAATTACAAGTTTCAACTATGTGTTCCTCGTTAAGCGTGTGTTTCTTCATGTACTACTTTCAAAACACGCGTCTCAGAGTCGCTAGCTGCACGATGCTATTACAAATAATTAATTTACATCAATTCGCGATATTGATTTCATTTCCACCTCATTTGACAAATTGTTATAGATTTCTCGATGGACATGGGAAATTGTCGCTAATGTTGCGAATAACGTTTTGCCCAAAATGTAATTAGGCAGGTGTGTATCTCTTCAGCTCGATGCATGCACAAATCGCTTGTATACGCGACGAATTTTGCTCTTATCTGATCCTAAAAACCTCTGTAAAAACAGCTAGTCAAAACATCGGTAAAATATTCGTTCGGATAAGGTACCTAATCTTCCACGCATGGAAGGTATTTGGCTATATATCAGCGTTCAAATCTGCCAAAAGTTTATTTTCAGCGTGGGTAGTGGTCTTCGAGTACACGTCCGTAGAAGTGCATTGACGACAGCTTGATTCATGCGAACAGATACATTATCTTGTAGTGTAAGCCATCTGAGTTTAATGTAAGTGGGCTGTTTCATACCAGCATATATATAACGGAATGACGTTGAACAAACTCAAGTCGGGTTATATGTTAATGATTTTGTTCACAGTTCACAAGATAATTCATTGGCCATTGGCATAAGTTTTTTTGGCCGTTGGCGTCAGACAGCTTAAATTCCCTGGAGGAATGAATATTTCGAACTACCTAACCCACGCTGTGCTTTGTGATATTAATATGAGTCCTCCTGGTGACGCTCTCGTACTAATTCCGCCTTAGCCATTGTCAATTCAGCCGCATGGTCGAAACTCGGAAGATGATTTGCACACTCTTCCAACACACTTTGCATAATTGACGCGAAAGCTGCCACTATTATTATGCGGACTTGTGCAAATAACATTAAAAGTGTCAGACCATATTTCAAATTTAATTGTCATAATTGTCATAATGTGAAACTGTAGG
The DNA here is from genome assembly GCA_963855995.1 of Muricea muricata. Classification (NCBI taxonomy): domain Eukaryota; kingdom Metazoa; phylum Cnidaria; class Anthozoa; order Malacalcyonacea; family Plexauridae; genus Muricea; species Muricea muricata. The sequence goes on along the minus strand of OY979720.1, from coordinate 5,154,244 downwards.
CGTTGATATTTGCATGCTTCTATCCGCTTAGATTCCGCCCAATACTGCAGCCACATGTGGCGAGACACTTTTTCCCTTGTCAACACCAGCCATACAGGTCTCGACTGGATTGATTATAAATGATATATCTTCGCTTGTATAGCGTGTCACTGAAACAGTCCTTGTACTCGAATGTAATGCCTGCTTCTTATTGCGTTTTAGGAATCGCATAAGAAAACTATACAGCTGTGCCTTTGTGTAAACTTGTTGGAATCGCGTGTCAAGGTAAGATTGTGGCGTGTTTCACGCAAAGATGTACTATTTTGTTCCATGGGGCAGTCCTCACGCACGTACGTTGCGTGTGGAACCGGCACGGTTTTGAATTTGTTGGCTCCAATGGCCCATGTGTACTGTCTAGATAAGCCAGTGTTTCGTTGACAAATTGTTGACCAGCATACTTATTTGCTTGTTTGTCTATCTACATGCTGCGCAATTGATCTGTGAAGTATGTTTGCGTCTTATAAAGCAAATGTTTATGGTTCATACCTGATAGATTATATATAATTAATTTCCTGTTTTTAATACCGCCTGCAAAAGTCAAATTGTGTGCTTAGCCGTCTTTTAGTTTTGCTTCAAACCTTGTACCTTATTAACTTAAATAACGCTCTTGATGTATCTGAATCTGCGTATGTATAACACTATAACTGTAAGAATCACTTGCAAAGAACCTGTTGGCCATAACCGAACCAGCGTTGAATTAGAAGCAAAGAAAACCGAGCCAGCATTGAGTTAGAAGCAAAGAAAACAGTGGAGTACAGGAGCTTATCTGTACTCCGTGCATCTTAGTCTGATTCATGCCCAATTTGGCCATCCTATGGAACGTTCTAGAACGCAACATGCCGCGATGTACTAGTACTGTTGGGGATTCTCCTTTGTCTAAATTCCTTCGTCTTTCAACCTTTACTACCTTTTTCTCCCTATGCACGCAGCCTGTGAACTTAAGCGTGATAGTGTAATGTGTCAGAATCGATTCGATCCTCGTGCGCTATTCATGACATGAATTTTTTTGGCTTTCGAAATTTCGTGCGAGCCACAATATGTAAATCACTCCAAATGGCGTCCTCAAGAAACCGGTCTTTATCATTCTCGTAAGCCCTTCCAAAGCACTGTTAGGTCGTATCGCCGTTATGGTTTGTCTTGTTTATGCAATTTCACATGGCATGAAGATTTTCATTAAGCCTGCACCGCATGATGACGTCTTGTTTTCCTGTTGATCAGTTGATGTAATTCCCGCGAAATATTAAATTCCCCGTTTCCTCTGTTCTAAATTTTAACGGCTTGTTTACTATGAACGAAGAGCCAGTGTAACTTCAGTAAAATAGTATTCTCGAAGTTTATATTTTTATCTCTCTCTTTGCAGTCGAATTTGATAAAAAATATTCATTTTTCCAGGCCGCAAACACTTGGGCCCATATCATGCTCGAGTATATATCATGATCAGTTCCGGTAATATATGTTTATTTGAAAAATTTTTCAATTAGAACTCGTATGTTTGTTTGAACTGGCTAATTCAGTAATTAGAAGATACGTGTTTCAATGTATGTGGCATTTATGTGGTTTAATATTTAGTCTCAATGCGTATTCACGACCGCGAGCATGATTAATCACAAATCCGAAATGCCTTCATTTGTAAACACTCGGCGCAATGCTCGGCTAAAATCTTAACGGTTTTCGGCGTCAAGCTCGCCTTGGCATTTCCTGCGCAAATGACTAGGCAATTGTACAAAAACATGCGTGTATTGATCAGGTCGCTCAATTTGCCAACAAAACAAGCAGTTTGAAAGCTTCTTTGGAAATTTTGGTTTTAAAACATGATGTATTTCTTATAGCACATTGAACAATATGTGAATAGCAGATGTGAATTACAAATTAGTCAATATAATCTGTCGTTATACAGTACAACCATTTGCAAGCTACCGTTAATTAACCGTGCATTCAAAACAACGTTTTAAAAAGTTATGAAGAGCATGTTAGTCAGTTGAAACTTATTAGTTTCAGCTGTCAAACTTGTAAGTTTTGAACGTGTAACTTGTAGTTTTGTGCGCGTAACTTGAAGTTTTGGTGTCGTAACTTGAAGTTTTGATGCCATAACTTGTAGTTTTGATGCCATAACTTGTAGTTTTGATGCCGTAACTTGTAGTTTTGAAGTTACGACAAGTTACGACATCAAAACTACAAGTTTTGAAGTTACGACATCAAAACTACAAGTTATGGCATCAAAACTACAAGTTATGGCATCAAAACTACAAGTTACGGCACTAAAACTTCAAGTTACGCGCACAAAACAACAAGTTACGCGTTCAAAACTTACAAGTTTGACAGCTGAAACTAATAAGTTTCAACTGACTAACATGCTTTTCATAACTTTTTAAAACGTTGTTTTGAATGCACGGTTAACGGTAGCTTGCAAATGGTTGTAAGTCGCCGTAAGATTCGTGTTTTTCTAGTTTGATAATGTTTAGCAAACCGTCATTTGTTGTTATATGTACTGCTTTTGTACTATAAAAGTAATGTATTTATTTATTTAAACACAAAAGAAGCTTTCCTTAAAGATGTTTTGAATTTGCAATTTAATCTCTTAGGGGAAATGAATTTGCTTAGTTTAATTTGGAAAGGCTTCTAGAAATCTATGTTTTCACTTGCAGGTGATTAAAAAATATAAGGGATTTGCGTCGTTCTCAACTTATTTAATGCGTGTCTTCACTCACGGTTTCCACATGAAATAGACATTTAGCATGTCTGCTTCGAGTTCGCCGCAAAGTCGATGATCTGATCAGCTCCAAATCAAAATGTTATCGCACTAATTAGAGCAGCAAGTCCAATCTGTTGCATATATACATACAATTTAGATATAGTGTTTACGTGCAGAAAAGCTAATCTGATTACCATGCGCGCTGGATAATTAATACTTGACCTCGCTAAAAACACGCGAACCGTGAAATTGCATATATAAGAGCGCGTATATTATTGGACGAGATTATTGGTCAAAATACAGCCCTCTGTCTCTTATTATAACCTCAATAACCTCCTGTATGGAAGACGCATATTTGCACGCGCGTCTCGAAATTTAACAGAACCCGCCATTTCAAAAATATTAGCAAATTCTAAAAGGAAGATTGATCATTCTTTGCGGTAAGTTGATCTAGTGCTAACTGTTCGCCAGTTCAGTTCGTTTACAAATGTTTGATAATGCCTTCCATATGTTATGAAGATATCCTTATTTTATTATGTTCGCTGATTATTTAATAAAAGTGTCTTTTACACGACAGTTGGGACATTTTGCTGTCGTGTTTTATATACAGTCGCTTTCTGTGTGTTTACATACATGTTCAAATCAGTCGTGTTGGCAAAAGAACCTTACAGCTTCATAGGCATAGCGCACAGTATTGTTTTACAACTGCTGACATGTTTATTGCGAAGAAAAAATAGTTAAATATCAGTTTTTAAGAGCGCGGTGCACGTCTAGAAGTAGAGCGATGCCAAAAATTGCCAAATAGTAATTTAGTATCTATTTGAAAGTTTGTTGAGGCATCTCCTTATATAGTTCCCTGCGTTTCGTTTGTCTTCGCTCGCATGGAATTTTTTCATTTGCGAGGCGCTGAGTGAACAAAACATCAAACAGTGTACTCACTTAACTGTCTTAGACTTAGTCAGTGTCGTAACAATATCTGAGGGCTGTTTACATGACAGCGCTTACCCGAGACAGGTTTGGAAGGTAGGATGATTTTGATGAAATGAAATGACGGCTACAGGCTTAATTTAAACGAAAGCCGAGTAAAGGAAGTAAAATCTCGTATTTCATCACGAATTGCTGTTGTTGCCGTTCAACAAGCTTTACTTCACTTCTTTACTGTATTCTATGAGTATAAAAATAATGCAGTGTAGTTGAATCTTGAGTCGTAAGTTTTCCAAGACATTAAAATTATCCTTCAATTCAACTCATCGATCCTGACATAGTGAGAGCAAGTACAAACAGCCTTCAATGAAAGACTACTCCTCTCGTGTAAAGATAGAGGAAAAAGTCTCTTTTATCTCCTCCATCTACAATTTGCTCGGCATATACACTAGAGTGACTAGACATTTTCTCTATAGGAAACAGTTTATTCGAGTTCCTTGTATTCATGTAGACCACACATGTTCATATAAACATGTTTCTACTGGTAGGCACCCTATTCTTGTAATTGTCACACTTATCGAAAGCTTACACAACAGAAAAATGGAATTTGGCTATTTCGGAACTCGGAACTGAACAGGCATTACCGAATTTATGCGAGCTTATAATAATAATGAGAGGGTTTATACAATACAGCTAAAACATATTGCTACCATGACAACTAAACAAACCGTTTTAGCTAAATTATAACACGTTCTTTGGTGAAATATTCTTGCCTGAAGGCTTTGGTTTTCCAGAATTTCATAATAGTCTGATATCAAATGTGCTTAGATATTGTTTTGATAAGATACACCGCCCTGTCAAAAAAATGTCGAAGGCAGGGAGAAAAAGTTCACACGATACCTTCATGCAGGAAATATTTTCGTGACGACTTGGTTGTCTTGAAACACCGCGCCTCTCGAAAGCCAAGTGTCAAATTGGGTTAAACTCGCGACCAATCACTCGACTCACCTCGAAGACGTGAGTTTTTAATTGTTCTCAGCAGTGCCAAGTCAAACTAAGTAAAGTTTATCATGTCACTGAAGATGATTGTATGTATCTATATGTACTAATAGTATATCTTAAATAAATAGATTCTCGGACATTTCACTATACCATTACGGCTTACGCAAGGCTTGCGTCACTGCAGTTCAGAGTTCTCGCTGGTATCATTTTGTCATCCTCACCAAACCTTTAATTTATCTTCGTTATAATCGCTATAAACCGGAATAGGACGAACTCTAATTATAACCACTTCCTATAGTGAAAAAATTGTGTTATTATTAGGCTTTTTTGCTATTGCAGGAAAGGATTTTAGCCGCTAAAATATCTGTTGACGTAGACGTGTTGATCAAGGTGTATTACATCAACAAGGGATGATCTGGATGATTTTATATTAGTATACACTCGACCATGGACTATTACGAATCCATAATTTTGCTTGGCTTCTCAACCTTGGACTATTTTCAGGCTTCGCCTTCGTTGACTATTCGCTCATAGACAGCTCGATCCCGTTGTCTAATTGTTAATTATCCACCAATGTAGCTTATGTTTCATGCCTGCCAAATATTGGGATGCTTGGTTAGCGGTGCTACCTGCAAGTGTTTGAAACTAACTGAAATTCTTGGTCAAAACTAACGCTTAACAGGCGTTGTGTGGTTTGACTAATTCAAGCAGGTAACTGCAGTTTTTTGCTGCCTTCAAAAAACCTCCAAATATATGGGCATGTTATATTCAGCATTTTAACGTTGTCAGTGTCGGTAGTGCAGTAATAGTACACTAAAGCGTAGGATATCTCGCTGTCTTAACAATGCAAGCAGTAATTCGAGGTCTTCTGTTCTCATCGAAACTGACGAAGGGTTTTGCTGGAATCGCCGAATTACTGCAGTTGTATCGTTTGTAGGTGATGAAAGATGGTTTGTGTATTTATTATTTTTTATATGAATTGTACATAATGCGGTTAAGTAATGATGAAATGGAGGGTTTCTAATGTTTTACTCGGGCGACCTTTTAATTAAGGCGAGTGCGTCAACAAGCTCGTCCAGTCATACTTGCGCTAAGTGATTGGTATAAGATTTTGCGCGTCTCCAGTAGCCTTAATGAGTATGTTTGCGCGATGTTTTTATAGGACCGCAAATGTGAGACATGAATGGTATTATTAATATTTCACGAAACGTATGTGCTATTTTCAGTAATAGCTACAATGAGTATATCGTTTACTGGGTTTTTTATTAAATATTTTTTTCCGGACAATATTTGCCACCTAACTTTCTAACTGATCATAAGTTACATAAAAAAATAGAATTACATAAACTTTGATTCCACACCTGTCGTTCTTAGAATAAAACATAAAATTTCTCAACCAATGTTACCAATCAGAAACCAGAAAGGGTAGTAAATTTGTTTAAAAAATACCATGTATAATCGTCAATAGTGGCGATATGTCAATTTTAAGACCTTTTTTGTTAATTTAGACTGGCTACTTGCACACTTCATCTGAGAATTTTTCATTTATTCATTAGCTACGTAATTCACAAGAAGGACAGCTATATGTCGTATTGTAAAATGCACTGCACTGATAACTTCACTTTGTTGAGATCAAATCCGTAAAAAGCGTGGGTTAAGCCGCTATATATATATATATCCTCTTTTGCAAAAAAATAAGACTTAAGCGCGTAGTCGTGATGACTGATGCTTTATATGCATGCTGGGATACCAAAAATTCAAATGGCAGTCGGTTGAAACTTGAAAGTTGATTGAATCCAAATAACTGAACTCGGTGTTTACCCATGCGTCCTCTCTGTTTAGATAGTAATAATGAGAAGCAAATAAATCTAATAACTCATTTGGGCGGCGATCTATTTTTCACAATGTATATGTTCGTGACGAGTGTTGTGTTATTTGGATAGCGATGAAAGGCAATAAAATGCCTCGCATTCTGTTTAAAAAATTAAGAATATAATCTTGCCATGGGATGCGTTACTAGTTTAGAAACAGTCTTCACAGATGTTAGTTTATCCTAGATTATCCCTGTATTTCAGTCCACTGGGCAATGGGCAATTTTATTACTTCAAAAAAAATCTTCGAATTGGCATGCTCTTGGTATGAGATTAGCATTTGTATTTCCTGTTTACGCAGCCGTATTTGGAGGCTTCCTTTTAAGTGATCTCCAGTCTGGTGTCACTTTTTTGGAGCATATTTTGCAGCAGTCTTAGAACATTTCCAGTATAAACAATCGAGGAGTAAATCACCGATTTCAAGGTCGAGTTCCACTTTTGCAAAACCACTCAAAAAAAGTAAGCAGAAAATATTGAAAAGTCGTGTTTTGTACCTTGTTTGCGTAATTTTGGCTCTCGGGGTCTTGCTTTTTTTTTTCATCCCGTCCACCTTTGGAAGAGGTTTCTCTCAATGGCTTCAATGGAATAAACCTTGTGCGACATACAAACGCCTAACCGGTGTACTGATAAATTACGCCGAGTGAATCATATCCTGATGAGGCGCCGTATTGATGATAACATTTTTAAGTGAGGATTCTCAAAATTAATATCTTAAAAAAGCAAAATGTATATATCTTCAAATCTATTTCGAATGAGCCTCCCCTTTGACATAAATTTGCACTAGATTCGCGGAAGCTTGCTGATTCTAGGATTTCTAGCTTTGCTTTTTGCAAGACATGACGGTATACAAAACGCAGATCATCCCTTCAGGGAACAAATTGGAATCACCTCATCTCAAGTGATACTTTTTTTTGTTTTTAGAAATGAACTCAACAACACCCAGTGTGTTCATGTCAACTGCGCCAAATATCACTTTGCATTCAAACAACTCTGGACTGAATAAAGACGATGGTTTTACCTTCTCTGGAATACTGAGAGCTTTTTTCGTGATGATTTTGATTCTTGCAGCCATCGCTGGTAATCTTGTGGTATGCATTAGTTTCACAATGTTCAGGAATCTTCGCTCCATGACCAACTATTTCCTGGTCAATCTCGGCATCTCCGACATCCTTGTCGCCACCTGCGTAATGCCCATTTATTTCCTGGTTGTCCTTTATCATCCCCGTCCGTATATCACAGCTGACAAACTGCCGCTTGCAAAATTTTGGAAGATCATGGATTTCTTCCTCTGCCTAACCAGTGTATGTACTTTAGCAACAATCTCCATCGAGAGGAACCTTGCAATTTCCCAACCGTTCTACTACACCAAGTGGATGTCTCCGACTCGAGTCTATGTCACCATAGCTTCCCTATGGATGTTTTCCTTGACCGTGTCTGTGATAACGCAACTCAATCCGTTTGGAGAGAAAAGTGACTTGAGTGTATTTATCGTGTGCACGAGCTATGCCTTACCTTTGATAATTATCTTAGCAATGTATACACAAATCTGGCTCGTTGCCCGTCGCCAAGCAAGACGATTACGTCAGGACGGTGCCTTAGCAACGGACTTTAAAGCTATTAAGACAATAGCTATTGTGATAGGGACATTCTTTCTATGTTATACTCCCAACATGATTTTTCTTATCTTGTTCCATTTCGGTGTTCTGTCCTATTTATCCGTCGAAGACTCCGTTGAAGCAGTCATATACATCAGAATGCTGATGTTTTTAAACAGTTGTGTCAACCCAATAATTTACTCATGTTTCAACAGGACTTACCGCAGAGGATTCGTAAGATTATTTCAAGTTATCTCCACCAAACTTCACGAGCTTCGAGCACGTGCTGGTGATAAGAAGACTCGTACGTTGCAGCGAAGTCGGTTGTCGCTGAACATCACAATGAGGAGTAGTGCGGGCTCGTTGTTGGACGGTCCGAAACTGCCGTCAGCGAGTGGCCAATCACATGGCTCCATTCAATCACGTGGTTCTCCTCAAGCAGTACCACTACATGTGGCAAACGGCGTGGAAACAAATGAGCAGATATGTAATAAAAAGTCTGAAGAACTAGTTGACGAACCAGCGGAAAATGCTGTCCAAGACACACAGCAATAGAACGGACTTCTATAACGCACGTCAATACTGCAACACTTCCGGAAGGGTCTCTTTCCAACATCAAAATTGTACCGGGAATGAGTGAACTTGAACATAAATACAACAGAGTATCCAGAGTATATAGAATGGCGTTACAACTAACCATGTGCGCTGGTAGAGACTCCTGATGGCGCGGATTAGTGGTGGGACAGCACTTGAAGGCTCTTTGAAACGACCTTTTTTGCTTTCATAAAAGACATTTTAGGCAAACTTCACACAGTTATTTCCCATACCGTCCTTGGTTTTGCTGTCACCTGATATTCCTATTTTCAATATACATTCCCATCACAACTCGTGCGGGGCCACTGAACTCTATCTCAGTGAGAACTCTATCGCCAATCTCGGATATTATATATAGTGCCAGTACCTTAATGGTTTCTGTTTTGTTGGCAAGACTCACTCACCAATGTCCACTCGCCATCTTCCTCTCGTCGCATGTCGGATGTGACGATGACCACGCCCAGTGTAGAAGCGGGAACACTTTGTTACTTGAGGTCAAGTCCACCATCTTAAAGGATTAGTGTTACACTATAATATCGCGGGCTTTTGTTACTGTTTTTGTCCTTTGCAAAATCAGCAAATAACTTTCAAAATACCTTGTTCAGTGGATTCCAACAAGAATGTGATAAAAGCAACAAGGATTCGCGAAGGATGGTTTAAATATATGACCGATTACAAAAGTCGTTTGATTGTAACTTGGCAGTGAAATAGTGTAACCCTAGTCTTTAACTTCAAGCAATGGATCCAGCCTCGTTCCCAGAGCCTTTTAGAGGTAGGGAAAAGGCCCTGGCACGGGTTGGCTTTTAAAACCACGAGTCGTGGTTTTTGAATAAGTTAGCCCGTTAACTGTATATGCGAAATATTTTTCGAAAATGACCGATATACAGGGTGTATAAAAAAAAACGGAGTCCATGTTTTGTGTCTAATTATTTCTAAATTACTGAAGCTTATAAAACAATTTTGGACTTGTTTTAAACCACGTTCTTTTCTCTTTCGAACAAGCCTTAATTCGTATTTTTACTCCGCGTAACGTACGTGCTATGACAAATTTAGTAAAAGCTATCGATTTGAGATCCCCTCCAATTATGCAAATTCACTATGTCTTTCATGGTCGCCAGTTAAATTTTTAATTTTTCGCTTATTACATAAATGGTATTTCTGTTAAACTTAATAAAACTTGTTACAAAACTTCACAGAAGATAACGGACCGCGTTAACGTGCACTGCGAACGGATAGTTCAAGCTTGTATCGACTTCATGAATATTAACATTATGCAATTTCGACAACATTGTGCACGCGCAGATAAACAAAACGCTAATTTCGATCATTATTTTGGCATAAATCTAAGGTTTTTGTTGATGTTAACGGTCCGTTATCTTCTGTAAAGTTTTATAACAAGTTTTATTAAGTTTAACAAAAATACCATTTATGTAATAAGCGAAAAAATTAAAAATTTAACTGGCGACCATGAAAGACCAGTGAATTTGCATAATTGGAGGGCATCTCAAATCGATAGCTTTTACTAAATTTGTCATATCACGTACGTTACGCGGAGTAAAAATACGAATTAAGGCTTGTTCGAAAGAGAAAAGAACGTGGTTTAAAACAAGTCCGAAATTGTTCTGTAAGCTTCAGTAATTTAGAAATAATTAGACACAAAACATGGACTCCGTTTTTTTTTGATACACCCTGTATAGTGCCTAGTAAGGCGTTAAATGTTGCAATCTCCTCGCAAATATACAGATATATGGTTTTTAATAAATTAACTGTGTGAGGTAATGGACCAATGAAATTGCAGAAGAAAGCAGCCGGTGCCAGGGCCTTCCTCCATTTTAGAAAAGGTCCTGGGAACGAGGTTGCAATGGATCATTACCTGTCGCTCCAATGTTTATAGAGTTCATGCATGTATATATCGTGATCAACATATAACGCTGATCCATACAACTGGATTTACTATCTATTATGTTACAAGTCAAATGCGAGTCAGCCAACGAACATTGAATGAATAGTGTTTATTCCAGTGCCTAAACGCTTTATTCTCTTTTAGTCTTAATATATTTGTAAATAAATTGCGACAGACCGTCGGTGGCTGCATTGTCATCGTTCGATTAAACTATCTATCGATGTATCTATTGATTGTGTTTTTCTCTTCTAAGAAAGGTTTGAGTCTAGTTATGCCATTCATTTCTAAAAAAATTCTCATTCTATCATCGCCATCTCGTAAGATAACCACCTGGAACCCAAAGGTGAAATACAGCTGCAACTGTGGAAGCTTTCTCGAATTAACGTTAACCAGTAGGCGATTTAGTCATTGGCTGAAAATGATTAAATAGATGATCAACATAAGGCATAGTGAGCAAGATTTTTTTACAAATGAGGAATAACCATCACTTTTGTTTCAAAAATCCAGCGAGGAAGCTGGCTTGTGCTAGTTCAAGCGTAACTCCGACCGGAACTGGCGTGTAGGAGTGTCTTTATGCGGCGCCATGTCTGGTGTCTCTTTTTCAACCGGGTTCAGTGTTTTATGATGTCCAGCGGCATATTGCATCATAATGCGTAGACTCATTTGTGCAGCTGTTTTTATTGAAAATCTGATGAATTTTTGCTCGTTTTTGATTTTGTTTATTTTTCGTTAATACCACTGGAGGAATAATGAAATAATTACTGGTTCGGCAAGCTGGGATGGTATCCAATTACTAGCGCAATAATTATGATCAGACTTCGAGAGCTTTCATAACGTCTTAAATATGACGCGATTCAGCAGGAATGCATCTTATTTTCAGGTGCATAAATTATTCTATGTACTTACCGAAGATTTGACCAATGACGACATAAGTCAAGATAATTTTGTACTCTCCTTATTTGAACTTAATTCGCGAAAATATTGTTTTTCCTTTTGCGATCCTCATATTTTTAATTTGCAAACGGTTAATGGGTAATTATTGGTTTTTAATGCATATAAATGACGTTAGCAGCCTTATTATCATACAAAATTTGATGAGATTTTTCCTTTGTGAAACATTAGCACTTGGCATATATAACAAACGTTTATTTTTTCCAACTTGATTAAAAAACTTAGTCAGAGGACTATTTCAGCCACTGGACATTTAAAAGTAAGTAAAAAGGTAAAGTTAGGTCTTTTCATTTTCCCTTGATAAATGAGGCTTGCTGCTTATTTGACTAACAATTGTAATCAATGATTATGCAGTACAGCTAAGTAAATACTATTACAGATCACCTAAAGCGGAAAAAGGATGCTCATCATATTGTCCTTGTATTTCATTCCAGCCAGACAGTAGTTCTTTATGCTCGGAAACATTTAGAGAGAAGAACTGAACCCACGATGTTTAAAGTTTTTTGGATCGCTTTTTTTCTTCAAGTTTTCTCCTTGGTTCAGTCGTGTTCACGAAGACGACGGCCGGCACCACAGCCGTGTAGCTGGCGAACATGTTCCTACAAATGGAACGATAATTTTTCACCAGGTGTCCGCCAAGGGGAATGTGCTAGTCAAATCCGCTATGCTGAACATATATACAGCACACACCACTCGACAGCACCTTGTCCTGGATCGAGCTCCTGCAGTTGGATATCAGACTCTAGAACACGATGTAAGTATGCTGTTTTTCAGTCTTAGGTTATCTCTATACAGAGACCGTATATGATTCACAATAACAGTATTGTTTATTTAGAATTACAACACGCAGTCAACTCAACGATACGTTATTTTGTGTCCGTAACAGCGGACAGTATTCCCAATAGACCATTCCCCTTTTAGAAAAACTTTTGAATTAAGAATGTTCATTGGCACAGCTGGAAAGAGCATCCTAAATTTAGTAAACTGGTGAAGTTTGGTTGCAAAATATTGTAAAATGTGGAAAATACAGTCCTGTGAAGTTTGCAAATTGTGTATACTTTTGTATTATGCACGGAAAAGTGTAATCAGAATTCGAAATGTGATTACACTTTTCCGCGCATAATTGCTGCGGAGCGAGCGAGCCTGAAGCGAGCGAGCGAAGCAGCAAACCTAATTTGTGTATGTAGGGGAGAATTTATCTCAAACCATGTTTACCGCAGTGCATTGTGGTCATGCGCGTTCGGAAATGCGCAGAACACCTTTCCTCACCTGTGTTTTGTACCAATTATGTCTTGTGTTCAGAAGATATCATGTTTTAGGCTGGCTTTTTAAATCGTAGTTAGTCAAAAGCATAAAGCTCGATAGCGCATCTATTGTTGGGTTTTGAAGCCAGAAATACGTCAAATTTTTAGACTTGCGGCCATGTTGGATGGCCCCACTTCAGCATCGAATGCTATAGATTTCTACTACAGAACAAATAGCTTACGTTTTGAAACAAAAGTTTTACGTTTTATAGCAAAAGCTTCATAAAAATCAGTTTTTTAATAGAAACTACGTTGATTTAATTCTTGAGTGGGGCCCTTATACATGGCCGCCGCTCTCAAAATATGACGTGTTTCCGGCTTCAATTTTATTTGTATTTTGTATTACGATGCACTATGATCCAGTGGTCAAAACTCAAAAGCAAATGCCTTATCAAGGTTAAATTATATATGCGAGAGGAAGACAATTTGTTTTTCAGAATATATTCATTTTTGAAGTCTGCTGTTTGCGTTAATAGTCAAGTACTACAATTTAAAACGAGCTGTTATTCGCACGACAATATTAAATCTCTTATTAAATTGCACTGGAATTTTAATATACATTCTATTTGATAGTATCCCGTCTGTGAAATTGTATTAAAACGCGTTTGTTTTGTCGATAATAATTTTCCAGCATTACCATTTGTGCTAATAGTCAACTATAATCAAAGTTAACAAACCACAGTTAAACAGAGACGTCGCATAATATATTCATGTTATGTTCTAAAACGCATCTGCTGTTCACGCGACATTATTTGCCATGACTGTTTTAAATTTCGTGTGTTTTTGTTCTAGCAAATATTTCCAACAAACATAATTATACAACAACTAAGTATTTCAGAGTTCACTGTAGCTGTAAGAAAATCGTTAGCGTATTTTCCAATAACCTATGAAATAATTAAGGCTCCGCAGCATTCCCTACCTTGCAGGTAGCCTAGTACTAAAGTGAACAAAATTCGCAAACTTCACAGGGCTATATTTTCTACATTTTACAATATTTTTCAACCAAACTTCACCATTCTACTAAATTTAAAATGCTCTTTCCAGCTGTGCTAATGAATATTCCTAATTTAAAAGTTTGTCTAAAAGGAGAATGGTCTATTTCGGTACAAAATGTTAGTGCGTTTTGTCTTAAAGTGTTCAGTTCATTCCAACTTCTGTCTCAGCCTGAGGTTTATGTCGGAAGTACTTCCGCTGTTGTATTAAAACTGAGCTGAAGGGGAACGATTGCATTTTTCACACAACAGACCGCTCATGGTTGCTTAAAATTTCATAAAGTCAAAACTCCCAACTGTAGAAATATATTTTTCGTTAAAAAGTGGTAGAATGGAACAATCTCTATTCCTAAATTTCGTAAAATTGTGATGTTTGGTTGCAAAACTACGTCAAAGTGTGCAGGTATCACTTTTCCGCGTGTAATACAAACGTATACAAAAGTATGCAAATTTCACAGGACTATTTTTACAAATTTTACAATACTCTACGATCAAACTTCACGATTTTACTAATAATTTTCACTCGCACTTTTGGCGGGCGTCCGTCCGAGGGCAATAAAATAGCATACTGGCCGTTGTTTGAGCTATTTAGCTATTAGCTTTTATTACATAAGGCAAGATGCTTCCTGACGATTTCGTGAGATACGGGTAATTTTTTATCAATAAAGGGTTAATGTTTGGTGATCTTATTATGCACAGTTCGTGCATAGAAATTATGCACAGTTCGACATCCAAACCAGGAATAATTGACCGAGGAATTTAATTGCGCGATGCTGGTGCACTTCTAGGAAGATAGGTGCCAGACGCAACCATAATTTCCTTGTGTGTATATATAGGGCGGTGATACCTGCGAATGGGTTTAGGGATGGCTTTAGGCTATCACAAGACGCTGTTACAAGTTGGAACGTTCAAATTTTGTTGTAAATAGGTTGATGCGTTGTCTACCCGATTTCAACGTTATTCTTACGTCTTTTTACTAGCAAATAACGATATAACGACCATCGATATAACGACCATTAATGTCTGATTATGTAAATTAATTTAACTTGTATTCTTAACTTTGTCTCAGCGTCGTTAAAACGCTGAAGTACGGTTGACGAGATTAACAACGTAAACTCAACGTTGTTTCAACGCCAGGGCGTTGTTTCAATAACGTTGATTATGTTTGCATGATTAACCTTCTTATTAATTAAGCGTTGATTCAACGTCTTGGAGGTGATTTTAGACGTCTGTTCCAGCCTCGTCTGTTCAACGTTTCAACAGTTCGTTTCTCACTTTCATTCATTAATTGCGCCATTACTTATCGTCTCAGGTTCATGTCGTGACGTACAAACGTGTAATCTACAACAATGGACTTCGTGGTCAGGTTATGTCGCAAACGGTCATTGTGGCAGACAGCAGAAATACAGACGCTATATTGAACAGAATGTGAGATACCGCGAGCAAAATAATAATTGTAATGGGATAAGAAATAGCTGTCCCAGTTGTGAATACAATTACAGAACACTTTGTAAGTTGTAACTTCAGTAAGTCTATGTGGTGTGCGAGTTAACTCTACATAAACACGTTTAGACAACAGAAACACCTTTTCTCTTCACCTCCACCCCCTCTCAAAAAACTTTGCAAGCAATAATCAAAACGTTCAGGGCAAAAGGTAAATGGGTAACAAGAATTGAATTGGTAAACGAAAAACTGACAATAAAAAATTTTGCATTTTAAAAGGTCTAACTGGCACAGCTCCCCCCCTCCCCTGCCCCGTCAACAACATTTATGGAGAAAATACATAAGCCAAGTATGATTTGCTTACAGGGCACAAATGATCTCGCAGGGGAATTTTGTCTTCAGAAAACCCCATAAAAGGGCCTTGTTTCGCCCCTGCGAGCAGAACTTATTAAGCAATACACTTGGACTTACAGAAACGCATGCTCTCTTTTAGGTAAGTGTCAGTATTCGCGATGTGAAACTCAACCATGGACGACTTGGAGTGAAACTGCCACACGACCTGGGGATTGTATCACTGTCGCTCGTTACCAACGACAGAAA
Source organism: Muricea muricata (assembly GCA_963855995.1). Taxonomy (NCBI): domain Eukaryota; kingdom Metazoa; phylum Cnidaria; class Anthozoa; order Malacalcyonacea; family Plexauridae; genus Muricea; species Muricea muricata. The sequence continues at coordinate 5,138,334 of OY979720.1, read as the reverse complement.
AAAACAATTGTTTACATCACCCGGGTTGGTAGTTGTAACGGTGTTGGGCCACAGGACTGCCCGAAAGATGTGACGCAGGTGGAAAATAAAGGTAACTTTTGAAGGGGTCTACGAACCATTGTGTTGTACCGAGGGTTGTTAGGGAAACAGAGTTGCAGAAAAGCCACGGGTATGCGGGTATCACCAGTGAGGAAGGTTTGCAAAATGGACGGTCACTGAGGAAGGTTTCATGTCAACACACTAAATAATGTATCCTAGACACTAACATAACATTAAAAATTAATAGATGATGATCTGTTCCTGAAATCATGACCTCTTTCTGAAAAAATAGTGATTGATTCTCAAGATTCATACTGATCTTTAGTTTGGAAAGCCCAACTTTACAACATTTTGAGGAATGTTCGCGAACTTTGAAAATTTTGCCCGGCGGAAAGTTGAACGCTTTTTGCAGCTCTGTCAAGAAGACCCTTAATTTTTTTTGCAAGATATCTTTGTCGGAATCTAAGTTATATTACGGAACATTTTCCCACTGTTTTCCTACATCCTACTTTTCTTAGGATTTGATCCACTGCATACAGTGCGAAGCATGGTATTAGTTTTATAAGATATTTATGCCGTACGTATTCAAAATGAGCATTGTTATTCATTAAAACTTACGAACATCAAAACAAAGTTGTGAGACGATCTTTGCGATATTGATATTTGATGTTAGTCACATGACTGAAAAAATATTGCGTTGTTCCATATTTGAGGTGGACCACGCTATTAGTTTCAAAAATATGATAACAGGATAGGGCGTCGTTTTTAACTTAATTGGAAGTGGAAACGACATTCTTTAACCAAAAACAGCATAGGTAACAGCAAGAGAATGTTTTAGTTAGAAAATAAACGAACTTGGTGTCATAGTTGAAGGATTTTTCCAAAAAATGCGTGGAACGGCGGAAAATAGGGATTCTGGAATTCTAAAATGGATAAGAATGGGAGGTATTAGGTGTTTGAAGGAGAACTGTTCGTAAATTATCATGATCAACGTCTGTCAATATTTTGAGAAAGTTTGCTTTGCCATATATTTTCAAAACTAGCAATGATGGATTTCTAGTAAGCAATAATGATTCTAAAAATATACCTTAACGACTGTCATGGAAGAAACGTTTGAAACTGGATTAAGCGAAAAGTGCATGAAAGCACAACAAGTCGAGACAGACAAAACAGAGAAGTCGAGATCAACATGATAATGTCCTAATGCTGGGAAAAGGAACTTCTGATGAAAGGTTTTAGGTACCTGCCAAAGAAGTGGTAGAACGATCATTTAGGTCCGTATTATTAGAAATCAACATGTCTTCATATGTGCCTAAATGTGCAAAAGAGACCTCTGATCCCTATTTCCGCTGTTACCAGCAGAACTCGTTTACTTTACTACTTTTTTATTGACTCCTTAGCCTCACCGGTCACATACCATCATTGAATATCAATAATCTAACCCATGCATGCATTTTCCAAGCTTTATCATGCTGATTTCGTCCGCCCGTCAAAAGGACAGACTTCTGTTGTGCTCTCAAGCATTTTTTTGCCTCAATCCAGTTTCAAATGTTTATTCCACGACACCAGTAGAGGTACTTTTAGAATTATTATTGCTTACCAGGAATCCATCTTTGCTAGTTTTGAAGATATATGGCAAAGCAAACTTTCTCAAAATGTTGATAGACGTTGATCATGATAATTTACGAACAGTTCTCCTTCAAATGCTTAATATGTCCCATTCCTAGCCCTTTTATTTGAAAAATCCTTCAACTATGACACCAAGTTCGTTTATTTTCTAGCTAAAACATTCTTCTGTTGTTACCTTTGCTGTTCTTGGTTAAAGAATGTCATTTCCACTTCCAATTAAGTTAAAAACGACGTCCTATCGTGTTATCATATTTTAAAACTAATAGCGTGATCCACCTCAAATATGGAACAGCGCCATATTCTTTTTTAGTCATGTGACTAAAATCAAATACAAACATCGCAGGGATCTTCTCACAACTTTGTTTTGATGTTCGTAAGTTTTAATGAATAGCACTGCTCATTTTAAATACGTACGGCATAAATATCTTATAAAGCTAATACCATGCTTCGCACTGTAGATTGTTGAACTATAGATTATTGCTTGGTTTCAGTTTGGATAATACCCTGTTTATTCCGCGCGTTTTTTGTATTGACGGTGGCCGCGTGTTTTCTTTTTGTAGTCGTGAAATGCCCGCCTCTACCAAACCCTGCCGCTGGAAAGTGGGCCAGACCAGAATGCTCGCAGACTCAACAACTTTGTAATTCCTACTGTACACTTGAATGCGTTGGGTTGAAGGGATATAACAGAGTTGGAAATAATCCAACCAGAACATGTCTGAAGAGTGGAGCGTGGTCCTCCACGACAGCTTATTGCAAAGGTACGGTAATATTCAAGGATTTCAAACATATTTTCTATTTTCAAATGTTGTACGTACGAAGGATGAAAGATAGTTTGGATATATCTTACCTAGTCCAAACTCTCGTGACCTGTGCTCCAATTCACTACTTCATTAACCTTGGTCCGTTTAAGACGATTGCAATTAAATCAGAGAGGGGTTTCTAGTAAGGGTGTTTTTTTTTACTCAGCTTTTTTTCTACTTGTCAATCAGTTATAACATTTATCTTAACTTTGATGTTTACAGTAACATGATTCCCAATTTATTGTGTTTTCTTCAAAAGCCTCTCAAATTAAAAGGAGTAACCTATCGAAAATGTCGCAATAACGAAATTTTGTATGGTCAATTTTTGTTCAGTTTTCTATCCTGCTACTGTATATGTTTACTAATTGATAAGGAATGAATAAAATCTTTAATCTATAAAGTGCAGCATCATTTATAGAGTCACAAGATATGATATCAGTTGATGAATTTCAAATTAGTTTTAGCGATGAAAAACTGAGACTGTGACAAAGGAAGGATTGTAAATTCTATCACAATTCTCCATAGAACGACCAAATATTACACGCCCATTTCTTTGTAGACATTGAAAGGCCAGAGATTACATGTCCAGCTGACGCTACGTATGGTAATGATATGGGCCAAAAATACAAAATGGTGACGCTGCCAGAACCGGCCCGCATTCAGGATAACAGCGGCAAGGCTCCGACTATTACCACAAGTGTTGGTAAAACGCAACATCAATTTTCTATTCAAAGTCAGGCGTATGAAATTGTTTATACTGCACGGGACGAGGCTGGACTCACAGCACATTGTATTTGGTATCTTACTATAAAAGGTGTGTCTGTCTTTATTTGTACTTGCTGCAGGAGAATTGATCACAAAATTCAGCTAAACAATTAGTTTCCTATTTGGTCATATGTGTCAGTCATACTCGCTGTAAATCAACTTTTCACTGCTCGTTTAGACACGGAAAAACCGAAGTTCCTGACCTGCCCAACGGAAATCACAAACACCAGCAAGACTGAAAGAATGAGAGTAAGCTGGGAAGTCCCTACATTTAAAGATAATTACGATCCGTATCCAAAAATAAGATCTACTAGATTGTCTGGAGATTATTTCTATTATGGCAAAACGAAAGTTGTTTATACAGTTAGAGATGGTTCAGGAAACGAAGCTACTTGTCAATTCTATGTTAATGTTAAAGGTATGAAACTGGTACTACTGACATTGTAATTTTGTCCTAAACCTCGTAAAAAACCTTAAGCCGGACAGCCGGTTTTATCAAAGGCTTTCAGGTTAAACAGTGGATAAGTCAAATTTTCAAAAACACTTTTACATCTTTCAGACAACAGAACTCGTAAATTTTATGGCATAAATGTTTAGTGTTATATATATAATCGTTCTTCTCAGGTGCACAAACTTGTTCTACATCTTCGACTTATCGAACGTTTAAGTGCCAGTTACTGAACATGTTTGGAAAGTTTGATAAAGTCAATATCCATAGCTCTATTAGCGCTATTCTCCTTTCGTACAAGCGACCCAAATATTAGCTGACAAAAGACTCAATAGAATTAGCATTTTAGAAATCACATAAATTGTGACCAATCCCTGTTTGGAGCCTTAACAAAAGCGTTCATGTATTTCTGTTTATATTATTTTTATAGTGCTTGGTTGTCCAGCGTTTGAAGCACCAAGACACGGCGCTTATGCCTGTAATGTGAAGGTGAACGATCAGTATAAACATCATTTGTACTGCGCTGTCCAGTGTCAAAAAGGCTATGATTATATCTCAGATCAAGTCTACGATTATTATCTATGTGCTGAAGGATTGTGGACCGGATTCACTAGCCCGCCACGCGGTCCTCCGTACCCGTTTGCTAAGTCATTGAGACCTTGGGTTGACTGCACTGGTAAGAAGACTTATATTTAATTCTATAATATAGCATTTGTGAATCCTGAACGCTGATTGGTTAAGAGCCGTGTTTACATAACTCAATGTAAACACAGAAAATTTCCCGCCACTTGTAAACACGGAAATTTTTCGTATCCTTCGGGCTTTTGACATTGCTATATTATAAAACAAATATAAAACATTTTTTCCGTATTGATATACAGTTATATCTACACTCGTGGAAGTCGGGAAAATTTGAAATTGTATGAAAAAACTCCGCCCTTCGGGCGTCGTGTTTCCATACAATTTCTCGTTTTCCCAATTCCACTCGTGTTGATATAACTTTATATCAACACGGAAAATGTTTTCAAGTTGTTAAACATCGTTCTTGAACAAGACCACGGTAGGATATTGCATGCTGGTGTTATTTGGAATCTTCGTTAAAAAAGCTAACAGTTCGTTATCTCCGTTTACTCCGGTTAAGTTTTGATCAGACCAGCATCCGTGGTCAGTCTCGAGTTATAAAGTGATTACCATATCGAGGGGTCCTTGAGGGCTTCGAATGTACCAGATTGAGTCCTTTGTAATTTTGCTAGGCTTGTAAACAATTATTAATCGATAAAAGCGATCAAAGACTATCAGCTATATCCAACCCTATATTATACCAACCATATTGACCAAAGCGTTGCTGAATCCTACTAGTAAAATACTGAGTTATAGTCACAAGGATTGCGAATATATCAAAGTAACCGATGTGATGAGTATGCACGCCGATCTACAGTCAACATCCAGCTGATCTGAACGTGAGTAAAGGGACTGGAACTAGCTACCAAATTGAAATCCATTTTGCCGTTGTTAATCACTTATATCTTTTGTTTTCCTTTGTGAAACTTGTTGAAACTTTCTAACTGTCTTTAATAAAGAAAATTATAAGTTTACCAGAAATTTAGAAACAAAGTAAATTAGATTTCATGAGAAATTTGATAATTTGGATCGAGAAATGGATTTCTACTTTACAACTTGTGCTAGCACTTTTCAAGCCAACCATGCAGTAATTTGTTTACGCCAAACATATGGAGATTATTTTAAAACTGGAAACCTGTCAAAGACGAATATATTGAAACAAAATATTGAACCCTCAAAACAGAATCATACCATTTGTTTCTCGGTTATTTGGCCTAAATAGTGAGTCAAAGCTGTTCTTCTTTGCGTTTCATGTTTTTTATTGGGAAAACTCTTCTTCTTTTACACATAAAAGCCAAATAACTCTTTCGCTCCTTCCACAACACGGCGGCCATGTTGTGAGCAAAATAACAATACGATTTTCTTCACTTGTGAGAAAAACTGTATAGGGAATCAAAATGCTGATACGATAAATTTTCACAAGTGAAAAAAGTCGCACGGCCAATGAAAACGCTTATTCGGTTCTCCACAGTGGAAATACTTTTTTTTTCACCCACTTACCTCGCGTAAATCTCTACATGTATGACATAAACCTTATTATTTGTTATCTTTTCAGAGGAAGACAACGCAGCGGGAGTGAGAAAAATAATCAATGCTTATGTTGGAAAATGCAACGAAAATGATCCAAAGTCTCTAGAAATAATAAAACGAAACTTCATCGCCACTTTGAAAAGAGATATGATAGCAAATATGATTTTCTGCAATAAAAAAGGCCAAACAACAAACTGCGATATCACCAATGTTAAGGTGTATTGCGGCAAGAGCAAACGAAGCGGTGACGTCTCCAGGGAGGTTGTGTCTGTCGAGATCATTATCCGTGATAGCAATCCCATCAAAAACAGAGCTAAAGCGCTACAGCAGCATGAAATGATGAAAATGGATCTGGATGCGGGAAAACTGGCGGGGGAAAAAAAATTAGTCAGCACAATGAGCGCCAGTAGTGGTATCAGAGACTTTCATATAGAGGGATATGACTCACAACTGGCGTGCAACCCTGGTGAGACTTTGAAGGTCCGGCAAGGGGGTGGTGATGAGTTGGCCAGATCGTCCTGTGGTAAGAAATTGTTTTGTAGAGAAACATTTTGAGTCCGTTAGGAGCTAATTTGAATCTATTAAAAAATGCATCAATCACCATGGTAAAACTTGCTTGGTTGTAAAATGCAAAAAGTGCCGAAATTATGATCTTCTTTGGAAAACTTTGGAAAGTTTGCACATTTTGTATACAGCTATTTCAATTTTGGTTTACTTTCCAAAAGCTTAAACTATGAACTATCAGTGCGCAAGAAATGATCGATTAGTGTTTATTTCTGGGCCTCGTACTCAAGGAATTACTTTTGTAGCAAGTAAATTTGCCGTTGTAATGGACCATTCCCCAATTAGACAAACTTTTAAATTCGAAAACAATTTTAGTAAAGTTGGAAGAGCTTCCTAAATTTAGTGGAATTGTGAAGTTTGGTTGCAAAATATTGTAAAATGTCGAAAATATAGTAATGTAAAGTTTGCGAATTTTTGTATACTTTTGCATTACGCGGGAAAAGTCTTAACACATTTCCACACAGTGGTAACGCTTTTCCGTTCGTAATATAATAATATACAAAATTCGCAAACTTTACAGGACTATATATTTTCGAAATTTTACTATATTTTTCAACCAAACTTAACAATTTCACTAAAATTAGGAAGCTCTTTCCAACCGTGCTAAAATTGTTTTCGAATATAAAAGTTTGTTGAATTGGGGAATGGTCCATTAAGTTTGCTATGTGTCCACGATACTGTTTAAAAAAGATTTTGTTTAGAGGTGAAAATAGCAATAATCCGTCATCCCTCGCGCGCTCATAGTTCACGCTTTTGAAAGGACAACCTTCATTGAGTTAGCTGTATGTTTTTATTACATGCAGAATTTATTACAGTAATATCCAGTTGATCTGAAAACACGGAAAAGTACTGGCACTAGTTGTCAAATGGAAATCCATTTTTCGATCCAAATTATCAAATTTCTCATGAACATTTCTTATAATTTTCTTTATTAAAGACAGTTACAAACAAGACTCACAAAGGAAAGCAAAAGATATAAGTGATTAACAACAGCAAAATGGGTTTCTATTTGCTAGCTAGTTCCTTTTACTCACGTCAGATCAGCTAGATATGATTACAAACGATTTGGATATCAATTCAACATGATTAACTAAGACATTTTAAACACTTTTAGTTAAATGTCCAGAAGGCACTTTCTATGATGAAGAGGAGTGCATTCCGTGTCCTGAGGGAACATATCAGGACAAAGAGGGCAATACAACGTGCATCCACTGTCCAGAAGGCACATGGACCATTGGTGAGCGAACATGGCACCGAACCGACTGTATAGGTATGGTTAATTTTTTTCACATAAATCTTATATGTAAGTGAGGCTATAGTCCGGAACGGACAATCTGACTTTAACCTTTACATGCATGAATTCTTTTCATGCCATATAGATGTTTGTGGTCCAGGAGAGTATTCGCAGCTCGGCAATGGTCTAGCTAACTGCATCGCTTGTCCACTTGGAACGTATCAACCTAATTTTAGACAAGCAAGTTGTATGAACTGTCCTTCAGGGAAAACCACGAAGATACGTGGAGCTGCCTCAAAGGACGATTGCCAGTGATTTTGTAAGTGTTTGATAATGATTAAGAAAAATTATTTATTTCTTCTTAAATCGGGTAAGAAATTAACTATTTTACTTTTTTAGGTCAGATAACGTTGTTGCTGAGATGTAAAACTTGGAGTTGAATTATACAAAGTAACTGTAGATCAAAGAATAAATAAAAATCATCTAAATTACACCTGTGTTTTTTTACGTTTCAAAGGCTCTGCCAATTACATGCAGAGATAATTATCGTTTTATAAATATTACTTATTATCATTCACTTAGTATGCTCAATTGTGATTGGTTAATTTACCTACAAATAACTGCGTGCAAATATCGATTTTGCTGCAAATAACTGGTGCAAACAGTTTACTGAGCATGTGCACTTTGAAAATGATTCGTCAGCGCGAATTAAAAATATGGCTTGTTTTGCCGATTTGTCCGAAGACGAATTGTCCTATTTACTATAAAGACGAAGAAAATACAAAAAAAGCAACCAAGGTTGCTTTGACCTTATTTCGTAGTTACCTTGAAAAAAAATGATTGAGCGAAGGCGAGTTAATCACGATGTTTGGGTGATATTAAACGTTGTGTAAGTAAAATTGAATTGTACTTTTTTCTCGTTTGACTGTTCTTGTATTTTTATTATACTTGCTACCCATAAAAATTTGCTATATTGATCCGTGAATGATAAAACAATTATTGAACTCGGCTATTGCAAAATATCGTGATTTACCAGTGGCTCGCAAATGTTGCCACTGATAAATCACGATATTTTGGTCAACCTCGTCCAATAATTGTATGTTATTTGTGAGTAAATGACATCAAGAGACACCTAATTTACATGTTTGAAAAACCTTATATTTTCGGAAACGTAACAGTATATCGAGAAATTGAAAACGTCATTAATGCTCGTCCGAAAATGCTGTTTCGAAATAACTATCTTCGGCAGGATATTTCATTATGAATTGGTTAGTAATCGACATTTCCAATAGCAAACCCATTAATGTCCCTTGGCATCGTTCTTCAGTCGTTTTTGCTTGATGCCCGAGATGCATTCTGGTAAAATGTACATGCTACCATCTTGCTCATTATGGTCAATTATCGAGATTGCTGCGCCGTGTGCTTCATAATATCTTTCTGCCTATTTTCCACTGGGATTTTTGAATCATTTTCGACATAATTCGTGTATCTTAATTAAAATGACTATTCAGTAATACAATTGGAAGCATGTTCTGTAAATGACACCACAATTTAATTCGTTCCTAATTTCCCATATTTCTATAGGAAATACATCATAGTTCCATTTGCTTGAAATTCAATTTCGATTTGTTTGAAATGAAATAGTAACCGTAAAGCGCGCTATTAGTATAGAATACAGCTATATACATACTAGTATAAATTGTTATGCATACGGAAGTTTTGCACGCATGTGTAAGATTATCATTGATCGATTGATCGTATGCATATACATCTTCATCAGCCTCGTACCCAGGCGTTTTTTTATAAAGAAAAATACCTGGGTACGAGGCTGCATCTTCATGCAGTACTAAGACGAGGCATAGTGGAGGGTTCAGATCAAGATATTGACCAGATTTGCCCTTGAAATCAAATATTATTTATGTGGTAATTTGACCTCAGCTCCTCACAAATAATCCTCGCAATGCATCATCTGGTAAAATATACACATGCCAGCAGGAGCGAAGCCAGCCCGACAATTTGGTCATGCTATGCAAATTTAAATCATTACCATTATTCATTTCTTTAGAAATTGATCCTTATACGGTCTATAAACACTGAAAAATCTGCATTTGCATGACCAAATGTCGGGCTGGCTTCGCCACTGCATGCCAACCCCCCAAAAAGTGTTGATTGATAAGATTTTTGCATATTATGTATATGCCTAACCGAGGTTCTCCTGCGAAAACCTATTGATTACTATAATTGTAATTCGCTCTGCTTTTATTTACTGTTGGACAGTCTGTGTTTTCTTTCGTACAAGCACTCTCTACTTGATTATATTGTTTAACAATTTGGAGTAAAGCTCTAACTGAACTTCGGTATTGTATTTACTTCCATAAGCACAGCACAGAGGAACACTCTGTGTGCAACAGGTTCCTGTGAAAAGACGTGAGAGAAGTGAAAAAACGAAAGTAACTTGAAGATATAATCAGAATAAATAAGAAAGTCCAGGAAGCTTTGTACTACATTACTATAGAATACAGCCATATAAAAACGTCGATAAAGTTATGTATACGGACGTTTTGCACGTATCTGTAAGGTTAATAGGTTATGATAATGTCGATTGACCTATACGTCTTGTGATGACGATATACGGTCCGTTGATTAACATACTAACCAGTTTTGTCCATGTATGTAAATAATATTTATATGGCAATTATAAAACTGTAGGCTGAAGCCAAACAACAATATCTTAGTGTTTGATTAATAAGATTTTTGCGTATACGTACCCGAGGCTCACTTATACAGCTGTTACGAAGAGTTTATGCACCTTCCATTTGCTGTAGTGTGAAAATGGTCAAGTTCATCATGTTACTATTTCTTATCCTAGGTTTGCGTCTTGATGGAGCTTCGAGTTTTTCACCTTTCCGGCGAAGGATTGGCCCTCCACCTTTTTGGGGTGGAGGTAGGTGTACGTTTTACGACCGAAGCGGTTGCGGTGGTTCACGTATACGTAAGTTGAAACTTTATAATTCGTAATTTTGTTAAAGCAGGATTTTTTCCTCGAGAGCATACAAAGATTTTGTCTTCAAACGTTACAAATGATAGTGTTACAATTACCTTGTCGAGTTGATTACCATGACCAATAGCTGTATCTTATTCGACTATTTCGTATGCTTATGTCAGGTCCATTTAAATATTATCATTATAATTTGCTCTGCTCTCATTGTGCAATTTTTGTTTTAGTACAATCAGTAGATTATACTGTTTATTAGGGTTGGGATGGAGAGACATGATAACCAACATATTCTCTTCATCCTGAAGAATGCTTAGAGTAACAAGCGTATCATCTTTCTAAGGTATTTGTAAATATACACGATGTGAACCTCAACCGTGGACATCTTGGAGTGAAACTCAAACTGAACTCGGAAATTGCATCACTCTGGAGCGCTTCCAACGACAGAAAAAAAAAATTAGTTACAAAGTCTCATCATCAGGCTCCTGTAACAATGTTGGCACACCGGATCCGGAATGCCCGAAAGACGCGAGACAAGTGAAGAACAGGTCTTAAACTGTATAATAAGGTCCAGAAGACATTGTCAGAATACATAATCCACGACGCTTTGTACCAGTGGCGTCGCCAGGGTGATAAACCGAGGGGGGGGGGGAGGAGCAGAACGATTGCCAAATACGCGAGATTCCTAGGAGGGCTGTTTTATTTCTTGGGTACTCTAAAACGCTATTTCTGGCATTTTTAGGCAGGTTCATTGATAATCTAAAAAACACACATCCTGTGTAATTTTTGTGTCTGTTAGAAATTTAAACAATAATCGTACTAACCGTTTTACTTCAGATTCATAAAAATCTCAAAATCGATCATTAAAAAACTAGAAGACTCGTCCCAGTCCCCTGGGGACGCCACTGCTTTGTACTACATCCAAGGCCGTGGAAGAAAAGTGTGAAGACACTTAACATGTTTTATGCAAGAATTATATTCGTCTGTCTGTTGAAATATTTTCCCTTTGTTTCCTTCACTTCACTGCTTAAAACGTATCATTGTATCAGACTGTTATAGCTCTTACAGTAATTGTTGCCTCTTTTATCCCATTCAAGATTTTGTGTACGCAACGCGTTTATTGATGGTAGCCGTGTATTCTTTTTGTAGTCGTGAAATGCCCGCCTCTACCAAACCCTGCCGCTGGAAAGTGGGCCAGACCGGAATGCTCGCAGACTCAACAACTTTGTAATTCCTACTGTACACTTGAATGCGTTGGGTTGAAGGGATATGACAGAGTTGGAAATAATCCAACTAGAACATGTCTAAAGAGTGGAGCGTGGTCTTCCTCGACAGCTTATTGCAAAGGTACGGTAATTTCAGTTCTGTTAAAGTCGATTTGGTACAGTTGTAGGACGAACTCATCTGCAACTAAATATATCGTTGGGGCCAGGGATCGGCAAAATGTTTTTATATGAACAGTACAAAAAATTATTTTTACTCAAAGTCTGCATGATACAATTGACAAAATACGTTGTTGTAAAAATACAAGAATTGGAGTGGTATTTGCCCCTCATTGATGGTTCGTGCACGGACTTAAAGGTTTTTAATGCATGGATAGTAGCTCATATATGACGATTTGGGGCTCCTAGGGATAGTTATTTATGTTGGTTTCAGCATGTGATTTGGATGTAATCAGTTATATTGTTGCTGAAGTAATATTAAGTTTGTTACAGTTTATTATAGTTCATTTAACTTTTAATTATCACATAATTTTCCATAAAACGACTAAATATTACACGCGCATTTTTTCCTAGACATTGAAAAGCCAGAGATCAAGTGTCCACCTGATGCTACATATGGAAATGATGTGGGCAAAAAATACAAAATGGTCACACTGCCAGACCTAGTACGCGCTCAGAATAACAGCGGGAAGGCCCCCACTATCACTACAAGTATTAAACAAAAACAACATAAATTTCAAATTTCGCATAACGTGCATGAAGTTGTTTATACTGCACGGGACGAGGCTGGGCTCACAGCACAATGTACTTGGTATCTTACTATAAAAGGTCAGTCAAGAATATTAGCAACAAGATTTACATGTAAAAACTTTGTTGACTTTAACAACATTTTTGCTGTTGAAATTAAAACTAATCGAGATTGTCGTCTTTGAAAATATTTTACGACCTATAGGATGTCGTCTTCCTTAACTTGTATCTGGAACAAGTTGAAATTTTCAAGTATTTGTTTAGATACGGAGAAACCAAAGGTTCTGACTTGTCCTACGGATATGACAAAGATCAGCAAGACTGAAAGAATGAGAGTAAGCTGGGAAGTTCCTGCATTTAAAGATAATTACGATCCATATCCAAAAATAAGATCTACTAGATCGACTGGGAGTTATTTTTATTATGGAAAACTAAAGTTGTTTATACAGCTATTGATGGTTCTGGAAACGAAGCCACTTGTCAATTCTATGTCATTATTAAAGGTATGAAAGTAGTACTGTAGTATAGGTACGAGCGCACCGTACCGGCGAAACTAGTTTGTGGTGCCCAGGACATTAGTCGATGGAAACCAAAGGATAAACCCAAGTTTTTCTAGGCCTGCAACTTGGAAATCACATAAATGACGACTATATAATTATTATTTAGAGCCCGCGTTACTAAGACCATATTTGATCTATTTATGTGTATTTTTAATTTATAGTTCTTAATTGTCCGGTTTTTGATCCGCCAAGACACGGTGCTTATGCCTGTAATGTGAAAGTGAACGATCAGTATAAACATCATTTGTACTGCGCTGTCCAGTGTCAACAAGGCTATGATTATATCTCAGATCAAGTCTACGATTATTACGTGTGTGCTGAAGGAATTTGGACTGGATTCACTAGCCCGCCACGCGGTCCTCCTCACAGATTCATTGATTCGTCAGTCCGACCTTGGGTTGACTGCACTGGTAAGAATGTATCGCTCTATTGCAGTGAGAATGTTTAAATTCTTTCACTTTTTCCATATTGACCTGCAAACTAGCTTATGAATTATGATTTTGTGATACTTTACTCGATGTTGGATAATTTCTGAAGGGTGATTAATAAGTTTTAATCTCGAGTGCTATGCTAAATACACATCAATTCCACGTTGATTCCTCTTCTCAGCTAGGACCTCCATAGTTCAGTGCTCAGAACAATGGAGTAGCATCGAAAAAGTGCTGGTTCGATTCCTACCCGTGGACCCTTTAAGAGTTTTCTTAATTTTCTTCTTAAATTTTGACACGTGTATGATCTCCACCTGATATCAAGACACATTTTTCATTTAGGAGCCGATTGCATATTTTACTGATTTTTTTCAGAGGAAGATGCCCCAGAAGGCGTAAAGAAGAAGATCAAAGCCTATGTTGGAAAATGTGATGAACACGATCCCCAGTCTCTGGAAATGATTAAAAGAAACTTCATCGAAACTTTGAAAAAGAATATGATTACAAATCTAGTTTTCTGCCAGGAAACCAGATCAAACTGCGAAATCTCAAATGTCAAAGTTTATTGTGACAAGAGCAAACGCGGTGTGGGTGATCTCTCAAGGCAGGTTATCTCCGCAGAAATTATCATTCGTGATATAAAACGCGTGAAACATAAGGCTGAAGCGTTGCAGCAACATCAAATGATGGTAAAGGATCTGGATGCGGTAGAGGGGCGAGTCCATAACAAGATCGCCGCCATGATCGGAATCAATAATTTCAATATTTTTACTGGAATGGCCCTCAAGATGAGAACCAATAGTTTGAATAGCCGAATGAGTAATGTTCATGTGCAGGCATATCAGTCACAACTAGCGTGTAAGGTTGGAGGGATTTTGAAAATTAATCAGGGGGATGGTGATGAGTTGGCCAGATCATCCTGTGGTAAGAAATTGCTTTGTAGATTGAAATTGAAATTTCAGTATAAAACATAATCGAGTTTGAATAGACACTTCCCTCTATACGTATAACTTACTCTCTGGATTTAAAACTTCTCAATAGCTTTCAGTCGTCGTTCTTCTTTCATGCTATTGTATCGTGTGCACATTAGCCTCACAAATTATATAATAAATGAAAATAATATACACTGATTGTTAGCACGTCTAGTACTTTGGTCTTTACAAAAGAATATTGAGTAAAAAGACAATATATTAATTTTCAGTTAAATGTCCAGAGGGAACATTTTACAATGACGACGAAGAGTGTATTCCGTGTCCTGAGGGAACATATCAAGATAGCAGAGGTAGCACGTCGTGTATCAACTGTCCAGAGAGGACATGGACTATTGGCAATCAAGCAACAAACCGAACAGATATAGGTATGGTTGATATTTTTTCCAGGAACTGAAAGTCGTTTTTCTTAACACTTTACTTATCACTTCATTGTGTATAGATGTTTGTGGTCCAGGAGAGTATTCGCAGCTCGGCAACTGCATCGCTTGTCCACTTGGAACGTATCAACCTAATTTTAGACAAGCAAGTTGTCTGAACTGTCCTTCAGGGAAAACCACGAAGATACGTGGAGCTGCCTCAAAGGACGATTGCCAGTGATTTTGTAAGTGTTGGATGAAAAATTCACTTCCTCTTGGATCAGATAAGAGATTAATTATTTCGCTTTTTTATAGATCAGCTGAAGTTGTTGTTGAGATGGAAAAACAGGGTGTTGGAATATAGAATGTAACAGTAGAATAAATAAAGTTAAATATCATCTAAATTACTCTAGTGTTTTTTTCATTGACCCAGACCATAGGGCTGCTTTTTTCACGCTCGAAATATTTACATCGCAGTGTAATGTATTTGTGAAAAAAATGACTGTTCTATCGTTTGAAAGTTTTTGTGCCGGAATTCCATTTTATTCAAATGACTGCTGCCATTATTTAACCTATATTTAACCAACGCTGTAAAGATTCTGTAAAATTTCTGTTTTGTTTTAAGGTAGTATGCTTTATTTTCTATTATATATGTAGTAAAGTAATTAGGCAACTCATAGAGGTCGATGTTAGAGGCTTGCTGCTTATTTGACTAACAATTGTAATCAATGATTATGCAGTACAGCTAAATAAATACTATTAATGATCACCTAAAGCGGAAAAAGGATGCTCATGATATTGTCCTTGTAGTTCATTCGTGCCAGACAATAGTTCTTTATGCTCAGAAAGATTTAAGAGAAGAACTAAATCCATGCACGATGTTCAAAGGTTTTTGGATCGCTTTTTTTCTTCAAGTTTTCTCCTTGGTTCAGTCGTGCTCACGAAGACGACGGCCGGCACCACAGCCGTGTAGCTGGCGAACATGTTCCTACAAATGGAACGATAATTTTTCACCAGGTGTCCGCCAAGGAGAATGTGCTAGTCAAATCCGCTATGCTGAACATATATACAGCACACACCACTCGACAGCACCTTGTCCTGGATCGAGCTCCTGCAGTTGGATATCAGACTCTAGAACACGATGTAAGTATGCTGTTATTCAGTCTTAGGTTATCTCTATGCAGAGACCGTAGATGATTCACAATAATAGTAATGTTTAGAATTACAACGCGCAGTCAACTCAGCGGCACGTTATTTTGTGTCCGTAACAGCGGACAGTATTCCCAATTTCGGTACAAAATTTTAGTGCGTTTTGTCTTAAAGTGTTCAGTTCATTCCAACTTCTATCTCAGCCTCAGGTTTATGTCGGAAGTACTTCCGCTGTTGTATTAAAGCTGAGCTAAAGGCGAACGATTGTATTTTTCATACAACAGACCGCTCATGGTTGGTTAAAATTTCATAAAGTCAAAACTCCTAACTGTAGAAATATATTTTTCGTGAAAAAGTGGTAGAATGGAACAATCTCTACAAGACGGGTTGCGCACATCTATTGTAATTTATGTCGCAAAAGCGGTTAGCGCGATATACCTCTAACAACTAAAAAACTAAACCAATTGGCCAATTCTCTATTAGACAAACTTATGAATTCAGAAAATCTATAAGCAGAACTGGAAATAGCATCCTAAATTTCGTAAAATTGTGATGTTTGGTTGCAAAACTACATCAAAGTGTGCAGGTATCACTTTTCCGCGTGTAATACAAACGTATTATGCGAATTTCACAGGACAATTTTTACAAGTTTTACAGTACTCTACGAGCAAACTTTACGATTTCACTAATAATTTCCAGTCGCACTTTTGGCGGGCGTCCGTCCGAGGGCAATAAAATAACATACTGGCCGTTGTTTGAGCTATTTAGCTATTAGTTTTTATTACATATGGCAGGATGCTTTCTGACGACTTCGTGAGATATGGGTAATTTTTTATCAATAAAGGGTTAATGTTTGGTAATCTCGTGTACAAATTATGCAAAGTTCGACATCCAAACCAGGAATGGTTGACCGAGGAATTTAATTGCGCGATGCTGGTGCACTTCTAGGAAGATAGGTGCCAGACGCAAGCATAATTTCCGTGCGTGTGTGTATATATATATATATATAGGGCGGTGATACCTACGAATGAGTTTAGTGATGGCTTTAGGTGATCACAAGACGCTGTTACAAGTTTGAACGTTCAAATTTTGTTGTAAATAGGTTGATGCGTCGTCTACCCGATTTCAATGTTATTCTCACGCAAGGCCGTGGGAAGATGAAAAAAGTTAGGGGGGTTCTTCGACTGCTGAAGTCACAAGTGCTGCTAGGGGGTCCGGGGACACGCCCCCCAGAATTTTTTTCTATTTTTAGCATGCTTAAACATGTTTTTCTACACTTTTGAGGTTAGTTTTACCATAATTATTGGATTAAGACATGTGTAAAACTGTAAACCATTAAAAACATGTATTTACTTCTAGACTCGACGATGATTTTTAGGGGGGCTCAGCCCCCCTGTCTTTGAAGTTAGGGGGGCTCGAGCCCCCCTTGCCCCTGTGGTTCTTACGGCCATGCTCTTACGTCTTTTTACTAGCAAATAGTTATCGATATAACGACCATTAATGTCTGATTATGTAAATCAAATTAACTTGTATTCTTAACTTTGTCTCAGCGTCGTTTAAACGCTGAAATATGGTTGAGAAGATTAACAACGTAAACTCAACGCTGTTTCAATATCAGGGAAATAACGTTGATCAAGTTTGCATAATTAACGTTCTTTAGGCGTTGATTCGAGGTGATTTTAGACGTCTGTTTAACGTTTCAACAGTTCAAAGTTCGCTTTTCACTTTCATTTATTAATTGTGCCACTACTTATCGTCTCAGGTTCATGTCGTGACGTACAAACGTGTAACCTACAACAATGGACTTCGTGGTCAGGTCAGGTCGCAAACGATCATTGTGGCAGACAGCAGAAATACAGACGTTATATTGAACAGAATGTGAGATACCGCGAGCAAAACAACAATTGTAATGGGATAAGAAGTAGCTGTCCCAGTAGTGAATACAATTACAGAACACTTTGTAAGTTGTAACTTCAGTAAGTCTATGTGGTGTGCGAGTTAACTCTCCATAAACACGTTTAGACAACAGAAACACTTTTTCTCTTCACCTCCACCCCCTCTCAAAAAAACTTTGCAAGCAATAATGGAAACGTTCAGAGCAAAAGGTAAAAGAGGTAACAAGAATTGAATTGGTAAACGAAAAACTGACAATAAAAAATTTTGTATTCTAAAAGGTCTAACTGGCACAGCTCCCCCCCCCCCTGCCCCGTCAACAACATTTATGGAGAAAACTACATAAGCCCAGTAAAACATTTGCTTACAGGGCACAAATGATCTCGCAGGGGAATTTTGTCTACAGTGAACCCCCCCCCCCAAAAAAGGGCCTTGTTTCTCCCCTGCGAGCAGAACTTATGATGCAATACACTTGGACTGACAGAAGCGCATGCTCTCTTTTAGGTAAGTGTCAGTATTCGCGATGTGAAACTCAACCATGGACGACTTGGAGTGAAATTGGCGCACGACCTGGAGATTGTATCACTGTCGTCCGTCACCAACGACAGAAAAAAACAATTGTTTACATTACCCAGGTTGGTAGTTGTAACGGTGTTGGGCCACAGGACTGCCCGAAAGATGTGACGCAGGTGAAAAATAAAGGTAACTTTTGAAGGAGTCTACGAACCATTGTGTTGTACTGAGGGTTGTCTGCAGGGAACAAGAAGACCCTTAATTTTTTGCAAGATATCTTTGTCGGAATATGAATTATATTGCGGAACATTTTCCCACTGTTTTCCTACATCCTACTTTTCTTAGGATTTGATCCACTGTACAGATTGTTGAACTATAAATTCTTGCTTGGTTTTAGTCAGGCAAAACTCGCGTTTTTAATTTTTTGTATTGACGGTGGCCGCGTGATTTCTTTTTGTAGTCGTGAAATGCCCGCCTCTACCAAACCCTGCCGCTGGAAAGTGGGCCAGACCAGAATGCTCGCAGACTCAACAACTTTGTAATTCCTACTGTACACTTGAATGCGTTGGGTTGAAGGGATATGACAGAGTTGGAAATAATCCAACCAGAACATGTCTAAAGAGCGGAGCGTGGTCTTCCACGACAGCTTATTGCAAAGGTACGGTAATTTCAGTCCTGTTAAAGTCGATTTTGTGTAGTTGTAGGACCAACTCATCTGCAACTAAATATATCGTTGGGGCCATGGATCGGCAAAATATTATTTAATGAACAGTACAAAAAATTATTTTTACTCAAAGTCTGCATGATACAATTGACAAAATATGTTGTTGTAAAAATACAAGAATTGGAGTGGTATTTGACCCTCATTTATGGAACGTGCACGGACTTAAATGTTGGTAATGCATGTATAGTGGCTCACATATGACGACTGGGGGCTCCTAGGGATAGTTATATGTGTTGGTTGGTGTATTAGGTCAGCGTGTGATTTGAATGTAATCAGTTATATTGCTGCTGACGTAATAGTTTGTTACAGTTTATTATAATTTATATAACTTTTATCACATAATTTTCATAGAACGACCATATATTACACGCGTATTTATTCCTAGACATTGAAAAGCCAGAGATCAAGTGTCCACCTGATGCTACATATGGAAATGATGTGGGCAAAAAATACAAAATGGTCACACTGCCAGACCTAGTACGCGCTCAGGATAACAGCGGAAAGGCCCCCACTATCACTACAAGTATTAAACAGAAACAACATAAATTTGACATTTCGCATGACGTGTATGAAGTTGTTTATACTGCACGGGACGAGGCTGGGCTCACAGCACAATGTACTTGGTATCTTACTATAAAAGGTCAGTCAAGAATATTAGCAACAAGATTTACATTTAAAAACTTTGTTGAATTACATAATTAGTAACTTTACTGCAAAATTTTAACAATATTTTTGCTGTTGAAATTAAAACTAATCGAGATTGTCTTCTTTGGAAATATTTTACGACCTGTAGGATGTCTTCTGTTTTAACTCGTATCTCGAAGTATTTGTTTAGATACGGAGAAACCAAAGGTTCTGACTTGTCCTACGCATATGACAAAGATCAGCAAGACTGAAAGAATGAGAGTAAGCTGGGAAGTTCCTACATTTAAAGATAATTACGATCCATATCCAAAAATAAGATCTACTAGATCGACTGGAGATTATTTCTATTATGGAAAAACTAAAGTTGTTTATACAGCTATTGATGGTTCTGGAAACGAAGCTACTTGTCAATTCTATGTCATTATTAAAGGTATGAAAGTAGTACTCAGGATTCTGGTACGAGCGCACCGTACCGGCGGAACTAGTTTGTGGTGGCCAGGACTTTAGTCGATGGAAACCAAAGGATAAACCCAAGTTTTTCTAGGCCATCTCCCTGTTATGAGAAGTGACATTTCTTGACTAACAACCAGCAATTTGGAAATGACACAAATAACGACTATAATTGTTATTTGGAGCCCGTGTTACTAAGACCATATTTGAACTATATACGTGTATTTTTAATTTATAGTTCTTAATTGTCCGGTTTTTAACCCGCCAAGACACGGTGCTTATGCCTGTAATGTGAAAGTGAACGATCAGTATAAACATCATTTGTACTGCGCTGTCCAGTGTCAGCAAGGCTATGATTATATCTCACATCCAGTCTACGATTATTATTTGTGTGCTGAAGGAATTTGGACTGGATTCACTAGCCCGCCACGCGGTCCTCCTCACAGATTCATTGATACGTCAGTCCGACCTTGGGTTGACTGCACTGGTAAGAATGTATCGCTCTATTGCTGTAAGAATGTCTAGACCCTTTTATTTTATCCATATTGGCCTGCAAACTAGCTTATAAATTATGGTTTTGTGATACTCGATGTTGGATAATTTCTAAAGGGTAATTAATGTGTTTTAATCTCGAGTGCTATGCTAAATACACATCAATTCCAGGTTGATTCCTCTGCTCAGCTAAGACGTCCATAGTTCAGTGATCAGAACAATGGAGTCGCATCGCAGAAGTGCTGGTTCAACTCCTGCCCGAGGACCCATTGAAGAGTTTTCTTAATTTTCTTCTTAAATTTCGACACGTGTATGATCTCCACCCAATATCAAGACACATTTTTCATTTAGAAGCCGATTGCATATTTTACTGATTTTTTCAGAGGAAGATGCCCCAGAAGGCGTAAAGAAGACGATCAAAGCCTATGTTGGAAAATGTGATGAACACGATCCCCAGTCTCTGGAAATGATTAAAAGAAACTTCATCGAAACATTGAAAAAGAATATGATTACAAATCTGGTTTTCTGCCAGGAAACCAAATCAAACTGCGAAATCTCAAATGTCAAAGTTTATTGTGACAAGAGCAAACGCGGTGTGGGTGATCTCTCAAGGCAGGTTATCTCCGCAGAAATTATCATTCGTGATATAAAACGCGTGAAAGATAAGGCTGAAGCGTTGCAGCAACATCAAATGATGGTAAAGGATCTGGATGCGGTAGAGGGGCGAGTCCATAACAAGATCGCCGCCATGATCGGTATCAATAATTTCAATATTTTTACTGGAATGGCCCTGAAGATGAAAACCAATAGTTTGAATAGCCGAATGAGTAATGTTCATGTGCAGGGATACCAGTCACAACTGGCGTGTAAGGTTGGAGGGATTTTGAAAATTAATCAGGGGGATGGTGATGAGTTGGCCAGATCATCCTGTGGTAAGAAATCGCTTTGTAGATTGAAATTGAAATTTCGATATAAAGCATAATCGAGTTTGAATAGACACTTCCCTCTATACGTATAACTTACTCTCTGGATTTAAAATTTCTCAATAGCTTTCAGTCGTCGTTCTTATTTCATGCGATTGTTTCGTGTGCACATTAGCCTCACAAATTATACAATAAATGAAAATAATATATACTGATTGTTAGCACGTCTAGTACTCTGGTCTTTACAAAAGAATATTGAGTAAAAAGACAATAAATTAATTTTCAGTTAAATGTCCAGAAGGAACATTCTACAATGACGACGAAGAGTGTATTCCGTGTCCTGAGGGAACATATCAAGATAGCAGAGGTAGCACGTCGTGTATCAACTGTCCAGAGAGGACATGGACTATTGGTAATCAAGCATCAAACCGAACGCAATGTATAGGTATGGTTAATATTTTTTCCAGGAACTGAAAGTCGTTTTACTTAACACTTTACATATCATTTCATTGTATATAGATGTTTGTGGTCCAGGAGAGTATTCGCAGCTCGGCAATGGTCTAGCTAACTGCATCGCTTGTCCACTTGGAACGTATCAACCTAATTTTAGACAAGCAAGTTGTCTGAACTGTCCTTCAGGGAAAACCACGAAGATACGTGGAGCTGCCTCAAAGGACGATTGCCAGTGATTTTGTAAGTGTTGGATGAAGAATTCACTTCCGTTTGGATAAGATAAGAGATTAATGATTTCGCCTTTTTATAGGTCAGCTGAAGTTGTTGTTGAGATGGAAAAACAGGGTGTTGGAACATAGAATGTTACTGTAGAAGAACAAATAAAGTTAGATACCATCTAAATTACTCTATATTACTTTTTTTTCATTGACCCAGACCATAGGGTCGCATTTTTCACGTTCGAAATGTTTTTCATCGCAGTGTAATGTATTTGTGAAAAAATGACTTTTCCATCGTATCCTATATTTAACCAACTATGTTTAATCCCAAGCAGGAAAATATTTTCAAAACGTTGAGCCTTCTCATGTAAAACCTTGAGTTCACTGTGTGAACATTGGGGTTCGGGTGGGATGCGGTCATGGGTTCGTGAGTTAGAACAATAAAAACTCTTCAAATATTCGTCGCCTGATACACATTCACTGGCAAAACAGCAAATTCTAAAATTTATCAGAACTAATTAGCTATGCAAAACTTGCTCGGGGCACTGTCGTAGAGCGAAAGATTCGGTGTGCTCCGGTTTGCGACGCTGCTCGAAGATTTTGCGAATTTTTTCTAAACTTTCTCGTCTCGTGGTGGCGCTGTAAAGATTCTGTAAAGATTCTGTAATATGCTTTATTTTCTATTATATATGTAGTAAAGTAATTAGGCAACTCATAGAGGCCGATGTCTTGCTGCTTATTTGACTAACAATAGACAATTTGCATGATAGACTAAAGGTCGTACTAGGCAAAAAGAACGAAATCGTTTACGACAGTTAGAAAGAGCATCTCAAAATTGGTAAACTGCAAAGTTTGGTGGCGAAATGTTGTAAAATACGGAAAATATAGCCCTGCGAAGTTTGCAAATTTTGTATATATTTGTATTACGCGCGGAAAAAGTTACCATTTTTGAGCTAAAATTGCCGCAAAAATGGTTACCTTTTTCGCGCGTAATACAAATATATACAAAATTTGCAAACTTCGCAATGCCATATTTTCCGTATTTTACAACATTTCGCCACCAAAATCTGCAATTCTACTAATCGTATGATCCTCTTTCTAGGTAGTAAAAGATTCTGTTCTTTTTGCCTAGATCGAATGTTACTCTATTATGCAAATTGTCTATTGTAATCAATGATTACGCAGTACAGCTAAATAAATACTATTACAGATCACTTAAAGCGGAAAAAGGATCTCATCATATTGTCCTTGTATTTCATTCGAGCCAGACAATAGTTCTTTATGCTCGGAGAGATTTAGAGAGAAGAACTGAATCCATGATGTTCAAAGTTTTTTGGATCGCTTTTTTTCTTCAAGTTTTCTCCTTGGTTCAGTCGTGCTCACGAAGACGACGGCCGGCACCACAGCCGTGTAGCTGGCGAACATGTTCCTACAAATGGAACGATAATTTTTCACCAGGTGTCCGCCAAGGAGAATGTGCTAGTCAAATCCGCTATGCTGAACATATATACAGCACACACCACTCGACAGCACCTTGTCCTGGATCGAGCTCCTGCAGTTGGAAATCACAGTCTAGAACACAATGTAAGTATGCTGTTATTCAGTCTTAGGTTATCTCTATACAGAGACCGTATATGATTCACAATAACAGTAATGTTTATTTAGAATTACAACGCGCAGTCAACTCTGGCTCAGCGGACACGATTAATTGGTACGGTTATTTTGTGTCCGTAACAACGGACAGTATTCCCAATTTCGGTACAAAATGGTACTGCTTTTTTTCTTAAAGTGTTCAGTTCATTCCAACTTCTGTCTCAGCCTGAGGTTTATGTTGGAAGTACTTGTACCGCTGTTGTATTAAAGCTGAGCTGAAGGCGAACGATTGTATTTTTCATACAACAGACCGCTCATGGTTGGTTAAAATTTCATAAAGTCAAAACTCCCAACTGTAGAAATATATTTTTCGTTAAAAAGTGGTAGAATGGAACAATCTCTACAGACGGGTTGAGCACATCTATTGTAATTTACGTGGCAAAAGCGGTTAGCGCGATATACCTCTAACAACTAAAAAACTAAACCAATTGGCCAATTCTCTATTAGACAAACGTATGAATTCGGAAAATCTATTGGCACAACTGGAAAGAGCATCCTAAATTTCGTAAAATTGTGATGTTTGGTTGCAAAACTACATCAAAGTGTGCAGGTATCACTTTTCCGCGTGTAATACAAACGTATACAAAAGTATGCAAATTTCACAGGACAAATTTTACAATACTCTACCACCAAACTTCACGATTTTACTAATAATTTTCACTCGCACTTTTAGCGGGCGTCCGTCCGAGGGCAATAGAATAGCATACTGGCCGTTGTTTGAGCTATTTAGCTATTAGTTTTTATTACATAAGGCAGGATGCTCCCTGACGACTTCTCGAGTAGAAATTATGCAAAGTTCGACATCCAAACCAGGAATGGTTGACCGAGGAATTTGCGCGATGCTGGTGCACTTCTAGGAAGATAGGTGCCCGACGCAAGCATAATTTCCGTGTGTGTATATATAGGACGGTGACACCTGCGAATGGGTTTAGGGATGGCTTTAGGCGATTACAAGACGCTGCTACAAGTTTGAACGTTCGAAAATAGGTTGATGCGTCGTCTACCCGATTTCAACGTTATTCTTCCGTCTGTTTACTGGAAAATAGCTATCGATATAACGACCATTAATGTCTGATTATGTAAATCAAATTAACTTGTATCCTTAACTTTGTCTCAGCGTCGTTAAAACGCTGAAGTACCGTTGACGAGATTGACAACGTAAACTTAACGTTGTTTCAATGTCAGGGAAATAACGTTGATCAAGTTTGCATGATTAACGTTTTTTAAGCGTTGATTCGAGGTGATTTTAGATGTCTGTTCAACGTTTCAACAGTTCACAGTTCGCTTTTCACTTTCATTTATTAATTGTGCCACTACTTATCGTCTCAGGTTCATGTCGTGACGTACAAACGTGTAACCTACAACAATGGACTTCGTGGTCAGGTCATGTCGCAAACGGTCATTGTGGCAGACAGCAGAAATACAGACGTTATATTGAACAGAATGTGAGATACCGCGAGCAAAATAATAATTGTAATGGGATACGAAAAAGCTGTCCCAGTAGTGAATACAAGTACAGAACACGTTGTAAGTTGCAACTTCAATAAGTCTATGTGGTGTGAGAGTTAACTCTCTATAAACACCTTTTCTCTTTCACACTCCAACGCCCCAGTAAACAACCGGGAAACCTAAGGAGAAAATGTTTAGACAACAGAAACACCTTTTCTCTTCACCTCCACCCCCTCTCAAAAAAACTCTGCAAGCAATAATCAAAACTTTCAGGGCACAAAGTAAAAGGGGTAACAAAAATTTGAATTGGCAAGCAAAAACTCACATTTAAAAATTTTGTATTCTAAAAGCGATTGGTCTAACTGATCAATACAAAAGTATACAAAACTCGCAAACTTCACATGACAATATTTTACACATTTTACAACACTCAGTGGCGGATCTAGCGTAAGTCAAAAAAATTACCGCAGCTCATTCTAGGATATATTTACACTTTAAAATACCTTCAAAGCTACTTCATTGGTTAGATTTTATTCTTTTGAAATTCCGATAACCTATGACATTGTTATAAAGTTATTTTGAATTTAAAATTGAGCTGCTATAATTTATTTTGACTTACTCTGGATCCGCCACTGACAACACTATACGACCAAACTTCTCAAATTTACTAAATTTATTCTTTTCACCTGTGCTAATGGATTTTCCTAATTCAAGAGTATGTCTAATAGGGAATTGGCTAATAATTAAGTCTGGTCTGTGCGTTTTATGTGTGAGAGTTTTCGTATTTGAGCTCTCCTGTGCTTCGAGGAGTTTTCTCCGGGTACTCCGGTTTAATGTCCTACCTCTCTAAAAATCAACATACTTAGGCGACAAAAGTGAAAAAACCCTGAATGAAGTTTCAAGGGAGTCGTAACCTTTGTAAAGGACTCCTTGTCCTATTGCTATTCTCCTGTAGGCACGTTCTCTCATAAATCTGTAAAACAAACACACAAAATAATTAAAACGTGAGCCAGTTTAGGAGTCGGCGCTAAAGTCATTATCTTTGTTTTTGGCGGGCGTCCGAGGACAATAAAATAGCATACTGCCCGTTGCTGGAGCTATTTATTAGTTTTTATTCCATAAGGTAGGATGTTTTCTGACGATTTTGCGTGATATATATGGGTAATTTTTTATCAATAGAGGGCTCATGCACAATGAGAGGTATGCACAGTTCGACATCTAAACCAGGAATGGTTGACCGATGAATGTGCGCGATGCTGGTGCTCTTCTAGGAAGATAGGTGCAAGACGCAACCATAATTTCCTTGTGTGTATATATAGAGCGGTGATGCCTGCGAAAGGCATTAGGGATGGCTTTAGGCGATCACAAGACGCTGTTACAAGTTTGAACATTCAAATTTTTGTTGTAAATAGGTTGATGCGTTGTCTACCCGATTTCAACGTTGTTCTTACGTCTTTTTACTAGCAAATAACGATATAACGACCATCGATATAACGACCATTAATGTCTGATTATCTAAATAAATTTAACTTGTATCCTTAACTTTGTCTCAGCGTCGTTAAAACGCTGAAATATGGTTGAGGAGATTGACAACGTAAACTCAACGCTGTTTCAACGCCAGGGCGTTGTTTCAATAACGTTGATTATGTTTGCATGATTAACCTTCTTATTAATTAAGCGTTGATTCAACGTCTTGGAGGTGATTTTAGACGTCTGTTCCAGCCTCGTCTGTTCAACGTTTCAACAGTTCGTTTCTCACTTTCATTCATTAATTGCGCCATTACTTATCGTCTCAGGTTCATGTCGCTACGTACAAACGTGTAACCTACAACAATGGACTTCGTGGTCAGGTTATGTCGCAAACGGTCATTGTGCCAGACAGCAGAAATACAGACGTTATATTGAACAGAATGTGAGATACCGCGAGCAAAACAACAATTGTAATGGGATAAGAAGTAGCTGTCCCAGTAGTGAATACAATTACAGAACACTTTGTAAGTTGTAACTTCAGTAAGTCTATGTGGTGTGCGAGTTAACTCTCCATAAACACGTTTAGACAACAAAAACACCTTTTCTCTTCACCTCCACCCCCTCTCAAAAAACTTTGCATAAAAAGGTAAAAGAGGTAACAAGAATTGAATTGGTAAACGAAAAACTAACAATAAAAAATTTTGTATTCTAAAAGGTCTAACTGGCACAGCTCCCCCCCCCCACCTGCCCCGTCAACAACATTTATGGAGAAAATACATAAGCCAAGTATGATTTGCTTACAGGGCACAAATGATCTCGAAGGGGAATTTTGTCTACAATAACCCCCCCCCCCCAAAAAAAAGACCTTGTAGAATTCTCCCCTGCGAGCAGAACTTATTATGCAATACACTTGAACTGACAGAAACTCATGCTCTCTTTTAGGTAAGTGTCAGTATTCGCGATGCGAAGTTCAACCATGGACGACTTGGAGTGAAATTGCCACACGACCTGGGGATTGTATCACTGTCGCTCGTCACCAGCGACAGAAAAAAACAATTGTTTACATCACCTGGGTTGGTAGTTGTAACGGTGTTGGGCCACAGGACTGCCCGAAAGATGTGACGCAGGTGAAAAATAAAGGTAACTTTTGAAGGAGGCTACAGACCATTGTGTTGTACCGAAGGTTGTCAGGGAACAAGAAGACCCTTAACTTTTTGCAAGATCTCTATGTCGGAATCTAAATTATATTGTGGAACATTTTCCCACTGTTTTCCTACATCCTACTTTTCTTAGGATTTGATCCACTGTATAGATTGTTGAACTATAAATTCTTGCTTGGTTTCAGTTAGTTTCAGCGTTTTTAATTTTTTGTATTGACGGTGGCCGCGTGTTTTCTTTTTGTAGTCGTGAAATGCCCGCCTCTACCAAACCCTGCCGCTGGAAAGTGGGCCAGACCAGAATGCTCGCAGACTCAACAACTTTGTAATTCCTACTGTACACTTGAATGCGTTGGGTTGAAGGGACATGACAGAGTTGGAAATAATCCAACTAGAACATGTCTAAAGAGTGGAGCGTGGTCTTCCACGACAGCTTATTGCAAAGGTACGGTAATTTCAGTCCTGTTAAAGTCGATTTGGTATAGTTGCAGGACGAACTCATCTGCAACTAAATATATCGTTGGGGCCATGGATCGGCAAAATATTATTTAATGAACAGTACAAAAAATTATTTTTACTCAAAGTCTGAATGATACAATTGACAAAATATGTTGTTGTAAAAATACAAGAATTGGAGTGGTATTTGACCCTCATCTATGGAACGTGCACGGACTTAAATGTTGTTAATGCATGTATAGTGGCATACATATGACGACTGGGGGCTCGTAGGGATAGTTATTTATGTTGGTTGGTGTATTAGGTCAGCGTGTGATTTGAATGTAATCAGTTATATTGCTGCTGACGTAATAGTTTGTTACAGTTTATTATAGTTTATATAACTTTTATCACATAATTTTCCATTGAACGACCAAATATTACACGCGTATTTTTTCCTAGACATTGAAAAGCCAGAGATCAAGTGTCCACCTGATGCTACATATGGAAATGATGTGGGCAAAAAATACAAAATGGTCACACTGCCAGATCTAGTACGCGCTCAGGATAACAGCGGAAAGGCCCCCACTATCACTACAAGTATTAAACAGAAACAACATAAATTTGACATTTCGCATGACGTGTATGAAGTTGTTTATACTGCACGGGACGAGGCTGGGCTCACAGCACAATGTACTTGGCATCTTTCTATAAAAGGTCAGTCAAGAATATTAGCAACAAGATTTCCATTAAAAACTTTGTTGACTTTAACAACATTTTTCCTGTTGAAATTAAACCTAATCGAGATTGTCGTCTTTGAAAATATTTACGACCTGTAGGATGTCGTCTTTCTTAACTTGTATCTCGAAGTATTTGTTTAGATACGGAGAAACCAAAGGTTCTGACTTGTCCTACGGATATGACAAAGATCAGCAAGACTGAAAGGATGAGAGTAAGCTGGGAAGTTCCTACATTTAAAGATAATTACGATCCATATCCAAAAATAAGATCTAGTAGATCGACTGGAAGTTATTTTTATTATGGAAAAACTAAAGTTGTTTATACAGCTATTGATGGTTCTGGAAACGAAGCCACTTGTCAATTCTATGTCATTATTAAAGGTATGAAAGTAGTACTCAGGATGCAGGTACGAGCGCAGCGTACCGGCAGAACTAGTTTGTGGTAGCCAGGACTTTAGTCGACAGAAACCAAAGACTAAACCGAAGTTTTTCTAGGCCATCTCATTGTTGTGAGAAGCGACATTTCTTGACTGACAACCTGCAATTTGGAAATGACATAAATAACGACTATATATAATTATTACTTAGAGCCCGCGTTACTAAGACCATATTTGAACTATTTACGTATATTTATAATTTATAGTCCTTAATTGTCCGGTTTTTGACCCGCCAAGACACGGTGCTTATGCCTGTAATGTGAAGGTGAACGATCAGTATAAACAGCATTTGTACTGCGCTGTCCAGTGTCAACAAGGCTATGATTATATCTCAGATAAAGTCTACGATTATTATGTGTGTGCTGAAGGAATTTGGACTGGATTCACTAGCCCGCCACGCGGTCGTTTTCACAAATTCATTGATACGTCAGTCCGACCTTGGGTTGACTGCACTGGTAAGAATGTATCGCTCAATTGCAGTAAGAATGTTTTAAAATTTCTTGTTGGATAATTTCTGAAGAGTGATTAATGAGTTTTAATCTCGAGTGCTATACTAAATACACATCAATTCCACGTTGATTCCTCTGCTAAGCTAGGACCTCCATAGCTCAGTGCTCAGAACAATGGAGTAGCATCGCTAAATTGCTGGTTCGATTCCTGCCCGAGGACCCATTGAAGAGTTTTCTTAATTTTCTTCTTAAATTTCGACACGTGTATGATCTCCACCCAATATGAAGACACATTTTTCATTTAGAAGCCGATTGCATATTTCACTGATTTTTTTCAGAGGAAGATGCCCCAGAAGGCGTAAAGAAGACGATCAAAGCCTATGTTGGAAAATGTGATGAACACGATCCCCAGTCTCTGGAAATGATTAAAAGAAACTTCATCGAAACTTTGAAAAAGAATATGATGATAAATGTGGTTTTCTGCCAGGAAACCAAATCAAACTGCGAAATCTCAAATGTCAAAGTTTATTGTGACAAGAGCAAACGCGGTGTGGGTGATCTCTCAAGGCAGGTTATCTCTGCAGAAATTATCATTCGTGATATAAAACGCGTGAAACATAAGGCTGAAGCGTTGCAGCAACATCAAATGATGGTAAAGGATCTGGATGCGTTAGAGGGGGGAGTCCATAACAAGATCGCCGCCATGGTCGGAATCAATAATTTCAATATTTTTACTGGAATGGCCCTTAAGATGAAAACCAATAGTTTGAATAGCCGGATGAGTAATGTTCATGTGCAGGGATATCAGTCACAACTGGCGTGTAAGGTTGGAGGGATTTTGAAAATTAATCAGGGGGATGGTGATGAGTTGGCCAGATCATCCTGTGGTAAGAAATCGCTTTGTAGATTGAAATTGAAATTTCAGTATAAAGCATAATCGAGTTTGAATAGACACTTTCCTCTATACATGTAACTTTTTCTCTAGATTTAAAACTTCTCAATAGCTTTCAGTCGTCGTTCTTGTGTCATGCTATTGCTTCGTGTGCAGATTAGCCTCACAAATTATACAATGAATGAAAATAATATATACTGATTGTTAGCACGTCTAGTACTCTGGTCTTTACAAAAGAATATTGAGTAAAAAGACAATAAATTAATTTTCAGTTAAATGTCCAGAAGGAACATTCTACAATGACGACGAAGAGTGTATTCCGTGTCCTGAGGGAACATATCAAGATAGCAGAGGTAGCACGTTGTGTATTAACTGTCCAGAGAGGACATGGACTATTGGTAATCAAGCATCAAACCGAACGGAATGTATAGGTATGGTTGATATTTTTTCCAGGAACTGAAAGTCGTTTTACTTAACACTTTACTTACCATCTCATTGTATATAGATGTTTGTGGTCCAGGCGAGTATTCGCAGCTCGGCAATGGTCTAGCTAACTGCATCGCTTGTCCACTTGGAACGTATCAACCTAATTCCAGACAAGCAAGTTGTCTGAACTGTCCTTCAGGGAAAACCATGAAGATACGTGGAGCTGCCTCAAAGGACGATTGCCAGTGATTTTGTAAGTGTTGGATGAAGAATTCACTTCTCTTTGGATCAGATAAGAGATTGATTATTTCGCCTTTTTATAGGTCAGCTGAAGTTGTTGTTCAGATGGAAAAACAGGGTGTTAGAATATAGAATGTAACTGTAGAAGAATAAATAAAGTTAAATATCATCTAAAGTACTCTAGTGTTTTTTTCATTGACCCAGACCATAGGGCCGCATTTTTCACGCTCGAAATGTTTTACATCGCAGTGTAATGTATTTGTGAAAAAAAATGACTGTTCTATCGTTTGAAAGTTTTTGTGCCGTAATTCCATTTTATTCAAATGACTGCTGCCATTATCTAACCTATATTTAACCAACTATATTTAATCCCAAGCAGAAAAAAATAGTTTCAAAACGTTGAGCCTTCTCATGTGAAACCTTGAGTTCACTGTGTGAACATTGGGGTTCGGGTGGGATGCGGTCATGGGTTTGTGAGTTAGAACAATAAAAACTCTTCTAAACCTCATTAATAATTCATGAGAAAAACACAAAGGAAATCATAGCCGTGACTAGAGTTTATATATGAGATAAAACACATGTCGATTTTCACAAATCTTTTACTTCGATTTTCTCGGCTTATACAACATCTATATTAAAAATTCTTTTATTTACAAACAGACAAGATGGGTATAAAATGAATCGATTTAGAAGTCATTTAAAACACTCGCAATTCGCGCTTTATCATATATACAACGCTCGGCTTCGCCTCGCGTTGTATATCTGATAAAGCACTCCTGCGCGTGTTTTAAATATTACTTCGAATATTCTTCGCCTGATACAGATTCACTGGCAAAACAGAAGATTTTAAAATTTATGTTATCAGAACTAATTAGGTATGCAAAACTTGCTCGGGGCATTGTCGGTAGTGCTAAAGATTCGGTGTGCTCCGGTTTCCCACGCTGCCCGAAGATTTTGCGAATTTTTCTTAACCTTCTCGTCTCGAGGTGTCGCTGTAAAGATTCTGTAAAATTTCTGTTTTGTTTTAAGGTAATATGCTTTATTTTCTATTATATATGTAGTAAAGTAATTAGGCAACTCATAGAGGTCGATGTTTGAGAAATCGGACTGGAATGAGGTGCACTATTGGAGTATAAAGTTTGGGCTTTCTAAGCTTGGATATAAAGGCTGCAGTTTTGGGTTGAAATTGGTTGATAATATAAATGCAAATACTAGTACTGCGTAACATCATAATTGAAAATTGCTGAGATTGTCAAATAAAGAATGCTTAGACAGCTTAGTCGGTTTTACAGATTTAGGTCATCAAAGATTTTCAATATATTTGATGAAAATGGCAAAGTTTTAATTTTGTGAATTTGTGTATATTTGGGTTGTTTATGTAATACCGACCGATCGCTGCTGAAGCCTGGTTCACACTTGTCGTAAGAATCGCGAATGACCTTCTGGGCTATGTTGTTGAGTGAATTACGTACAATTGCCAAGGCAATCTAATATTTGTCCTATACTTTAGTTAATTAGTTTGTTCGCGTATTCATTCACATACGTGAGAAGGAGAAAATCACCATTCTTGCGACACCTGTGAATCAAGCTTTCAGGCAGGACAGGACGCTTTTATCTCAGTTAGTCAGGAAACTGGAAAAAATGCTAAAAGCCACCTAAGGACATACAACTTTAACAAAGCAAAGAAACTAAGCTCTGTTGTGCCGTGTTCTTCAACAGATGTCAGTTGGCTTTTGAAATGATTTCTGACCGCCATCTTTTTCATTATGGTCACTTAAACTTGTTCAGAAGTAAAAATTCATCCTGTACAGCTACTGATGCCCGGATCCCACTTAAGCAAGTGGCAGCACTATCGTAAAAACTTGACAGAATTGACATTACAGGTGAGATCTCAGCACCTGTCCTGGCCGAGCAGGATGATATAAACAGGCTGTGTAAGAGGGTTCACATTAGTCTAACAAAAGGGACTGTCAAAAAATATGTTCTGTCGGCCAATTGTGGACTTTTTCTGTAATAAGGGGTGGGGTGGGATTAGTCTAGAATCTGTGATTGCAAAATAAATGGGATGAAAACTATATATGATGAAAGCAGGCAGATCCCATTAACAAAGGTGCATTCATTCACAAAGGTTCAGGGTGCAGGGTTACATTTTAAAACTGTTTGGGGATTATAAATGTTTTCTGATATATTTCACCATTGTATTATTTAATCATCACACAACCATTTGCTTTGTTGTCTTTTGTAGTTTATTTACCACAATAATTGTAGTGCTTAATGTCCTTAATACAATTCTATGAAATCTGTTTTCAGGTCTGCATAATGTTTCACATTCTACCAACAACTGGCAGAAATATTATTTTTCTAAAAGGTATTGTCATTTTTCTTCTTTATCCATAACAGTGCAGATAATTAATCTCTAAAATTGTTTTAAGAAACATGCTCAACATTCAAATTTTAATATTTTCTAGATGTGTGTTGCAAGTTCCAAGAATGCTTCATTAGTTGACGGAGAGAATGCTGATCACCAAAATTGGGCACTGTTGATGGAACATGTACAAAAAGGTTACTTGTTTTGTTTAAGTACAAAATGATTTAAACTTTATAGGCTTATTTGTGATCAGTGACTGTGTTTATTGTGACTGTATTTAACTTGATTTTTTAATTTTCTATCTCAATCTTCTTATGTTTAAATTGACTTTCAATGTTTAGTGTTTATTTGAAAATCACAAAGATTGCTATACAAGCTCTTGGTGCTTCCAATGTAATTTTTGGATAGCAACTTTGGATCATCCCTAAATTATCAGGGTGCTGGCCAAAAGTAAAAAAACCACATTTAAGCACATCCTCTTCCAATTCTTCTGTGTGATTGTGTCTTCAAAATGCCATTCCTTGCATGTAACAAATATAACAGCATACAATGTAGCACTGTCAAAATATTTAGGTTAGGTTAATGCCAATTAGACCTTATGAAAAATACAGTAAATCTCTGAGAAACTAAATTTATATTAATCTGTTATTCTAACTGAGTCTAAAGGAATATTGATTAAAAGGATTATTGCCTGATTTATTGAAAGAAATATTGGAAGATTACAGTTTCTGTACAGGTTGGTCAATTATCAGATGCAAAAACAGATTTAATTAGATATCTATAATACAACTCATGATGGATGACCCAAATTAGGAAATTGCGGGCTTTACAGCCAATGTAATCAAGAAAACCACAATTAACATGGTATTTTTGACTGTAGCTAACACCCTGATTATGTAGTGTTATCGACTTGCCTGTTGCTTAACCTGTAGGATGTAATAAACCTCTTTGTTCATTTTGCCCAGTCTAACACCATGAATGACTTTACTCATGAATGGGAGTTATGATTTACTGGGTCATACCTTGACAACTCAAAATGTTTTAATTCTAGTCTTACAGCTGAAAATTCTACTGTTATGCTAAAATGCATCTTGCATTTAAATTCAAATATTTCATGGAAATTCTTGAAAGCTCATTATACTAAAATGCATCTTGTGTGGTGTTTCAATCTCTGTGATTTTCAATGGTAATGTCTTCAACTTTAGAACATCTAGTAATATATGCTAGCTGCATTGCAAAGTGGAACTGGTTTGAATAAAAATAAACCACAGCACCAAAACTACTTTCCATTTAAAAGCATGTTTTATATATAAAGAGAACCACAACCAGACAAAAAGATAGCCTGCGTTGCAGCCGGTCAATTTTTAGAGGGCGAAGGGAAAGACGGTCTGCCAGGTTTCCTTATGTTTTTTAATACCGCACCTTTTTTAAAGTTATTGAGACAGCCAATTAGAAGAGAGATTATAAATACCTTACTGAACAGCATAAAATTAAATTGACATCCGGTGTAGTGTAAACAAGTGAATCACACTTAATGCTGAATGTAAACTTCAGCAAGCCTGGAGCAAAACGCACTTGTATTTCTATTGTTTTTATTTTATGCTACATTAGCGCACCTGAAACTCTAAAGAAAGCTTTGCCAAAATTGATAGACGGCCAAAAGCTCAAAAAAGACGGCCCACGATGAAAATTTGGTATCGGCAATTAGTGATTTAGCGTAGGGTAGCGACGTTCTCTCGTGTGAAAAGCTTCCGTTGTACTTTTACACTAGTATACTACAAACGCAATTTGAGTATAAATATTGTCTTGTTAATTTCCAGTATTCCTTTCTTGTATCAATTTATAGTTCTTTTCAAAATGTGCAATTAATAGTATTGCGTTGAATAGAATTAATGAAGCTATTATACCTTGCATTACTTGTGTATTTTCATGTATGTCAGCATTCAAAATAAGGACGAACATATACTTGAGGGCATACATACAGTACTTGTAAAACGAAGTCAATGACGGAACTTCAAATTATCAGGAAAATATACGTATGTTTCTCAATTGCAACTAATCCAGGATTGAAAACGTGAGAAGAGTAATGAATAATTAGATTTACAATTACAACTGAATTTCGACTGATGACTTCCGGTGACAGCTAATTTGCTTTTTAGCCAATCACGAATTTCCAGTCCACCAGTGGACTGGCATTCAAAAACATGAGGAAACCTGGCAGACGGTCTTTCCCTTCGCCCTCTAAAAATTGACCGGCTGCTACGCAGGCTAACAAAAAGATGATTTTTTAATGAAACTACAAGAAAAACCACCAAAAATTGTTCTGTGAAATATGTTACATTCATGTTGAATGCCAAAATTAATACTCAATGAAAGGATTAGAAGCAAACAAGTAATAAAGTAGGTTGTTCAAAATTTTCATGATAGCCATACTGAAACTGAAGGTAACAGCTGATCTGACAGTTGGTCTCATAGTGTTAACGTTGTACAAAAAATGTTTTGAGTGACAATCAAATGTGTAGCAAGATTTATGCTTGTAGCTGACAATATCATTCTTCGCATTTTCACTTAAATTTCCTCTAAGTACAAAATCAAATTATCCATTGTCTTTTCTTAGCCTAAGAGCTCACAAACAAAGAAAAATTTCGATCCGCGCCACAAAATTCCGTCTGATAGAAAACATTCGTTAACAATTAACATGAAGAGAAAAGACGGTGCCCACCCCTTGCATTTCCCTAGCGTGAAAAAAGTAAGCTCGTTGGTAGTAAAGTATCCCTATTTTGTTCCCTAGTCCTACAAGTTTGATCCCGAGACAGTAGCTCGTTTTCAAGAGGACATGACCTATGGCTACATTTAAGTACGATAATAATAGGCCGAGGTATATACTGTATTTGTGAAAAAGGTACCAAGTTATAGAATTAAAGTATTTAAGGTTGTACATACAGTTAGTGCGTTAATGTATTATTGTACCGTGATGATTTTGTATTAATTCTTATAAAAGTAGGCGTGTCCAAACATTGGCCTTCGCTCAAAGCGTCGGATTTTCAAGTAGCGAATGGTCCCAGGTTTTTGTACATTTTTGTGCAATAGCTCTAGCCACCGGATAGTGATTTTTTCAAACATTTCAAACATGTTCAGTAAGTGGTAAAACCCATATTAAGGTTCGGCATTTTTTATCTCTTGCGAGTTCAATATCCCTGGCGTCGTTACCTTTTATGCATGTCTTTCGGTAAAGGTGAAAAATCCCGTGGATAGTTGGTATAGTAAGCTCGAAATTTTTAGTTATTGCTCAGATAATAGTTGATAATATTTGTAGCTTAAAGTTGTACACTTCGTCAGACTGTGATAACTCGAATTTTTTAATACTGGCATTCAATTTTACCCGTATAAACTGTCCTCCAGTATTTCTGGTGGTACAAACTAAAACGGATTATATGTATTTTAATTGAGCAGAAAAAATGTTTCAAAACTGACAAATGTTTAACTAGAAACATTAGTTTTCGGTGGGGTGCGGGCATAGGTGTTGTTCACTTTATGATTCTCATAAAAAAAAAACTCTTCTAACTCTTCATTAGATTCATCAGCAAAACCAGATTCATTACCGCCATTGGCAATCATGTTGCAATTGAGCTGCACCATGCGTAGTTTATGTGTTTGTTTGGTATATTGAGACTTATTGTTTATTGGTCGAAAATGCCATGTTGCTATGTGCGGAACCATGGAATACATGGAACTATGGAATGAACATCAAGTTTCATAATACGAGACAAACGCGTAGAAAACGCACAGTGCGCGCTCAGTTGCAAGAGGCTAATTAGCTATGCAAAACATGCTCGGAGCATGTCGACCCAAAGTCGTTGGTCTCGTTGCTCATCGTTATCCGACGGTGCTCGAACTCCTCGAAGATCTTCTTTTTCTGATTTTTTTCAAACTTTTCTCAAAAGATGTGTGGTGTAGAAAAGTTGCTGTTAGAACTTTGTTTTTAAGGTAATATGCTTTATTTTCGATCGATATTTGTGGAAAAGTACTTAGTATTCCACAGTAAGTGGAATATTGGAGTATAAAGTTTGTTTGTGCTTTCCAAGCTTTTGTCCATGATGGATATAATATGTTGCCTTTATATTAAGATTAAAGGGTGCGGTTTTTGGTCGAATTTAGTTGAATAAGACTGTAAAATCCCATTAAGAGTACTGAATAAGAGCTTTATAAATGGTTGAGGTTGTCGAAGGTGCTCAGGCAGTTTGATAGATTTGGATCTTCAAAAGGCAAAGTTTGATTGTAGATATTTAATAATTTTTGTCAGCTCATTGCAGACTAGTTCTTGAGTCTGTGATTGCAAAATAAATTAGATGAAAACAGACTTTGTGGAGGAAGGTTGTTGAAGCAATTGTGCAACATGTCCATCCATGAATGAATGAAATTCATTTGTCAATGGCCACTAAACATCCTAGTGTGAATAATAATGTTTACACGTGAGTTGGAAGACAAGGCCATATTAGAGCCTGACTGCAGAGTATGGCAAGTGCATGTGCAAGATTTTTTGTCCGATGACTTTGCACACTTGAATTAACAAAGAAAAATAGAAAGTTAACATATCAATGAAAGTTGAAATAGAGTTACTGTGTTTCACAACACAGATTACAACTCTAATTGAAAGAGGATGCAGGCTTTATTATCCAGTATAAATAAAGTTCTGTGAATTCTAGATCGACAAAAGGCTTCACATTGATGGATTATTCTGGCAGATTATGAAAAGTTAAGTTTTAAAAGGTATTGTCGTTTTTCTTCTTTTTATTTTTAGCACTCGGGTTGATAATTAATCTCTAAACTTTGTTTAAGAAACATTCTCAACATTCAATTTTTGATATTTTCTACATGTATGTTGCAAGTTCCAAGAATGCTTCATTTGAATTGTTCACTAACGCAGTATCTTGCTGAACACTGTCGATGGAAAGTATACAAAAAGGTCTCAATATTTTCTTGTTTTCTTCTACAAAATTATTTGAACTTTATATGCTTGCTTGTGATCAGTGGCTGTGTTTATTGTGAGGTTTCAAATCTGCTAGTTAGAGCTCCAAAATCTTGGCAAATTGCTGTAATCAGTTATGTCACAAAAGAACCATATAAAATTCTCAAATTTGTTATGTTTGGTCTTCTTTGTAATTGGAATTAGTTAATCAATTTTCACCTTGCCAAGGTTGCAACAAGTATTATAATTTTCAAAGCATTTTTATTTAAATTTACATGAAGCCAAAGAATGATAAACTGTTTATACATTTTGGATATGCATTTTGTTTGGCTTTCTTCCTGGCACAAAATTCAAAGTACAATTGTTGTTCATGATAAAACACAACAGTTTTTCATTGTTTAGTTTTGTAATATTGAGGAGATTGAGGTAGTTGTTGAAGTCAAAATATTTTAAGCATGTAGAATACCACCATGTTCGTTATACTTTCTCACGTATTCACATTTCTCCATTTGGTATTAGAATGTTTACATTGAAACATCAATCAAAATGATGGGGAATTATCATTTATGTACAAACATAGTTTGCATTTGAATCTATTGGTCAAAATTGATTTTGAAAAAAAATACTTTGATTTACTATCTCCACTGCTATCTCAAACTTCTCATGTTTAAATTGACTTTCAATGTTTGTTTAAAAGTTGAAAACATTCATTTTGAAAATCACAAAGATGTATGTACAAGCTCTCGGTGCTTCTAATATCAACAGTAACAGTTGTGCCTGTGAAGCTGAAGTGGGCACTTGAAATTGTGCATTTTAATTTTGCTTGATTATTCTATCTTTGTGATTTCAATAGCATTAAACATCTTCAGCTTTAGAACAAACAGTTAAGGTCAAATAGTACTATAGTAATATAAACTAAGGTTTGCTGTACTACAAAGTGGAACTGGTTTGAATACAAATGTAATGAAGCACCAAAAATGCTCTGCATTAAAAAGTGATGTTTGTGTAGAGAGATTTCACGGCAACCGGACAACAAGATATTTTTAATGAAACTGCTAGCAAAAAATCTTGGAAATTTAATATTTTCGGTGAAAATATTTCTGCTCAATAAAAACATTTAAATAGTGGCAATGATGAAAAGAGGCCATATTTCATAAATGGCTAGCAAAAAAACCCTGTCAAGCTTCACCTACAAAAATGTTAAGCAAAATTGATTTAATTACTAAAAATTGATGTAATTTGATTACTGTAATGCCTATTCTTGAGAGACATTGAATTTTTAGCTCACCTGAAATTCTCAGTATATTTAAACTTCAATCCAAGATTATTGTAGTGAAATATACCATTTTATTAGATGTACACTAAAAATAAATGCGTACCTTTGTTTCTACGATATACAAGTCTGACCACAACATTTTCGGCACTTGCTTTAGAAAATGAAATGACAGGCTAAATGGAGTTTGACCTGTGAAAAATTGTTTTGCAAGTCATTTTTTTTTTATTTTGAGTCCTCAATTAAAAACAAACAATCAATAAATTGTTCTAAATTTTCATGAGAGCTGCACTGAAACTAAAATTAACAGGATTGCAGTTAAGTCGTTACTTCTTTGAACCGCCTGGACATTTTAGACATATTTTGAATTGTTATTGAATTTTTATGTTTCATAATCAGATTTAATGATCAGATTTAATGCAGCGATTACAAGATTGTCTTTGCCCTATTTTTTT
Organism: Muricea muricata; assembly: GCA_963855995.1. Classification (NCBI taxonomy): domain Eukaryota; kingdom Metazoa; phylum Cnidaria; class Anthozoa; order Malacalcyonacea; family Plexauridae; genus Muricea; species Muricea muricata. The sequence goes on along the minus strand of OY979720.1, from coordinate 5,097,530 downwards.
GACTCGTGGTTCATTATGTTCAGCAAACTAAATTTTGTTTTTGTTTCATTTCTATGGCTTCAGTTCAAATTTATTCATACAGTTCCACTTTGTAATTGTAATAATAATATAAGAAAACAGGTTTACATGGCTTTTGAAGATGGTCTTTTCAACAAGTAAGGTGAGATAAGTTTATACTCCAAAGAACTTTGTTTTTAACCTGACAAGAGTGTATCCAAAATTCAATCTTTTCGAAAATTATGCTTTACACAAACGTTCCATGCATGCTATTGCTACTAAGTTTGCTTATGTTTGTTATTAGTTTGGTTTTTAGTATGATACTGTAAAACTGTAAAAAAATGCTGTTGAAGTTTGTTTCTTTCTCAAAATTGTAAGAATTGAAAGGAAACTCTGAGAATTGTTTTAAAATGCATGGTAGTTTAGAGGTGTCGAACTCTGCATATTATATTGAGCGAGTTAAATTTGCCAACCTTTGAGTAACTTTCTAATTGTGTAAAATAATCAAATTTATTTTGAATAAAAAGTTTGTCTAGCTTTCTCATTTAAACAACACCAAACTGTGTACAATGTCTTACCGAGTTTTTTTTTTGACAAACCAGATTTCTGAATCAATTTTTCTTAATAAAAAAAATTGTATAAAATAAAAAACTGTTCAAGAGTTTTTTCTGAGCGAAACAGATGAATTGAAACTGTGTTTGAAAAATACGTAGACTTCAATTTTTGTTTATAGAATATATAAAAAGATGGTTTAAAAGCATTTCAAATTTTGAATTGCATGTTGAATTGCTGTAAATTATAAAATTAGCGTTATCTCTAATACATCTTGTCAGGTTAAAAAATGAACTTGAGATATATGGCTTTTTGTTACACATTCATTTCATACGATTTTTAAAACATATTGGAGAGGACATTAGCAAAACGATATTAATTTACAACAATTGCGAATTCAGCTCAAATGACTTGTTATGTATTCTTTTATATTTCGACTCATCCATTTTGCTTGGCTATAAAAAGTATTTATTTTTTACTTATACAAATTTTGCTTAGTTTAATGATAAAGTTTGTATATGAAAAGTGACCTCCATTTCCTACGTAAATGTGGAGAAAAACGACAAACTAGTGTTCTTATTTCCATAAAAAGCATCAGTTTGTTTCAGTTTCTTACATCTTTGAGCCATATATTTCTTTATAATTATAAAACAACATGGTGGTATGTTTTATATTTCTCTGTTAAAATTGCAAAATTGATCCACTCCTAGTTGTTTTGTAATTATTTATCTTGGAGTATAAACATTTATCTTGAAAAGACCATGTTCTAAAAACATTGTCTTACCACTTGTGTTTATTCACTTGTGTGAAGCACAATGTCAATTGTCTTTCTGCCATGTTCTGTTTTCTTCTTTTGTTATTTGAATTAGTACAAGTTTTGTGTGGTAGTTTTTATTGTTATTCAAATTGTAATCTTTACAAATTCTTTTCAATAAATTGTTTACAAAATTTACATGTGACCCTCTTTTAATTAAAAGTTCAATTCCCATGGGAATTGAGAAATTAAATAAAAAAAAATCCCCCTACCCCGGCTCGCTCTCCAAGTGCTACTCCCACCTAAGTAGAAGTACTTGTATATGTAGTACAAGTACTTCTACTTATTTAAGGTGGAAGTAGCACTCGAAGAGCTGGCCGGGGTAGCGGGGCGAAGAGAAGACCAACCTTGCAAATGCTAATGCAAATTGCCAAGTTGATCTTCTCCGGAGAGCAGCCGCGCTTCCTAGCAAATTAAAACAACAAACTTTAGTGACCTCAGCATGCAAATTTGAATCCCAAAGCCAAAATGACAAGTGCCCCCCGCTAATCCTACCAACTGCCTACCTGCCTCAGTTCTAAGCTGTCTTCCTCGGTGCTAAGCTCCTGCATTCCGTTCGTTACCCTCGCATTCCTCGCCATCGCACAGTCACTCACAGCTGATAAACCCGCATGCACCACCACCACCCGACTGCCACCCAAATTCGAAATTAAAAGAATTAAAATTCCGTCAAGTATGCATAGTGAATTTAATTTATTCGGATATTTTAGGCCAAACGTAAACAGAAAAGGTCTAATATGAAAACATCAAAGGTCGTATATAAAAACAGGTGAGCTGTCTGCTTGACTTTATAATTAACTTTGCACGATTTGGAAAACTTAGCAGGCATTTTTTTTAATAACTTACCACGGCACACAGAAATACGTGTATAATAATAATACTAGACCAATTTAGTTCATGTTGAGAACTTGCTCGTAGGTTTTTGATTGAATTAACTGTAGATTTTGGTTTTTAAGCATACTTTCAAGAGTTTTAATTCCTTTAATAAGCCTAACCCCATGCAACTTACACACGGCGCACACCCTCACAGTCCATACATTTAGCTAATAAATTACGTTACAAACAAAAAATAAAAATAAAAAGATAAATTACGTTATCTCTAGCTACTTAAACCCACTTAGACTGACTATTTGATTGATTTTTCAAGCCTTAAACCTTAGCTGAAAGGGCATGGGCTTTTCGTTGTGTTAACTGGTCCGAAGTAAATATAAACCTAGTACTTACCAAAATCTAATAAGGCTGGGTCAAATAAGCATGAGAATATATTTAGCCTATAGCAGATGAAATTATAAAGTATGAAATTAAATTGTTTTTTAGTCATTTCCAAACTTGAGAACAAAACCTTTAAGACTTGGCTGTCTTTATCCTTAGTTATCTGTGGGAGTTTTAACCTTTGTGTAAATTGCCGGATAAAGTATACATGCATACACGTCATACATAGCTATACACTGTAGTTCAAACAGATTGGAAAATTAGTGAACCGTAATTCTCATACTCATTTAACCGAAACGCCTTTATTTGCATGGCACGTCGCAGCTGCTCTCAAACCACTTGCGTAATTTGCTTTAGTGCACACAAACAATGACTTATTTGTTTCATTGTTTGTGCTTACCCAAACAAATACGAAAGTACCAAGACACTTAACATATCTATGATCAAAGAGGATTCTTATTATAATCTCAAGTCTCAACATATTACAATAAAACATAGCATCTGTATTCCCATGGGAATTTAAAATACGCAAAAAAATATAACGAAATTTGCCGCTTTTAATACTTATGCAGTGAACTTGGAAACGACGAAATATTTACCCCATGGGAATTACAACAAAAGATATTAAAGTCTTATTTGCTCTAGTTGTTTAGAGTATGCTAATGACGTAGCAGTCTTCAAATTTTCAATTCACATAACTTCAAATAACCTCGACCGAAATGGTCATAATATTGATTAATAGTACTATCCTGAATGTCAAATTGATTTTTTGTGCATGTTCCTCGAAAACTGTAATGAAGAAATGAATTTATTTTTCCATTCAAATGGTTTCCTTTTGGGTTTTTCTTTTAAGAAGTGGCTAAATTTACTTAAATCCCCTTTGATCTCCGGATAATAAGTATCTTGTGTCTTACTATTAAACTTACATTTGTAAAGTTTTCACTACTTATGTCAGTTTTGTCATCATCTTTTTCATTGTTCTTTTTCTGGTGCAGGATTCTTTCACTCTGGTCTTTCCTAACATCATCTTCCGAAATAGAAGAAGTGTAGGTAGTAATTAGAATCAAATTAAACTTATATACAGAGTGTATATAAAAACTGAACCCTTTCAAATTCAAATTGAGGGTATGGTATTGTACAGGGTGTCCCACAAAAAGCGGACGCTATTGAATTCAACTATGGTTAGAATTTGAATGGTCTAGCAGTATAATTGCTCCAGAGTGCCCCTGAAAAATGGACGCTGTTGAAATAACTTATTGTTAGAACTTTGAATCGCTTAGCACTAACTTCTAACAATAAGTTATTTCAACAGCGTCCATTTTTCAGGGACAAAATAGGCCATTCAAATTCTAACAATAGTTGAATTCAATAGCGTCCGCTTTTTGTGGGACACCGTGTAGTAATTTGACGGCTCTAATCCCTAGTCAAATTAACATGTATAAATTAAATTCACTTCACAAGTTCTTCCCGACAGTTTTGTCCAAACACTTCGTGTTCTCACCCAACATTACTTCAAAGCAATTGGAGCTGTCAAATTACTACAGTACGTTACACTTAATTTGAATTTGAAAGGGCTCAGTTTTTCGACGATACAGGTATAATACACGTACAATTTATTTGCATTCAAAACATGTACGTTATAGTGATGCGTGACACAACCATTTGTAACACACAACCATTTGTAATATAAACCTGCTCAGCTCAAAATATAGATTAAACATTTCGGATCACATGTTTGTGGAATGGCCAGTGAAAGTTGGCCATTTCAGATCACATGATCTCAGAAGAGTTAATTTACTTGTATGCTGAGAAGGTCTATTATTGTGGTGCATGGGCCGAAACATTCCAGCATGGGAGAACTTTTGGGATATTACTTTTACTGACAATGTTATGCCAATATTTTAAGATGACAGCATGTCGGACTAATAACGATTTTTTGCGAATTTAGACCGGCTACGACTACCGTGAAAATATTTTACACATCGAATTCATTTTGCTCAGATAGGCTTTCGTTAGCTTTGCTTTTGCGAAATAATTAATGTTAGGTAGAAGAATCCAGGATAGGACAATGACGTCCACTTCACCGTTCTTTTTAGTGATTAAAAACATTGCATTGAAACAGACAGCATCGCTTTGCTGGGATCAGAATTTCGTGATGAAAAAAAAGGAAGCCAATGCTCTGATTTGACATGTCAAATTTGTTGCTTCATTATGAAACAATTTAAATTCAATCACTATAATTTTGTGAAAATATGATGTAAATTTATTATCGCCAAAATAAATTTACGTGGTGTTTCCACAAAATCATATTCATTGATATATTTATATTTGGCCAAGAAATCGGTGGTTTTAACCTTAAATGAATCAATCTTGTACATAATATTCCTTTTACAGCTGTCGGAAACTCGCGGAATTTTTTTTCTCGTGCGATAGTCGGTCAGTCTCGGGCAACGTTCGTTTAGTATTATTGGTTTAATATATTCCCAAGGTTGGCAACTAAATATAAATAAATTGTCTGCCGTTAATTGTCTGCCGTTTATTTACATTTAGTTGCCAACCTTGGGAATATATTAAACCAATGATACTAAACGAACGTGGCGCGAGACTGACCGACTATCGCACGAGGAAAAACAATTCCGCGAGTTTCCGACAGCTGTAAAAGGAATATTATGTACACGATTGATTTATTTAAGGTTAAAAACCACCGATTTCTGGGCCACCTATGATATATCCAGCAAACTTACAAGGAACAATTTGAGTTCATAAACACTTTTGATTCTTGACTTGCCACCATCTTTGTGTAGGGGTTAATCACCAGGAGGCAGTTGTTCAAAAGGGTTCTAGCTTAACCTTAATTTAACGCAAAATTCAAGGAAATTTTCCAGTAGTTTTTTTTAAACTTGAAAATATTTCTTCAGACATCTTGTTTTGACTATATAGACCACAGGGTGAGATTTGTCAATGGCCTAGAAGTAGGAATTCGTTCCGTAATCACGAAACTACATAAAACTCTGTCATTTGGTGGTAAAACGTATATCAAGGAGAAATACACAAAGTTATACCAAGAAATCCTTTGCAAAACAGTCAAATTCATTGTTTTTTCTCGGTTTTCCTTTAAAACCTTATTACAGCCTAAAAGTGCAAAATTTTAAACTTGTTTGAAACAAAAATGACCAACATCATTAGAAAAGCTACAAAAAACTACTTATAAGACATTTAAATAGTTACCCTGATTTTTAAATATGATTATTGAGTTATTGTTGCTCCAAATGTTAAAAATATGCCAAAGTCCCGCTAAAAAGACTGGGTACTAAGCAAAAAACATGTTTCAACCGCTGAAAACTTTTAAAAAACTTAAAATCACTGTAACCATTTTAATTTTCTGTATGTAGTTTTTTTGTAAACTTTCTAATGATGCAGGTTATTTTTGTTATAACTGGATCCAAAATTTTACGTTTTTTAACTGATAGTAGTTTTAGTAGGAAAATTGGAGAAAACCCTAACGTTTTAATATTTTGCAAAGAAATTTTTAAAACAAGTATTTGATTTTATATTAATAATACTATAACCTTACATATTTCAGAAGTTCAGAAAGTTTCGTTTTATAGGAACGAAACTGAAAGATAGGAATTTCACCCTGTGGTCTAATAAACGGTTGTTCCCGTTTCTAAATTCTTGAAGGAAACGGGTGTGTACAGATACAGAAAATAAAATAGCGAGTTAAACTGTGACCCAAGTTTAGCGCTTAGCGAGCTTTCAAGAAGCGGTCCCGGAATTTTAACAAATAGTTGAAGAAATGTATTCTGGCTGCTAACTTACATTAGTATATCTTGCATCACAAGTTTTCTGGTAATGCCATTGTTGTTAGATCTGCTTGTGTAGGCCTGATCTGGTCGTTTTATGTTGCATCCTCTATGTTTGAATTCTTCGTCACACTGCATCACATCCTTTTAGAGATATAAGAGATCGTTCCGATTAGATAATAGGTTGAGTATTCTCCACTTGAAGGATGGAAGCATTTAAGTATTAGCGAGGTTCAGATTTGACTATCGATATGTATCAAGACTGGATAGTGCACCGTAATACAAAACTCGGATAAAATTGAAGCCGGAAACAAGTCATATTTTGAGATCGGCGGCCATGTTGAATGGAGCAAACTCAAGGAGTGAGTCAACGTAGTTTCTGTTAGAAAACTGATTTTTAGCACCCTTTTGCCTTAAAAGGTCAAAATTTTGCTTTAAAACGAAAGCTATACATCCTGTAGTAGAAATCTATAGCATTCGATGCTCATGCATTTGGGGCCATTTAACATGGCCGCATGTCTAAAAACATGACGTACTTCCGGCTTCAAAACCCAACAACAGATGTGCTATCCAGTTTTAATACATATCAGTGGATTTCAGTAGCAAGGACTTGACTTCAGATTTGGCTTACAAGGAACCGGATTGGGTAATCGTGGGGATGCAACATATCCGATTGGATAAAATATTCGTTTAAGCCAGTGGTGGTATAACTTATGTTACGTGAAGAAGAAAAATTGAATGCTAAAATTAAACAAATTGCATAGGAAAATTGTGTGGGGTGTCGTGGCGAATCTCGAACAATCACTACAACGATAAATTAAGGAAATTGGACGTCGTGGCAGTTAAAGTAAGTATACGTGGTAAAATATGCTGTATTATTATTTGTTGAAAATATTTTAGGAGTTTTGATTGGTTAAGAGCTAAAGGTGAAATCGTCATATCCGCTTGGTAGTTGCCTAAATTTGGGTTAAAAATAAATATACAACATTATGACTCATTTCGTCGTATGTTGACTGACTTTGTAATCTGACAATTGGTTTAAGAATATTTTATTGTAGTCTGATTGGCTTATTAAAGTTTCCGAACAATTTCTTGCTGTCCCATTATTAGCAGCTTGTGTCTTCTTACTTTCAAAGCAAGCGTGTAAACTGAGTTTAAAATATTTTCAATATTTAATTCGGTTCTCGCAGGATATAAGGAATTATTAAGGCCTCGATTTGTGGTATAACACAGATCTCTGCCTTAATAATTCCTTATATCCTGCTCGACCTCATTCAATAATTGTTTATTATGTTCTATATTTTACCAACAAAACTCACCTTCACCCATCATCTCGTTTGTGTCGTTTCATCATACTGTTCATGGTTCCGTCTAGTTGGCTTTCTCTCTTCGTGAAACATCATCTCGATCCAGTGGGTAACAACCATACTCAGTATTCCAGAATGTATCATAGAAATACAGAGAAAACTCATGTTAAGTTATACGTTCAGTTTGGAATATAATTCATGTCGAAAATGAGTCCTGGAGACACGAAGAGAAACATACCTTGCGTCTTCAATTGCATCTGCATGGGTTATTTCATTTCTTGGGTTCTGTCACTGTTGTTCGTCTCCTTTCTGTTCTGTCTTGTTGGTGTTTCCAGTTTCTTTCATATTACATCCTGTAGGAATGTGACAGCTACCATGTTAGAAGTTAATTAGTAAACCTCAAGCTCCAGGCAGGGCAGGGTTTTTCTACGCTCTGTGAAAGTCGAGCAAAATCCCGGGTACATGGATGAAGCTATCCGGCCCAGGAAACTATTTCGTCACTCCATAGGTCGGCCAACTATGCTCGCACGCAGTGGCACGCACGCACGCGACTGTCTATCTATTTAATATATAATTATATAGGCAGGCAGTCGCATGCGTGCGTGCCACTGCGTGCGAGCATAGTTGGGCGACCTATGGTCATTCCTTTATAAAATAATTACAGTGAAACACATGCCAACGCGAGTGAATTTGAATTTCTCGTGCAAGATAATTTGATCCTGCACAATAGCGATAAAGTGGCGCAATCGTCTGAGCAAGTACCTGTCACCTCTGAGATCGTGGGTTCAATCCCCACTTCAGACTCGTGCAACTCATGGGAGGAGTTATATAGTCATTGCTCTGCCGTAATTCGTAGGTTGTCTCAATGTCTGTGACAAAAATTAACGGCACCGCGCTGGTTGGCTACAACTGTTGCAATTGGTCAATCTCAAGGTGCAGTTAACAAAATCAAAGTGCACGTTTCACTGTAGTTATCATATAAAGAAAATTGTGGAACTGGATGAATAGTAACTAGGTCGAATGTATAGGTGTGGTAATATGGCGTAAATAGGATGGCAGTTGGATATGAGTGCATGAAGGAGGGGACATTACATAACAAAATTAGAAACAATAGCTGAGCAAGTTCCATGACAGGGAAGAATGAAAGAGAAGCCTGTAATGAAAGAAAAGTAAGGGAAAAAGAGAGATGAAAGAAAAATGAAGAGTAAAGATAAGTCTAGAAACAATAGTCAAGGAACTATTGATACAACAGTTTATCATAATAATAATAGGTTTAAAAACGAACTTTCCTTAAAGGCCTATCTACACGATACGATTTGTCGCATACAATTCTTACTCTGGCGTATGGAAACGAGCGCTGATGTCATATTTTTACTCGTTCGCTGATGGCGAAATTTGAAATCTGACGTTTTGTACGCGTGTTTACTCGTCACATATACCAGAGTAAGAATCGTATGCGACAAATCGTATCGTGTAGATACAATAGTGATAATGAGAATAATAATGATAATAATAATGACCGTTATTACTCCGCCTGCCGTAGGCGAGGCGGAGTTTTAAATTCGCCCCGTTTCTGTTTTTTTTTTTATTTTTTTTCGGTGTCAGAAGTCGGTGCAGCGCTCATGGGTGATACCGCTGGCACAAACCGCGTGAGCCGACCTAAACACGGCGTTTAAACTCAATTTCTAGCGAAATGTGTCAACAAAACACGCATTTAAACGTGCATGCTAGAACATCTAAACCGCAAGAAGGTTTTACGTGCAAAGATTCTCATGCAAAATGCTTTAAAACGACAAATTCCAGCGATGTGTCGCGGTGAAGTTTTGAGAGCGTGTTTCCGTCATTTTCTGGTTTATTCCTACTTTTAAGGAAATTTAGAAATTTCTACACAAGAATCAAACGCAAATTCTACTGAAATATCTACATACATACAAAATGAAGATCGGTGAAGGAACTTCGCAAAAATATTCATTTTTGTACTTTCGAACGGCGTTTTTCCTATGCTTTTGACTGAAAACACGACGAACGACACTTGCCAGAGCAATTTGCGTGGCGCGTGGAATGACGTGAGCACGGGGACACAAAAATTGAGGTTATTGAGTGCGAGTTCCCTATCTGTATATATCTGATGTGTGATACAGCTTCTTCTGAATCAGGAACAAGGAACTTGCTCGGAGCATGTCGACACAAAGTGGTAGTTTCGGCGTTCCTCGGAATTCGTCGGTTTCCGACGCTGCTCGAAGATTTTCCGAATACTATTTTTTCAAAATTTTTCTCTAGCTCGAAGATTTTGCTCCTTGAAAGTCCTCTAAATTTTCATGCATCCTAACTTTGTTTTAAGGTAATATGCTTTATTTTCTATCATTATTTGTAGCAAAGTACTTAGATTGTGCATAGAGATCGATTTTTGAGAGATCAGACTGGAAATAAGTACAATTTTCGAGTATTGTAAGTTTGTGCTTTCCAAGCATGGATATGGTCGCATGTAAGATTAAGGCTACCGTTTTCAGTTGAAGTTGGTTCGATAATAATACCATGAAATCCGCTATAGAAACTGAATGAGGTCTTGAATTGTTGAGATTGTCGAAGAAAGTATGCTGAGACAGTTCTATGTATAGAGTTGGTTCTGGTTCAAATTTATTGAAAAAAGGCAATTTAATTTTAATTTTGTGAATTTCGATTACAAAACATGCCTTGGACTGTCGACCAATTGATTTCGTCAGGCGATTACAGACTTGTGAGAGGAGGGGGGTAGCCTAATTACTAAAATGTAGTGAAAAAAGGACTTTCCATCTAATGGTGGGAGCAGGTTGGCGGGAACACTGGAGAATAAAGGTCCTGTCACAATGCAATTTTTCTTGCAACTTGAAATGCAATTCTACTATTGGGAGATGTAAAATTGGCAAATGCAAGTTTCCATCACAGTTTGCTGGGGTTTTTTAACGTACCAAACATTTGTCACAAATTTACTTAAGAGTAGATTTTCCCTGTAGCAAAAAAGATGGCAAATGTCGATTTTACCAGAGTGCATGGCAGTCTGAAATTGTTTAAAAAGGCAAATTAACGTCTTTTGAAGAACAGACAGAAGACAATAGGTTATTTTCACACTTGTGTTAAAATTTCAATCCAGTAGCTTTGCTTCTTGTCATCTTTTCCCACGTATTCTTTCTTGATACCTGCAATGCATTCTGGTAAAATCGACATGTCGCCATCTTTTTTGCTACGGTGAATGGTTGAATGCAAGGAAAAGTGCACCGTGTGACAGGGCCTTAAGGGTAAGAGGTGGATAGAGAAGGAGACGGAGCAGTTACAAGTGCAAGAAAAATTGCACCGTGTGACAGGGCCTTGAGAGTGGGAGGTGGATAGGAGGAGACGGAGCAGGATGTGGGAGTCGTGCAAGGTCGGGAGGTTAAAAAATAACAAGGAATGTTATGTTTTTAATGCCTTTTAGACTTTTCTTGAGGCAATTAAAATTCAAACTGTCAAATCCAAACACTGTATAGAATGGCCGACTTTACGTGGTCTTTAGTTTTTACACAACCACTTGCATTGTTATCTTTTGCAGTTTGTTTACCATTTCAGTTATCTATCTTCAATAGAATTCTTTGAAATTTGTTTGTAGATCGACAAAATGCTTAACCTCCTCTCAACAACTGGCAGATTATGAAAAATGAAATTGTTAAAGGTATCGGAATATTGCATGTACAATATTGAATATGGGACAATTTGGGACAGTATAATTTTGGACATGACGGTTTCATTCTCACCTAATTTGACGATTATTTTGTGGGTACACATACCGTGGAATCTCATGTGCTCCAGAAGCATTTTAATCTTAGAAAAAGTCAAATAATGATGAACTGTGTTTTAAAAGAAAGTTAGAATCTTATTTGGTTCAAATCAATTGAATTATGGCCCAAGAGTTCATGAAAACACATACAAAAGGCTTTCTTAAAAAACTGAAATATCAAATCTAGCAATTTTATATGTTATGCCTCTAAACAACACAATTCTGTTTCTAAAAAGTGGTACCCTACTAGACCTATATGCATGATTATACTAATTTGGACATATTTATTTTTACCCATTAAAATATAAATTTGTGTTTAATCATTCGTGTTTGTCATTATTTGACTTTGTAATGTTGGTTAAACATAAGGAGATTGAGGTGACTTTGCCAGAAACAAAAACATCTATTATTATACTAAAATTTCAATATATGTAGCAATTAAAACTAACCACAGGAAATATATTTCTACTTTTTAATTGAAATGTTTCTGTTATATGCACTATATCATATTTTTGATAAAAAATTACAACACCTATGTTATTTCCTGGTTTACTATCTCAATCATCTTTTGTTTAAGCTGGCTTTGAGTGTTCATTTGAAAGTTTGGAAAGTTCATTTGAAAATCACAATAGTTCTCAATGTTATATTGGACCCTTTAAAGTTAAAAAAATACTTTGTAATATTTTATACTACTGGTAATTTATCTTAGATACAGACTTTGTGATTTTGTACTAGAATGTTGACTTTCAAACTTTAAGATGAACTACTTATTAAGGACAAAATAAGCTAGCATATTGTCTTTTGTTTACAAAGTGGAACTTGTTTGGAATTGAGATGAACTGATGCAGTTGTTCTTTAACTTTATCAATTAATTACATATCTTAAATGAAAAAGAAAACTACAACTTGCCAAATAAATTCTGTGGGCTCTTTTTATTAGCAAAGAAAAGATGTGGCGGATGTAAGAATTTAAGAGTAAAAAAGTTTCCTTGGACTAAAAAAATTGACAGTATGCCAGATTTTCTAGATGAACAAGCAGTACAGATGTTGGCCAATAATAAGTATAAGTAACTACAATTTTTAATTTTAAAAGTTTTCTATTGATGCCTGGATACAGTAAATACTTTACCAGAGTTCTTCGTATTACATCGACTTGAAAAAGTTTTAAGTCACATGAAGCTTTTAGTTGATACTATGCAATTTCAAATTTTACAGACTTCTTAATTAACATGCCAAATTTACCTTGTTGAACATAAGGTCTTTCCTGAGAAAAAGTAAAACTGTCTGGCATTATATGGAGTAGAATAATTTAAATTAGTTTGAGGCTTTGATTTGATAACAATTTTGATTTGTACTATTTACAATACAAGTGACCGGGTTGTATCGGATATACAAACCCAAGCTGAAGGCGAGATATCTGACATACACAGATGCGAATGTTGTAAATGGCTTGTGAAACTGTCAATTTTATACATCAGATCTATAGCAAAGTGATTTTGAAAATACCAATTCTGTAAGATGAGAAAATGATTTCTTTTGTGTTTCCTGTATGATTTATTACTTTATAAGTTTCTTAATTAAAATTACAACATATTGCCTACTGGAACTTTTTATATTGTTTGGTTGTGGTGAATTTGTATTTTGGCAATTGAAATATTTCTGAATTTGTATGTGCATTTCCTTTGCTTCAGTTCAAGTTTACATTTCAAATATTCCACTTTGTAATACTTGCGTGGTAATAATAATATAAGAAAACAGGTTTACATGGCTCTTGAATATAGTCTTTTCAACAAGTAAGTAAAGATGAATTTATACTTCAAAGAGATATGTTCCTAACCTGACAATGGTACCTTCCAAAAAGACTAAATTTAAATTGATTCTTCGAATAAATTTTTTACTTTTCAATCCAAGGTCAATCTAAGTTATGTATTTCTACTTTTATTTTGGTCTCTTTAACACTGAAACTATCAATTGTATATAAAGCAACATCACTATCGAGTGACTTCATTAGTTGCTGAGCAAAGCCAAAGCATTGATTTTTCGGCTGTTTTCAATGAAAAATAGAATTTTGCCCAAAGTTATCTCAAATAAATTATCACAATTTGAACAAAAAGCTTCTGTTCTTGTGCCCACCAGAAAAATGAGATGTCTGAGACTTTCTTTGTATTTTTTTGCGAAAAATAGATCGCATGCACTGTTATGCAAAGAAAAGTGTAAGAGATTGGTTTCTGAAAAATGTCGTGCTACACACAATATTCTAAAAATGCTTGGTTTTTATTCTATGTATTTTTGAATTTTTTGTTAAAAAAAAATAAAGGTAGCAATGTTTAGTGCATTTCACATTGTCAGGTTAGAAACGCAATAAGAAAAATGTGGCTCCGAACATTACAGCTTGGTCAATTTGGAATTTATAAAAAAGTCGTTTCTTCGTTGTTTTTCGACGTTTTGAAGGGTTGTTTCGAGTACAAAAAAGTATTTTTAGGAAGAATTATGTGCCCACGTTACATGTCTCAAAGCCATCAAAATTCGTTGGTAATTCGTGCATGTATTTTTTCTGACTTATAAAAGCACAATTGATTAAAAATAATATTTTTCTTTTGACAAAAATACCTTTCTTCTGTGAGGCTGGCTGTATTTGAAAAAGCGTTGGTCAACGCTCCGCCAAAACTCGTGGGTTTTCTCCGGGTACTCCGGTTCTTCCCACTGGGAGAGTTGACAGGGTAGTTACATATGGTTATAAAAATGTGACTAACTTTTGAAAACCTTTCTACTTAGACTTGTTAAGCCTTCTCGTCATCTCTATCAGTTGCATGTTTTGAGCCACATGTTTTTCTTTGTAATTGTGAAACAACTCGTTATATGCTGGGTAAACCTTTGCAAAACTCTCAAAATTTATCACTTCAAGTTGTTTCATTGTTATAATATATTTTGAAGTATAAACATTTACTTACGTTGAAAAGACCCAAGTTTTTTAGGACTTTGTTCATTCACTTGTGTTATTGTTCTCTCTGCCATGTTCTGTTTTCTTCTGTTGTTATTTTAATAAGTACAATGTGTGGTAGTTAATCTCTTTTTATTGTTATTCAAATTGTATGTAATCTTTACAAATTTTTTCAATAAATTGTTTACAAAATTTACTTGTGACCCCTTTTTAATTAAAAATTCAATTCCCATGGGAATTGAGAAATTGAATAAAAAAAATCCCCCTACCCCGGCCAGCTCCCCAAGTGCCACTTCCACCTAAGTAGAAGTACTTATACATGTAGTACAAGTACTTCTACTTATTCACGGTGGAAGTAGCACTCGGAGAACTGGCCGGGGTAGCCGGCAAAGAGAAGACCAACTTTGCAAGTGCTAATACAATTGCTAAGTTGATCTTCCCTAGAGAGCAGCCGCGCGTACCTAACAAATTAAAACAACAAACGTTAGTGACTTAAGTACTTAGCATGCAAATTTGATTCCCAAAGCCAAAATGTCAAGTGCCCCCCGCTGATCCTACCAACTGCCTACCTGCCTCAGTTCTAAGCTGTCTTCCTCAGTTCTAAGCTCCTGCATTCCATTCGTTACCTTCACTTTCCTCACCATCGCACAGTCACTCACAGCTGATAAACCCGCATGCACCACCACCACCCCGACTGCCACCCAATTTCGAAAATTAAAAGAGTTAAAATTTCGGTAAAGTATGCATTTTAAATGCAATTTATTTGGATATTTTAGATCAAACGTAAACAGAAAAAGCTCGTACATAAAAACAGGTGAGAATTCTATTTAAAATTTGCTTGCAAAATATAAAACTTAATTCGCATTTTTCTTAGTTAATAGTATAGATCAATTTAGTTGATGTTGAAACCTACTCTTAACTGTTTTGTTAGAAGTGACGACAGATTTTGGTTTTTAAGCATACTTTCAAAAATTTTAATTCCTTTAATAAACCTAACCCCATGCAACTTACACACGGCGCACACCCTCGCAGTCCATACATTTAGCTAATAAATTACGTTATAAACAAAAAAGCAAAATAAAAAGATAAATTACGTTATCTCTAGCTACTTAAACCCACTTAGACTGAGTTTTTGATTGAATTTTCAAACGTAAAACCTTAGCTGAATGGGCATGGGCTTTTCGTTGTGTTAACTGTTCCGGAGTAAATATAAACCTGGGGCCGGTTGTATCAAAGGCGTTTAGCTTAAACGGTGGATAAGTGAAATTTAAAAATCAGTTTTACACCTAGTACGGAACCGAAATTATGAGTTGAAATAGAATAAATATTTAGTTTTATATATAATTGTTCTTCTCAGGTCAAATAACTTCAGCTGGTTTGTTTATACAACATGGAAACGTGTTTCATATTTTTGACTTATCCACCGTTTAAGCTAAACGCCTTTGATACAACCGGCCCCTGATACTTACCAAAGTCCAAGGCTGGGTCAAATAAGCATGAGAATTAGGCAAAAATAAAAAGCAATTGAAACTCAACAGATTCACTAAAGTTGTTTTTTTTTGGCAACTTATATCCTTAAGTGTAGATGACATGCAATTTTTAATGCCGTAATTCTCACACTTATTTAACCGAAACGCCTTCATTTGCATGGTACCTCGCAGCTGCTCTCAAACCACCTTCGTAATTTGCTTTAGTGTACACAAACAATGACTTCATTGTTCCTGCTTACCAAAACAAATCTGAAAGCACCAAGATACTTATCATATTAATAATCAAAGAGGATTCGCATTATGCAGTAATTACCATAAACAGACGCATCACCATTGAAACAAAGCATGCCGTATTCCCATGGGAATTTAAAATGCACAAAAAAATATAATGATCCTACTGATTTGCATGGATGTATGAACCAAATTAGCTAAGAAACAAAGAAATGATATATTCCCTTGGGAATTTAATGTAGCAAAAAGATGGCGGGTGTTGATTTTACCAGAATGCCTTGCGGTCTGAAATCGTTTAAAAACTTAAGGTAAATTAACCTCGTTTGAGGAACAGACAGATAGGTTATTTTGTCACTTGTGTTAAAATTCCGTCCATTAGCTTATCTTAAATATCATTTCACTGGTATTCTTGATTGATACCCGCATTAAATTCTGGTAAAATCGACATGCCACCATCTGTTTTGCTACGGTGAATTGGAATACAAGTCACATTTTCTCGCTTTTTAACCAGAGAACACATTCTTTAAAGGTAGAACGACGGAATTGATCGTTTGCAATCGACGCCATCTTTGTTGACGTTTGAAACACATGGCAACCACAAAGTATCTATTCATTATATCTGATCCTATCGAGCCATACATCTTTAAAGTATCATTCATAATACGCTAAAACTAACGATGAAATAGTAAATTGACACTAGTGTTTCGCTGTAAACAGCTGAAGTAATCTGCAGAGTCAACCAAGATGGCGCCCAATCACACGAAATGACGGCATGTGCAAACCAAGAATAGTGACAAAATGCATCAACTATAATTTAGTGGCATTATTACGAAACTTATTTTTGTAAAACGTTCAATCCTACATGTTATTTTGTTTTGTTTTTAGAAATATCCAAATCCAAATGTTAGAGACGAAATTTCCAGGCGTTAAGGTATTGTTTCTTTAAAAAATATTGTCGACATTTACCATATTTTTACCTGTTTTTTGACTCGAAAATTGACTGCCAAACTCCTAGATATTCTATTTAATTATTTTGTTGAATGTATTTGATATCAATGTTATTTCAATCCAATTTTTTTCACTTAATTTGCTGTCTTTTCTTTTTCATTAACGAGAAATATCTATTAAATCCTCTTTGATCCCTCAATAATAAGTATCTTGTTTTCTACTAACTTGCACATTACCACTACTTTCTATTACAATGTCGTGTCTTCTTATTCTTGTGGATTGTTGTTTTGTGGGTCTTGCCGTCCAGGATCGTTCATTCTTTTCTCTTCTTGTGCGTTTTTTTCACATCCCATCACCCTTTGCAATAGTAGAAAGAATTAAGTCATGAGATGATAGTTACGAATAATTTATAAACTATAACATGATAAGTTTCTTGTACGTTTGCATGGTGAATACAATATACTTATTAAGCTTTGTGGAAACACCACGTAAATTTATTATTGCAATAATAAATTTACGTGGTGTTTCCACAAAGCTTAATAAGTAAACTATAACATATTAAGCACTTATTGGATGAGGTTTTTGTGATATGCGAAATGATCAATGTCGAGGTAAGAGTTATCAGCCGAGCCGAAGGCGAGTCAGATAACTCTTACCAAGACATTGATAATTTTGCATATCACAAAAACCGAATCCGATAATTGCTTTATTATACATTGTAAGTCTTTTTCCTCGAGCAATTGACGAATTTCGCCTTCGGAAGAGCTTAAAAAGCAAGATGCCATAACATGAAACAGAAAATATCGAAAAAATGTTGTTGCCATGCCAACCATTGATGCCAACGAATACCGCATACTGTAATAATCTGCACCGTAGGCTCAACATGCAGATAACTCAGTTATCTGCTAGCAGATAACTGAGCCATAGAATAAGAATACATAGAAGGGCCACTCGCGTCGGAGCCTTTGGAGTTTTTGAAGCCGCGCATGTCGCATTACGCACGTTATTAGCATTTTCTCAGCCAGTCAATTGCATTTTCTGGCCAATAGGAATGCTGAACTGGCTGGTGGCAGCCAGTAAACTGCATAAACATAGTGTGACATGTTGCACTGCTGAGTGGCCCTTCTATGTATTCTTATTGTATGACTGAGTTATCTGCAGATTGTGTGATAGTCGCATTTATCTGCATACAACTGACCAATCACAACGCATAAAACAACTGCAATGTATAGTAATTAACACTTATTGACTGAGACCGAGGGAAACAGTATGTTTTGTGGACCAGAGACTGTCGATGTCGAGGGTCCACAAAACATACTGCTTTCCCGAGGTCTCAGTCAATAAGTATTTTATTATATACTGAGTGCCAAAAGAGAAGAAAAGTACCACAAATCAATCAAACATGTGTAAAAAGGATTACCTTTTACCTGACATGGCTACGTGAGGCTTTGTGGATTTGTTGTCTACCGGTGAATAAAAGTAATGTCCACCGCTTAGCTACGTTGCCAGGGAGACAATAGAATTTCTCCACTATCACGTGATACGTTCTTAACCAATAAGAAACAGGAATAAATGAACTTTGACACTCAGTATATTATAAAATAGTATTAATTAGGCCGGCCAAATTATTGTGTAAGCTGTTAATATGAAATTTTTTTATTAAAATCTCGAGAATCATTAATAAATCGTGAGCAAAACACAAAAGAAAATCATAGCCGTGAAGGAGTCTTTATTTCTCACACGCACACAACTTGCAGCTACCCTAATTTATGAATTTAGATTAAAATATCTCGAGAATTAAACAACACGTAAGGAATGTGTAAATTCTTAAAGCTCTTTCGAACAATAAAAATTAATATCTCGCACTAATCTCTCTCAAAAGCTCTCTCAAATTTATTGCCGATATCTCTTTGAGAATTACTGTGCACGTGAAATGTAACTTATATCAAAACTAGCTTACTTCAAGCTGTTTGGGAATCAAGATTTTACGTGTCAACGAGATCAAATATGAATCTAAGATGGCAGACAGCGCATTAAATTTCTATCTTTACGACCAACTCCCCAACGAA
The DNA here is from genome assembly GCA_963855995.1 of Muricea muricata. Classification (NCBI taxonomy): domain Eukaryota; kingdom Metazoa; phylum Cnidaria; class Anthozoa; order Malacalcyonacea; family Plexauridae; genus Muricea; species Muricea muricata. The sequence continues at coordinate 5,078,377 of OY979720.1, read as the reverse complement.
AGGCTTTAATTCGCTCGAAAGTCGAATTTTGTTTTTTTTTATTGTTTCAGGTAGTGAAAGATCCTGTGTGCTTTTTACAGTACTACCGACACTAGCAACGTTAGTGCGAGATGTTAATTTTTATTGAAACAAAAGCTGAACTGCTAAAAAAATGGAAACGACAAGATAAAATAAAAAAACTTACTTTCACTCTATCTTTGGATCTTCTTGGCTTCGGTTGTTCTCGTTTCATCATGCTGTTTATGGTTTCATCTGGTTGGCGCACTCTCTTCATGGAGCATCAAGGCGGTCCAGTAGGTAACTAGCTCACTCGTGTCCAGTCAACCAACATAAAATAAGGAGAAAATTAATGTTACAAAATATTTTAGAATACAGGACACTAAGCTTTAATTGAATTGACTTTAACAAACCGTACATTGTGATAGTATTTGCATCTTAACATCTGAGGGAGACGGCTTGTGATTTACTTCTTATGTCGATATGAATTCTTTCCCATCTTGTTGCATCATTAGTTGATGGTTGTTGTATTCACTTTTTACTTGGCATTCTTTGAAAAAAAATTACGATGTTCAGAAAACTGTTTACAAGATAAGCAAAGAAAACTACGTTCACAAGCATTAGAGAGGACTAAGTAATTATAATAGGCGTGACAGGTCACAGAGGTTAGTCGACGAAGAAACTCATGGACAAATTCCCGGCATGATGATACCCCGATAGCAAGAAATACAGCAAGTGTAGAACGTGTACGTGTGAGCTTAAACTGTATGTATGCAACTCCAAGAAAAGCGCAACACAAAATGGCGGAATTTAAAGACATTTCTGGTGTCATTTCCAGTTCCCTAACTTTCGCGGACAAATATATTTATATATTTTTCTCAAATTTTTTTGAAGTAAATCTAGATGGATTTTGTGAATAAACAAATTAAAAAAAGTATTGCCCACGTTAGGAAACTAGAACGGGCGCCCAAGAATGCCCACAGTTTCTCCAATCTGGATTATATTTATTGATTGCGCAAATGACTGATAAAAAATAAGAGAGTAATAAAATACCAAATGGTTTCCTCTTCAAGATAGTGTCATACATGCGCGCGGCATTTCGGGATATTTGGGAAAACTCGTGTTGAAGTTGAACCTAAGGCAACATGCCAAGTACATGGATGACGCTATCCTGCTCAGGAAACTATTTAGTAATTGTCTTACAAAATGATGACAGTGAAACACAAGTCAACGCCACAGCATTTAAATTTCTCGTGTAGGATTGTTTGATCCTGCACAGTAATAGCCAAGTGGCGCAATCGTCAGAGCAAACGCCTATCACATGTGAGGTCGTGGGTTCAATCCTTACTTCAGACTCGTGACACCCATGTGAGGAGTTAGTCAGTCGTGGGTTTATTCCGGGTACTCCGGTTTGCGAATGTTGACTGGATGGTTAAAATTGTAAAATATCAGTAATCACCGGAACACGGGTACTTAACTAAACTGCTGACGATGAGGCGGAACTCATAATGAATTAATGAAAATGTGTTTCACTGTAGTTATCATATAATGTAATTGCCAAGCTGAATGAATAATTCTCCAGTAACTACGTCATATGAATAACTTACAATTATGAGAGTAGTGGGGGGGGGGGGCAGCATAAAGATTGAAGTAGTGTCAAGGAAGGGGTACTACCCTGACGGGTACTAGGCGAAGAAGTAGAGTAAACAGGAGGAAGAAGATTAAATTGGAGTAAATAAGGGGGATTGGGGTAAAGAAGGGGAGAAGCAGGATAAAGAAACCAGTGGAAGGGGGTGCTATCCTGGAAGGAGTACCCGGGAAAGAAGAGGGTGAACAGGAGGAAAAGTAGATTGGAGAAAAGAAAGGGGAAATTAAACGGATCAGGAAATTCAGACTTGCAATTCAAATGAAAGGCAGCTCATTGGTCATGTAAACACTCGTTGAATCATGGTTCTCGCTTGCCTTTAGCTTGGAATCATCTTTGAATTTGAACTGAAAGTCTGAATTTGCATGTTTCTTGTATAGAGTGCAGTGTATCAGAACAGAAGAGGTTTTGAAGAAAAAGAAAGAGAATAAAAGTAAGTTAAAATTTGTAAAGAATAATGAAGAAACTATTGGTACAGCACTTGATACATGATGATAATCATCATTATAAACTCTCTATTAATCCGGGGGGGGGGGTATAATAGAGAATTTGCAATGATAGTAAGTATATTGTAATATTTGGGTTTTTACCACTAAATCCTCTTGAAAGTTCTTTTTGGCTGTGGCTTCTCTCATCACAGTTGTCTGTGCTTGTCTTGCAAAATCTCTGGAATATCTATAACGTGAAGGTCAATATTTAAGATTAGAAAAATAGAAACCGTAAAATAGAAAGAAATTTAAATCGTGGCGAATACTTTTTACGGTCTTGCTGGCATGACAAAAAGAGAGTATAGATTTATAAGATCATGTTGATTTATCCTTTATCTGAACTATATTTAACTTTTAAAATAGATTTCACCCTGGTAAGCAGACCGAATGGGTTTTCAAACAAGATAACATTTAATGACTAAAACGTGCACAGAATAGTTAGAGAATGCTTACATGTCGAATAAAAATCCAATACTTTTAATGTCCAACTACACAATAGCGATTTTCGTTGCATTTCTAGACTGGAGAAGAAGACGACGCCATTTTGATTTTGATTTCTCCCGACAACGGCAGATTTGTCTTCGCAATTTTTTTCCATTTCTTCGTCGTTTTAGCTCCAATTTGCTCGTTGTGTTTCTTTCGTACCTTCCTCGCCATTTCCGTACAATCAATGGACATTTATACTCAAGATTAAGACTGTATTGAGACTTTCAAAATGTTCGTCAGGAGACATAAAAATCGAAGCTTCTTCTTCGGGTTGCAGAAGCAAATGACGTCAGACGACCTTTGTCCGCCAGCAAATACCCGTATGTATAACATTCAATGATCTTTTTAGGAAGCTGAAAATCAGTTTTTATTGCGCGAACGAAATGTTTTTGCCATTATTTCTTACTCAGGTCTTTGTTCTACTACTTTACTTCCAGTTTAGTTAGGTAACTTGCCAAAAGAAACGCCTGTAAGGGACAATTTTGCAATTTTTTTTATTTGGATGCTGATGAACAAGGGAAGACTCGTTAAAGCTTTCATTGGCAAATATCTTTCCCTCCGTGGCCGAGAGGTAAAGACAACTGTCTTGACTTCGATTTTGGGTGGATCGAGGACCGGTCCAGTTCAACTGAGTTTGGTAAGAATTTAATTCTGATCGGTGCTCGATCCACCCAAAACTGAATTCAAAGCTGGGCGTGGAGTGCAGGAAAACACTAGGCAGTACCGCGAGGCCAAGGAGGCAAACGTTATTTTCCTAGTGTTGTTAACTAATATTTAAGCAAATTTCATTAACTTGACTGTTGGGGACAGACCTGTAGGGTTGGTGCATTGAAGACTTCTCGTCGTTATTTCCCTTCGTTCAAGAAGACAAGTTGTCTTCATCGAGAAATAACGACGAAAAGACTTCAAGACACCACTAAACCACTACACTTTAAAGCTACAGTGTAGTGGTTTAGCTAGCTGAATATATGGCTGACTTCTTCCTAACGCTTACGGTGGTTTAGCTAGCTGAATATATGGCTGACTTCTTCCTAACGCTTACGGTACGACCATGGATGCGCAAAGATGCGCAAACACATTAAAGCCTTGAAAGCAAGTGTTTTCTTTTAGGAAAGAATCAAGGACGACAACGCTTACTAAATCAAAGCCGTCTAGTCATGTTTTAAGTACTTCAGCTATGTTTAACGATCTTTTACCAGATCTTTGCAAGAGGAAAAGTAAAATTTTGCATCATTATTATTAACTTTCCGTCAGTCGTTTCTTTCTTGATCGAGCATTATATGCCATTGTGTTCAGTGTCCTTGATATAGGAGCCATATACTTATGGCCTTGGGTTTAATTCCCAAACACTGAATGGCAGTGTTTTGCTCTTCCAATGAGATAACAAGATGGCACTGTAGAACGCGTGGTTTTATATAAGCTACGAGCGTCAAGATATCCTTGATAGGTAACTATTGATCCTACAATGGACACTTATGTTCACTGCCAATAGGAACGTTTCCAACTCACAGCTTGTACATAATGGATTTTATAGGTTGTGTCACAAGGAAACTGCAGTTCGGTCGTAAAATCAACTTGTTTTCAAGGTTGCCGGGTTTTAAACATTACTGACACTGTTAATGTTGTAGCTCGGAATTGTAAAACAACGGCGGCAATGCAGTTTTCTTGTGCCATAACCTGTAAAATGGGTGGTTTTATCATTTATATAAGCTACGACCGCCAAGCTTTATCCTTGATAGGAAACAATTGATCCCACCAACGACATTTGTATTCTCTACCGATAGGAACGTTTGAGACTTACAGCTTGTACATAACGCATTTTATCGGTGAGTCGTAAAACCAACCTGTTACTGCTCAGCAAACTACCAGTTCCCTCGATCAACGATAGTCGATGAAGCTTGGCGCTCATAGGTTGTGTAAAACCAAGCATTTTACAGGTTATAGCCAGGTTAGCAGTATCTGCAATGTTTCAAAGCAACCACGAATAGAAACTGACAGCCAACGTTCTGAGTTAAGGTTTGTAGAATATACTACATGATTAGTTACAGCATGACCAGGCATATAGTAAATAACGCATTGCCATCTTGTTCCAAAGTTATCTTATTACTTGAAAGAGCTGAAGACTGCCATGCAGTGTTTGGGAATCAAACCCAAGGCCATAAATACATGACTCCTATATCAAGGACACTGAACACAATGACATATAAAGCTCGATCAAGAAAGAAACGACCGACGGAAAGTCAATAGTATATGCAAACTTCGACTTTCCTTCTTGCAAAAGCCTGGTCATAAAAGATCGTTAAACATAGCTGAGCAACTTAAAACATGCCTACACAGTTTTGATTTAATAAGCGTTATCGTCTTTGACTCTTTCCCGAAAGAAGACATATTCTTTACAGGCTGTACAGTGTTTGCGCATCTATGCTTCATGCCTTCTTGAAAAGACCTCGCCATAAAAGATCGTTTAACTTAGCTGAACAACTCGAGCGCCAAGCTTCATCGACTATCGTTGATCGAGGGAAATGGTAGTTTGCTGAGCAGTAACAGGTTGGTTTTACGACTCACCGATAAAATGCGTTATGTACAAGCTGTAAGTCTCAAACGTTCCTATCGGTAGAGAATACAAATGTCGTTGGTGGGATCAATTCTTTCCTATCAAGGATAAAGCTTGGCGGTCGTAGCTTATATGGTTATGGCACAAGAAAACTGCATTGCCGCCGTTGTTTTACAATTCCGAGCTACAACATTAACAGTGTCAGTAATGTTTAAAACCCGGCAACCTTGAAAACAAGTTGATTTTACGACCGAACTGCAGTTTCCTTGTGACACAACCTATAAAAGCCATTATGTACAAGCTGTGAGTTGAAAACGTTCCTATTGGCAGTGAACATAAGTGCCATTGTAGGATCAATAGTTACCTATCAAGGATATCTTGACGCTCGTAGCTTATATAAAACCACGCGTTCTACAGTGCCATCTTGTTATCTCATTGGAAGAGCAAAACACTGCCATTCAGTGTTTGGGAATTAAACCCAAGGCCATAAGTATATGGCTCCTATATCAAGGACACTGAACACAATGGCATATAATGCTCGATCAAGAAAGAAACGACTGACGGAAAGTTAATAATAATGATGCAAAATTTTACTTTTCCTCTTGCAAAGATCTGGTAAAAGATCGTTAAACATAGCTGAAGTACTTAAAACATGACTAGACGGCTTTGATTTAGTAAGCGTTGTCGTCCTTGATTCTTTCCTAAAAGAAAACACTTGCTTTCAAGGCTTTAATGTGTTTGCGCATCTTTGCGCATCCATGGTCGTACCGTAAGCGTTAGGAAGAAGTCAGCCATATATTATTGGCACAGTGTAGTGGTTTAGCTAGCTAAACCACTACACTGTAGCTTTAAAGTGTAGCGGTTTAGTGGTGTCTTGAAGTCTTTTCGTCGTTATTTCTCGATGAAGACAACTTGTCTTCTTGAACGAAGGGAAATAACGACGAGAAGTCTTCAATGCACCAACCCTACAGGTCTGTCCCCAACAGTCAAGTTAATGAAATTTGCTTAAATATTAGTTAACAACGCTGGGAAAATAACGTTTGCCTCCTCGGCCTCGCGGTACTGCCTAGTGTTTTCCTGCACTCCACGCCCAGCTTTGACTTCAGTTTTGGGTGGATCGAGCATCGATCAGAATTAAATTCTTACCAAACTCAGTTGAACTGGACCGGTCCTCGATCCACCCAAAATCGAAGTCAAGACAGTTGTCTTTACCTCTCGGCCACGGAGGGAAAGATATTTGCCAATGAAAGCTTTAACGAGTCTTCCCTTGTTCATCAGCATCCAAATAAAAAAAATTGCAAAATTGTCCCTTACAGGCGTTTCTTTTGGCAAGTTACCTAAGTAAACATGAAGTAAAGTAGCAGAAGAAAGACCTGAGTAAGAAATAATGGCAAAAACACTTCGTTCGCGCAATAAAAACCGATTTTCAGCTTCCTAAAAAGATCATTGAATGTTATACATACGGGTATTTGCTGGCGGACAAAGGTCGTCTGACGTCATTTGCTTCTGCAACCCGAAGAAGAAGCTTCGATTTTTATGTCTCCTGACGAACATTTTGAAAGTCTCAATACAGTCTTAATCTTGAGTATAAATGTCCATTGATTGTACGGAAATGGCGAGGAAGGTACGAAAGAAACACAACGAGCAAATTGGAGCTGAAACGACGAAGAAATGGAAAAAAATTGCGAAGACAAATCTGCCGTTGTCGGGAGAAATCAAAATCAAAATGGCGTCGTCTTCTTCTCCAGTCTAGAAATGCAACGAAAATCGCTATTGTGTAGTTGGACATTAAAAGTATTGGATTTTTATTCGACATGTAAGCATTCTCTAACTATTCTGTGCACGTTTTAGTCATTAAATGTTATCTTGTTTGAAAACCCATTCGGTCTGCTTACCAGGGTGAAATCTATTTTAAAATCTAAGTTAAATATAGTTCAGATAAAGGATAAATCAACATGATCTTATAAATCTATACTCTCTTTTTGTCATGCCAGCAAGACCGTAAAAAGTATTCGCCACGATTTAAATTTCTTTCTATTTTACGGTTTCTATTTTTCTAATCTTAAATATTGACCTTCGCGTTATAGATATTCCAGAGATTTTGCAAGACAAGCACAGACAACTGTGATGAGAGAAGCCACAGCCAAAAAGAACTTTCAAGAGGATTTAGTGGTAAAAACCCAAATATTACAATATACTTACTATCATTGCAAATTCTCTATTATACCCCCCCCCCGCCCGGATTAATAGAGAGTTTATAATGATGATTATCATCATGTATCAAGTGCTGTACCAATAGTTTCTTCATTATTCTTTACAAATTTTAACTTACTTTTATTCTTTCTTTCTTTTTCTTCAAAACCTCTTCTGTTCTGATACACTGCACTCTATACAAGAAACATGCAAATTCAGACTTTCAGTTCAAATTCAAAGATGATTCCAAGCTAAAGGCAAGCGAGAACCATGATTTAACGAGTGTTTACATGACCAATGAGCTGCCTTTCATTTGAATTGCAAGTCTGAATTTCCTGATCCGTTTAATTTCCCCTTTCTGTACTCCAATCTACTTTTCCTCCTGTTCACCCTCTTCTTTCCCGGGTACTCCTTCCAGGATAGCACCCCCTTCCACTGGTTTCTTTATCCTGCTTCTCCCCTTCTTTACCCCAATCCCCCTTATTTACTCCAATTTAATTTTCTTCCTCCTGTTTACTCTACTTCTTCGCCTAGTACCCGTCAGGGTAGTACCCCTTCCTTGACACTACTTCAATCTTTATGCTGCCCCCCCCCCCCCCACTACTCTCATAATTGTAAATTATTCATATGACGTAGTTACTGGAGAATTATTCATTCAGCTTGGCAATTACATTATATGATAACTACAGTGAAACACATTTTCATTAATTCATTATGAGTTCCGCCTCATCGTCAGCAGTTTAGTTAAGTACCCGTGTTCCGGTGATTACTGATATTTTACAATTTTAACCATCCAGTCAGCATTCGCAAACCGGAGTACCCGGGATAAACCCACGACTGACTAACTCCTCACATGGGTGTCACGAGTCTGAAGTAAGGATTGAACCCACGACCTCACATGTGATAGGCGTTTGCTCTGACGATTGCGCCACTTGGCTATTACTGTGCAGGATCAAACAATCCTACACGAGAAATTTAAATGCCGTGGCGTTGACTTGTGTTTCACTGTAATCATTTTGTAAGACAATTACTAAATAGTTTCCTGAGCAGGATAGCGTCATCCATGTACTTGGCATGTTGCCTTAGGTTCAACTTCAACATGAGTTTTCCCAAATATCCCGAAATGCCGCGCGCATGTATGACACTATCTTGAAGAGGAAACCATTTGGTATTTTATTACTCTCTTATTTTTTATCAGTCATTTGCGCAATCAATAAATATAATCCAGATTGGAGAAATTGTGGGCATTCTTGGGCGCCCGTTCTAGTTTCCTAACGTGGGCAATACTTTTTTTAATTTGTTTATTCACAAAATCCATCTAGATTTACTTCAAAAAAATTTGAGAAAAATATATAAATATATTTGTCCGCGAAAGTTAGGGAACTGGAAATGACACCAGAAATGTCTTTAAATTCCGCCATTTTGTGTTGCGCTTTTCTTGGAGTTGCATACATACAGTTTAAGCTTACACGTACACGTTCTACACTTGCTGTACTTCTTGCTATCGGAATATCATCATGCCGGGAATTTGTCCATGAGTTTCTTCGTCGACTAACCTCTGTGACCTGTCACGCCTATTATAATTACTTAGTCCTCTCTAATGCTTGTGAACGTAGTTTTCTTTGCTTATCTTGTAAACAGTTTTCTGAACATCGTAATTTTTTTTTCAAAGAATGCCAAGTAAAAAGTGAATACAACAACCATCAACTAATGACGCAACAAGATGGGAAAGAATTCATATCGACATAAGAAGTAAATCACAAGCCGTCTCCATCAGATGTTAAGATGCAAATACTATCACAATGTACGGTTTGTTAAAGTCAATTTCAATTAACGCTTAGTGTCCTATATTCTAAAATATTTTGTAACATTAATTTTCTCCTTATTTTATGTTGGTTGACTGGACACGAGTGAGCTAGTTACCTACTGGACCGGCGTGATGTTCCATGAAGAGAGTGCGCCAACCAGATGAAACCATAAACAGCATGATGAAACGAGAACAACCGAAGCCAAGAAGATCCAAAGATAGAGTGAAAGTAAGTTTTTTGATTTTATCTTGTCGTTTCTATTTTCTTTAGCAGTTCAGCTTTCGTTTCAATAAAAATTAACATCTCGCACTAACGTTGCTAGTGTTGGCAGTGCTGTAAAAAGCACACAGGATCTTTCACTACATTAAACAATAAAAAAACAAAATTCGACTTTCGAGCGAATTAAAGCCTTTCGTTGGGGAGTTGGTCGTAAAGATAGAAATTTAATGCGCTGTCTGCCATCTTAGATTCATATTTGATCTCGTTGACACGTAAAATCTTAATTCCCAAACAACTTGAAGTAAGCTAGTTTTGATAGAAGTTACATTTCACCTGCAAAGTAATAGTTGAAGAGATATTGGTAATAAATTTGAGAGAGCTTTTGAGAGAGATTAGTGCGAGATATTAATTTTTATTGTTCGAAAGAGCTTTAAGAATTTACACATTCCTTACGTGTTGTTTAATTCTCGAGATATTTTGATTTAAAATCATAAATTAGGGTAGCTGCAAGTTGTGTGCGTGTGAGAAATAAAGACTCCTTCACGGCTATGATTTTCTTTTGTGTTTTGTTCACGATTTACTAATGATTCTCGAGATTTTAATAAAAAAACTTCATATTAACAGCTTACACAATAATTTGGCCGGCCTAATTAATAAACTATTTTATTATACATTGCAGTTGTTTTATGCCTTGTGATTGATCAGTTGTATGCAGATAAATGCGACTATCACACAATCTGCAGATAACTCAGTTATCTGCTAGCAGATAACTGAGTTATCTGGATGTTGAGCCTACGGTGCAGATTATTACAGTATGCGGTATTCGTTGGCATCAATGGTTGGCATGGCAACAACATTTTTTCGATATTTTCTGTTTCATGTTATGGCATCTTTCTTTTTAAGCTCTTCCGAGGGCGAAATGCGTCAATTGCTCGAGGAAAAAGACTTAAAATGTATAATAAAGCAATTATCGGATTCGGTTTTTGTGATATGCAAAATTATCAATCTCTCGGTAAGAGTTATCTAACTCGCCTTCGGCTCGGCTGATAACTCTTACCTCGACATTGATAATTCCGCATATCACAAAAACCTCATCCAATAATTGTTTAATATGTTATAGTTTATAAATTACTCGTAACTATCATCTCATGATTTAATTCTTTCTACTATTGCAAAGGGTGATGGGATGTGAAAAAAACGCACAAGAAAAGAAAAGAATGAACGATCCTGGACGACAAGACCCAACAAACAACAATCCACAAGAATGAGAAGACACGACATTGTAATAGAAAGTAGTGGTAATGTGCAAGTTAGTAGAAAACAAGATACTTATTATTGAGGGATCAAAGAGGATTTAATAGATATTTCTCGTTAATGAAAAAGAGAAGACAGCAAATTAAGTGAAAAAAATTGGATTGAAATAACATTGATATCAAATACATTCAACAAAATAATTAAATAGAATACCTAGGAGTTTGGCAGTCAATTTTCGAGTCAAAAAACAGGTAAAAATATGGTAAATGTCGACAATATTTTTTAAAGAAACAATACCTTAACGCCTGGAAATTTCGTCTCTAACATTTGGATTTGGATATTTCTAAAAACAAAACAAAATAACATGTAGGATTGAACGTTTTACAAAAATAAGTTTCGTAATAATGCCACTAAATTATAGTTGATGCATTTGGTCACTATTTTTGGTTTGCACATGCCGTCATTTCGTGTGATTGAGCGCCATCTTGGTTGACTCTGCAGATTACTTCAGCTGTTTACAGCGAAGTACTTGTGTCAATTTACTATTTCATCGTTAGTTTTAGCGTATTATGAATGATACTTTAAAGATGTATGGCTCGATAGGATCAGATATAATGAATAGATACTTTGTGGTTGCCATGTGTTTCAAACGTCACAAAGATGGCGTCGATTGTAAACGATCAATTCCGTCGTTCTACCTTTAAAGAATGTGTTCTCTGGTTAAAAAGCGAGAAAATTTGACTTGTATTCCAATTCACCGTAGCAAAACAAATGGTGGCATGTCGATTTTACCAGAATTTAATGCGGGTATCAATCAAGAATACCAGTGAAATGATATTTAAGATAAGCTAATGGACGGAAATTTAACACAAGTGACAAAATAACCTATCTGTCTGTTCCTCAAACGAGGTTAATTTACCTTAAGTTTTTAAACGATTTCAGACCGCAAGGCATTCTGGTAAAATCAACACCCGCCATCTTTTTGCTACATTAAATTCCCAAGGGAATATATCATTTCTTTGTTTCTTAGCTAATTTGGTTCATACATCCATGCAAATCAGTAGGATCATTATATTTTTTTGTGCATTTTAAATTCCCATGGGAATACAGCATGCTTTGTTTCAATGGTGATGCGTCTGTTTATGGTAATTACTGCATAATGCGAATCCTCTTTGATTATTAATATGATAAGTATCTTGGTGCTTTCAGATTTGTTTTGGTAAGCAGGAACAATGAAGTCATTGTTTGTGTACACTAAAGCAAATTACGAAGGTGGTTTGAGAGCAGCTGCGAGGTACCATGCAAATGAAGGCGTTTCGGTTAAATAAGTGTGAGAATTACGGCATTAAAAATTGCATGTCATCTACACTTAAGGATATAAGTTGCCAAAAAAAAAACAACTTTAGTGAATCTGTTGAGTTTCAATTGCTTTTTATTTTTGCCTAATTCTCATGCTTATTTGACCCAGCCTTGGACTTTGGTAAGTATCAGGGGCCGGTTGTATCAAAGGCGTTTAGCTTAAACGGTGGATAAGTCAAAAATATGAAACAAGTTTCCATGTTGTATAAACAAACCAGCTGAAGTTATTTGACCTGAGAAGAACAATTATATATAAAACTAAATATTTATTCTATTTCAACTCATAATTTCGGTTCCGTACTAGGTGTAAAACTGATTTTTAAATTTCACTTATCCACCGTTTAAGCTAAACGCCTTTGATACAACCGGCCCCAGGTTTATATTTACTCCGGAACAGTTAACACAACGAAAAGCCCATGCCCATTCAGCTAAGGTTTTACGTTTGAAAATTCAATCAAAAACTCAGTCTAAGTGGGTTTAAGTAGCTAGAGATAACGTAATTTATCTTTTTATTTTGCTTTTTTGTTTATAACGTAATTTATTAGCTAAATGTATGGACTGCGAGGGTGTGCGCCGTGTGTAAGTTGCATGGGATTAGGTTTATTAAAGGAATTAAAATTTTTGAAAGTATGCTTAAAAATCAAAATCTGTCGTCACTTCTAACAAAACAGTTAAGAGTAGGTTTCAACATCAACTAAATTGATCTATACTATTAACTAAGAAAAATGCGAATTAAGTTTTATATTTTGCAAGCAAATTTTAAATAGAATTCTCACCTGTTTTTATGTACGAGCTTTTTCTGTTTACGTTTGATCTAAAATATCCAAATAAATTGCATTTAAAATGCATACTTTACCGAAATTTTAACTCTTTTAATTTTCGAAATTGGGTGGCAGTCGGGGTGGTGGTGGTGCATGCGGGTTTATCAGCTGTGAGTGACTGTGCGATGGTGAGGAAAGTGAAGGTAACGAATGGAATGCAGGAGCTTAGAACTGAGGAAGACAGCTTAGAACTGAGGCAGGTAGGCAGTTGGTAGGATCAGCGGGGGGCACTTGACATTTTGGCTTTGGGAATCAAATTTGCATGCTAAGTACTTAAGTCACTAACGTTTGTTGTTTTAATTTGTTAGGTACGCGCGGCTGCTCTCTAGGGAAGATCAACTTAGCAATTGTATTAGCACTTGCAAAGTTGGTCTTCTCTTTGCCGGCTACCCCGGCCAGTTCTCCGAGTGCTACTTCCACCGTGAATAAGTAGAAGTACTTGTACTACATGTATAAGTACTTCTACTTAGGTGGAAGTGGCACTTGGGGAGCTGGCCGGGGTAGGGGGATTTTTTTTATTCAATTTCTCAATTCCCATGGGAATTGAATTTTTAATTAAAAAGGGTCACAAGTAAATTTTGTAAACAATTTATTGAAAAAATTTGTAAAGATTACATACAATTTGAATAACAATAAAAAGAGATTAACTACCACACATTGTACTTATTAAAATAACAACAGAAGAAAACAGAACATGGCAGAGAGAACAATAACACAAGTGAATGAACAAAGTCCTAAAAAACTTGGGTCTTTTCAACGTAAGTAAATGTTTATACTTCAAAATATATTATAACAATGAAACAACTTGAAGTGATAAATTTTGAGAGTTTTGCAAAGGTTTACCCAGCATATAACGAGTTGTTTCACAATTACAAAGAAAAACATGTGGCTCAAAACATGCAACTGATAGAGATGAAGAGAAGGCTTAACAAGTCTAAGTAGAAAGGTTTTCAAAAGTTAGTCACATTTTTATAACCATATGTAACTACCCTGTCAACTCTCCCAGTGGGAAGAACCGGAGTACCCGGAGAAAACCCACGAGTTTTGGCGGAGCGTTGACCAACGCTTTTTCAAATACAGCCAGCCTCACAGAAGAAAGGTATTTTTGTCAAAAGAAAAATATTATTTTTAATCAATTGTGCTTTTATAAGTCAGAAAAAATACATGCACGAATTACCAACGAATTTTGATGGCTTTGAGACATGTAACGTGGACACATAATTCTTCCTAAAAATACTTTTTTGTACTCGAAACAACCCTTCAAAACGTCGAAAAACAACGAAGAAACGATTTTTTTATAAATTCCAAATTGACCAAGCTGTAATGTTCGGAGCCACATTTTTCTTATTGCGTTTCTAACCTGACAATGTGAAATGCACTAAACATTGCTACCTTTATTTTTTTTTAACAAAAAATTCAAAAATACATAGAATAAAAACCAAGCATTTTTAGAATATTGTGTGTAGCACGACATTTTTCAGAAACCAATCTCTTACACTTTTCTTTGCATAACAGTGCATGCGATCTATTTTTCGCAAAAAAATACAAAGAAAGTCTCAGACATCTCATTTTTCTGGTGGGCACAAGAACAGAAGCTTTTTGTTCAAATTGTGATAATTTATTTGAGATAACTTTGGGCAAAATTCTATTTTTCATTGAAAACAGCCGAAAAATCAATGCTTTGGCTTTGCCCAGCAACTAATGAAGTCACTCGATAGTGAAGTTGCTTTATATACAATTGATAGTTTCAGTGTTAAAGAGACCAAAATAAAAGTAGAAATACATAACTTAGATTGATCTTGGATTGAAAAGTAAAAAATTTATTCGAAGAATCAATTTAAATTTAGTCTTTTTGGAAGGTACCATTGTCAGGTTAGGAACATATCTCTTTGAAGTATAAATTCATCTTTACTTACTTGTTGAAAAGACTATATTCAAGAGCCATGTAAACCTGTTTTCTTATATTATTATTACCACGCAAGTATTACAAAGTGGAATATTTGAAATGTAAACTTGAACTGAAGCAAAGGAAATGCACATACAAATTCAGAAATATTTCAATTGCCAAAATACAAATTCACCACAACCAAACAATATAAAAAGTTCCAGTAGGCAATATGTTGTAATTTTAATTAAGAAACTTATAAAGTAATAAATCATACAGGAAACACAAAAGAAATCATTTTCTCATCTTACAGAATCGGTATTTTCAAAATCACTTTGCTATAGATCTGATGTATAAAATTGACGAGTTTCACAGGCCATTTACAACATTCGCATCTGTGTATGTCAGATATCTCGCCTTCAGCTTGGGTTTGTATATCCGATACAACCCGGTCACTTGTATTGTAAATAGTACAAATCAAAATTGTTATCAAATCAAAGCCTCAAACTAATTTAAATTATTCTACTCCATATAATGCCAGACAGTTTTACTTTTTCTCAGGAAAGACCTTATGTTCAACAAGGTAAATTTGGCATGTTAATTAAGAAGTCTGTAAAATTTGAAATTGCATAGTATCAACTAAAAGCTTCATGTGACTTAAAACTTTTTCAAGTCGATGTAATACGAAGAACTCTGGTAAAGTATTTACTGTATCAAGGCATCAATAGAAAACTTTTAAAATTAAAAATTGTAGTTACTTATACTTATTATTGGCCAACATCTGTACTGCTTGTTTATCTAGAAAATCTGGCATACTGTCAATTTTTTTAGTCCAAGGAAACTTTTTTACTCTTAAATTCTTACATCTGCCACATCTTTTCTTTGCTAATAAAAAGAGCCCACAGAATTTATTTGGCAAGTTGTGGTTTTCTTTTTCATTTAAGATATGTAATTAATTGATAAAGTTAAAGAACAACTGCATCAGTTCATCTCAATTCCAAACAAGTTCCACTTTGTAAACAAAAGACAATATGCTAGCTTATTTTGTCCTTAATAAGTAGTTCATCTTAAAGTTTGAAAGTCAACATTCTAGTACAAAATCACAAAGTCTGTATCTAAGATAAATTACCAGTAGTATAAAATATTACAAAGTATTTTTTTAACTTTAAAGGGTCCAATATAACATTGAGAACTATTGTGATTTTCAAATGAACTTTCCAAACTTTCAAATGAACACTCAAAGCCAGCTTAAACAAAAGATGATTGAGATAGTAAACCAGGAAATAACATAGGTGTTGTAATTTTTTATCAAAAATATGATATAGTGCATATAACAGAAACATTTCAATTAAAAAGTAGAAATATATTTCCTGTGGTTAGTTTTAATTGCTACATATATTGAAATTTTAGTATAATAATGGATGTTTTTGTTTCTGGCAAAGTCACCTCAATCTCCTTATGTTTAACCAACATTACAAAGTCAAATAATGACAAACACGAATGATTAAACACAAATTTATATTTTAATGGGTAAAAATAAATATGTCCAAATTAGTATAATCATGCATATAGGTCTAGTAGGGTACCAATTTTTAGAAACAGAATTGTGTTGTTTAGAGGCATAACATATAAAATTGCTAGATTTGATATTTCAGTTTTTTAAGAAAGTCTTTTGTACGTGTTTTCATGAACTCTTGGGCCATAATTCAATTGATTTGAACCAAATAAGATTCTAACTTTCTTTTAAAACACAGTTCATCATTATTTGACTTTTTCTAAGATTAAAATGCTTCTGGAGCACATGAGATTCCACGGTATGTGTACCCACAAAATAATCGTCAAATTAGGTGAGAATGAAACCGTCATGTCCAAAATTATACCGTCCCAAATTGTCCCATATTCAATATTGTACATGCAATATTCCAATACCTTTAACAATTTCATTTTTCATAATCTGCCAGTTGTTGAGAGGAGGTT
Source organism: Muricea muricata (assembly GCA_963855995.1). Classification (NCBI taxonomy): domain Eukaryota; kingdom Metazoa; phylum Cnidaria; class Anthozoa; order Malacalcyonacea; family Plexauridae; genus Muricea; species Muricea muricata. Next base: position 5,061,691 of record OY979720.1, on the reverse strand, counting down.
AAGCATTTTGTCGATCTACAAACAAATTTCAAAGAATTCTATTGAAGATAGATAACTGAAATGGTAAACAAACTGCAAAAGATAACAATGCAAGTGGTTGTGTAAAAACTAAAGACCACGTAAAGTCGGCCATTCTGTACAGTGTTTGGATTTGACAGTTTGAATTTTAATTGCCTCAAGAAAAGTCTAAAAGGCATTAAAAACATAACATTCCTTGTTATTTTTTAACCTCCCGACCTTGCACGACTCCCACATCCTGCTCCGTCTCCTCCTATCCACCTCCCACCCTCAAGGCCCTGTCACACGGTGCAATTTTTCTTGCACTTGTAACTGCTCCGTCTCCTTCTCTATCCACCTCTTACCCTTAAGGCCCTGTCACACGGTGCACTTTTCCTTGCATTCACCGTAGCAAAAAAGATGGCGACATGTCGATTTTACCAGAATGCATTGCAGGTATCAAGAAAGAATACGTGGGAAAAGATGACAAGAAACAAAGCTACTGGATTGAAATTTTAACACAAGTGTGAAAATAACCTATTGTCTTCTGTCTGTTCTTTAAAAGACGTTAATTTGCCTTTTTAAACAATTTCAGACTACCATGCACTCTGGTAAAATCGACATTTGCCATCTTTTTTGCTACAGGGAAAATCTACTCTTAAGTAAATTTGTGACAAATGTTTGGTACGTTAAAAAACCCCAGCAAACTGTGATGGAAACTTGCATTTGCCAATTTTACATCTCCCAATAGTAGAATTGCATTTCAAGTTGCAAGAAAAATTGCATTGTGACAGGACCTTTATTCTCCAGTGTTCCCGCCAACCTGCTCCCACCATTAGATGGAAAGTCCTTTTTTCACTACATTTTAGTAATTAGGCTACCCCCCTCCTCTCACAAGTCTGTAATCGCCTGACGAAATCAATTGGTCGACAGTCCAAGGCATGTTTTGTAATCGAAATTCACAAAATTAAAATTAAATTGCCTTGTGCCGTAGGCGAGGCGGAGTTTTAAATTCGCCCGGTTTCTGTTTTTTTTTTCGGTGTCAGAAGTCGGTGCCGCCGCTAATGGGTGATACCGCTGGGCACAAGCCGCGTGAGCCGACCTAAACACGTCGTTTAAACTCAATTTCCAGCGGAATATGTCAACAAAACACGCATTTTAACATGTATGCTAGAACATCTAAACCGCAAGAAGGTTTTACGTGCAAAAATTCTCATGCAAAATGTTTTAAAACGACAAATTCCACCGCGAAACTTTACCGAGGAGCGATGAGAGCGTGCTTCCGTCATTTTCTGTTGTATTCCTACTTTTAAGGAAATTTAGAAATTTCTACACAAGAATCAAACGCAAATTCTACTGAAATATCTACATACAAAACACAATTTTTAACATGTAATAGTCAACAAAAAGGGACAGGAAGGTTCTTTATCAAAAAATTGCTCCAGAAATGTTTTAAAACGGCAAATAAAAGGTAAGAGACATTTTACATTCCAATTCCAGAAATACATATGTTAGTCTAAAGTTCCCAACAAATTATATCGTGGAGACTTCAGACTTAATAGCTTAGTCTAATTTTTAATTTTTGTTGTTTTTATGAGCGATTTTAATACTTGTTTTGTTAGAACGTCACGTTGAATAGTTGACTCAGAGAAAGGATTTCAAATTGGATATCACAGAAAATACAGATCACAGAAATACTTTTAAGTCGATTACTGTAAAGATTGTTGCTATAATTATTAAAATAGCAAGAAAAAAACTCAAAAATGCAAAATAAAAAAAAGAACAAAATTTAACTTAAATTTAGTAAAATTTCAACTGGCACTTTCTTAATTTGCCAAAACTTTATCAGACACCCTGCCTATATACCAATGTTTTAACTGACACCTGAAGCTTTCTGGAAGTAAATACTTTGTCAGCATGTCGAAAGTCTAACTGACAACTTGTGGGCATGTACAGGTCAAAGTCTAACCGACATCTTGTCAACAAGCCAAAAGCCTAACTGATATCTTTTCAACAAGTGAAAAGCCTTACCGACATCTTGTCAACAAGCCAAAAGCCTTACCGGCATCTTGTCAACAAGCCAAAAGCCTAACCAACATCTTTTCAACAAGCCAAAAGCCTAACTGACATCTTGTCAACAAGCCAAAAACCTAACCGACATCTTGTCAACATGCCAAAAATCTAACTAGGAGCATATCAACATGTCAAAAGTCCATTTCAAAGCTTGTCCACATGTCAAAAGACTAACTCAGATCTTATCAACATGTCAAAAGTCTGCTCGAAAACTTGTCAACTAGTCAAAATCCTTACCAACATTATATAAACATGCCAAATATTTACCTGACACCTTATCAACACATCAAATATCTAATTCAAAGCTTGTCAATATATCAAAAGGCTAGCCAACATTTTCCCAACAAATTATATTGTGGAGACTTCAGGCAGTGTGCTACAGAATAGATTTAATAAATTGATGGATTTAATAGACTGATGTATTGTATACACTTTTAGTAAAATTTTCTTTACTTGCAAAATAAAACAGCTATTTGTTGGTGGCATTATGGCAAAAGAATCTTGTTTAACATATGTACTATTAAAGTCTTTAATCTAAATTAAATTCTAAAAAATGCAATCCTACTAGGACTCTGGACAGAGTGCCTGGCAGGTCACTCAGACATTGATTTTTGGTTATCTTAGTGATTGCATAAGATGTGCTAGCAATGTCTTAAAATGCCTTGGAAGGTACCGTAATAATAATTGATTTAAAAAGGAATTAGTTGGGCAGAACAGAAATAAGTGAATGTACCCCACCCCCAATGAACTCTCTAGTTACAGCCCTGCCTGGCCTTGTGCCCATTTTCGTTTGGCAGGCGGAGTGAACGCCTTAGCAGGCGTCTTGTTAATAATAACGACCTATTGACGTTAGAGATCCTTACGTCACGCAAGAGTTAAACAGTGAATTGCAATGCAATGTGGGAAACATGCGGGAAAAATTTACCTTGTATTTATGTGCATTGAAAACCGCATGACATAAGCACTTCTGAAGTCTATTAATCGGGGAGGGGGGGTTCTAGAACCAAGGGAGATGGCTAGAACCAGGGGAGGGGTGATAAAGTATTCCAACAATAGTATTTATTTTGTACTATTTGGTTTTTTCACCATTTCATTGCTCTTTAGGCTCTTTTTGGGTGAGACATCTCACTGGTTAGGCTGTGGTGCTCACAATATGTTTTTGTAATATCAAAAATATAAAATGCAATGTGTTAGGTTTGAAAATATTTAAAAATTTTAAAGACGAAAAATTATTGAAATTCTGCCTGGAAGTTGGGCTGGATCAGTTGAGACGCTAAAGGACGCATACTTTAGTACATAAAAAATTAATTTACCTGAATAGATTCTGTTTCATGAGCTCACTGTTGTTCCATTTACAGGCCTCCCTTCAGCTATTTTTCTAGAGAAAATATACAAAGTCAGTCATGGAATATGGTACTGAAAATCCGACCTGATAAATGCCACTAAATAAATTCGTAAATTTACCATTTAAGTACGTAGAATAGTTAAATAATACGTACATGTGCAATAAATATCCAATATTGTTGATGTCCAACTTCACTAGAGCGATTTTTTTGTATCTTTAGGATGGAGAAGAAGACGACGCCATCTTGATTTTGAATATTTCCGACTTCGGCATAGTTTGCTTCGCAATTTTTCCAACCATTTCATCATCATTTTAGCTTGATTTTCCTCCAGATTTCCCCCTTCGGTTTTACTTGCCATTTTTATCTAACATGGATATATTTATACACGTTTTTACAGCATTTTCGAGACTTAAAGTGTGCTTATCCTTGCCACATATTTTGATCCAAGCTCGAAGAAGACCAACAGCAAATGACGTCAGATGACCATGGTTCGCCAGAAAATACCCGTATGTATAATGTTTAATAATGTATGTCTGAAGCTGAAAAATAAGTTTTTATTGTGTGAATGGAGTGTTTTTGCTCGTATTTTCAACCCAGATGTTTCATTTACTTTGTACTGCTAGTTTTCTTGCTTACTTCGTCAAAAAACGCCTGTAAGAGGCGTTTTTTGTGACTTTTTTTTTATTTGCATGCTGATGAGCAAAGAAAGACCCGTTCGAGTTTACATTGGCAATCAACTTCTCCTCCGTGGCCGAGAGGTAAAAATAGTTGTCTTCCGACTTGCCCAAATCGTTTGAGTTCAGTTTTGGGTGGATCGCGTACCGGTTAAGTCCAACTGAAGTGTAGGTGAAACTTTAATAATTCACTCGCTCAGCTGGGCAGATCGGTCCCTGATCCACCCAAAACTCAAGTCAAAGCTGGGTGACCAGTGCACGAAAACGCTAGGCAGTACCGCGAGGCCAAGGAGGCAAACGTTATTGCCAAGTGTTTTTAACTAATATTTAAGCAAATTTCCTTAACTTGACTGTTGGGGACAGGCCTGTAGGTTTGGTGCATTGAAGACTTCTCGCCGTTATTTCTCTTCGTCTAAGAAGACAAGTTGTCTTCCTCGAGAAATAGCGACGAGAAGACTTCAAGGCACCACTAAACCACTACACTGTAAAACTACAGTGTAGTGGTTTAGCTGACTAAACCACTACACTGTGCCATACATATATGGTGGGCTTCTTCCTAAAGCTTACGGTACAAGCATGGATGCGCAAAGATGCGCAAACACTTTAAAGCATTTAAAGCAAGTGTTTTTTTCCAGAAAAGAGTCAAAGACGACAACGCTTACTAAATCAAAGCCGTGTAGACATTTGTTAAGAATTTAAGTTGTTAGCTATGTTTAACGATCTTTTATGGTGAAATCTTTGCAAGAAGCATGAAGCATGAATGTGCAAACACTTTAAAGCTCGCTTTAACGCTTTGAGGCAAGTGTTTTCTTTCAGGAAGGAGTGAAAGACGACGACGTTTACTAAATCAAAGCCATGTAGTCATGTTTAAAGAATTTAAGTTGTTTGCTATGTTTAACGATCTTTTATGGTGAGGTTTTTGCAAGAAGGCATGAAGCATTGATGTGCAAACACTTTAAAGCTCGCTTTAACGCTTTGAGGCAAGTGTTTTCTTTCAGGAAGGAGTCAAAGACGACAACGTTTACTAAATTAAAGCCGTGTAGTCATGTTTAAAGTTGTTTAGCTATGCTTATTGCAAGGTCTTTGCAACCAAGGAAGTCGGACGTTTTGCATCATTAATAACTGTTGTGTTTTTTTTTCCACTTTCGATGGGCAAATTCTCTTGATTGAGCTTTGTATGCCATTGCGTTCAGTGTCCTTGATATAGGAGTCATGTATTTATGGCCTTGGGTTTAATTCCCAAACACTGAATGGCAGTCTTCAGCTTTTTCAAGTAATGAGATAGCATTGCACAAGATGCCACGGCGTTATTACTAATTGCCTAGTCACTATATGTCACAGTATAACCACACATAGTATATTCTATAAGCCTTAACTCAGAACGCTGCCGATCCAGTTTCTGTCATTTGATTTTGATAGTAAATTATCAATGGTTTTTCATGGTTGCGTTTATACATTGCCGACAGTGGTAACGTTGTAGCTTGGAATTGTAAGACAACGGCGGCAGTGCAGTTTTCTTGTGCTATAACCTGGACATGACCAGTATAATACGTGGTTATATGTTAGCTACGAGCTTGATCCTGCCATGGACACTTATATCAAGATACTCACTACCATTATAGGAACGTTTCAGACTCACAGCTTGTAAAGTGACACACATTAGTACAAGTGACACTTGTACATTTTGTAGGTTATATCACAAGAAAACTGCAGGGTAAACTAGATGTATGTCGTTGTCATATAACCAAGCTGTTACTGCCGAGCAAAACCCTAGCTCCCAATCAATGAGAAAGCTTGGCGCTTGTAGCTTACATATAACCACGCATTTACAGGTTGTAGCAAGGTTATCATGGCACAAGAAAACTGCATCGACGCTGTGTCTTACAATTCCGAGCTACAGCGGTACCAGTGTGGGCAATGTTTAAACGCAACATAAAAAACCATTAATAATTTACTTTTAAAATAATAGAAACTGGATCGGCAGCAGTCTGAGTTAAGGTTTGTGTTAGGTTACAGTGTGACATTGTGACTAGGCAAAGCAATAACGGTTATTCCAGTAAAGAACCTAATTGCTATGTTCTGTTCATTCATTCGTCCAGTGCTCGAGTGTGCATGTCAAGTTTGGCATTCCTCTTTGCCATCGCTGTTATCGGATCAAATCGAACACATCCAAAAGAGAGCTTTAAAGATTGTGTTCCCACATCTCTCATACAGAAGCCCTTGTTAAAGCAAAACTTAAAACGCTTCAAGAACGAAGAGAAATCTGTGTCTTTGTACCAATCTATTTTAAGGGATGATACTAAACTAACTAATCTTCTTCCAAATCCTATCACACATAGGTACAGTTTAAATTAAAGAATCCAAGAAAATATCCTTTATTTAAATATAGGACTGAACGCTATAAAACAGTTTTAATATCCCGCACTGTGTTGCAAAATGGGATTCTCTGACAGTGGCGGCGCCAGGACATTGAAGTTTGGGGGGGACCATCTCGCGCCGAAGGCGCGAGCCATCTAGGGGGGTCCGGGGGCATGCTCCCCCGGGAAAATTTTGAAATCTGGAATCGCTGAAATGCAATTTCCTGGATTTTCTGGGTAGTAATGAAGTAAATTCTCAAGATCATAAAGCAACTTGAACGCACAATTTTTCGTAACTCTACACGTGTATTTGTTAGACCTGGATACATTGCTAAATCCTACTGTAACCCCCCCCCAGTCCCCCCAGTCCACCCCGTGGCGCCGCTACTGTTCTCTGAATTTTTCGTAAACTTACATGTCTGGAAGATAGTATATTTTTGCATAATATAGACCTTTTTAACATTTGTATTTTGATAATGTATTTTTAACTGATTAGCATTATGTAATTTCAAGTTTTTCAGATTGCTAATCTTAGATAGCAGTCTGCCATTTGAAATTTTTAATAAATTAAAATTCAAAATTCAAAAAATAAATTCTGCAATGTTATCTCATTGCTTGAAAAAGCTGAAGACTGCCATTCACAATTCTTTTCAGATATTCGCTATTTTTTAGACATTATGAAAAATATACTATTACAGAATTAAAATGTTTTATATAATTGTATTCAATGAGTTTTTGAATCAGGGATAATGCAGCAATTACAAGATGTTCTTTGGCCTATTCTTGTTCATTTTCAGCTTGCTATGTTTCATTCATGTTTGGTAATTGAAATTAAAACTTTGCAAAGTTAGTTGTGTCACATTTCCATATTCAAACAGTTCCACTTTGTGATTATAATAATAATAATAATAATAATAATATAAGAAAACAGGTTTGCATGACTAATGAACATGGTCTTTTCAACAAGTAAGTAAAGATAAATTTGTACTTCAAAGAGATTTGTTTTAACCTGACAAGACTTTACTGTTGATACTAAGTTTATGTTTGTGTTAGTTTATTTCTTTTTTAATTTTGTTAAAATGGTAGCTAAATTTGAGCAAGTTTAAATTGCTAATCTTTAAGTAACTTTCCAACTGTACGAAATCAAGTTTATTTCATAATATAAAACGGTTTTTTAGCTTTCTGATTTGAACAGTGCCAAAGTATGTAATGGTTTAAGGACTTTAATTTAATTTTCTTTAAAAACCAGATTTCAAAATTTGTGTGTGTTATGAGACAGTTCATTTTATTTGACGTTTGCGACAAATTTCGTAGGACATGTAAATTGAAAGTAATTGTGTTTGAAAAATACATAGGCGTTGACTTTAAGTTTATAAAATATAAAGAGATTTAAAAAAATAGTTGATATTTTTGTTGCATGGCATATTTTCAAAACGAAATTATAAAATTGGCGTTACCTCTAAAAAATTGCGTCTTGTCAGGTTAAAAAAAGCAACGTGAGATATATGGCTTATAAGATTTCGCTTATAACATTTTGGAACTAAACCAAAACAGAGATGCTTCTCGTAAGATTTTTTATTACACATTCATTTGATTAGGTGTTTCAACTAGTCCATTGGTATACATTACGGTCTGTTTTATAAAAACTTTCATTTGTATCAATAACCTACTGAGAAAAATGTACACAAAAACAAACAAACTGGTGTTCTTATTTCTATCCAAAACAAAAACTGCTTTGTTTAGTGTATTATATCTTTGCGCCATATATTTCTCAGTAATTATGAAACAACTTGGGTGTTATGTTTTACTTTTCTCTGTGAAACTCAAAAAAATATTCACTTCTAGTTGTTTTGTAATTATTGATCTTGAAGTATAATTTATCCTGAAAAACCAAGTTCTTTTTAACATTAGCTTTTCACTTGTGTTGTTGCACTGGTGTTAAGCGCGCTGTTTTCTTCTATTGTTATTTGAATAAGTACAATGTGTGATACATAACTAATTTATTTTATTGTTATTCATGATGTTATTAATGTTTACAAATTCTTTTCAATAAATTGTTTTCAAAATTTACACGTGTCCTCTTTTAATTAAAAACTTAATTCCCATGGGAATTGAAAAATTAAATAAAAAAAATTCCCCCTACCCCGGCCAGCTCCCCAAGAGCTACTTCTACTTAAGTAGAAGTACTTGTACATATACAAGTGCTTCTACTTATTCACACTGGAAGTAGCACTCGGAGAGCTGGCCGGGGTAGCCGGCGAAGAGAAGACCAACCTTGCAAATGCTAATGCAAATTGCCAAGTTGATCTTCTCCGGAGAGCAGCCGCGCATACCTAACAAATTCAAACAACAAATGTTAGTGACTTAAATACTTAGCATGCAAATTTATTCCCAAGGCCAAAATGACAAGTGCCCCCCGCTGATCCTACCAACTGCCTACCTGCCTCAGTTCTAAGCTGTCTTCCTCAGTCCTAAGCTCCTGCATTCCATTCGTTACCCTCACTTTCCTCACCATCGCACGGTCACTCACAGCTGATAAACCCGCATGCACCACCACCACACCGACTGCCACCCAATTCCGAAAATTAAAAGAATTAAAATTTCCGTAAAGTATGCCTACTTCATGAATTCATTTATTCGGATGTTTTAGGACGAACGTAACAAGAGAAGATCAAATATAAAACATCGAAGGTCGTATATACAAACAGGTGAGCTGTGTACTTGAATTTATTCTTAAAAATTTACGCAGCAAAATATTCAAAAATCAACCTTGAGCCGTATTTTTGCCCCTAATACCCTCCCACCACACAGAAATACGAGTTTGAATAATAATGTTAAGCAAATTTAGTTGATGTCAAGAACTTAATCCCAGCTGTTTTGTTAGAATTGACAGTAGATTTTGGTTTTTAGCATACTTTCAAAAATTTTAACTCGTTTAATAAGCCTAGCCCCATGCAACCTACACACGGCTCACACCCCCAAAGTCCATACATGTAGCTAATAAATTACGTTATAAACAAAAAAGAAAAATGAAAACATAAATTACGTTATCTCTAGCTACTTAAACCCACTTAAGCTGATTATTTGATTGAGTTTTCGAACGTAAAACCTTAGCTGAAAGGGCATGGGCATTTGGTTGTGTTACACTGATCCGAATTAAACAAATATAAACCTAATACTTACCAAAGTCTAAGGCTGGGTCAAATAAGCATGAGAATGAAAAGAGTATAAAACATTTTAAAACATAAAGTGTAACTGAAACTAGGAATTAAAATCCTAAATCCTAGTTGCCATGCAATTTAAGGTCCCTATAGCTAGTACAGTTACTCTATATAGTTCAAAATGATCAAAATACTTTAAAATTGACCGCACTTATTCTCATACTTATTTAACCGAAATGCCTTCATTTGCATGGTACGTCGCAGCTGCTCTGAAACAACTTTCGTAATTTGCTTTAGTGCACACAAACAATGGCTAAATTGTTCCACTGTTCCTGCTTACCAAAACAAACTCAAAAGCACCAAGATACTTATCATATTTAATCAAAGAGGATTCTCGTTATAAGTCAATTATCCTTCATAAATCGACATATTACCGTGAAAACAAAGCAAGCTGTATTCCCTTGGGAATTAATAATGTGCAAAAATATAATGAATTCTACTGATTTATTGCATGCACGCATTGAATTAACTACGAAACAAAGAAATAGTACACTCTCCTGGGAATTTGAATACATATGTAATGCCTAATGTCCTCGGTGTTTTAACCGTATGCTAATCATTGTAATAGAAAAAATAATAAACTTAGACTTGACAATTTTTAATGCAAAATACTTCAACTAGTATTATTAGTCGAAGCTGATTTTTATGAAATTTTCGATCCTAAATATTAACCAACTTGCATTATTTTTTTTGTTTTTAGAATTAACCAATATCCAAATGTTCGAGGCAAAATTTTCTTTCGTCAAGGTATTGTTTCTTTCAGAAATATTGTCAACATTATAACCTATCATATTTTTAGCTGATATTTGTAACTCGATATTATGGTATTCTAAAGGGCTGATTATATGGAGGTATCAAAATAAGTTTTTTAATGAAGCGAAGCAAGAACCAAAGAATACTTTCATTATTGATGCAAAAGATGTATTTTACAAAAATTAATGCTAAACACCATTTGGTTTATTCCATAGTTTGGAAAAACAAAAATCTCAAGCAATCAGGAATTAAACATTTTTCTTGCAAGAAAACATTTCACCCTTCATTTAATCCCAGGTAACTGAGATCATATAATCAGCCCTTGAATCCTCTTTGATCTTTAAATAACAAGTATCTTGTTTTCCACTAACTTGTATATTACCACTACTTTCTATTATGTCCGTCTTCTGATTCTTGTGGATTGTTATTGATTTGTTGGTCCATGTCATCCAAGATCGTTCATTCTGGTCTTTACTTTTTGCGTTTCTTCACACTCCATTAGCTTTTGAAGTAAAAGAATCGTATTCATGATTAAATTATAAAGTACTTTACCGCAAAATATAGTTCAAAGTATGAATGATTTTTGCCAGTAGACGAAATTGCTGTTTGATCAAAATTTCGTGGTAATAATTTCCCGTGGTAATAAAGTATTCATGAATTATCATTTTCAATTACAGGCTACACGAACTACTGAACTCAATAAAGACTAAAACGACAATTCTAGGTAAAAAAATGTTTGGATTTGTTTGAACAAACATGTTTGTGTGAACAATTACCAACGTTTAACACCCATTAATGTCCTGAACACTTTTATAGTTGCGTTTACCCTACTTTACACCGTCAAAATACATTTGGCACATGAAATTTGTGGACGAGACAAATTTGAGGAGAGGCTTTTCTTTCAATCGTGTAAAGAGGAGGGGTGTCATGCTTTCCACCACTGCCTCTCCCTTCCTGAAATTACGCCCGTTTGTATAACTAAAAGGCAATTTAATAAAATTGAATTTTTTGCGGTGTCCAACGAGAAACGTGGGATTACAATCGTAATAATTATCATTAACTTTTGACAAAAATATTTTTTCGGTCAACTCACATTTGTAATCTTTGCATGTGGGCCTTGACAGGTCGTTTGATGTTACATTCTCTGCTTGGAATCTTGACCGAAAGCTTTGCCACCCTTTTTAAGAAAAACAACAATGATGTCCATGAGATAAAAGAGAAAACATCCACAAATGTAGGGTGGATATGTCTAGAGAAGCTAGGTTATGAGATACGTTAGCTTAAATTTCACGTTCAGTTAAAAGGATATGACAATAAAATTCGAGTCTGTTTTATTCGAAAGAACTTTTAGCATGTATGGAAATTGGAAAACTATTTTAGCCAATCAAAGCATAGGCAGCCCAGGAACGCGGTGTTTTGTTTTTAATTATCAATGTGACGTATGCATGATAATAATGTATGGGTAATTATAATTATGCAACGTCACATGGATAAAAACAAAACAAAACACCGCGTTCCTGGGCTACCTATGATCAAAGTTTGTTTATAGTTCTCAAGATATTTTGATTCAAAGTCATCGTATAAGCTACCACTAAGTCGTAGTTATTTTGTATATGCATGCTACGTAGGGTGTTATATTTTTGTGTCTACTTTCATCTCCATGTGTATGTCCACATTGGCATTATTGTTGATTAGGAGTCGTTTTACTTGGTTAACCCAGGTTGTGACGTTACTAAAATTAACGTAAGTAAGACTATAAGTGAGTCTAAGGTTTTGGGCAGCCTAATTTTTTCGCCAAATACTTTAGGAGGTGAGCACCGAAGCGTCGAATTCTGTTTATATCGTTTCAGGTCCTTTGACTGCACCACTGACGCTGGCAACGTTAGCTCGAGATCACAATGTCTATTGCCATATCCTTTTAATTGAAAATTTTGCGATGCGATAGGTTTACGAAGCAAAGAATAAACTAACATCATCGAAAATGAAAGCGGCAAAAAATCAACAAACTTACTTCCACCCTATTTTTCGATCGTCGTGGCGGATGGTCTCGTCACATCATGCTGTTTATGGTCTAATCTGTTTGGCACACTCTTTTCACAGAACAACACGACGGTCCAGGAGGTATTCATATCCCGTCAATCGTCATAAAACAAGGAGAAAATTGGTATTATACAGAGTGTATAAAAATTGTAATCGTACTTTGGAGTGCTCTGAAGCGCTAATTATTTAACACGGAAATAATTCTTTCACTTTTCGAAAGACCAGGCTTTTAGGAACGAATAAGATAAAAATTGGTGGTCGAAATGGCTTTTTTTCACCCTTAGGAATTTCACTGAAAATCTGTTAAAATTTACCAATTTTACCTTAGGCAAGTAAAATTACTGCGTCTTATAAGCCACGTGTATTGTTTCTAGTGACAGGTAAGCGATTTAAATTCAAATTTCACCAAAATGATGGCAATCGAAAGCTAAAAGTCTGTATTTCTGTCGATTAAATAATGAACGCAACAGAACACTCCAAAGTTCGATTGCTTTTTTATACACCCTGTGTAAAAATTCCTAGATGACTAAAATACGAAATGACAACATTCCGGCTGCGAGCAATTCACTAGGTGGAAATCGTGCACGTGTAAGTACTAAACTGTATATATGGAAGGGAAGAAAAAACGCAACACAAAATGGAGAAGAAAAAACGCAACACAAAATGGAGGAATGTCAATGCTCTCTTGGGCGCCATTTTTACCCCCATTCCCCCACCAATGTGCGCTGTCTAATTATTTTTAGGAATTTAAACAAAAGCTGGATGGAATGGTGGTTGTTTTGTCGTGGGGAAGCTCACTTAAAATGCAGGATATATTTTATAACTAAACTGAAAAATCATAAAGCATTTGAGCGCGCACGCTAGGAGAATGCAAAGAATCACGAAATTCAGGCGTGCAGTTCAAATCAAACGCGGTTTAAAGGTCACGCGAGCACTCGTTAGATCAGTTGTTGACAACGGTCTAATTCCTGGCTCGGAATTGCCTGAATTTCCTGTTTCTTGATAGATTGTAGTGAATCAGTGGACAGAAGAGATTTTGAAAAAAAAAAAAAACAACACAGGAAGAGTAAAAGTAAGTCCTAACAAAGTTTATAAGAATCATCAAGAGACTAGCAATAATAATCATTAACTCTCTATTAATCCCCATTGTCTTACTGGGGGGGGAGAGGTTGAAAAGAGAGCAGGGCTTATTCTTGGTTTGCAATCAATCTCTCGGGATGCGGCAGACAATGTATGCCACCCACGCCGGCTGGATCCAACAATGGAACTAACAACATATTCTTTTGTGTTATACCTCCAACATGGCCGCCGTGACGTTAAATGCAAACCATCAATTCATGACTTGGATTGCCAAAAATAATTTTGACTACGAAAAGAAAGTTAAGAATCCTTAACAATCAGAGGGCTTGCTTAAGTTTTGCAAGTAAATGTCTTAATGGGGGAGTGGGAAGGGAAGAAGAATATGAAATTTACAATGATAAGTAGATTGCAAAATTTGGTTTTCTTACCACTTTCGGTGTGGTTTCTTACATAGCATTTGTCACGTAGTTGCTCGAGCTAGAGAGAGAAAATAAAACTCGGTTACTACATTTAATTAAAATTTTGGAAAGTGACCTTTTAACGATGATAAGCAGACCGAATTTTTGACAAACAAGATAACATTTAACAGCTAAAAGATACGTAGAGTAGTTCGAGAATACTCACATGTGTAATAACGATCCAATATTGTTGGTATCCAACTATACTAGAGCGATTTTCGTTGCATCTTTAGTTCGGAGAAGATGATGACGCCATTTTGATTTTGGTTTTTCTCGACAATGCCATATTTGTCTTCGCAATTTTTTCTCCATTTCTTCGTTGTTTGAGCTCGAATCTGCTCCTGATATATCTTCCTCGCCATTTCCTTGGAATCAATTGGCATTTTTAGGGCTTTCAAGAAAGACTACAAGGCGTTTGAAGACTTTAAAAATGTTCGTCGGCAGACATAAAAGTCGAAGCTTCTTCTTCGAGTTCCACAAGCAAATTACGTCAGATGTCCTTTGTCCAGCAGCAAATACCCGTATGTATAATGTTCAATGATCTTTGTAGGGAGCTGAAAATAAGTTTTTATTGCGTAAAATAAGTGTTTTTGCCAATATTTCTTACTCAGATAGTTCTTCTGCTTCTTTATTTTTAGTTTACTTTTTTAATTCGGCCAGAAAACGCCTGTAAGGGACGTTTTTGTAAATTTTTTTATTTGCATGCTGATGAGCAAAGAGAGACCTGTTCGAGTTTTCGTTGGTAAACATCTTTCCTCGGTGGCCAAGAGGTAAAGGTAACTGTCTTCCGACTTGCCCACATCGCTTGCCTTTAGTTTTAGGTGGATCGCGGACCGATCAAGTCCAGATCGGTCCCCGATCCACCCAAAACTGAAGTCAGAGCTGGGGATGGAGTGCACGAAAACGCTAGGCAGTACCGCGAGGCCAAGGAGGCAAACGTTATTGCCAAGTGTTTTTAACTAATATTTAAGCAAATTTCCTTAACTTGACTGTTGGGGACAGGCCTGTAGGTTTGGTGCATTGAAGACTTCTCGCCGTTATTTCTCTTCGTCTAAGAAGACAAGTTGTCTTCCTCGAGAAATAGCGACGAGAAGACTTCAAGGCACCACTAAACCACCATGCACACTGTAAAACTATATGGCAGACATCTTCGCAAAGCTTACGGTGCAAACATGCAGGATGCACGAAGATGCGCCAACACATTAAAGCCTTTAAAGCAAGTGTTTTCTTTCATGAATGAGTCAAACACGACAACGCTTACTAAATCAAAACTGTATAGTCATGTTTTAAGTTGTTTAGTTTTGTTTTATAGCAAGATCTTTGCAAGAACTGTAATTAACTACAATAACTGCTGTCTTTTTTGACTTGGGCTTCTTTATTGATCGATCGAGCTTTATATGCCATTGCGCTCAGTGCCCTTGATATAGGAGTCATATATTTATGGCCTTGAGTTTAATTCCCAAACACTGAATGGCAGTCTTCAGCTCTTTCAAGTAATGAGATAACATTGCAACAAGATAGCACGGCGTTTACTTCGCCTACTCACCTGTCACAGTGTGACCATGCCTTAGCACAGAACGCAGCTGATTCAGTTTCTATTATTTTGATAGGAAATTATGTAGCTCGGAATTGTACGACGGCAGCGATGCAGTTTTCTTGTGCTATAACCACCATATAACCCATATAGCCTGTGATATGCGTGGTTATGATGTGTAAGCCAGGAACGCCAAGCTTTCTTATTGATAGAAAACTGGTGATCCTACCATGGTCACTTAAATCAAGATATTCACTACCAATAGGAACATTTAAGACTCACAGCTTGTACATAACGCATTTTGCAGGTTATATTACAAGAAAACTGCAGAGTAAACTACATGCATGTCGTTGTCATTACCTTGTCACGCTGCAACCAATTAGTCAATACGTAACTCACGCTAAAACAACGACAGGCAAACACATAGTACAGGTATATGTACCACAAAATACCTTGGTACCACAGAATACCAGTCGTATTTATTTTCAGTATAAAATTTGGAAGAAACGTGCAAAATACTTTATTCTCGTAAATATATATTAATTTTGGTGTTAATTGACACATAAATAAGAAAAATGAATATTTTGATAAAAATTCTTAAAAGTAACGAGGATAAAGTTTAAATATAATTCGTTGTTTTTGATACCTCTTTTTTGCTCAATGCTCGTAAAATCAGGACGTTTAAAATAAGTTTGCAAACCAACATAAATTATGTTCATAGACAATTGTACTAAGCGATAAAACATTCCTGCCATTCAAGAATAACAGGAAGCAATCAAATTTGCTATAAAAGAACACGATCTTTCAACATTATTGATAAACCTGATACATTGTAGTATATATTATGAGTATTATGTAGTGACTTTAGTATTAACCTTCCACTAAATTAGATAGCAATATCTATACAGTATTACCATGCAGCATCAAAGACCAAATCCTGGTTCAATTTGATAAACCGTTACTTATTTATTGCCACACTGGTATTCTGTGGTACATTAGGATTTTATCCAAAATAATGTCAGGCTTTAAAAATACTAGAATATGCTAAATCTAACCGCAACACCCCACAGGAAGAAAAACTACAGGGAAAACCTTTCCAAAAAACCAATAATAGTCCATGATATATACTTGTAACATAAAATATGAATGACAGAAAATTGTGTGGTATTCTGTGGTGCATACACCTGTATATTCTATTCTTTTTCTATAAGGCTTAATGCAGAAGGTGCGATTCAATTAGTATCGTTTAATAGTTTATTTCTGATATAACGTATAAAATGCGTGGTTATATATACAAGTCGTTAGCGTCAAGGTTTTTCTTTTGAAAGAGCTGAAAACAGCCATTCAGTGTTCGGGAATTAAACCCAAGGCCATAAATAAATGACTCCTATATCAAGGTCACTGAACGCAATGGCATATAAAGCTCGATCAAGAAAGAAGCCCACGGAAAGACAAAAAAGACAGCAGTTATTATAGTTAATTATAGTTAATTCTTGCAAAGATCTTGCTATAAAACATAGCTAAACAACTTAAAACATGACTATACGGTTTTGATTTAGTAAGCGTTGTCGTCTTTGACTCATTCCTGAAAGAAAACACTTGCTTTAAAAACTTTAAAATGTTTGCACATCTTCGTGTATCCTGCATGTTTGTACCGTAATCTTTGGAAAGTCCGCCGTATTTGTCTGGCACAGTGTACACTACACTGTAGTTTTACAGTTTGATGTTTTAGTGGTTTAATTTTTAGTGTAGTCTTCTTGTCGCTCGAGGAAGGCAACTTGTCTTCTTGAACGAAGAGAAATAACGGAGAGTTGGTTTTCAATGCACCAACCCTACAGGCCCAACAGTCACGTTAAGGAAATTTGCTTAAATATTAGTTAAAAACACTACATACACCTGTACATTGCAGTCATGAATAGTAGTACCCTAAACTGTTCCTAACAGCTGCAGACGAGCTTGAAGAGTTTTAGAATGTCAAGTACTCATGTATTATTAATACATAGAAATATGCAAAAATCTTAATTAAACACTAAAGGTCCTGTCACACGGTGCTATTTTTCTTGCAACTTGCAATGCAATTCTACTCTTGGGATACGTAAAATTGGCAAATACAAGTTTCCATCACAGTTTGCTAATATATTTTTAACATACTAAACATTTGTCACAAATCTACATTTCTTAAGGAGAATTGCGTTGCAACTTGCAAGAAAAATTGCACTGTGTGACAGAGCCTTAAGATCTAATTTCTATATTCAAGGGCAAAAATTTCGAGTTAAAGCCACTTTTTATCTATTTTGAGTTCAATTCCTCTAGTGTCATTGCTTTTTATGCGTTTGTGGTGGACCAATGATAATATGAAATCGTAAATAACTTTATACTAGTGTTTATATAGCTGCATTGCATAGTAATAACGCACTTCAGTGTTAAAATTAACTTTCAAGTGAATGCAAGCATGATGTCAATCATCACGCAATGATCGTGGGCAATGATTTGTAGGCAAAATTGAACGTGTGACGTCATTTATAGGACATGTTATTTACAATCGAGCCAGTCTTCTTTGGTGTACAGAGAGTTTCAAGATACCTGATACCAAGATATCTTCTTCTATATGAATTAGATCGAAGATGTGCAAAATCTTCATGCAAAATGGACAAGAACAAGTTAAACATCCACTGGATCATGCATCAATCAAAAACGTTATCTTGGGATCATATCCTGACAGCCTTCGTTTTTCGTGAATGCTGCTAAAAAGGAAGGCCCTAACGTAATTTAAAAGTATGCAAAGCTTAGGTGTTTTGAGAAACAGAAAGATGTAAAACGTCCACGTAAGTGTTACTATTTTTCAAACAAGAAAGCAAACGAAAAATTATTCTGTTTATAGGTAACGCGCCATGCACCTAATATCAAAGTTGTATAGTTTGGCCGAAAAATACAACATCCATTACAAGATAAAGTTCAAAAAATTAAAGCAACTCCTCAAATATGTATATAGTTCAGAGCAGATGGATGGATTAATGTAGGTAAATTGGGGATTACTTGAGTCGATCCTGATTTAGTCCTAAGATCATCAAAACTGCAGGGAATTACAACCCTTTAAAGAAATAATCATTGCTAGTTTGGGTAAACAGTATTACGATGTGTCACGGCAACTGTGCAACTCACATGAAGTTAGCGTAACGGTTTCATTTTATAGATTGATAGGTTCTATTGAAGCAGTGCTTTTTAGTCAGTATGAAAACTCCTCTAAGTCGTTATAACTATGCTAATTACATTGACATTGTGCTCATTATTACGGATCACTCATCAAATTATCCAGCAGGCTTTTTGCCTCATGCTGTTAGGAGAAACGTTGAATTGTTCTCATCAAACCAAAGGTTCTTCTACAGTTACATTCTATATTCCAACACCAATTTTTTCCATTTAAACAAAAACTTCATCTGACCTATAAAAAAGCGAAAAAATTAATCGCTTATGTGATCTAAAGGAGAGTAAATCATTATCAAACACTTACAAAATCACTGGCAATCGTCCTTTAACGCAGCTCCACGTATCTTCGTGGTTTTCCCTGAAGGACAGTTCATACAACTTGCTTGTCTGGAATTAGGTTGATACGTTCCAAGTGGACAAGCGATGCAGTTAGCTAGACCATTGCCGAGCTGCGAATACTCTCCTGGACCACAAACATCTATATAGGATGAATTGAAAAAAATTGATAAAAACCCTTTATCATAATGTAAGTGTCAAGTCGAACAACTATCAGTTCCTGGAAAAAATATCAACCATACCTATACATTCCGTTCGGTTTGTTGCTTGATTACCAATAGTCCATGTCCTCTCTGGACAGTTGATACACAAGGTACTACCTCTGCTATCCTGATATGTTCCCTCAGGACACGGAATACACTCTTCGTCGTCATTGTAGAATGTTCCTTCTGGACATTTAACTGAAAATTAATTTATTGTCTTTTTACTCAATATTCTTTTGTAAAGACCAGAGTACTAGACGTGCTAACAATTAGTGTTTTTTTTTGCTCATTTGTTGTATAATTTGTGAGGCTAAAGTGCACACGAAACAATAGCATGAAATGAGAACGAGGACTGAAAGCTATTGAGAAGTTTTAAATCCAGAGAGTAAGTTATACGTATCGAGGGAATTGTCTATTGAAACTCGACTTTCTTTTATACTGGAATTTAAATTTCAATCTACAAAGTGATTTCTTACCACAGGATGATCTGGCCAACTCATCACCGTCCCCCTGATTAATTTTCAAAATCGCTCCAACCTTACACGCCAGTTGTGACTGATATCCCTGCACATGAACATTACTCATTCGGCTATTCAAACTATTGGTTTTCATCTTCAGGGCCATTCCAGTAAAAGTATTGAAATTATTGATTCCGACCATGGCGGCGATCTTGTTATGGACTCCTCCCTCTAACGCATCCAGATCCTTTACCATCATTTGATGTTGCTGCAACGCTTCAGCCTTATCTTTCACGCGTTTTATATCACGAATGATAATTTCTGCGGAGATAACCTGCCTTGAGAGATCACCCACACCGCGTTTGCTCTTGTCACAATAAACTTTGACATTTGAGATTTCGCAGTTTGATTTGGTTTCCTGGCAGAAAACCAGATTTATCCTCATATTCTTTTTCAAAGTTTCGATGAAGTTTGTTTTAATCATTTCCAGAGACTGGTGATCGTGTTCATCACATTTTCCAACATAGGCTTTGATCGTCTTCTTTACGCCTTCTGGGGCATCTTCCTCTGAAAAAAATCAGTAAAATATGCAATCGGCCTCTAAATGAAAAATGTGTCTTAAAATCAGGAGGAAATCATACACGTGTAAAAATTTAAGAAAAAAATTAAGAAAACTCTTCAATGGGTCCTCGGGCAAAAATCAAACCAGCATTTTTGTGATGCTACTCCATTGCTCTGAGCGCTGAACTATGGAGGTCCTAGCTGAGAAGAGAAATCAACGTGGAATTGATGTGTATTTAGCATAGCACTCGAGATTAAAACTCATTAATCACTCTTCAGAAATTATCCAACATCGAGTAAAGTATCACAAAATCATAATTCATAAGCTAGTTTGCAGGTCAATATGGAAAAAATGAAAGAATTTAAACATTCTTACTGCAATAGAGCGATACATTCTTACCAGTGCAGTCAACCCAGGGTCGGACTGACGTATCAATGAATATGTGAGGAGTACCGGGTGGCGGGCTAGTGAATCCGGTCCACAATCCTTCAGCACAAACATAATAATCGTAGACTTGATCTGAGATATAATCATAGCCTTGTTGACACTGAACAGCGCAGTACAAATGCTGTTTATACTGATCGTTCACCTTCACATTACAGGCATAAGCGCCGTGTCTTGGTGCGTCAAACACTGGACAATTGAGAACTATAAAAAAACACGTAAATAGTTAAAATATGGTCTTAGTAATACGGGCTCCAAATAATTATAGTCGTTATAATTATAGTAATAATTATAGTTGTCAGTCAAGAAATGTAATTTCTCGTAACAGGGAGATGGCCTAGAAAAACTTGGGTTTATCCTTTAGTTTCCATCGACTAAAGTCCTGGACACCACAAACTACTTCCGCCGGTACGGTGCGCTCGTACCTGAATCCTGAGCACTACTTTCATACCTTTAATAATGACATAGAATTGACAAGTAGCTTCGTTTCCAGAACCATCAATAGCTGTATAAACAACTTTAGTTTTTCCATAATAGAAATAACTTCCACTCAATCTAGTAGATCTTATTTTTGGATACGGATCGTAATTATCTTTAAATGCAGGAACTTCCCAGCTTACTCTCATTCTTTCAGTCTTGCTGATCTTTGTCATATCCGTAGGACAAGTCAGAACCTTTGGTTTCTCCGTATCTAAACAAAAACTTGAATATTTTAACTTAATCGAGATACGAGTTAAGAAAGACGACATCCTACAGGTCGTAAAATATTTTAAAAGAAGACAGTCTCGATTAGTTTTAATTTCAGCAGGAAAAATGTTGTTAAAATTTTGAAGTAAAGTTACTAATTATGTAAGTCAACAAAGTTTTTAAATGTAAATCTTGTTGCTAATATTCTTGACTAACCTTTTATAGTAAGATACCAAGTGCATTGTGCTGTGAGTCCAGCCTCGTCCCGTGCAGTATAAACAACTTCATACACGTCATGCGAAATATGAAATTTATGTTGTTTCTGTTTAATACTTGTAGTGATAGTGGGGGCCTTCCCGCTGTTATCCTGAGCGCGTACTAGGTCTGGCAGTGTGACCATTTTGTATTTTTTGCCCACATCATTTCCATATGTAGCATCAGGTGGACACTTGATCTCTGGCTTTTCCATGTCTAGGAAAAAATACGCGTGTAATATTTGGTCGTTCCATGGAAAATTGTGTGATAAAAATTAAATAATATGTAATTATTGAATGAGGTCGAGCAGGATGAGGAATTATTAAGGCAGAGGTTTGTGCTATCTGCCGAAGTCGGAAGCTGAGGCAGATAACACAAACCGAGGCCTTAGTAGTTCCTCATATCTTGCGAGAACCGAATTCAATAATCGTTTTATTATTTATTGAAAGGTCGGCGAACCTTTCCTTTGAGGAAGCCATTTGTATTTTCACGGTGTTGACAAAATCCGCATAAATTAGCGTGACATCATATCGTTTTACATTGTTTTTCAATATACGACGAAATGACTCATAATGTCGTATATTTGTTTTCAATATACCACGGTGAAGTCATAATCCCAAATTTGGGCAACTACCAAGCGGATACGACGATTTCACCAACAGCTATTAACCAATCAAAACTCTTGAAATATTTTCAATAAATAATAAACTATAATAAACTGTAATAAACTTTACGTCACCAACAATATAACTGATTATATTCAAATCCCACGGTGACGTAATGCACCAACCAACATAAATAACTATCCCTAGGAGCCCCCAATCGTCATATATGAGCCACTGTACATGCATTAACAACCTTTAAGTCCATGCACGATCCATAGATGCAGGGGAAATACCACTCTAATTCTTGTATTTTTACAACAACATATTTTGTCAATTGTATCATGCAGACTTTGAGTTAAAATATTTTTTTGTACTGTTCATTAAATAATATTTTGCCGGTCCATGGCCCCAACGATATATGTAGTTGCACATGACTTCGTCCTACAACTATACCAAATCGACTTTAACAGGACTGAAATTACCGTACCTTTGCAATAAGCTGTCGAGGAAGACCACGCTCCGCTCTTTAGACATGTTCTGGTTGGATTATTTCCAACTCTGTCATATCCCTTCAACCCAACGCATTCAAGTGTACAGTAAGAATTACAAAGTTGTTGAGTCTGCGAGCATTCTGGTCTGGCCCACTTTCCAGCGGCAGGGTTTGGTAGAGGCAGGCATTTCACGACTACAAAAAGAATACACGGCTACCGTCAATAGAATACCGCTTTGAGTACACAAAATGTTGAATGGGATAAAAAAGGCAAAAATTAGGTCTGTTTAAAACGTCGAATTTTGCATGCAACGAATGCAATTCAAGCAATAGATAATGAGATGACTGACCTCATTATCTATTGTTTGAATTGCATTCGATGCATGCAAAATTCGACGTTTGAAACAGACCTTAAGAGAATGGAATGCTTCGTGCTTAGCTCGTTGACCCTTTTCAGAATGCTTCACTAATTAGAATTACCTTTGTTTTTCACCTCTCTAGCGTCTTTCGGACATTCTTGTGGCAAAGATTGACAATAATTCGATGGTGCGATTGTGTACTTGAAAATTTTGTGAGTAATTTTTTTCTGTCGTTGGAAGCGCTCCAGAGTGATGCAATCTCCGAGTTCAGTTTGAGTTTCACTCCAAGATGTCCACGGTTGAGGTTCACATCGCGTATAAATACAAACACCTTAGAAACATTCATATACAAAAGAGCAAATTATGATTTAAAAATAACAATGCTGTAATTTATTGATATTCTTGACCCGACAAAAGCGTTACAAAAATCGCAACAGGTCATGCAGTTTCCCCTTGAATGTAAACAATAATTACAACTCGTAAAGGTGCATGATTATAAAACTATATCTGCTGAGCCAAAAACAGTGACTGCTGAAGAAACCTTTTTACTCTCTTACGGAAAAATTTTACTTAAAGAATATGAATAGTAAAGTTTCAACTTACGTGGAAAAGGTGACTTTGAACTAATGCGTGCATCGGTCAAAATTCTCCAGTTGAACCTATTAGGATTACCTCCCGTCCAATAAGGGTCGATCGTACGCCGCATGACTGCAAAACTCGAAGTCCCATGAGGACACAAACCCAAGATGACGAACAGTAACAGCATTATTAACTTGACTATTTTATACATTACAGTCATGAATACTAGTACCCTATACTGTTCATAACAGCTCCAGGCGAGCTTGAAGAGTTTTAGAATGTCAAGTACTCATATATTAATAATATATAGAAATATGCAAAAATCTTAATTAAACCTAAAGGTCCTGTCACACGGTGCTATTTTTCTTGCAACTTGCAATGCAATTCTACTCTTGGGATATGTAAAATTGGCAAATACAAGTTTTATCACAGTTTGCTGATATATTTTTAATATACTAAACATTTGTCACAAATTTACATCTCTTAAGGTAGAATTGCGTTCCAAGTTGCAAGAAAAATTGCACCGTGTGACAGGGCCTTAAGATCTAATTTCTACATTCAAGGGCAGAAATTTCGAGTCAAAGCCACTTTTTATCTATTTCGAGTTCAAACCTCTGGTGTCATTGCTTTTTATGCCATTTTACAACAATTAAAAAATCAATGTGGTGCATGGGTCAATGATATTATGGAATCGTAAATATAACTTTATACTAGTGTTTATATAGCTGCATTGCATACTAATAGCGCACTTATCGTTAAAATTTACTTTCAAGTGAATGCAAACATGTCAATCATCCCGCAATGATTGTGAGGACTTGTAGGCAAAATTGTGTGACGTCACTTGTAGAACATGCATTTACAATCGAGCAGTCTTTTTTGATGTACAGAGGGTTTCCAGATACGTGATACCAAGATAACCAGCCGATCCGCACGTTGTAATCCAATAAGATTACTGGCGACAACGTTTAACAATTCCAATAACTTATTGGAATTGTCATTTCATGCATATAAAATGAACCCTGACCCCAACCGTGATAATCCCAATAATTTATTGGATACAATAATTTTATTGGGATACAACATTTGGATCGAGTGAGATATCTTGATTGGTAAAAAGATGGGCAAAATCTTCATGCAAGATGGACAAGAACAAGTTAAACACCTCCTGGATCATGCACGAATCAAAAACGTTATCTCGGGATCATATCGTTTAATCCTAAGATCAACAAAACTGCAGGGAAATACAACCTTTTAAAGAAATAATCATTGCTAGTTTGGGTAAATAGTATTACGATGTGTCACGGCAACTGTGCAACTATGTATACTCTACCAGCCTGAATACCTCACGTGAAGTTAGTGTAACGGTTCCATTTTATAGACTGATAGTTTGTATTGAAGCCGTGCTTTTTAGTCAGTATGAAAACTTCTCTAAGTCGTTATATCTATGCTAATTACATTGTGCTCATTATTATGGATCACTCGTCAAATTATCCAGCAAGCTTTTTGTCCCGTAGTGTTAGCAGAAACGTTGCATTGTTCTCATTAAACCAAAGGTGGCAACCGCATAGCGGTCGGATTGACTATACAGATTGACAAGTTCTTTTCTTTTTAAATACAAAAATCTCTCGCTACTATAGATTATACTTCTGACGTCTTCCAAACACACTGTCAGCAACTGTTCATCTTTTGTCAGAGTGGGAGACTAGTGGAATAAAGGCTAGATATTAAGTTGAAAATGGTCTGAGAAGGGTTTGTAAGTTATTTTTGTTTCATTGCCATTTTATCTCCTTAAACATGGCATGCTAAGCTACATAAAGTATTTCCAACTTTTTTATGAATTGTACAGATTATCACAGCGCATATCGAGAGGGAGCAGTCAAGTATCGAGGGTGGTAGCAAACGTTATCCCACAAGCCAACGTCCCACTCAGATAAAAAAATACTGAACCCGCTACTGTCTCAACAATAGTGCGCACTGCACAAGCCTTTAAAATAGTCTCTAAAATTCACACAGAATTTAACATATCTACACTTGCTTTCGATGTAGCTTCTTACTATAACCTCTGTAAAATGCGGCGATGGTTAGCACGAATGGCTTCCGTTCGTCTACAGGCTCCAGAGCTTCGCTCGCGCTTTCTTACCAAATACATCTAATTCATCATGTCGCTGTTGTTGACGGGATTCTCGGCAGGATTTTTCGATAGGTTTGTGATGTCACGACGAAATACTGAGAGATTTTGGGTAAATCTATACAAACACACAGATGAGGAAAAAAATATGTTAGCAGTGCAATATCCCACCCCTTTCGCCGCAGATGAATTTCCTTACCAAAACTGCAACTTTGATGCCCAAAGTGAATACATGCATTCAGGATTATTGCCACTCCATTTTCCATTTTAAAACCAGCCATTTTCCGGTATTATTAAAAAACTTCTTAAAATGTCAATAACCTCTGATCATGACCACACTTCCATGTTGGAGCAAGACGTTAGTAGGTGACAGAAGTGTTAAAAGAGCCTCCTTAATTTTGGGTAAATCCAATAATAATCTATGGCAAATTGTTTTTAATTTTGGGCACCAGTCGTTGTATGTCCACTTACGGTTCACACCCTGCACACGTGGCAATTTCTGCTACAGAGGATTTTTATTTAACATTAGGCCGTACCTGTCCCTGTTCTTTGCATTCAGAGATCTCTCCACATTTAACATGAGAGCTTTGAAGCATTCAACCATAGGCTGTTGTTTATTTATGGGTTGCGAAGCCACAAGATTTTCTTCTAACTCCGTGAAGTACTGTTTAATAGAGAAAAAAACAACACAATGTGCCAAGTTGAGCCCTCTCTCATCTAAAATTGTTTTTCCTGAAGTGATCAGTGTTAAGCAACATTTGCTGTTCTTTTGAAATTAAAGATGATTCCTACGGTTGATTTTTTATATACGGTCTTAATCACAATAGAGGCTCAGATTTGACTTCATCTACAACTACCGCTGCTTTTCCCGATTTTTGAACAATTTGATTGGTTAATCGGGTAGGTCCGGCACAACTGATTGGCTGAAAGATAGCTTAAAGTAGCGGTAGAGGTATTGGAAACCAAATCTGAACCTCTCTAATAAACTGTGCTTCGAGGATCGACATGCATATCTGGAAAGAAGTATACTCATTGCAACTTACTTTACACTAACATAAATTAGATGAAAAATCAGTTAAATAGCAATCAGGTAATATGATAACAGTCAGGTGATTATTATCATTAAAATCGTTGCCATACCTTTTCATTTAATAAAATCAGACCAAGAAGAGGTCTTGACATTGACCACTAAGGAAATAGAGCGAGGAGTTAGTAATGGTGAGCATAATATACAAACTGTTTGAGTGATTGGAATTACCTGGTTTTTACAATCCTCGAACATTATAATATTGAGAACAACAGAGAGCAACTGAAAGTGAAGAGCGCAACGCAAAAATAAGTTCAAAAACGTAAAATCAACATGTGCCGGACCAAATGTGAAAACAAAGCCAGCTACTCGCCTGTCGTAGGACGTCTGGGTTAAGTTCCAGCGTAGTCAAACATGAAAGTTCCTCGGTTGCCGCGCCTTGTGAGGCTTGTTTGTTTCGCTTTGATAATATTTTGAATATATATGATACAATGTTATCAAGTGTAGCACAACAACTTGTGGAGACCATTGAATCTGAAGTGTGGAAAAAGATAATATTGGAATGCTAGGCCTTGTCCATGACCTCAACTAACGAGGTGTTTAAGTTCCCATGTTTAAATTCTCTATGAATGTCATTGTGGATAAAAAAACCACTGTGTGCTCTTCTCACAATATTCAACCCAACTAATATAGCGAGAAATTATTCCGCTTATAGTGAGGGAGAGACTTACATTATTAGTTGAATTACTCCGGAAAATCAACCCATGTAATGAAATCTGGCTAATGTATGAATCTTCTTCAAAAAACACAATGTCACAAGCAAAATAAACGGAAACATACCAATAGCAACCAGACCATCTGAGATTGACGATAAAATAAACAAAAATATCTAGCAAGAAATCAAAAATGAGAAACCCTGTTGTGATTTTCATGCAGTAACCTCTATAGAGCAGAAAAAAAGTATAGAGTGAACTTATAAGAAATGAACATGTAGAATTTTTCTTTGTGTTTTTGTTCCAATAAAAATATAATAAGAATAAGTTGTTATGCAATTTACACTTTTTTACTTTTAATTTACACTATATTACGATCATGAGGCTTGATAGAAGGAAGAATCGAGATATTAGGGGAGTGTCACAATCACTACCAGCAGCCGAACTAGATATTGATCTGTCTGTAGAAGCTTGAACATGCGATGTTCAAAACAAGCATGACTTGAAGCAATTCTGTCAACTTACATTCGGTTCAACGTTGCTGAAAAAATTCATATGGTCCTGCGTGACAACTTCCACTAAATTATAATAGGCGTGACTCAACTTTGGATAATCCTGCAAAAATACATAAATATCCTCAATAAACCGACAGTTAACAGGCGAGGCTATTGAATTATAAGTAAACTGGAACGATAAGTCAGGGGGGAAAATTGAAACCAATTTGATTCAGTTTTTCTGAGTTTTGAGTTGAAATACTAAACGTCCAAAATTGGGCCGCATATCAAATGAAAGCCATTAAAAAGTTGTATTTGGTGTAAAAATTTTGACGCTTTAGGTGAAAGACAAACACCTTAAACTTCGAAGGGAAATTTGCCGTATTTTGCAAAATTGCCGTTGTTTTCGTAATTTTAAGACATTTCTTTTTTGTATAAAGTCTTGAATTTTTTATATTAAATGTAACTTTTTAATAGCTTCAGTTTGATATACGGTCTGATCTTTGGCGTTAAGTATTTCGTCTCAAAACTCAGAAAAACTAATTTGGCTTCAGCCATTAATTGAACTTTTGTATTGAGTTAGCGTTCCAGTTGTATTACAGTTCACTGGGCGAGGCATGACAGTCGTTCAAACTGCATTCCCCGAACCCCACACCCCCCCACACACACAAACATAGGAAAGCTTTATGTGTTTCAAAAACCAAATTGTGTCATTCACCAGTTGACGTACCAAAATATCTTTACGTGGTATGGAGTAGGCAAGCTTGACAAACATATTGAGCGCATTATTTAGAGCATCATCACCATATAAACTAAACACACCAAAATTAACATATCCTCCAGACAATGCAGCCTTTAGCATGTTGAAACATATAGAAATACCCTTGAACGTAAACTTATCATTAAGGATAGCATAACTAAAACGAATAGGTATTATGAAAAGGTCAGGGGAGTAGGTTGCCTTATGACCAACATAATCATTGTAACAGAACCGGCCATCAACATAACCCGAACCCCAAAGGAAAAAAACTGAGAAAAATCGACCTCAAAAAATGTACACATTGTTGAAAAAGGATATTTCAAAGTGTACGCCCTGTCTGCGGGCACGTCGGTAATGCTTAGAATAGGCGAACCTGAAAAGAGAAAAAAAACCCAAACCATTTCAGCATTATTAGTAGCAGGAGTGTGCTGACCATAGGTTATGTGTCGTGGGTGTCACCTCCTCCCCCACCTACGCTCCGCAAACCTCATCGGTAAAACAGAGTTTGTATCCAGGGGTAAAGGAAATGTGTTGGTAAATTGATTGGAAATCGACGGCAAACTTATTAACTTGATATAGTCGGTAAAGTGAAAAGGCTGTAGAGGAACAAGGAACATTTCCTCTCCCTTCCAAAAAAATTACCTAGTACATGCCCCCACCCTCGAAAACATACAATGGTTCTCTGTGCGCCCCATTGTTAGCACCTAAAACAACCTTACCATAGGCCACTAATACTTTGCTGCATTCTCGAAACAGAAGTATTCCGTTTGGTGAGGAGACTCCGAAATGTAATCTTTGTGATCTGTTCTGCATTAATTCCGTCATCAGTTTTAAAACCGGAGTGGTGACGTTGGGGTCATGATACCATAACTCCAGAGCACGTATGAGAACTGGTGTGAACTGAGGATATCTGTGGATACCCTTGTTAAGATAATGACAACATGGGAAATAGAAAATGGGGTTACATTAGAAAAGAGCTCATTATACAACAAGCAAGTAAGTCGATGTTACAACAATGAAGTGTATAAGACAACAAGGATACATCCACTCAAACAACATCATATAACTAGCTTTACTTGTTAGTGCAAGTGTAAAACCAGTTAGGTCCCGACAAATGCCGACCAGAATTCGCTGCAAAAAAGGAACCGATCGGTTAAATCAACAGCAAATATTACTTACTGAGTTTTGTTTCAATAACGCACTTTAAAATGTTTCAAACAATTTCAAAATGTTTCAAAATTCTAGACCAAACAATTACAGTACCTTTGTTTCATCTATTTGAAATGCATTCGGATCACCTGTTATAAGCCTGGACGTTATGGTTCGAAATGTAGCTAAAAATACACAACATCAATAAGGTATCCTCCTAACTATACGGCAGAGTGGATAATAGTTGACCCAGTTGATCTGTATACTAAGGACATTCATAACATATTTGCACTCATTTTCGTGCATCAGGACGATAAGAGTCCCAAGTTAGAAGCGAAAGAACTAAATGTATGATTATTTCTCTTTTTCCTGCAAGTCTCGCGAAAATGGTGATAAAACAGTGAATGGCAACATTGTTTCTCACAAAAACTATAAATTGCAACCTGACAAAGGTATGATAAACTGTTCGAATTTTTCGTCATTTTCTCCAAGATCGACAATGAGTAATCGTCCCAAAGCAACATAGAATGTCGTTCTACATCTCATGTCGGTGTACTGTCCACCAGTGCTGGCACCAAGAAATGGAAAATGTTCAGCCTAACAGAAGGAATGATTTTTTTAGATTATTTTCCATTGAACAGTCGTCAATTATAAGGTGAGGAAGTACAAAAGGGTGCTAACTTACTGTGTGATTTCTAAGGATGAACTGTACCGCTTCAAGCTTTTGTAGTTTTCTGACACTGCTGTAAGTAAATTTAGTCAAGAAATAATAATGGAGTATTTCGTATTATGGCTTAGGTCGAAAAGGCGATTTGTTACGAGAGAGCAAAATAACAGAAAACTATTACTAAGGTTCAATTTACTGGACCTAGGAATCAACAGTATCTAATTTTCATAACAGTCGGTTTTGGTCACTTTTGGTTTAGGGTCAAGTTTGTACATCTCATTTTTGCGGAACTGGTCAAAACTTCCACTAAATGTTTCCATCAAATAATTTCTGGGTAAGAAGGCTGGCTTCACTACTTGCCCTTCAAGTTTATTTCAAAAGGATATCCAACAGAGAGATCGCTAAGCAGTTGGAGAGTCTTGGGAATAATGGCATCACTTCGCATCCAATATTTGATATTCGTAACACTGAAGAAGAGAAAAGGTTTTATGGTGAGAACATATTAAAAGAAATATTTATTTTACATACGATACACCGGGGTTTTTTATGCATCAAACATTTAGGAGGGCAACAAAAGTTGACCAACACATATGAAGATATATTTTCACGGTAACACAATCATCAACAAGCTTACATTTTGGCGACGAAAACACTCAAGACCATCGATTCGTCGTGTAGACCAAGACGTTCTGATACTATCCTATACGCCTAAAAACACAAAACAGAAGTCGTCGATTTTCAGTAGATTTTTTGCGAGCATTTTGTCAGGAACACAATACATTCACACATCAAACCTTAGAACATTTCTGAGCTTGGTCCCCAATATAGATTTTTCTAAACTGGTCGAAGAAACTGAGGTAGGAAAGTTCCATTTTCTCGCACCCTCTCTACATAAATATGGACTAAATGTTATCGTCCACTTTCTATTATCGGTACTGTACATTATTCTAATTATACAGGGTGTATAAAAAAATGGTAATCGTACTTTGGAGAGCTCTAGAGCGCTTAATATTTAACATAGAAAAAATTCTTTCACAGTTCGAAAGATCAAACTTTGAATGCCACCATTATTGTAAAATTTGAAAAAAAATTAAACAAATACGAAAAAAATTGAGAAAATACAAATCGGGTTAAAATTGCCGGTCGAAATCGCATTTTTCACCGTTAGGAATTTTATTGAAAATCTGTTGAAACTTGATCTCATTTGAGAATTAAAATTTACAAATTTTAGCCTAGGTAAGAAACAAATTTTAGCTTAGGTAAGTAAAATTACTGCATCGTGTAGGCCACGTTAATTGTTTCTCGTGACAGGGAAATGATTAGTGGAATTTTCCTTTGTTCAGAAGTGAAGATATGCAATTTCGACCGGTTATTTTCAAATTTCACACAAGTGTCGACAATCGAAAGCTAAAAGCCTGGTCTTTCTGACTGTGAAAGAATGATTTCTGTATATTGACAATGAAAGCAATGCTGCACTTCAGAGTTCGATTACATTTTTTTTTTCATATCCGTATTTGTATTTACCTGAGAAAGTTTGCTGTCCGTGAGGGTCATCAACTGGAGTACCCTTCATAATAGATAGATACGATTTTGAGAGTTGTGGAGCAAAAAAATTGGAGAGGTACATTATCTCAACGCATTCCAAGTAGAAATAAGTTTAGACTTGCAAACCAAAGTTTGTACATTTTACGTACACAGTGTTTGTACAGTAAAGCCTAATTTCCACTTGGTCGTAACTGTCGTAGCACAGCCATTCTCGATGATGTGATATAGCAGTGTGGATCTACCTCTTTTTTTGCTGGCTGTATTCAAATTAGTGGTTTTAAATGTAGATCTGTTTACATACTCTATCACATCGGTCACTTTGATATATTCTTCTCAAACTCATTAATAATTCATGCTCAAAACACAAAGGAAATCACCACCATATCGTTGTCTTGATACCACGGTAATAAACGTCCATAAATTAACTCAACTTTCGCGTTGAATTTCTCGCTAAATACAAGTTCGTTTGAGAAGCAATATAATCAACTCAATATAATCAACGCAATATAATCAACTCGACTAGCGTCTCGTTTTTCAACACATTTTCCGGTGTTTTATACGCCGGTAATAAACACTTTTTCCTTTATTACATATTACATGACAAAATCAAAACTAGGCTTAATACAATAAAAATTGAAGATTTTAAAGAGTACAAAATACCACACCTGCAAACTAGTTCTCCGTCTAAAGCGTCGTATTCTTCGAATGTTGTATAAGTGGAACCACGGCCACCAATCACTGCCCCGATTATGTAGACAAGCCACGTTAAGCGACCTAAAATAAGGAGTACTCCAGGTGTTGATGCACAATGTGGCGTGATTAAGATATTCTCACATATATTTGTCCTGCACGATATAATTCGGCCGTCATCATTGAAGCCAAATTGAAAGCCGCCATTGCTAACCATAAGAGCTGCGAAAGTCACCTATTTTCAAACGCTGTCTTCAGTCCTAGAATATCCGCCCTTTTAACCTTGTTTAAAGTCAAATACCTTCTATTCAACATGTAACAATTATTCTGCTCGCTCGTCATTTTTATGAGATAATAGTTGATTCAGGCTTCGCCCTCATCAACTGTCACCTCATAGAAATCTCGAGCTCGTAATTGTTGTATACAGTTCACTGATGCAAATGTAATACAGTTTAGAATTGTCTGTGTGGTGACTGGAAATGCTCCCACCCTGATTTTAATCGAAAAGAGCACATTGGCTAACTCTGACGTCCGTTTCAATGGTGATATTAGTGGTCATGATTAATGTATCATGAAACGTGAGGCCTAAATCCAGTACATAGTAACGTATGCTCAAATGTCCAGATATTGAGCGAGTGTTTAAATTGTTGGCCACATGGTCGGTCAGGATAATGTGACATTCAGCAGTTGTGCACAAACCTTCGTAAAGTGGTAAGTTTGATGAAGATGAAGAACCAGGACGAATGGCTTCTTCTAAAGATTGTGCATTCTGATCAAATGTAGAGATCAGTAAAGTGCAAGTTTCTGGGTATTCAAAACGTCCAATTGTTGAAATCTACAACAGACGACAGAATATTATGACAAATATTTTCCACGAGAAACAGTCCATATTACCTGCACTGCTACTTGCGTGAAGACCTACCATACCCAAAGTTATCTTGACAGTGAAATTAAAGAAAAAGATGCAGTCACCTGTTCGAGTTGTTGCGCCACCGTCCCGAGATCATCAAGTGGGTCTTCTATGTTATCCCTGAAGGTTAAAAATGCTTACTGTACTTTTAATTTTTTGTATAATGCAGGATTTTTTTGGTACAATGCTGCATGCAAAATTTGAAGATAGGTCACCGTGCAAAATATATCTCACATGACATGAAATATTCGATGTTTTACATATCTATTTGCTGTAAACGTGGGATTATGTAAAAAACCCTTTAGATTTGGCGCATGCCAGTCTTTATTTGCGAGCATTACTACATCGAGCCGAGCAAAATCCAGTTCAACGCTATCCAATGTTGTTGTCCTACATTCTTAATAGAAGGATGTTTAGCCCTTACCGTATAACAACTTGAACACTGTCTAATCGAGACGTGATATATGCCTTTGTTATCTAGTAAATGAAATACGTATAGTGATAAGAAAAATTAAAATATGTGAAAACCATTACTAAAGGACAGTTTTGATAATGTACTCTGAGACAAAACAATACCTTACCTCTGGCGTATATGTTTCCAGTAAATGTGGTTCAGTCGACTTAATATAAGGTGTGGAACAAACCATCCTTTGCCACAGACCAAGGAGATAGTGAATACTGTTTGGAGAGAACTGCCACATCTGAATTACAGATACGAATATTTACTGTAGCTGATGTTCTGTCAATGTTAAACGACAATAACTCGAACTTACATTGCCAGTGTAGGTAGTGCAGTCAAAAGCAAGCATGGGATATTTCACGAAATGAAATGATACAGCCAGAACCCAACATTTCCAGCAAAGGCCCATGGTTGGGAAGTTAGTAGTGAAGAAGTAGCCTATTACCATAGGCAGCCCAATTCAGTGTGTAGTTTCATATAGAGATCAGTGCGCGCATAAACACATTCGTAGTTTCTATGAATGTGTTTATGTGCGCACTGATCTCTATATGAAACTACACACTGAATTGGGCCGCCTATGCTATTACGGGCCTACACTTGAAATCCTGATTAAGTATAGCTTCAGGTGGTAAAAGATCAAAATATGTTTGGGTGTGTTATACGACAGACGTTTTTTTCAACTCGCCACAAAACCACTGCGAGAAAAAGCAAGAAAATGAAATAAAATCGTCAAGAATGGTGTTGGGATGAAAGTCCACCTATACGATTACCAGTGTCACACTGAACATCGTGCGTCAATAACAGGAAATTCTAGGATACCTGTAAGCTAGTGACAGTAAATTTCGCGATCGTCGCAATCAGTGCAGGATACCCTTCGACTTTAACAAGTTCTGCCAACTGATAGTTTGACTTGAGCCGGGACAAAAGACGACAGAATTCGTGGTAATTACTTCTTTCAGCCAACGACTAGAAACAATGGATTACAAAACGATACAGTGTCTAAAAGCTCAAACATCCAATAATCTCAAGTTTGAGGTACTTTGAAGCGACAGTTGATTCTTATCTTGAAAGGTTGTGAGATGACGATTCCTCGTCTGACTACTGCACTATTGTAACTACTACTTGGAAATAAATCATTACCTGTGGTGAATCAAGTATTCCTTTAATTCCGCTGACGATCTTATCCAGAAATTTTGTTCTCTCCGCATTGCTGAAGAGCGATCGCCGTACAGAGGCAATTTGTATCAAACAACCAAGAGCCTTAAAAAAACACGACAGTTCATATATTCAGCCAGTCCAACGAAAGGAAGTTACAGCAGTAACTCAGAGTTTTCAGTTTAGGCCACCGAAATGCGAATTTTGCCAGACTTTTTCATTCAAATTCACCCAAATTCGCCAGTGCTTTTATGTACGTTGAGTCACATCTGAATCACGTGTACTTGCCCTAATGCATAGTCTAGCGATTTCTGTTTCGCCATAGCTTCGTCCAGGGGCGTAACTTGTGGGGTGTCTCACCCCCCAGTTTTACAAATGGCGATTTTGTCAGGCAAATATCAATAACTGGTTGGGCAAAAGTGCAGGAAAACCTAATTTTGCTTTAATCGGACAGAATGTGGTAGTACTAGAGTCCTGATCATATGCTCATACATACAGGTTAGTAAGTATTTTGTAATAATTACGAGAGACTTCTGCCCTAATAACTATACTTACCAGAGGCGAGAGTGTTGAGGGCAGTGCGTGATATAAATCAAAGAACAACTGCAGTGAACCAAAATTAAGAAATGCTAAAAAACATTTTAAAAAAGCATTTTACTGTAGCGATTACATCAGCTGAAACATCACATCTTTATCACATATGAGCTCAGAGAGATTGACATCAACTGTTAATATAAAAACTCACTTTCCCTCCACGTGGTTGGTATTTGTACAGCTCCGAGTTCATCTGCGGACTCGTCCGAAGCTGTACCGATGAAATCGAATGTCAGACAGTTGCACGTGAGCTGAAGCAACTCGCTCATTAATACATGCTAAAAATGAAAACAACATTTTATGGCTGAAAAAAGCAGTTTCGAAAATGATTGCCTGCAGTACAACTTGTTGAAAAACTTGTTGCAATGTTTGTGAAAACAGAATAATAAAATAACATCCATAGTATGCACAATCTGATTGGTTAACAGCCATGTTTGGAACAAGCCATCCAAAAACAGAACTTACAATTAGGTATTTGTATATGGAACAATGTTTTGTTGTCCCCATTGGTCAATGTTGTCAACAATATTGCTTATTAGCATTGTTACAGCCGATTTTGGATTTTATCCCGACATCTCGGGATTTTTTAAATTAGTTGGAAAGTTTTTGGGAGTTTTAATTTTTAAAACTCAGTCTCCAGATTTTTTGGAATTTTTCAGAACTTCAAGTTTTGAATTTAGTAATCAAGTTTTTGGTGAAATTGGCTAGTTAACAAACGATTTTGTTAAAATAGACAGTTCATGCGCTCGTATTTAAGTCCTCTTGAGTTGCATATTTGACAAAATTTCATTTCGGAAGGCTCTCAAAAGCAAAAGCGAGAGGCCAAAAACACACAATAAGAGGCCTGAGGCCTAAATTGCGCAGAGACTGGGAACATGAGAATGAAAGTACGAATTTCGGAATTTTCAAGGAAATACTTAGGATTTGTACAAAATTACGGTTGGCAACGCAGATTTAGGCTTATCAATACTACACTACAGCTCAATATTGTTGACACCTACTGTATGAACAATGTATGCCCTGCCTTGCCAGCCATAAGCTCAAACAACAGCATCGCGCTGTACCTGGTTCTGATCCTGCAGATTGATATGCTTCTCAAATGCTTCTTTCAACAGCGAACAGGACAATATAAATATGTCGTACAACGCAACATCGCGAAATGAAGACGCAATCTAAACAAAGGGCAACAATATATATTATATATTTGTTAATCATTTATGATTCTCACAAGACTAACTCAACATTATAGCATAATGATTATTGATTTTATATTGTATCATTTAAGTAGCGAAATAATGGGATGGATTTACTAGGGGGTACACACCCCCAGCTCTGGATAGGGAATGAAGAGGGGTTATCTTTCATGATAAAGCAATAAAAATTAGCAGAAACAGAGTCAGATAGAGTAATTTTCAGCAGGAGGTGATAATATTATTAAATTACCACAATTGTCAAATACTGCAGACATTGCAGAATGCACAAGTAAGTAACCAATGATATTCAGCACCCTTGTTGGCAGTGCACTCCCCCTTACCAGATCATGCTGGATCTATCCTTGGTTAAATAACCAATGGATCAAGCCCATTGCATTTTTTTTGTTTTTTGTTTGTTTTGTTTCAATGCATGCAATATCAGTGTACTCACTTTTCTATGCTTTGTCAAAGACCGACATGAACTAGTCTATATGAAGACAAAAATTTATTAATTGCACTGACTCATAGATTACATTGCATTGAGCAAGTAGTACCCCCAGTATATTCTCCTCAATGCAGTGTACCTGGTTTATTTCAGACACTGTAGTGGACAAAATCTGAACACCAATAATCCAGTATTCTATTGAGCCCTAAATATATTTGAAAAGGTAAATCAATGTAACCAAAGTGAAATGTATTTATTTACTTAATGCTTTATCTCCTGCTTAACTATTCTTTACCCACTAAAAACATCTAACGTTTCATCCTAAATGTCAGGGACTGCAAAAGGTCTGTAATTGAGGGGCCCAAATTCATGTATTCTGGTTCACAAACCATAACAGCAATTAATTTGAAAAGAAATTAACAAGGCAGAATCCAAATATATGAATATGGGTCCCACAACTACTGATCTTGTGCATTCCCCGAATGTTCACCTTTTTGATCATAATTTTGAATATTAATTTCTTTACAACATGAGAGAATACTTCAAAGGACTCAAGTATAAATGATTTAATTAAAAAAGTTTCAGACAGTTTTACTGCCTCTCTGCAGCAGGCATTCACTGACCTTAAGAAACTCTTTTATTTCATCTGTGATTTTACGAAACACAAGTTCATCTTTTTGACTATCGAACCAGCTTAGTTTAGTTATTCTAGCCAACAACTATATATCAAGTCAAGAATAAAATACATCATGTAAAATACCAAGTTAAAAATGAAATATATCATGTTTAATCATCTTTTAAGAAACTCGATCTTATACCTGTATGAGGGCTTGTCTTACAAATGGAACAAGTTTTGGCCTTGATCCTAAGTAGTTCAACACATAATTGCCTAATAATAAAAACACTTAATATGAACAACAGAATCACACCATCAGAACTGGTCAGGGTTCTAATAAATTTGTGCAATGGTACCCAACACATTCCACCAAAGAGATTTAGAACCTTCCCATCTGAAGACAGTAAGTCTTGTATTTCCCCACAATGGCGGAGATAAAAACATGGAGATGACACTTACGAATATCCACTTTTTGTTGCACTGTTAACACCCCAGAATTCTTTGAAATGAGTTTACTTAATGATGAAGCAGCCAAAAGTTGGGAATATGATGACTAAAAAATTAAATATAGAATTTAAAATAAAATATTTTAAACTATTAACACATTAATACAAAGGTGTCAAATTTAGGATCACAAAATCATATACTTGTTTTGATATCTATAGTAAGAGGGTAATCTTTTAGGCAGCAATTTTTTAAATTTAGAAGGTCTGTAGGGTTTCATTTAGTTAAGAATGTCATGGAGGAAGTTTTGATTAATTTTGATAAATATAGAGGACAGTGGTGTAGCATGAGAGGGGGCACTCTCCCCATAGCAGGATTGCTGTGCCCTAAGAAAACTGACAATCTACACTGTAATACTGAATCTAGTACTAAAGTAGGTTTGCCCTCCCTGGGTATTCTTCCCTGATGAGAGGAAATCCTGGCTACACCACTGCAGAGTTGGAAAAAGTTTTTTCTTTCTGGGACCCTGTGTCCAGGACTAGAAAATTTCTGCAAAAATTTTATGAGGCAAAATAAAAAAACAATTGCCTCTTCCTATTTATTCATCTGTTAAGCATCAATGAAATGTTTTTTATATGTGAATAGTACTAGTGCATAAAATTCTAGTTGCTGTGATAGGCATGAATCCACAAAAACAACTGAATGCCAGCTTGCCAAAACCTGGCCATGTTTCATGCAATGTTCCCAAATCTTTAGTATGTCACAGCTTCCCATAGTTTCACTGCAATATTTTCACTACTTCTCACAGATATACAGGGTGTATAAAAACTACTCAAACTTTGGAGTGCTCTCACTGATGAGTTTATTAATTAATCTACAGAAATCATTCTTCTACAGTCAGAAAGACAAGGCTTTGGCTTTTGATTCTTACCACTTGATTTTGGCAAAGTTTGAAGAAAAATTAAGCAAATACAAATTAAATGTTTGGTCTAAAAAAAACCTTGAAGAAGATTTTAAATGCTCAGCACTACAAGAAACTAGGTAAAAAAGCCCAAAATATCTAACAAATCTCAAAGAGGATTTAAAGGAGAAGCCCAACACTGAGCAGTGGTGGCTGACCACCATTTAGAGATATTGGATATTGCCTCCTACCCTTCATAACACTACTTTGGCAGATATTATGAAACTGGAATTTATGTAGTTTATTTTGAAATTTATTACAATTGTTTCAGCCACTGTAAGCAAGTTTCAACAAGTGGAATGCAGGGGAAAGGGGGGGGGGGGAGTGCAACACTAGATCAGCAACACCAGCACTAACATATGTCAAACTTTAAATTTGGGCATCCAGGATGTAAATCATGGTAAGAGCCCTTATATATACTAATACAGCACATCTAAGTTCTAATCATGAGAGGAAATGTGTTTGGTCTTTTGATCTATTTTTGTTATCATCAGTGATGTTTTTAATGTTTTAAAGTTGGCATCATATATATACAATATATAAGTACTGGTACTTATAATTCATAAAAAATAAAAAGTAAAGGACCGCATAATTCTGATTTTTGCAGAAACTTGCATCTTGTGTGCCAGATTGGAAAGTTTGTAGTGTGCAAGGAAGATCTTCTGTGTGAATTTTCAAATTGTATGTGCACATACTAGGATTCAGGGAGAATCTCTTGTGTGCATTTTGAAAACTTTCCAGTCTGGCTTGTGTGGTCATGAAAAATGTAATTTGCATAACATTTTTCTGCTTTTGTAGCATAGCATCACACATGAGGCACAATGGAGTGTCAGAATGGTTAGCAACTAGCAGTATACAAGGTGTGACGTTGGTTTCAAGTTTCAACATAAAAATGCCTCAGAGACGCATGTATAAAATGCTAACATGAGCTGAATTAACAATTAGATTTCCTATGAATTTTAATGATAATACGAGATTTGTACACGGTGATAGTTGATGAAGGTGAAGTCTGAATCAACTATCAATGGATAGAAATTGAGAGCGAGTAATCTAATTGTTTTTGTACAGTCTGAGATGAATAAATGATTGAAGTCATTTTGCTAACAAAACCTAGAAAAAATACTGTTTTGCTACTCGCTATCTATCGAGCAATAGATAGTGAGTAGAGCAGCCAATCAAATTACAGCATTTGCATTATTATGCTGGCATGATTCTACTAACAATATTTATAATCCTATTTACATACGAGATTATTTGAAATTCATAATGAAAGTAACTTTGATAAACAAACATTTTTGTTTAAATAATAAATGCGGCGATATAGTACAAAATATTACACATTTGGGAAAGTTAAAACCCATGACTGTAAACGGTAACAAAACAGCATGAGAATGTGCAACAGATAAAGACTTACAGTGCTTCTTTCCAAGACGTACTGACACTTTTGTAAACAATCAGGCGATTCTGTAAAACTGATCAGTGCCTTTTCAGCTTGACCACGAACTGTGGGGTCAGTACTCTCGTATAGTTGCTTGCAAAGTACTTCTAACTGCCCAAGTTCCTGCATATTTGGATAATACAGAAAACGTACGTCGTTATGCAAAAGTTAGAAAGCAAATAAAATCAAAATTGTTTGTTCTTTATGACACATGCACTAACCTGGTCGTCCATATTGGAAATTGCCTGAGTTTTGCAGGTTCACTCCACCTAATTATATTAAGTCCACAGGCTTTGCAGGCTAAACCAGTTAATGCATGATGGTGATTCCTCGCAGGGTTTCTTTGGCTGAGTTTAAACAACTTGTTTCTCTGAAATTGAGTTGATACGCTCCAAGAACCGGTTGCTCAAAAGTCAGTTAGCTTAACCTTAGGTTAGCGTAAAGTTTGAACGTGATTTCAGAGCAGCTTATTTGAAATTTTTTTCCACACAAATCTTGTCTGGATCAACAGATGTTGTTGG
This sequence comes from Muricea muricata, assembly GCA_963855995.1. NCBI lineage: Eukaryota > Metazoa > Cnidaria > Anthozoa > Malacalcyonacea > Plexauridae > Muricea > Muricea muricata. The sequence goes on along the minus strand of OY979720.1, from coordinate 5,020,063 downwards.
CATCTGAAGTTTTGAAAAAATCGCCTGACATGCGTAGACAGGGGCGTAACTCCTGGGTGGTGTAGAGGGATCTGACCCCCCCCCCCCAATGACGATTTTGTCGGGCAGATATCGATAACTGGTCGGGCGAATAGCGCAGGAAAACCTAAATATAAGAATTAAGAGGATTTCAATGGTCCCAACTCCCAGCCGTGTCCTAGCGTTGATGCCGCTTAGTAAATCAACATGGTGGGCTCGGGTGCATTCCCCTATTTAGTTAAAAGTTGCAGTACCACAAAGCATACAGAGTTTCGATTTCTAATAGCTTAGCAGTGCCCCAAGGACTGGCCTTCTCTCCCTGGCCATTTTTAATAGCCATGATGAGTACTTTCAGAGGGAGAATGCCTCTTTTTAGCGCACTGGCTAAGCAAGGGGCATGCATAATTAATAATGTTAACCTCTGCAATACGACAGTGATGCACTACTACATGCGCAATGACACCTTACGGTATTTCTTATCTACCTGTCTCTAGTCTTTTCCTTGACTGACCAGGAATGACAAGAGATGTTTAATACTGTAATAAATAAATTACAGTAGGTATTTCAGCAAAACCAGGTCATCTGTTAAAAATTCAAGAAGACTTTTTCAGCACCCTGCCTCTGCAATACATCAAGCAAGCGAACAAAAAGAATCTTCTTGCAGTGGGAAGACTCATCCCCAAAAGTGCAAAAAAGTATGTATATTAATTAGTCCGTTTCAATTCTGTATTTTCGAATCTGACGATTTAACTCATCAGCGTGGGTGCTACTGTCTCCCAAATATCCGAGACAGTGAAAACAATGTATGACATTAATTGTCATATAATTTACAAAAGAAAAAATACCTACAGTAATCTAACAAACCCGAGTCAACAGAGTTTTCCGAGTTTTTTCTCTTCAGCTCTGGATACCTCACGTAACTCCCAAACTTAATTAACGACTTGTTCGTCTCAAGCCTTGAGACTTCAGTTGTGTTCCCACTGCAAGTTATCTAATTCACCAGTCGTGAACGACCATAGCTTTATCTCGAGCCCGTCGCTTCTCACCATAATAAGCTCTAACACTTGTTTTAATAATACACTCTGACGTCTTTATGTATAATATCGGGTCGTCTCTTGCGACGATATCAAGTTCCCAAGTTTCTGTATATCTGTTTATATATCCCGCTTCAAGGACATCTTTCTTACTTGTCCGATCTCTCACTGACTTTTAGAACCTCTGTGCTCGATTTTTTTGCTTTATAATTAACATATTCATCTATAAAATTACATATAACATCCTACTATTGTCCTATAACTACTATTACTATTAATCTCTATTTTTTCACATCTTCCCACCAATGATCATATTACATTGTAATCAGTAGCGAAGCCAGCCCGAGAATTTGGTCATGCTATGCAAATTTAAATCATTATCATTATTGATTTCTTTAGAAATTGATTCCTTATAGGGTCCATAAACAAAGAAAAATTTGCATGACCAAATGTCGGGCTGGCTTCGCCACTGATTGTAACTGATCACATATCGTTGCGAAATACAATAATGCACCTAAACCTGCAACGACCCGAACTGGTTGGAGAGAAGGAACCAGACGAAAAATCCCCTTCAGTAGGGATGGCCCCCACTCCTAACTGGACTCTAATAGACCAGTATCCAGAGCACGTGTAGGAGATTTTTCTTTCACGTACGAATCTCTAGGATACTTCACAGTCTTTCGTTCCAATCGCACACGTTCACGGTCTAAAACCGCTCGCGACCTTCACGTAATTGCCGTTCTTGGGTGAGTCTCAAACGTTCTCGCTCTTTTCTCTCATGTTTGCGCTCACTTTCCAACTCGCGTTGTCTCATTCTCTCGCGCGTACGTTCCATTGCTTTTTTCACGCATCATATCTGAATGCAAATAGTCAAGAAGAAGAACGATGGATGTCAAGGATGTAGTGCGTCCTCTCGTGCCATGTTCTCTTGAACTCTTATGATGTCTTCCAAACATTTGGTTTCCCATTTTGTCAGGAAACCACGCATCTCCAATGCCACTTTAGCGTATTTTGCGGCTTCTTGGCAATCAGGCTTCCATTCACGGTAATTTCTTGCCAACTCACAATACACCTTTGCTCTACAGTGTTTTGCTGCAGTTTTCTTGACAGCGAGCAGCTGGTCAGCAATCTTGCGAGCTTTTTCCAACTTTTCCGCTGATTCCTCATAGCGACAAAGATAAGAAAGACAACATCCACAGTTCTTAAGCAAGAAGACGAACGGTTCATTGGAATTCAGCTTTAACTTTTCGCGTAGCTCTATGGCTTTTGAATAAAAGGGCAATGCTTTTTCTTTCTTCTTCCAATTAAGATATAAATCCCCCAACAATTTTTGACAAATACAAGTCGATTCGTGGTCACCCAACAACTCATTGGCTGATTGCAATGCTTTGTGGAAAAGCTCTTCTGCACGTTCCATGTATTTCTCGTAATTTTGGTTATCTTTCTTGGATATCTTATTTGCATAATCCTTGTACAACTTTCCGCGCTCGGTACTAATCAATATATCGCCATCAACTTTCTCGATGTTACTTCGTTCTTTGCTTTCAGGCGAAGAGACAAAGCATTCTTCTGGAAGATCACTTTCTGGACGGTCAGAATTTTGCGTGTTTTCTGCTTTATAATTTCGGGCACAAAAATAGTAACAATAGAGAAATGAAGTCCTGTCGTCTTTCTGCACCAATTTATTTTCATCAAACGCTTTCTTGATATTCTTCATTCTGTTGATAAATTCAGGAGTAGATTTCCAACCACGTTCACGCCCCTCTTGATCCGCTGCAAGACACTGGAATGTGATCTCAATAGCTACATCATTTCGACTTTCAGCAAGCCTCGCACAATGCTCATGAAAATCTCTTAAAACCTTTTGTGGAAGAAGATCCCAACAAAAGTTGTAGAAGAAACGGGACGAAGAACTGTAAATATCACTACCTGCCAGAGTGTCAACGATAATTGGATTAGGCTCGGTTGTTTGATCATGACTGCACATTTTCAAAGCTTCCTCGATATTGTGGACGTCATCCTTGAGAGATTTTCGGGCATGGGTAAATTGATCTTTGGAATACGATTCCATCGTCAACGAATGGCACACCTCCAGAAAATACTTTACCATAAATCCTTGTGCTTTGTGCTTTGCATCTTGGAACTGGTCATGATCCGCCAGAAACCGTCGAATAAGCGAGTGAATCACGAAGCGCTTGTCAACGCTACTCTGTATTAGACTACGAGCTTCGAGCTTTTTTAAAAAATGTTGAGTTCGCATCTTATTTCTCTCCATAACTTCCTGAGCAGACTTTTTTTCGAAATTTCCAGCAAAGACTGAAAGCCGAACCAACGCTTGCTTATCTTCATCATCCAACATTTTAAAAGAGAATTCTATCGCCTTTCGGACAGACTTGTCGGAGTCGTCTGGTTTTTCCAAAGTTTCCATAGGTGTATTTGTCAACCACTCGATCATTTCGTCAAGATCATCAAGATCTGGTATTTGAGATCCTGTGATACACAAGGCGAGAGGAACGTAGCCACATAGTTTTGCCAAAGTAGACAGCTGGTCTTCGTCACAGGTTTCGTTGCAATATGTTTTTAATAGTTTAACACTGGATTCTTCATCTAACTCTCGTATTTCGATTGTTTGGTGACTATTTGATAATTTGATTCTTGTCGTCGTTAGAATCTGCAGGTTTTGGTCTGAATTTTTGCGGAGCCTTGCTATTAATTCAACGAACCGAGTTTTTACTCCATCGTTAAGCAGTTGCTCAATGTTATCCATGACAAGGAGGACTCTATTCTCAATCCTCTTTAACCGCATCATCAATGATGATTCAGGATTTTCTCCAGGATCGACGCCAAAACCATGACAGAGACGCAGAATAACTTCCTCTACAGTTGAAGCATTGGACAGCAACGAGAAAATGACGACAATGTCATGTTCATCTTTTAAACGATGGGAAACTATGACTGCAATAGTGCTTTTTCCAAACCCTGGTCCACCAACAATTGAGACAATTCCACAATTGTCTTCAACGAGGGAGGAGATAATCTGCTCGACTTGTTCGTTTCGTCCAATAAATTTTCCTGGTTTGTCGGGTATGCAGCTTTTTGGTATGTAATTATTTTGCTGGCGCAATTTCTTAACAAGGTCTTCCAGATCGTTCAACTTACGTTCGATTGCGTGTCGATCGGAGTTCTGCTCTTGTTTTAAACATTGTATATCTTCTTTCATCTGTTGGATATCTGCACGCAACTCATCGGAAGATAATTTCAATAAAACTCGTAACTCGGATTCTGCGACGTTGGTTAGTCACTCTGTTTTTAACAGCTGGACATTTTGCACACATTCTTGGACTTGGACACAAGAGTAAACTTTATTAAGGTCAACAACAAAGTCGGTGGCAATATCAAAAGCCTGGTCACGATCCGCCTGGGCAAATTCTTGATTTGGTGCATGCGCCCACCGGTTTCTAACTTTTGAACGGAGATCTTTAACGTAACTAACATTTACGCGTCTGTCTGGAGCGAAAACCAAATCTTTCATCCACTCTAGGACGTTCAAAAGCGATCCCAAATCGGTTGATTGAGCGTCTTGGACAGTTGGTTTGTTATCCCCAAAAGTAGGCATAAAGAATTTGGCTACCTGCCATGGATCAGCAGACCACATTGATGGGTCGCAGTTTTCGAGACATTTGATCATTTGCGGTTTATATTTACTTCGATGCGATTTACAAAGCTCATCGTACCACCCTTTACAATAGTGGCAAAGTTTTTTAGGGTCCTTAGTTATCGTTTTGCAATTTGCAGGATTCGTGCAATTTCCGAGCGATGACGTGGCAAGTAGTGTGGCATGCCAATTTCCCACGACTTGACTGGTGTACGAAGCGACAGGTTTTTTAATTAAATTGATAACTTCTCCAATTATAATCCAGTTGTCGTGTTCTGGGGACGTAGTCATTTCGACGAGACAAAATTCTTGAAAAAAATCAGCATAAATTATAAACAATAATGGGAAAATATCAATAAACCGATGCGAATTATTGCTTCACCGCGCGTCAAAACACTTTGAAAAGAACTTTAATTAATTTCAAAATATAAAAAAATATAATTTTGTGGAAACACTACGTAAGTTTATCATCGCAAAGCTTTCCATCCAGTATTATTAGCACTGAAGAAGATCCGAGCTTACGGATCGAAAGCTTTGCGATGATAAATTTACGTGGTGTTTCCACAAAATTATACTTTAATTTGATATTCACCATCCGAAACATCCTATTCTCCAAATTTTTAAATTGGCGGCTTGTTTAAGATTATGCACATTTTCTGCATGTCTTTTTTTACGGAGACTGCTGGTTGCCGTTGTAGCTCAATATAGGTCATTTGCTCTGTCCCGAGATCGTACAGCTTCATTAAGCATGTCTCAGAAATATATTACGGAAAGTTGGAAACTACTCTTTCAAGTTCAAATCAGAAAGTTCCCGCTTCGTATAACCACAGTTTTCTCACAAGTTGCTATTTCAGCTGCACTAATTTTATGACACATTTTTCTCATTTGTTTTTCAAGTCAGTGCGTGACGTTTCTAAGGTGAGTGGAGGGGGGTCTCCAGAAAAACGTCCATATGACGTTCCACTAAAACAAAATGGTTATGTGATGCAATTTGAGCGAAAAGTGCGGGTCTACGGAGTGGGAACATTTCGGATTTGAACATGAAAGTGTTAGTTCCCCAAGCATACACCATGTAAGGAGGGGCAAACTATTCCATTTAGGAACAAAAAATTTTTATCGTATTCCTTTACAAATGTAAATCCAGCATATATGAGCTTGACATCAAGCAGTTCATTATCCATTCCCTTCAACCCTCCACTCGTTCTAGCTCTGGTGATCTTCGTCCAAACCTGTGCAAAACTTCCCTTTTCGGAAACTCGTACTTTAACAGAAATGTATTTTTATGGAACAATCTAACCTCAGATATTCAATCATCTTCTTCAGTCTCTATACTGAAATCTACACTATAATTATTTTACAAAAGCAAGCTGAGCAGTTCATTTGAAATAGTTCGACCTAGAACTTGGAAAACTATGTATCGATCCTTACAAATTAGCTGTTGTTCGTAGATAAATTGTTATATGTCCTAATGTCAATGTATATGTGTATTTTAGTTTTGTAATGTAAATTTTGGAACTAGGACTTAACTTGGGACTTATGTCCTGTTGTCCTGTCCGTCATTCATGAACTGTAAAGTAAATAAAAGAAAAACGATGAAATTTAGTTAGGTTTTATATATATTCCTGCATTTGTAACATTTTAATCCTGACATTGTGAGATAGCCTATCTTATGACTGAGATGGGTTCTTGTCACGAAATTACCACCATATCTACATATTGTTGTTGTAGTAAAGGCAATAATGATTATGTATGTCCATATATAAATTATTCAGAATTTTGTAAACAATGCCTGCCCTGCGATTATCCTATTCTTTTAAAACTACCAGAGCCAGCTTAAATTCAAACAATAAAAATCTCATTTTGCATTAAAAATATCACATAGCACAAAATATGTACACCTCAGTGGTGTAGCCTGCTACATCGAAAATTGGGGGGGGGGCGTATTCATATATTTGTGTGCATAGATTTTGAAAAGAAGTTAATAATGCAAAAACGAAAAATATGAATACATGTCCTGAATTATTAACTGGCTTTATGGCACTGGTATACACATAAAACATTCAATTGTTTGATTCTCTAATTGTCCTTTCTAAGTAAGTACTAGTAAAAATATGAGCAGCTGATCTTTATGAGAATTTAAACTGGCAAGAGTGCAGCACATCATTAGTATTGTTAACTTTGATAAACATCCTTGCTTCTCATATTGACATTCAGTGCTGTCACTTTCAGTCTCACTTGCCGACCGCTAAAGTGTTTCTAAATCATTAAACTCGTCACTATACATGGTTACGTTTTTTATGATTAACTCTCATGTTGCAGTAAATTGAACTGGAAAACACAAAAAAATTTGTTTTGCAGCTTCTGTAACAAAATATCAATTGAAAAATATAAACTGAAACTGACAAATATATAGAAAAAGCTGTTTTTATTTCTTGGAATTTCAAAGTGAATTTCCTTCAAATTTCCTTCGAACTTCCAAAAATTCTACCAAATTTCCTTCAAATTAAAATTTCCTTACAATTTCCTTCCACCAACTAAAATTTCCTTCAAAAAGGAAATTTCCTTCAAAATGGAAGCGCTGCTGGCTGGTTTTCATTTTTTCAATCAGATTTCACCCACCCTCAATATCTCACCAAGGCCCCTTCTCCTCTAGGTATGCATAGCATTTGTCAATTAAACTTTTCATTATTGTAATTTTAACACATTGCCATTCTAACTCTGTCTTTCAGATTACAGTGAGTTATCTAAGGAAGTAAACCATGGCTCTTACGTGGTTTTCATAATAGCCAGTCAACATTTTCAGACTTCCTAACGAAAGTACAGCGATAATGAACGACGAAATTACTGTACTTTGTTTCCATCAAAACAAGTTATATTAAAAATATAAAGCAACTATCTTAGAATATTACCAAATATATAGTGTATGAAATTCCAAATTAAAACATGTGGGAATGGATACTAAATATATGTGTGATTCTCCGACATATTTGTAGAGGCGGCGTATATTCAAAGGCGGAAGTCGTTCTCGTATTATATATAAGTTATGCTCGGCCGGATTATATGTGAAACCACTCAATGGAATCTTTATAATATGACATACCTTTTCCAGTGTTTTTCCTATAAGGATTTTCACGTATTTGGCATTGTAAAATTTAATAATTCATAATACCGTATTTCGTTCAGCTTATGCATCTATTATTGTTAAGCTGGCAGGGGGGAGAGAAGGCAGGGTATAGTGGTGGGACATGTCACAAAATTATGTTTCAAGAGTGGGCCATCAATCACTGAGCTATAGTAGAGCTCAGTGGCCATCAATACTATTGATATCAATACGGTCCTGGGGGCTAAAATATAGAGAGGTTCAGACTTGACTTCCACTAACTCTACCGTTACCTTCTATCTTTTGGCCAATCTGATGCACCAGACATACCTGATTGACCAATCAGGTTCTTTAAAAATCATGAAAGGAAGCGGTAGTGGTACACTTGCTACCAGTCGACTCGAATGTGGTAAAAATACCGTACGGCGAGCACAAGGTCCTGAGCGCAGCGAGGGGATCGAAGCTCTGATAGCTCTGTCTACTTCCCCGGGGTAAACTGCCTTTATTGCATTTAAACAAAGAACAATATTTCGGGGATGGGAAATTTGACACAAAATTGCGCTTTTTTTTTAAATGTCAACCTGCCCCCCCCCCTGCCAGCTTGAAAGTGCATTGATAAGTGCATTATTTCAAGTGAAAAGAGAACTACAATAAAAATAAAATAAACCGTTCGGGTTTTTGCAAGAAAAACTGGTTTAGACGAGGACAATACGGGTTTTATAATCGGTTCTCAGATTTGTTGTGACCTTATTTGGTAAATCGCAATTAACATTATAGTCAGGGAGGTAAATGTATGAAAGTGCATGTTTACTAACGCTGTCGACTGTCGAGGGACAGTTTTATTTTGCTCTCAATTAGTCTCCGTTGGATGCCCAGCAAAACATTTCAGATTGTTGTTTGGCCCAATTTTTCTTTTGAGCTTCGGCCAACACGGTTTTCTAAGGGTGGGCGAAGGTAATGCCCTGGGGCCGGTAAGCCGGTTGTATCAAAGGCGTTTAGCTTAAACGGTGGATAAGTGAAATTTAAAGATCACGTTTACATCTAGTAGGGAGCCGAAATTATGAGTTTAATAGAATAAATATCTAGTTTTAAATATAACTGTTCTTGTCAAGTCAAATAACTTTAGCTGGTTTGTTTATGCAACATGCAAACTTGTTTTATATTTTTGGCTTATCCACCGTTTAAGCTAAACGCCTTTGATACAACCGGCCCCTGGGTAGGAGGTTGGGTTTTCTTCACTTTCTTTATAGAATTCTACTGTTGTCAAAAGAGGTGAAATTTTACATTCCTGTGCCGAAAAAATAACTTATGTCATCGAAAAGTTCATAAATAACTTCATAAGACATTCTTATGGTTACCTCGATTTTTCAAGTTTTTGTTGAGTTATGAGCGTTTGAAAACCTATTTTCAAACTAGTTTCGTGCTTTTTTCAGCCATTTTCGAATTTTAAAACAGCGATAACTGGAAATCCACTTTAAAACTCAATCGAACCCCTGGCTTCGCTTTGTGGTATTTATACGCATTTGCCAGAGTTAAAAGAACAGATTCGATCGACGCTTCGTTATAATTATACTGACAAGAATTTCCCTTATCCCGTGACGCAGACAATGAATTAACTCGCAACAACACTTCGGTATAGTTAAAACAGTGTATTATTCACAAATGGATGAAAAACTTGACGTAAACGAAATGTCTTCTACAAAATACCAATATACCTAAAACAGTTCGCATTTCTCACCACACAAAACGTTTTTAAAGCATGCCAAGAAACCCGCGATTGGGTGTTAATAAGGCAAGACCTTAACTGAACTATAGAAATAACTGGACAGCTGTTACATGGCTTCCCTAAATTGTCTACGGCAATTTACAATAAAATCAACAAATAAGAATCGTGTCCAAAATTAGTTAAATTGTTCATACACTTTGGCTCCTTGTCGGGGAATCGTTCATTGGGTTCTCGCATCTTCACTCTTTAGGAGTAATACTAGTTTTTGAACGGGTCGTTCCAAGATGCTCGTAGCTCGTACTCGTTCTCCATGTTCGTTCAATGATGAGTCCGCCACAACGATCTTAACCTTTCGCACCAAACCATCATCGTCAGTGTAAACGTCGTCAACGCGAGCCTTTCGCCAGCAGTTTCGAAGAGCGTTGTCATCCTTGATAAGTACTATATCTCCCACGCACATATTTCTCCTTGGCTTGTTCCACTTTGGTCTCTCTTGCAGGGTGCATAGAAAGTCCTTGCGCCACCGCAACCAAAACTGGTCAACGAGATATTGAACTCTACGCCACCTCTTTACTAGATAGAGATCAGCTCGCTGAAATTCTCCTGGTGGCGGTAATAATATCCGCGACTTCATTGTTAGCAGGTGGTTTGGGGTTAAGGGTTCTGCGTCGGAAGGGGAAGAAATATTAGCAACGGCTAGGGGTCGGCTGTTTACGATGGCCTCGGTCTCGCACATGAATGTTTGCAATGATTCTTCGTCTAACTGCTTTCCATCTTGAAGGAGGAGAGCGTTAAAAACGTTGCGGGCCGTTCTGATTTGGCGTTCCCACACGCCGCCCATGTGGCTGCTGGCAGGGACATTCATTTGAAACTCGAACCACTCCCTTTCGAGTAGGAACGATCGTACCTTGTTCTGATCCATCTCCGTCAAGGCTTCTCTTAGTTTGCGTTGTGCTCGTTTGTTCCCTGGTCCGATCTCAGTTGACGCACTGGTCCACGTCTTGCCAGAAAACGACGCAGCGCATTTAAAAACGAATCTGTTTCCAGTGTTTTCGCAGTTTCTAGGTGAATGGCACGCGACGACAAGCACGTGAACAAGACACCGTAGCGCTTAAGTTCTCTTCGACCGTCTTTGATGTAAAATGGGCCGAAATAGTCCACTCCACAGAAGGTGAATGGTGGCGCAGGTTGAAGTCTATCTAGAGGAAGGTCGGACATTTTCTGTTCGCCTACGGTCCCGCGAAGCTTTCGACACATGACGCATCCGGTTATGTATTCAGCTACGGCAGAACCTCCTCCAATGATCCACAGGCCATTCTCGCGAATCTCGTTAAGGGTGAATCCTCGACCTTGATGATTAACTCGTTCATGGTAGTATCGGATTATTAATGACGTAACGTGACCCTTTCGAGGGATGATAGCTGGGTGTTTAACATGGAAAGGAACGTCAGCCCGGTGGATGCGTCCTCCGACTGGTAAGATACCCTCGTTATCGAGAAATGGGTCCAGTCGAAAAAGTGCGCTGTTTTTCCTTAAACTGGCTTTACGGATCTTGACGTCTTCTCTACTAGTCGGATTTGGTTTCAGACGACGCAACAGTTCGATTTCATCCGGAAACGCTTGGACTTGGACAGCTTTAATGATCTCCACCTCAGCTTGGCGTAAGTCGTTCACATTTGGCGGTTGGTAAAACCGGGTAGGTGTCTTTGGTTGATTTGGTTCTAAACTTTCTCGTCGCTCCTTTAGACGCTTCAAGAATTTTCGACAAACTGCAATTGCTCGCTTTGCGTGGTGCCAATCGGGGAAGTATTCGAGCCGTTGTGGGATCGTTCGCATTCGTTAGCTGTTGCTTGGGTGGCAAGGGATCTCACCTTTCTAACTCACTCTAACCGAGACTAGTGCCGCCGTTAATTCGAGGCGTGGGATTGTAACACTCTTCAGTGGGGAAACGCGAGCCTTTCCCATTACGAACGAGCAATGGACTTCGTCTCTTTCGTTAACAAGTCGCAGATACAAGCATTGTCCATACCCTGATGTGCTGGCATCCAAGAAATGGTGCAGTTCGATCGATTTCAATACTTCAAAGTTGTTGGGTCGAAAGCATCTTTGGACGCCGAAGTCGTTTAGTAGGATAAGATCGCTACGCTACATCTCCCAACGCGTTCGCACTTCGTTAGGGACTGGGTCATCCCAATCTACTCCTTCGCGGCATAATTCTTGTAGGATTTGCTTTCCTCGTAGAAGGAGAGGGGCTACGAATCCTATTGGGTCGTATATGGAACTAACGATGGATAAAATTCCGCGTCGGGTGGGGGGTTTGTTCTGTAGGATGACTCGAAGCTGGAAGGTGTCGGATTCTACGCACCATTCGACGCCAGGGGCTCGTTCTACCGGTAGATTGTCCTTGCGCGTATCTAGGTTCTTTATTCCAGAGGCTCTTTCGTTGGGTGGAATACTCTCCATCACTTCTCTTGAATTCGATACGAACTTATGTAGTCGTAATCTACCTCGTGCGCATATATCCTTGGTTCCCTTAATCAGCGAAACTGCCTCTGAAACTGAATTGACTGACCTTAATTAAGCCGTCATCGACATAAAGGTCGTCCCTCACGAAGCTCGGCACCAAATTCTTCTTCGTGGTCGTCCGCAATCTGCTTTAGTCCGTAGTTCGCACACCCGGGAGAAGAACCAGCGCCGAAAAGGTGTACTGTCATTCTAAATTCAGACGGAGGTTGGTGGTGTCTCCGTTCTCCCACCAAAGAAATCTCAGGAAATCTCGATGAGCCGTAAGCACTTTAAACTGGTGGAACATTGATTCCACATCGCACATGAAGGCAAGGGGGTTTTGCCTGAACCTACAAAGCACCCCTAGGAGTTGGTTGGTTAGGTCGGGACCTTGAAGTAGATAACTATTAAGTGACTCGCCTTTGTACTGAGCACTACAGTCAAACACTACGCGCATCTTCGTGGGTTTTTTGGGATGATATACTCTGTGATGTGGGATGTACCAAATTCTGCTGTTGCTAGTTGGAAGTTGTTGTTCAGGGACTCTCTCGGCGTATTTCTTTTCCATTAGGTCGTTCATGAAGGCAACGTAGTCATTGCGGTACTGTTCGTCATTTTCTAGCCGAGTTTTAAGCTTTGCAAGTCGATGCATCGCAAGAGACCTGTTGTTGGACATCCTCGGTTCTTCGTCACGAAACGGCAGGGGCATTTCGTAGTGACCATCATTTCCTTGACGGATTCCTTGCTTCATTTTCTGTATGAACTTCTTGTCGTCGAGGGACATTGGCTGTTCGGCGGATTTTCTCTCCGAGAAGTCCGATTCCATCATTTGCCTCACTTGGACCGGGTTTATCAGCTCCTTCGCAGTTGTCCTGAAGGTGAAGTAGCACGTATTCGAATCAAACACATCAGCGCGTGACTGTTCGATGTGTAACATGTGCGGGTTCCCGTTCGTTTTCCTCGATATCTCGTCTGAACCTTGAGACGTTACCGATGACGCCCCAACCAAGTTCTGTTTTCTACGCGTATGGTTCGTTGTCTCGACCTGCGACGATCTCTCGTGGCATAATAGCTTTTTGAACAGATAAGAAGTCCCACCTCGATGTCGTGATGGTAAGGTGCCAGGCTCGTCGCAATGGGTGTCAGATGTGGCCATTGGGTTACCATTTCGGGACATGGAATCTGTGTTCTTTTAGCTGGTATGACCGAACAGGAAAAGCTCACGTGTAGAGGGATAGACACGTTATAGTTGTAATCGCAAACCACAAGTCCCTTGATTTTGGTGCTTTCTATCGCTTGTCTGTCTGCGTGCATAGTTGACAATGATAACGTTGTTTCTGGGCCGCTGACGTTAAGACTATTTAAAGTTTTCTGGGTGACGAAGGTTGTATCTGACTGGTCATCCAGCAGGGCGTAGGTAAGGTTCTTGTTTTCAGGATCGCTGTGGTATACCCAGACCGGGACTATCATGGAGCTGGTTCGCATTTGGCTTCCATCGTTCATGAAGCACGCCTTGGTGCAGTTGACGGTTGTGGAATTAGCAGTTTCTTCACAAGATGGGTTATTGGCATTTTCGTCGTTTGCGTTCTCCTTAAGATCACCATGTAGTGAGGTAGGGTGTAGCTTTCCGCAGGTGTGGCATTTTCTTCGTTTCTTGCATTGCTTCGACAGGTGACCTTGCTCAAGGCAACTAAAGCAAAGTCGCTTGTCTCGTGTGAACTTCTTTCCTTCCTTGATACCCACTTCACGAAACCGTTCGCAGGCATCTAGATGGTGGTTCGCCTTGCACAATTGACAGGAATTCGTCGCAGGTTTTTCGGGGTTGTTGTTTTCCGATTTTGTCGCGAAGGTTCTTAGGCCGCCGGGTGACGGTCTGGACATGTATTTCGGATGAGGAGGATCTGGTTTTCGGGTGTCCCTTGATCGTTTGTTCTTTTCGTTATTCCTGTTAAATTTCACATTAACTGGATCGCACGCAATGTTTGACTCGGTCACGAGGAAGTCAACGAACTCCGAAAAGGCGGGAAAACCTTTCTTCTCTTCCTTAGATTTGTACACAACTCTTGCCCATCTTGTTGATAACCATTTGGGAAGTTTGGATACCATTTTATGGTTCTCTTGTATGTCGTTGAGGACGTTTAGGCCACTAACCTTCTTCATTGCTGTTGCACACTGAACGAGGAAATCTGCGTATTTTCGTAAGCCAATTGCATCGTTCGGCACGATTTGTTTCCATTCGTCGAGTTTCTTTCGAAACGCCGTCGCGATCGTAAACGGATCTCCAAATCGTTTTGCCAGCATTTCCTTTGCCTTCTGGTACGCGTCTTCACCGTCTAAGAGCATAAAGCCGTTCAACACTTCCTTAGCTTCGCCACTTACGTATTTCCCAAAAAAGTGCAATCGTTCTCTCGGCTTGATTGCTCTACTCTCTATCAGGGTCTCGAACGCCTTTACCCATATCGTGTATTTCAAAGGATCACCACTGAATACTCCTGGTTCCGGTAAAGGTAATCGATTCTGGTCTTGGATTCCCAATAACTTGGCAATTGTCGACAGCTGAATTTGCACTTAAGTCGGGGTTTGCTGTACCGGTTGGGATACAGGGTAGGCCATCTTTGATATTCGTAGAAGGTACATTTTCGAGGTGTGGTACGGTGGGCGTGTTAGGGATATAGGCAGGCGTAGATGGGTACAGTTGGGGTTCCAAGCAGATTGGTTGGGTAGTAGAGGGGTTTTGATGGATTTCAGGAATTTTCCGTACGACTTGTGAGGTGTGTTCGTCATTTTTTTTTTGTTGGGGGATCTGATAATTCTGCTTGTGACTGAAGAAACCTTTCGATATGTTCTCGTGTTGCATTGCTTTGATCTCCATCATCGAGTATCACTGACATGCCTTCATTCTCGAATCGTGCACGTGCCGCAACTCTCGCCTCCTTCTCTGCTAGCTGCTCCCTAAGTTTGAACCTTTCCTTTGAGACTTCGATTTCCTTCATTAGTCGCTGCTGTTCCCTTTCGATTTCTGATTTCCGTCTCTCTACTTCGCTAAGTGCAAGTCTGTTTGCCTTATCTAATTGTTCCCTTTCATCCGCCAAGTTCAACTTGACCCACAAGGTAGCAATTTCTTCTTTTAAGTTTAGTCTTCTGAACCGCGCAGACGAGCTCGTGCTGGCTGAGGACGAATGTGATGATTTGCTTCCTTTTGTTTTATGCGAGTTTCTACTTCGATGGCTTCGTGTAGAACATACAGACTGTCTGTCTTCATCTTCTTTCCCTCTTAGCTCACGGACAGCTTGTCCTACTTGTTGGAGAATTTGATTGGCTTCTCGACTCATCTCGAACTTTCCGTACAAAGTCATTTTTTCCACTGTTGAACTTTGAATGTTTTCCAATACCTCTTGTACTGATGCCAGTTCTTTCATGCATTCCTGTAGGACACGGGATTCTCTCTCTAACACAGTTATGTTTCTTTGACTTATAATTTGACCTTGTAGGTAATTTATTTGTTTTCTCCATTTTTTAATACAGCGTAAAACTCCTGTTCAAGTCTAGATGGCGTATTGTTTTCACTTGGAACGGCTTCCACAGTTGAGTCTGGCTCGGGTGCATTTCTCTATTTAGCTGTAAGTTGCAGTACCACAAAGCATACAGAGTTTCGGCTTCTAATAGCTTAGCAGTGCCCCAAGGACAGGCCTTCTCCCCCTGGCCATTTTTAATAGCCATGATGAGTACTTTCAGAGGGAGAATGCCTCTTTTTAGCGCACTGGCTAAGCAAGGGGCATGCATAATTAATAAGTTGAAACTCTGTAGGCAGCACATTTAAACCCGACTATACCAGAGAACTATACTTGGAGTTCACTGCATGACTGCATTGACGACAATGGTGCACTACTACATGCGCGCAATGACGAACACTTTACGGTATTTCTTATCTACCTGTCTCTAGTCTTCGCCTTGATTGACCAGGAATGACAAGAGATACCTAATACTGTAATAAATAAATTACAGTAGGTATTTCAGCAAAACCAGGTCATCTGTTAAAAATTCAAGAAGACTTTTTCAGCACCCTGCCTCTGCAATACATCAAGCAAGCGAACAAAAAGAATCTTCTTGCAGTGGGAAGACTCATCCCCAAAAGTGCAAAAAAGTATGTATATTAATTAGTCCGTTTCAATTCTGTATTTTCGAGTCTGACGATTTAACTCATCAGCGTGGGTGTTACTGCTACTGTCCCCCAAATATCCGAGACAGTGAAAACAATGTATGGCATTAATTGTCATATAATTTACAAAAGAAAAAAATACCTATAGTAATCTAACAAACCCGAGTCAACAGAGTTTTCCGAGTCTTCTCTCTCCAGCTCTGGATACCTCACGTAACTTCTAAAAACTTAACAACTTGTTCGTCTCAAGCCTTGAGATTTCAGTTGTGTTCCCACTGCAAGTTACCTAATACACCAGTCGTGAACGACCATAGCTTTATCTCAAGCCCATCACTTCTCACCACAATAAGCTCTAAGACTTGTTTTAATAATACTCTGACGTCTTTATGTATAATATCGGGTCGTCTCTTGCGACGATACCAAGTCCCAAGTTTCTGTATATCTGTTTATATATCTCGCTTCAAGGACATCTTTCTTACTTGTCCGATCTCTCACTGACTTTGAGAACCTCTGTGCTCGATTTTTTTGCTTTATAATTAACATATTCATCTATAAAATTACATATAATATCCTACTATTGTCCTATAACCACTATTACTATTAATCGCTGTTCCTTCACACCTTCCCACCAAAGATCATATTGCATTTTAATCAGTAGCGAAGCCAGCCCGACAATTTGGTCATGCTATGCAAATTTAAATCATTAAATCATTATTGATTTCTTTAGAAATTGATTCCTTATACGGTCCATAAACACGGAAAAATTTGCATTTGCATGACCAAATGTCGGGCCGGCTTCGCCAATGATTGTAGTTCTTCACATATCGTTGAGAAATCCAATAATGTACCTAAACCCGCAACTACCCAAACCGGTTGGAGAGAAGGAACCAGACGAAAAATCCCCTTCAGTGGTAGACCAATATCCCGGAGCACGTGTAGAAGATTTTTCTTTCACGTACGAATCTCTAGGACACTTCGCAGTCTTTCATTCTCTTACGTTCCAATCGCACACGGTCTAACTGCTCGCGACCTTCACGTAACTGCCGTCCTTCGGTGAGTCTCAAACGTTCTAGCTCTTTTCTCTCACGTTCGCGTTCACGTTCCAACTCGCGTTGTCTCATTCTCTCGCGCATACGTTCCATTGCTCTCTCACGCATCAACGCATCATATCTGAATGCAAATAGTCAAGTAGAAGAACGTTGGATGTTAAGGATGTAGTGCGTCCTGTCGTGCCATGTTTTCTTGAGCTCTTATAATGATGTCTTCCAAACATTCGATTTCCCCTTCTTTCAGGAAATCACGCATCTCCATTGCCACTTTGGCGTATTTTGCGGCTTCTTGGCAATCAGGTTTCCAGCTACTGTAATTTCTTGCCAACACACAATACACCTTTGCTCTACAATGTTCTGCCGTTTTCTTGTCAGCGAGAAGGTCAGCTATCTTGCGAGCTTCTTGTAACTTTTCCTCTGATTCCTCGTCGCGCCGAAGATAAAAAAGACAAGATCCACAGTTCTTAAGCAAGAAGACGAACGGTTCATTGGAATTCAGCTGTAACTTTTCGCGTAGCTCTATGGCTTTTGAATAAAAGTGCAGTGCTTTTTCGTTCTTCCGCCAATTAAGATATAAATCCCCCAACAATTTTTGACAAATACAAGTCGATTCGTGGTCACCCAACAACTCATTGGCTGATTTCAAAGCTTTGTCGTAAAACTCTTCTGCCTGTTCCATGTATTGCTCGTAAATTTTCTTATCTTTCTTGAATATTTTATTTGCATAATTCTTGTACAAATTTCCACGCTCGATACTAATCAATATATCGCCATCAACTTTCTCGATGTTACTTCGTTCTTTGCTTTCAGGCGAAGGGACAAAGCATTCTTCTGGAAGATCACTTTCTGGAAGGTCAGAATTTTGCGTGTTTTCTGCTTTATAATTTCGGGCACAAAAATAGTAACAATAGAGAAATAACGTCCTGTCGTCTTTCAGCACCAATTTATTTTCATCAAACGCTTTCTTGATATTCTTCATTCTGTTGATAAATTCAGGAGTAGATTTCCAACCACATTCACGCCCCTCTTGATCCGCTGCAAGACACTGGAATGTGATCTCAATACCCACATCATTTCGACTTTCAGCAAGTGTCGCACAAGTCTCATGAAAATCTCTTAAAACCTTTTGTGGAAGAAGATCCCAACAAAAGTTGTAGAAGAAACGGGACGAAGAACTGTAAATATCACTACCTGCCAGAGTGTCAACGATAATTGGATTACGCTCGGTTGTTTGATCATGACTGCACATTTTCAAAGTTTCACCGACATTGTGGACGTCATCCTTTAGAGATTTTCTGGCATGGGTAAATTTATCTTTGGAATACGATTCCATCGTCAACGAATGGCACACCTCCAGAAAATACTTTACCATAAATTTTTGTGCTTTATGCTTTGCATCTTGGAACTGGTCATGATCCGCCAGAAACCGCCGAATAAGCGGGTGAATTACGAAGCGCTTGTCAACGCTACTCTGTATTAGACTACGAGCTTCGAGCTTTTTTAAAAAACGTTGAGTTAGCATCTTTTTTCTCTCAATAACTTCCTGAGCGGACTTTTTTTCGAAATTTCCAGCAAAAACTGAAAGCCGAACCAACGCTTGCTTATCTTCATCATCCAACATTTTAAAAGAGAATTCTATCGCCTTTCGTACAGACTGGTCGGAGTCGTCAGGGCTTTCCAAAGCTTCCATAGGTGCATTTCTCAACCACTCGATCATTTCGTCAAGATCATCAAGATCTGGTATTTGAGATCCTGTGAGACATAAGGCGAGAGGAACGTAGCCACATAGTTTTGCCAAAGTAGACAGCTGCCCTGTTACTCTGTCTGTTACCTTTTTGTCGCAGTCTTCGTTGCAATATGTTTTTAATAGTTTAACACCAAATTCTTCATCTAACTCTCGTATTTTCTCGATTGTTTGGTGACTATTTGATAATTGGATTCTTGTCGTCGTTAGAAGCTGCAGTTTTTGGTCTGAATTTTTGCGGAGCGTTGCTATCAATTCAACGAACCGAGTTTTTACTCCATCCTTAAGCAGTTGCTCAATGTTATCCATGACAAGGAGGACTCTATTCTCAATCCTTTTTACCCGCATCATCAATGATGATTCAGGATCTTTTCCAGGATCGATGCCAAAATCATGACAGAGTTGCAAAATAACTTCTTCTACAGTTGAAGCATTGGACAGCAACGAGAAAATGACGACAACGTCATGTTCAGCTTTTAAACGATGGGAAACTATGACTGCAATAGTGCTTTTTCCAAACCCTGGTCCCCCAATAATTGAGACAATTCCAGACTTGTCTTTAACGATGGAGGATATAATCCGCTCTACTTGTTCGCCGCGTCCAACAAATTTTCCTGGTTTGTCGGGTATGCAGCTTTTTGGTATGTAATTATTTTGCTGACGCAATTTCTTAACAAGGTCTTCCAGAACGTTCAACTTACGCTCGTTTTCCTCGATTGCGTGTCGATCGGAGTTCTGCTCTCGTTTTAAACATTGTATATCTTCTTTCATCTGTTGGATATCTGCACGCAACTCATCGGAAGATAATTTCAATAAAACTCGTAACTCGGATTCTGCGACGTTGGTTAGTCCCTCAGTTTTTAATAGCTGGACATTTTGAAAACATTCTTCGACTTGGGCACAAGGATAAACTTTATTGAGGTCATCAACAAAGTCGATGGCAATATCAAATGCCTGATCACGGTCCGCCTGGGTAAATTCTTGCTTTGCTGCATGCGCCCACCGGTTTCTAACTTTTGAACGGAGATCTTTAACGTAACTAAGATTTACGCGTCTGTCTGGAGCGAAAACCAAACGTTTCATCCTCTCTAGAACGTTCAAAAGGGATCCCAAATCGGTTGATTCAGCGTCTTTGACAGTTGCTTTGTTATCCCCAAGGATAGGCATAAAGAATTTGGCTACCTCCCATGAATCACAAGACCACCTTGATGGGTCGCAGTTGATCATTTGCGGTTTACTTTGATGCGATTTACAAAGCTCATCGTACCACCCTTTACACTTGAGGCAAAGCTTTTTAGGGTCCTTAGTTATCGTTTTGCAATTTGCAGGATTCGTGCACTTTCTGGGCGATGATGTGGCAAGTAGTTTGGCATGCCATTTTCCCACGACTTGACTGGTGTACGAAGCGACAGGCTTTTTAATTAAATTGATAACTTCTCCGATTGTAATCCAGTTGTTGTGTTCTGGGGACGTATTCATTTTGACGAGACAAAATCCTTGGAAACAATCAGTATAAATTATAAACAACAAAAGGAAAATATCAATAAGCAGATGCGAATTATTGCTTCACCGCGTGTCACAACATTTTGAAAATAACTTTAATTTCAAAATATCAAAATATAATTTTGTGGGTAGTGGGGGGGGGGGGGGGTCTGCAGAAAAACGTCCATATGACGTTTCTCGTGGACAAAATCGTTATGTGATGCTTCCCTAAGCAAAGATAAAATAGCAATTTGAGCGAAAACTGCGGGTCTACGCCTACTGAGCGGGAACATCTCGGATTTGAACTTGAAAGTGTTAGTTCCTTAATTAAATATTTCACTTCTATGGCGTTTTTAATGAACATCGTTTTCTATATGTCATACAAGTATAGACTATTTAAGGAGGGGCAAACTATCCCATTTGGGAACACAAAAACGATGAAATTCAGTTAGGTTTTAAGTATTCCTGCATTTGTAGCATTTTAAACCTGGCATATTGTGAGATATCTTATGAAGAGGGGTTCTTGTCACGAAATCACGAAGGTTTTTTCAATTTTCAAAATCACGAATAAGAAGTTTTTTCAATTTTCACTAATCACGATTCACGGAATTGCCGTATTTTCGCAAATCACGAATCACGATACGCAAATAACGGGTCACAAAAATACCCTCCCTCCCAATGAATGATAATCATTACACAAAACTCTCAATAATTGACGTAAAAAATTAATAAAATATAAAAACACCCACATAAACATATACATTTTGCCACTTTTATGTAATACACAAGACATGCATTTACCCCCCCCCCAAAAAAAAAATTTATTTTCAAGTTACAGTAAATTACTTGCATCCATAAATATCCACTATATCTACACATTGTTGTTGCAATAAAGGCAATAAGGAGTATATATGTCTATATGTGAATTATTCAGAATTTTGTGGGCAATGCCTGCCCAGCAATTATTGTATTCTTTTGAAACTGCCAGGGCCAGCTTAAATTCAAACAATACAAATCTCACTTTGCATTATAAATTTCACATAGCACAAAAAATAAACGTACACCTGAGTGGTGTAGCCTGCATCGAAAATTAGGGGGGGGGGCATATTCATATACTTGGGTAATAATTTCGTGTTCTCAGTATGCAAAATTAAATTTTAATCCAAGCTCTAAATCTAATCAAATCTTCAATCCATCAAAGTTAAAACATAACAAATAAAATGCTGGTTAGGATTAGGGTTTGGGTTAGAGCTTGGATTAAGATTTATAGAGAACACGGAATTATTACCCATATTTATGTGCATAGATTTTGAAAAGAAATTAAGAATGCAGAAGAGAAATATATGAATACTACATGCCCTGAATTATAAGCTGGCCTTATGGCACTGGTATACACATAAAACATTCATTTGTTTGATTTTCTAATTATCTTTTCTAAGTACTAGTTAAAACATGAGTAGGAGTGCATTAAACATGAACCACAAATGTTTTAAATGGCTTAAAAAAAGATCCATTTTACACCCATCTTGTCAGTTTGTTTGCGAAAGAATTTTCAACTTACTTATGTACATGTTGTATAGGTGAGAAATTTGAGGCAAAAGTTTTGGAAAAATTGAAGTGTGTTTTATCACACATAAAGACTCACGGCTATGATTTCCTTTGCGTTTTGTACATGAATTATTAATTAATGAGCTATTTAAGTACTAGTTAAAATATGAGCAGCTAGTCTTTATAAGGATTTACAATAGCAAGCTTGCAGCACATCATTAGTATTGTTAACTTTGATAAATGTCCTTGCTTGTCAATTAGCATTTGTTAACTTTCAAAAACATCTCTTTTTCTGATCTTTAATGTGGTATACAAGTGTGACCTAAATATTGCATCATTATGACCAAATTGATTATTCATGAATTTTACAATATATAAAAAAGATAGCTACTAGCAGGGGTGAAACTTTTTGTTGGGGGCAGGATATTTTTAACAGATTTTTACTCTGCATGCACAGTGGCATAGCTATGGCTCAATTGGTTGTTCTAGAAAAGTCCACCCCGAAGAAGGAAATTAACAATGCCCCCGTTCCCAGACATCCCATGCATATTTAACACATTCTTTAGATGATCCTCCCTCTCTGGATGGTAAAAATTTCCTCTGTAGATCGATTCTGGATCAGTGAGGCTGGGGGGGGGAGGTCTGGAGGCATGCTCCCCCAGGTAAGTCTTGGATTTTCGATTGCATTTTTAATCAAATTTCACCCACCCTCAGTATCTCACCCAGCCAGGCACTGTACTGTCGGTGCTTGGACCACACACGTTTTATTGACAAAAAATTCTTACAAATTTCTAGTACCACACAAACAGCAAGCAGAGCACAAAAAACCTATTTAACCACTATATTGTGGAACAAATTTAAAAAATATGTGCCCCCCCCCCAACCAATGCATTGCTGTAACCTTTGGGGTTTTAAGGCTAAGTAAATATTATATCAATAGCAAAGTTCAAAAATTGGATTATAACTTCAAAATTAAATTTGTTCGTTGAAAGTCGCTGGCTTACCGTGGACAGAATATTCTATTTAACAATTAGATTACGAGCTTGAGATTTCTATGAGGTGATAGTTGATGAGGGCGAAGCCCGAATCAACTATCATCTCATAGAAATTGAGAGCCAGTAATCTAATTGTTTTAGTAGAATCAAAGATTAAACATGAAATATTCAACAAAAAAAATGATTTTTTAAAAATTCTTAAAAAGGAAATCTCTAGAAAGATGATTGTTTCGCTACTCGCTATCTAATGATGAATAGATAGCGAGTAGAGTAGCCAATCAAATTACAGCATTTGCAATAGTATCCTAGTATGATTCTACTAAAACCAATCATTACTCCGCCTGCCGTAGGCGAGGCGGAGTTTTAAATTCGCCCCGTTTCTGTTTTTTTTTTTTCGGTGTCAGAAGTCGGTGCCGCCGCTCATGGGTGACACCGCTGGGCACAAGCCGCGTGAGCCGACCTAAACAAGGCGTTTAAACTCAATTTCCGGCGGAATATGTCAACAAAACACGCATTTTAACATGTATGCGAGAACATCTAAACCGCAAGAAGGTTTTACGTGCAAAAATTCTCATGCAAAATGTTTTAAAACGACAAATTCCACCGCGAAACTTTACCGAGGAGCGATGAGAGCGTGCTTCCATCATTTCCTGTTGTATTCCTACTTTTAAGGAAATTTAGAAATTTCTACACAAGAATCAAACGCAAATTCTACTGAAATATCTATATACAAAACACAATTTTTAACATGTAATAGTTAACAAAAAGGGACAGGAAGGCTCTTTATCAAAAAATTGCTCCAGAAATGTTTTAAAACGGCAAATTTTGATAAACTCCATCATTCCATGATTAAGGAGTGAGTCTAGGAAATGTGTTCCTAATTCTAAACACGTTGTGATTTCTTTCCTTGGTTTTCTATTTCTACCTATGTTGAGATGCTAATATTTCGTGCAAAATGATTTATTTGCTTGTGGGATCTCATATAATTATAAAAGGTAAGAGACATTTTACATTCCAATTCCAGAAATACATATGTTAGTCTAAAGTTCCCAACAAATTATATCGTGGAGACTTCAGACTTAATAGCTTAGTCTAATATTGACATGTTTATTGTTGAATAGTTGACTCAGAGAAAGGATTTCAAATTGGATATCACAGAAAATACAGATCACAGAAATACTTTTAAGTCGATTACTGTAAAGATTGTTGCTATAATTATTAAAATAGCGAGAAAAAAACTCAAAAATGCAAAATAAAAAAGAACAAAATTTAACTTAAATTTAGTAAAATTTCAACTGGCACTTTCTCAATTTGCCAAACCTTTATCAGACACCCTGCCTATATACCAATGTTTTAACTGACACCTGAAGCTTTCTGGAAGTAAATACTTTTTCAGCATGTCGAAAGTCTAACTGACAACTTGTGGGCATGTACAGGTCAAAGTCTAACCGACATCTTGTCACCAAGCCAAAAGCCTAACCGACATCTTGTCACCAAGCCAAAAGCCTAACCGACATCTTGTCAACAAGCGAAAAGCCTTACCGACATCTAGTCAACAAGCCAAAAGCCTTACCGGCATCTTGTCAACAAGCCAAAAGCCTAACCAACATCTTGTCAACAAGCCAAAAGCCTAACTGACATCTTGTCAACAAGCCAAAAACCTAACCGACGTCTTGTCAACATGCCAAAAGTCTAACTAAGAGCATATCAACATGTCAAAAGTCCATTTCAAAGCTTGTCCACATATCAAAAGACTAACTCAGATCTTATCAACATGTCAAAAGTCTGCTCGAAAACTTGTCAACTAGTCAAAATCCTTACCAACATTTTATAAACATGCCAAATATTTACCTGACACCTTATCAACACATCAAATATCTAATTCAAAGCTTGTCAATATATCAAAAGGCTAGCCAACATTTTCCCAACAAATTATATCGTGGAGACTTCAGGCAGTGTGCTACAGAATAGATTTAATAAATTGATGGATTTAATAGATTGATGTATTGTATACACTTTTAGTAAAATTTTCTTTACTTGCAAAATAAAACAGCTATATGTTGGTGGTAAAAGAATCTTGTTTAACATATGTACTATGAAAGTCTTTAATCTAAATTAAATTCTAAAAAATACAATCCTACTAGGACTCTGGACAGAGTGCCTGGCAGGTCACTCAGACATTGATTTTTGGTTATCTTAGTGATTACATAAGATGTGCTAGCAATGTCTTAAAATGCCTTGGAAGGTACCCTAATAATAATTGATTTAAAAAGGAATTAGTTGGGCAGAATAGAAATAAGTGAATGTACCCCACCCCCAATGAACTCTCTAGTTACAGCCCTGCCTGGCCTTGTGCCCATTTTCGTTTGGCAGGCGGAGTGAACGCCTTAGCAGGCGTCTTGTTACATTTATACTGTTCTCTCCCGCTATGCTCACCGACTTTCACCGACTACTTGTTGTCCCATGCTATCTGCCAATATCACGAATTACATTTTTACAATGTTGTTGGTTCCTAATCTTTACTATTTATATTTATCAAGATGACTTTTGTCGACTTAAATGCCTTCTAGGTCGTATAGCCAGTCGACATTTTAAGTCTTCCTAACGAAAGTACAGGGATATTGAACGACGAAATTACTGTACTTTGTCCCGATTAAAACAAGTTATATTAAGAATATAAAGCAACTATCGTAGGATATCACCAGAGATATACGGTATGAAATTCCAAATTAAAATATGTAGGACGAATGGACGATAATTATATGTGTGATTCTACGAAATATTTGTCTCGTATTATACATAAGTTATACTCGGCCAGATTATATGTGAAACCACTCAATGGAATTTTTATTATATGACATACCTTTTCCAGTGCTTTTCCTATAAGGATTTTCATGTATTTAGCGTTGTAAACGGCAATTTAATAATTCATAAATACTATATTTCGTTCAGCTTTATCACAGGCATCCCAGCGCACGTTACGTCATTGCATAGCGCACGTTACGCCATTGCATATATTATTATATAAATATAAATATCCTATCCTTATTTATACAATAGTGTTGCAATGACGTAACGTGCGCTGGGGGGGGGGGGGGGTAAGAGCAGTGTAACCAGATCTGGTATGTTTTTTTACCAGATCCAGTTGGATGGGCTTGGACATCCCTGCTTTAAAGATTTGCAACATTTAGAACAGGAGGGGGTGTTCCCACCAAATCTAAGCAGCTTTTGTAAAAAAATTGCATATATGGTCACACTGGGTAAGAGGCAGGGTATAGTGGTGGGACGTGTCACAAAATTTTGTTTCAAGAGTAGGCTATCAATACTATTGATATCAATACGGTCCTGGGGGCTAAAATAGAGAGGTCCAGACTTGACTTCCACTAACTCTACGGTTACCTTCTATCTTTTGGCCAGTCTGATGCACCAGACATACCCGATTGAGTCAGATTGACCAATCAGGTTCTTTAAAAATCAGGAAAGGTAGCGGTAGTCGAAGTTGCATAATAAATAACCGTTCACTAACGTCACCATGCGTTAATCTGACTGGATAAAATAAAAGTCGGGTTTTTGCTTCATCTAAACAAGAAAAAACGGTTTAGACGAGGGCAATAGGGGTTTTATAATCAGTAATATCAGTTCTCAGATTTTTCGTGACCTTATTCGATAAATCGCAATTAACATTACAGCCAGGAAGGTACATGTATAAAAGTGCATGTTTACTAACGCTGTCGATTTCTGAATGTTGTTTGGCCCAGTTTTTCTTGTGAGCTTCGGCCAACATGGTTTTCTTCACTTTCTTTATAAAGTTCTAATGCCAAAAAAGGTAAAATCTTACATTCCTGTGCTGGAAAAATAGCTTATGCCATCGAAAACTTTATAAAAAAAAACTTCATAAGACATTCTTCGATTTTTCAAGTTTTTGTTGAGTTATGAGGGTTTGAAAACCTATATTCAGACTAGTTTTGAGCTATTTTCAGCCATTTTCGAATTTTAAAGCAGCTATAACTAGAAATCCACTTGAAAACTCAAGGTTTAACCATAATAATGTCTTCTATGTAGCTTTTTATGCGTAATACGATAAGTTATATTTTTTCTAAAAAATTAATCTGAAATTTTACCTTTTTTGACAGTTACGTTGGGCATCCAACGGACAATTTGAGAGCAAAAGGAAATGGTCCTTTGAGAAGGTAAGGGAAATTACTTCTACCATCCAGAGAATTATTTTAGCGTTTCAAAAGACATATGCGAAGTTCAGCACTGTTCTAAAAACTCAAATGAATAGGCTTTGTTGTTTTTGTTGAGGTTTCTTTTAGTTTTGAAAGTCTGGAAACTTTTTGATAGTTTCTATATTTACAAACGATCACCTTGTTGGTATACTGTATAATAAAATTAATTACAATTTTGTGGAAACACCACGCGTATAAATTTAGTATCACAAAGCTTTCGATCCGTAAGCTCGGATCTTCATCAGTGCTAATCAGTAATAGCACTGATCATCCGAGCCTTACGGATCGAAAACTTTGCGATAGTAAATTCACGTGGTGTTTCCACAAAATTATATTTTAATTTGATATCCACCATGCAAACATACAAGGAACGTAATACTGTATATACTTTAATAAGGTAGAGTTTTTAACCCTTTGGCATCCCAGTGCTATCGCAGAAATGAGCTTGAAAAAAGAAGAGCGTACGACGAACGAATCAGAGAAGCAGAGCACAGATCATTATCTCCTCTTGTTTTTTCAACCGCAGGGGGTATGGGTGCCACTGCCAACGTGGTATACAAAATAATCACATCTTTGATCGCTGATAAACACGGTAAACCCTACAGTAAGACAATCAACTGGATGAGATGTAGACTTAGTTTTTCA
Source organism: Muricea muricata (assembly GCA_963855995.1). Taxonomy (NCBI): domain Eukaryota; kingdom Metazoa; phylum Cnidaria; class Anthozoa; order Malacalcyonacea; family Plexauridae; genus Muricea; species Muricea muricata. The sequence continues at coordinate 4,992,174 of OY979720.1, read as the reverse complement.
CTGCTACGATCAGCAATTATGTGTATACGCGAGGCTAGTTACAATATACTACAGAGTGTCAGTCTTTATTTTCCTCGTCTTTCG